>LQNS02000141.1:6334886-6374628 GCA_001587735.2 Parhyale hawaiensis | reverse complement strand
TATTTCTCCTTTCTTTTTTCTCTTTCGGCTTCCATTTTTTCTCCTCTCGTTTCTCCATTCCTCTACATCCTACTAACATAATGGCAATAGCTCATAGAGGGTCGGGGTGTAAGTCCCGGTTATTTTTTGGGAATGGGCCTTTTGGTTCGTCTACTGCCGCCTATCTAATCTAATCTAATTTAGTTTCAGCCTCTGTAGAGGTTTGGCAGTCGTTACATGAGACTAGGAATTTACTTTCATCATGAATAGCGCGATGACCTCATAATTACAAAAACAATGCTTTACTATATTTAGTTTCTATATGGTTGATCCTATTAGGAACAGTGAATACAGCTTCTCCACCCTACCTATGAGAGAGGGATATTTTTCGTGCTAATAGATCTAGATGAATTTTTCTATCATAGTCGGTACTTGGCGGGAATATTCACGATCAGACTCTGTACACGTTCGCAGTCGTATGTTCAGAGCTGTAGGAAGGTTATTATATTTTTTGGTCGGGCTTCCTAAACTGTTGGAATTCCTAAAATTTTTGCTGGGAGATAGTAAGTTAAATCTTTGAAAAGACTCCGTAGATTTTCGAATATTTGTAAACTCTCATCTAAACTACTGTAGAATATATTTACTTTTCTAGCAAATTTCTTTAGGCGGCTTGAGATAAAGATTGGCTCGATTTTATAGATTTACATATTTCAGCGAGCTATCCAATACAATTTTACCTATCGTTAAACTTGGAGAAAATATACTACATTCTGCACGACAGCTTCAGTAAAATCTGCTCTGCACTCTGCCATTGTCTATCTCTGTGAAGCGTACGCGGATCAATTATTAATGGAATCTGGCAAGTGCTCGTCCACTCTCAAGTGGCTCGATTAGCTTCCCTTGCAAATGTGACAGTCCTTCACTACGAGAAAAGTTCCTGTTTAATAAACGACAACAGATATAATTAGAATATTGAACTGAAGCTGCAGTGCTTAGGGCTCACGTGTAATTTTGTGTCAATGTTAGGGTGTGATGAAAAGTTCGTATTCTGACGTTATAAAGCATAGAAGACTTTTTAATTTGTAAGCTATGTTAATCCAGCTCTGGAAATAGTGCGTGACCTACAAAATATAATCCAAAACAGGCGAGGATTGTGCGACAGTAGAAATAATGCTGTGTCTGAAATATTTTCTTTCATCATACCTACACTAAAAAAATTATCTTCCACTGGGTTCGAGCCATTAAGGAAGCCATTCATAAACTGCACATTCTGTGTAATGCTTTCAGAAACACTGAAAGATTCAGAGGGACTGAGACCGCTAGATTTTCTCTACGCTGAGAATAAAGACACAATCGCTAACTTTTATATAGCAACATGAATTAATAAGTAAATGCCTGAACAAAATTAACCTGCGAATGCGTCCTAGAATCTAGACTAGAGAACTCAGATATAGCAGTTTTATATTTTGATGATTTTCTACACCCAAAAGCAAGCGGTACTAAACGTATTGAGATTGAGCTTGATAGTGCTTTTTGTACTTTTTTGCGACTTGAGAAATTGTTCATCGCTTCTCTATTCTATATCGAAACGAACGCGCAAGAGATTTAGAGCAGATTGTTTCATTTCTTAATTTTGTTCCAGAATAAGTGAACTGCACTACCTTAATTCTAAAGATACTATTTTGAATGGATTTTCATGAAGAGTGAACACAAAGAGCACTGAAATTCAAATTATCTGCTTTGAAACAAGCTACATTGAGTCTTACGTTACATCAATGGCACTCATTGTAAAATCAAAGTGCTAATTACTACTTTTTATTTGGTATTTACAGAGTACTGAGCACGAAAAAGGAATAAGAAATATTCCTTTGCAAAAACGAGTTCCAGAGTTTTCAGCAAAAAATGAAGTTCATTGGAGCGCCGACTTTTGTAAAGTGCCAAGAGATGCAGTGCCGGAGCCACGCAATCCAGTCGCTTGCGCAACTTATAGACGGACGCTCATCTTGCAAGTCGTCCTAATTAATACACAGCGAAGGTTGGTAGCCAAGATACCTGCTGAGAGTGCTAAAGTTGAAAGACTCGCCAACTGAGCGTACGCCACAGTTGATTTACAGAAGATAGTTGTGTCAAATTTGGGTGTATGCGCAAGAAATTTTCACCGTTAGTATTTTAATAATGCAGGAAAATTATAATCAGTGATATACAAGCAGGCAGCTAATTTTAAAAGCTTATTTAAGATAGGTTTAAAAGTTGTGGCCTTGAAATGATTACAAACTTTCTACAAGTCTCATAACCGCATGTGCTGTAGTTCACTGTAGTTTTAACTGAAGTATGAAACAAAGATATTGCCAAGTAAGCCTTCAAGCTCCCATTTTGAATCGAGTTTCATGTGTTCATCACAAACCGATTGCGCTTCAATAGGCTCAATACCGGTTGTGATCATACTCTGAAGTTGTACATCGAGCGTTCATAGCTGAAGTTCCAGATCAGTTGAAGCTACAAGGATTAGATAACTTCAGTGAAGATAAGTGAATCCAATCACCTAACTTAAATAGGAGAATAATTTTATAGACTAGAGTTGAGCTTATTTCGACAACGGGGTGAGCAGCAAATTTCTCTAGGGATATCTAAACTATTCTTAGGCATGGAACTCAAGATTGCTTCTTGGCCTCGGCAGCAGTTATAATTCCGTATATCTTGGGTGGTAGAAAAGTTCAAGGATGAAGAAGAAGAAGTTCGTGCAAACTTTGACACTTGGGAGATTCAAAGTTTGATAAGTGAATTGCGGAACGGGAGGCTTTGAAACTTTCCAAAGAGGTCTCTTGGATTCATCGGTCTCTAAAAGCTGGTAATTTTGGAGTTATAAATAACAACGTTAGTTACACCAACGCATCTTTACGCTAATAATTAACGAATTTGCGAATGTGTAATTGGGGTATACTTCAATGTTGAGAATTCTACTTTCAAAAACTGAATCAATTGAAAACGAAGTCAAAGCTATAATAACTATAATTAGCATCAGCTGAGTTACTCTGCCTTCCACCAGGATTAGTTTTGGAACAAATTAGGATAATTAGCATTTTAGCTCCAGGTGGATGATACTTTTGTGAAGAGTGATTCATAGGCGCTTCGCGGGCTAGATGGATCTCTCACAGCCAAACAGTGCTATCCCTACAAAGCTAAATAATTTTAAAGCAATTCGGTAAAGGATTACGGCGTGCTTAGACCCAAATCTTCTTGCCACTGAGAAAAAAATTGATGCACGTAGGCGTTTCACAGAGAAGCATTAGGATGCACGTAGGCGTTTCACAGAGAAGCATCAGGATGCACGTAGGCGCTTCACAGAGAAGCATCAGGATGCACGTAGGCGCTTCACAGAGCACGTAGGCGTTTCACAGAGAAGCATCAGGATGCACGTAGGCGCTTCACAGAGAAGCATCAGGATGCACGTAGGTGTTTCACAGAGAAGCATCAGGGTGCACTTAGGTGTTTCACGGGGTAGTTTGGTGTGTCATCGCAGCAGACAGAAAAACCTATTTCAGTCAGAAAAACATATATCCGCAAATATAAAGTGAACAAAACATGGTAGTTTTGTTACACGTGCGAAGCGAGACGCGGTTGCATACTAACACGCAGATTGCTATTTTTTTTTTTTAATTTTGTCTCTTCAGGTGCATCAATTTTACCTGTCTTAATGTATCTTGGTGCAGCATCGGCTTTGTCACAAAACCGAAACACAGAAGTGCTTCAATTCATGCAAAGTGCATCATAAGACGCTATATGCATCATCATGATGCACTTTATATACATATATGATGCACTTGCGTGTTTCGGTTTTGGGACAAACACGTACGTAATTTTGCTACATCTAAGTGCATCAAAACTTCTCTCAGTGTATTTGTTGATGAGTGTCCTAATGCGTTGCTGAGTCCATTGAAGCAGCAGAAAAATTCACAGCTCTCTGAGCTTTAAGTCACTTCAGATTCAAGTCAAAAATTTTTATTAAAAACGCAATGTGTTCACAAATGGGCTAATAATTACACAGTAACTCAATTTTCCAATAGCCATGTGGCCCAGCCACTCAATAAAAGTGATATCTGCAGCTGTACTACAGACACTCACCAACCAAACTATATGTGGTGTGGGCTAAACTTTTAGCAATTGTTTTTGTTTTTTATGACGCAGATTTGTGTTTACAAAGTCACAAAAAAGCATGAGGATGCTGAGTAGTACGCATTGGAACCAACAGGGTACGGTGTGGACCAGAAATTGCTTGAATTTAATTCGCTCCTGAAGGTTGTTCAAAATTGCAACGTTTGAGTAGGAAATAAGTGACAGAAATCTTTATGCATTGTTCAAATTTGTATAATGATGAGGATAAGAACGTTCCTCTTACGGTACGTACACGATCAGCTATTACGAACTTTTACTACTAGCCATTAAATAAGAGCACTATTTACTTCCACTTCATTTTATATAATTATTCTCTAAAATTTTCGGGTCCGTGTATGGGTTTGTTTGGGTTACTAGGTTGGTACTCTATATTCTCTAAGGTATTGCCGCGCAGGATAGGCGGGCATTTGCGACCTTCTACATACATTACACGAAGTGCAGAAGTACAGCAGTATTTCTCCTTGTGACTGCAGTGCTGCAGATGGCCGCTATACCCCGCTTCGCTCTTGGGTATGGCACAGGTCAACACAGCGTATTAATTGTCATCTAAAAATTTACAAACACGAAATTTGGCATATCACACAAGTCATTCTTGTTCTGGGAAAGCATCGAATGAAGACTGTTTCACTGAAAGATTTGACCCCGCTTCACGGACATGAGCGTTAAGGGTTTTTGCGCAAAGGATTCTAGTGTCTCTTGCAAATATCTTCAAACTCTAGAAATGTACCGATTGCTATGAATTTTTACTTTCTGCAAAGCATTGGTATTTTCAAATGTGTTTAAGCTTTGAAAACGCATTGAATGCAAGCAGCCGTTTTCCGATCTTCCTGAACTCTTGCCTGGCAGGAGAACTAACTATCAGTCACCAGAGGTGTTTGTTATCAACAACACCGGAAAAAAAAAACAAATACATATATATCGCAAAGCCTTCGCGCCTTCTCGTGCACTGGTGGTATACGCTTGCGTTAGCAAGCTGTTGCAGGACGAAAACTATTGGAATTACCCTACTGCCGAACTAACTTTATTTCCGAACAAACATCATTATTTGACAGGTGAAAGTAATAATTCCATCAAATAAAAACTGTTTGCTCGGAAATAGAGTTAGATCGGCAATTGGGTAATTCCCCTATCTTCTTAAATCCTGTCAGAAATGCATCATAGAGCCAAGAACGAAACATACAGTTGTTGTAATTTCGTACTTCATTGAGTTTTCCATGTAGAAAAACAGGGTAGAAAACGTGTCGTACTTAATACTTCATCAAGTTTTTTTATAATCACTGGATGTTACTTTGATATTCACTTAGGCGATCTACAACACGTCTAGACAGGCGTTTCCTGTCGGCGAAAAAGAAAGATACCTGGACTTGGGACAGTGTTTTTTTTAAGCAAATTTATCATTTAGGCGGTGTATTATCACGTACTTACTTCTTTCATCGCCCAAGATGTAGTAATTTTGCGATCACCTGGAGACCGGGAAGAAGTCGCAACTCAATGCTATCAAATTCATCCCATTCTGGTAGAAAACTTAAAGTATTTGGAGCTAATAAGCTACCAAATAAATTCTCCTGAGAAATAACTATATCTATCTATTGCTTTTTTAATCTCCAGTTGAACAACGAATATTTTTGAGCAGCAAGAGGTACTGTAATATAATTTATAAAGTCAATCCAAGGCAATTAGAAAAATTTAAAATATTGATGTTAATTAGCAAGCAACTAAATTCTCCTAATAAATTTACTAACGAGTTATGATCTTTCCACTTGAGATGAATAACGGAATCTAACCAGCTACTTCAAACCAGCTAGGAAGATTATATTATGGACTTAATCCTGTCAAGCCAGAATTATCTTACAGGAAGAGTCAGCAGTATTGAAGCTAACTAACAAGCAATTGGATTCTCCTGATAAATTTAAGCAATTACTTAAAGAGTGGCGGCGTTCCCTGAGGTCCCTAATTGGGCCAGTCTCGTCACTTATTACCAGTAATGGATCCCAAGTGGAATTGGATCCGCTTCTTAATTGAGGACATTTCGTTGAGTCGGAAACGATCGCTAACCAGTTACCCCGAAGCGTAAAAATGCCATTAGGTTGTTAATATGTTCATGCCAGCGACTGGCATGCGTCTTGGGTCTCCGTTTTTCGAGGAAATGCGTCTGCGGTGACTCTTTTTACGGCGAAATTGTGGTGATGTGCAAATTATGACACGTTACGCTGGAATTTCAAGCTGCTTTAGAGTGAACTAAAAGCGCATTTCATGGTATGTTTAACTGAGTCAGCTGCAATAATTGATGCAAGATTAGTGAGACGAAGGCGTTTAGTACGAGCAAGGCAGGATAGGCCAAACACTTCTGAACTTAGTCTACAGCAGTGAGATACGTCCAGAAGGTCAACTGGACAATCTCGGCGGAGGGAAGACTGATGGCATGACAGAAGGTCACACAGGACAGGAATGACGCAATTTAGCAGAAAAAAAAAACAAGCTCAACATTAAGCAGTTTGTGTTACAGAGACGTCAATTTTCTAAATGAAGCTCTCATTTTGATTTGCTCCCTTCAAGTGTAGTAAACTATGCTTTGCACAATGCCTGTTTGGCACCACAGTGCGACGTCAGTATACATATATGCAATGATACATGCCTCATAAGTAGGGCTGTGACAATATGCTCTTATAGACAGAGAAGTCGGCGATAACTCCAAAACGAGGACGAAAAGCTCAAACGTAAAGCTATGACGATAGAGCTCGCTGCAGATGATAGTCTTTTGTCCTGTGTTTTCACTTCACGGCGCTCGAAGGTTTCGTACTGTCCTTGCCAACACGACTGTGTGTCTACCAAAAATTTCGATAAAATGTGTACCGCCGAATCTTCTGGCTTAGCCCGCGTCACCAGTGCAATATCTTTTCAAAATTTTAGCGAATGTAGTCTCAGAAAGCAGTGTTCTTTTTTGTTGTTTACACAAACACAGCAACGCATTCAAACGCGGTGAAGCGAAGACACAGGACAAAAGACCATCGTCTGCAGCGAGCTTAACACACCCTGCAAAAGCAGTGCACTGTAGGAGCCTATACTTTATGCAATTTGTTGTTTTGGAGTTATTATCGACTTCTCTGTCTATAAGAGTATATCGTCACTGTCCTACTAGTAAGGCTGCAACAGGCATAAACAAATATCTTTTATTTACTTTTTTATGTTGCCGCCACAGGAAATCTGCTACGCACAGAAAAGCCTCTCCTGCCATAAGTTTTTGTTTATCATTTATAAGACGAGTTTAATCAGACTCCTGCTTAGATTTACCCTTTTAATTAAAGGTGAATGTAAACTTACTGTTACGGGATTTTTTTTTTGTACGAGTAGTAGCTCTAAAACTATAGGCTCGCTTACGTGCCGGTGTCAAAAATATATAGATAGTCCGTTCTAAGATAGTTTACGATAGTTCCGACGTTCCAAGCATCAACGAAGGAAAGTCATACATCAACTGAAGTCGTACATCAACTGAAGTCGTACACTACGTATGTACGCTTATGCCGATTTCCAAATCATAAAAGCCCTGTACTCGCCGCGGCTGACAAGCTGTGGACAGATATGTTGTTTATAAAACCTAGTGTTTGGAAAGCATTATTTGTGTAGACTCTGAACCTTACTTGTTTACCTATAGGTATGCCATACTAAAAAGAAGTGCAAGTAAATGGTGCACCAGGGGTTATATTATGTTTCTAAAGCCGTTGTGCCTTAGCTACTAACTACTTGTAACTTAATTAATCATATATATTATATAAGATAGAAATACAGAAGAAACTTACATCATTCCTCCCTACTCTGCACTGTAGTCATAAGATATAAATACCGGAAAAACACACAATATCCCCTCACTACTCTGCACTATAGTCTGGCCGACTTCTTATACTGAATCGAAGATAAAACATTATAGCGGGATATACGGCCACAACTTGAAAAATACAACTGGCACCAAGAATATAACAAATTTCAAAATTAGAACTCTATTCATTGTTCTCAGTATATGCGACTATGGAGAAGCAAAGTGGAAGACTAAATTAAACAGCGTTTATTTTGATTACGACCGGAGCATCAGCTAACAGTTGGATAATCTTCCAGCACAGAGAAGAAAATTCGACAATAGCGTAAGTTATACATATGTAGGCCTACATAATTATGAACGTATAAAAATGAATTGCAAAACATAAGCAAGGTTTGCATTATTAAATATGAAAATAAGTGCCAAATCTGTAGGTTATGTTACTTTCTGCTTTACTTTTATTGCTTGGTGCCATGAAAGTACTTACGAGTTTCAAGAAAGTGGAGAATATTGCGTATCTGGTAGTCATCAAATAGCATTTTCTGAACTGCACGGTCTCCCTCTAAATTTTCCACTTCATCTCTGCAATATCATCTGTATTATAGATTTCATACGTGAGAAATCTTCACACCCAATTCTCAAGACTGACAACATGCAGAAAAGTGCTGCCAGGCTATACAGTTTCCTTGCTCTCTCTCAAAGAAATTATAACTTGCCGTTTCTTAGCAATAGTATGTGAACTTACACAGACAGCCAATTATACAGCAGCTCATGGTTATTTTGCCGGATATCAGTGCTATTTGTTGCTCGTAGGTGCAGATCACTGCTTGTTTGCTAATGATTCAAGTAACATGCAAATGACAGCCCTGGGAGGTTAGCCATTATATCGCTTGGCGAATGTTCTCTTTATAAAGGCTGTTATAGGGCCATTTACTCCTGCTCCCGAAGCGCAACGCTCGCAGCGGGGCGTCATCTTGCTGTGTCCTGTGTATGGTTAGTTGCAGGTCAGGGTTAGATAACCAGGCATCAAAGTTGCGCTTCAAGGTTAGATGGTTAGCAATCAGGAATCGGAGTCAAAGTACCTAGATGGCTAAGAACTGTAAATAAGGGTCAAAGTTAGACTGTTACAGTGCAAGGTTCCGGCTCAAAGTTGGATGGTTACAAATCAAAGATCCGGTTCAATATTAGATATTGGGGATAATGATCGGGCTTAAGGTTGTATGTATGGTAGAGATCAAACATCGGGTCATATATAGTTGCTGTGGTTGGAGCTTAATGTAGATATTTAAGGATCAAGGATCGGGATAGAGCTCCGATTAAAGAAAAAGAAGGTAAAGTCAATATGGACTGCACCCTCCACAGGGATGCGCATTTGCACTGGTTCGGCGACAGAAATTGGCTAACTGGCCCCAGAGGAGTAAGTACTGCTGCAGCCGTCGACGGGTCGCTAAGAACTATGCCACATTTAGTGGAAGGTTCGACGACCCGCCAACCCCGTACCTGAGGTAAGTACCCCCACGATAGCTATGCACACTAAGCAAGTTTTCTGTTTCAGCGCGCCGAGTGCCATTCACAAAGATCGCACCTGGCTTGGGGATCGTTCCTGGGACTCTCGGCACAACGTGCAGTACGCAAGGTCCACCGCTGCCGTATTAGGCAACACGACTCGAGACCAAGGTTTAATCGACAGGGAACAATGCTCTCAGCCAACTCGTTAGATATTCGGTGGTTCGGGATCAAGGGAAGATGGTTAGTGATAAAGGATCGATGTCAAGGCAAATGGTTAAGAGTCAAATTAGATACTTACGATTCAAACATCGGGTCCAAAGTTATACTGTTACGGATGAAAACAGCTTATAAAAGAAGAGATATATCGCATATCATTATATTCAGTGTAGATGACCTAACTTCAGTTCGCTTCTTGTGTCCAATAGTACTACATGTTCCTTCGTACATTATGAACAGTTCCGGCCACGGCTAAAGTCTATTAGCCAGGAGTGAAGCCAGCGGCAGCACATGCAAACGCAATTCTGCACTGAATGGCCTTTGATATCCATCTTCTTCAATACGTCGATCACAATGAGTTGGGAAGGATTGAGAGACTCCCCGCTGAGTGCAATATCGGCTCAATGTGAAGCCGTAGCGTGGGACCAGAAACTCGTATGGAAATTGAGACGTCCAAAGTTAATGTCGAGCCGCTGCAGCAGCAGCAGCAGCAGCAGCAGCAGCAGCAGCAGCAGCTGTGATATCGATATCTACGACAGCTGTTACGATCATGTTAGTGGATATTTCGCTGTTGTAATCTCCATGAAGAGTGTAAGAAACGTGCTTGCAAAGTGTGCACTTATGTCACTGATATAATTGCAAAAGAGTGCAGAAAAGAAGTTGCTGGATTTGAGAGTATCGTGAGGGGGAAAAGCGGTACTTTTTGCAGAGGAAGCGAAATCATTATAGAGTTGACGCTATGAAAAAAAAAAAAAGGAAAATGAAAATTGTTGAATGAACTCCTTATTTTATTTTTTAGCGTTGCGTGAGTACCGGGAGAGTTAGCACGATTATAAATGGTATATGAGAGAATGATTTATGGACTCAGTGGCATACAGTATATAACAGACGATAGCTCATCTTTCTGCGAGACCTTAAATTTAATAACTCTTCACGTCTGTAAATTAAGGTATCTTTTCCTTAAAGCGCGTTTATTGGGGAGAAAAATGTATTTTTGTTTTTTTTCCTGTCTCAATTTTTGTTACTAGCAATGTCTGCGTCCAAGAGTACCTATAATGTCTTTTTAGCTGATATAGAAATTATCATTAAAATATCTTTCACGTACGAAATCTCTTTCGTCAAAAGTTTGTCTCTACAGTACTGTAGCTCTAAAATGTGACAGCTGGCCATTCTGTTTCACAGACGTGCATTACAGTTAATTTCTCTTTTTGCAATGAAATAAAAACTCTTTAACGACTTAGCGATTTGAATTTAAAGGCGTACACCGAGATAAAAATAAAAGAGTAGAAAAATGATGATAAAAACAAGCTTTCAAGGCTTCAGAGAGAGAGAATATTTAATGCTGATCTAGTCATGAGTTCGCAGCAGAAATGTTTGGCTCGTTATATCACTGCTAAAACGCTAAAATTGCCTTTCGAAAACTATGTTTTTTCTGTAGAGGTGGAGCAACAGCTTATCTAACTGGCATATCTAACATTTAACTGGAAATGTTTTAGCTGCGTTGAATTGAAATATGCGAGTACTTAGTGACATTTTAACCAGCAAAGTTTGAGTTTAATATTGTTGACGTGCTGTTTTCTAGAGGTTACTATTGTTATGGGCGGCTGCGCGCTAATTGGGTGATTGTAGAGGCCGCTGTCCACGGCGGCTTACGTTTAACGGGGTTGTTTTCTAATTTAGGAGAGTAATACGACCGCTGCCGAAGGAAGCACAAAATGCGAAACTTTCCAGGATTTTCGAAGAAAAATTTCCTTTACCTCGACTACCATTTAACGTGTCTAAAAACACGCTCTCAAATTCACGTCTTTGTGAAGCCGAGACGAAATATATTAAGAAAGATATCCAGAACTTCACGAAACGACAGTTGCAATAATGCAGAAACTGCAATAATGGCTGAAATTTTTAGAGAAGTTTTTGACAGCGTGATAACGTGCAAGCCAAAGCCGTGCCCGCGGCGGCGTAAACAGAAGTGTTGTGAAGAACGCTGTTCATCTTGGGCTCTGATAGGCAGCGGTCTGAATGCTTTTCATTCCAAGCTGGAATTTTTTACCAAACGGTTTCTTCCCCAGGGTACCAACCTTTGCACCCACGACAACAATTTCACGCCGATATTTCAGCAGCGACGTATCCAGTCAACGATTTTTCTAAGTAACGACAATTCAGGGCACGAATACTCAGCGGAAAGTGCGAAACACAAATGCAGTTCAGTAAAAGAACGAACTAGAGCACTCTGAGAGCGCATGCCTCCGCCAAGGAAGGCAACGGTTACGAAAAAAATAAATAAATTGGTTCTGAAACCATGATTTTCTTTGTATCAACACCAAAATCTAGTCATTTGTGTCCTTTAATAGTGTTCACAGATGCTGTAACTTTTTGGAGAACCGTTGATAACTTATTGTGTTATGCTGCTAACAAACATTGTGACAAACATGAGTCAAACATACAAACGAACTAACCGATCTGCACCAAAATTAAATTAATAACGGTTTTTAACATTACTAACAACTCCTATAAATTTCATAAAGATCCATTCAATATTTTTTTAATTATTGTGCAAAAAAGCATAGAATTAAAAACAGTGACAAACGAACGAACATACGAATTATTTAAAAAATTTGGTCATTTACTCTTCGTGATGTACCTAACAACTCATCTAAATTGCATAAACATCCGTCCATAACTTCTGAGTTATGGCATTGAGAAAAATGAGGCTGACAAACAAACAAACAAACAAACGGATGGTGGCATCTTCACCAAAAGTTAACTATCTGTTCCTCCCAGCATACCTAACAATCCCGGTAATTTTCGTCCAAATCCGTCCACAACTTTTTGAGCTATCTTGATGACAGACAGAATAACAGATAAACAGACAGAAAGACAGACAAAGCCGATGAAAACATAACCACCATGGCGGAGGTAAAAAAGCTTAATCTCAAGTCACTTAGAATGGAGTAAGGTTGGTTCGGTTAGGCTCACTCGAGGTTTGATTAGCAGTAGGTGAGGTTAGCATAGGAAGCGGTAGGATAGGCAAAGATACGTTTTGTTGTGTTAGTTAACTTGGATTAAGCAAGCTAACCTTATATTAGCGTACGGCAGGATAAGCTAGGTTAGCCAAGGCTATTTTAGATTAGGAGAAAATAAGTTAGCACAGGGTACGTTAGATTTGGTCAGGTTAACTTAAGTTTGTTAAGTGCGTTTGATGAGGTTAGATTTTACTAGATCATATGAGAGTACATAAATGTGCCATATCTTACTAGATTATGCCCCACCTTCTTCTATGATTCTTTTCAATAACTGATCTTGTACCTCGTTCTTTGTCTGCATTGAGCTGTCTTGTTCAGAAATTTATTGTCGTTGCGTGGAAACCTTGTGCGCAGAATTGTTGACTCGCTACAGAATTTTGCGTCTATTTTCCTGAAGATTTCATTCTAGACGTAGCATACCCAGCCCAGTTTTCTCTAAGAGCAGAAAAAAACTAATATTTGCAGTATTTGGAACGGTAGTCTTTTTCCACAGGCTCTCTAAATCCAATCGTCCTATTGATATCTAATCCACATATCTATAAAAAATGTGAAGCTTTTCAAAAAATAAATTCTATAAAGTAGAAAAAAACTGTCAAAGCGTGCGTTGCTTTGCTGGAGCATCCCCCCCGCCGGCAGTCAAAGCAGAGCTACATGCAGCAGACCTGTTCCGAACATGTTTTGCTCTGTCGTTAGAGCGTGCAGCAGGCGGCCTGATACGTGCTCTGATTGCCAGCGTTTGCACAGGCGAGTGAACATCAAACACACGTAAACTGCACACTGTGACATTCAGTGCCATCACTTCCAGTGGGAAGGTGGCAACGCTCGCAAGCGCGTGCTGGAAAACTTTTTTCTTTCGTTTTTTTAACTTGTAATGTGAGAGAATAGGTCATATGCTAGGTCTCATTGACAGCGACATGTTCTCCAACTGTAATGCTATGTATGTACGCATGCGTCTGCCGAGTTCACGTAAGCAACGTTTGCTGCGGTCAAGCCTGTCAGTCGTTCAGTGAAAATGTTGTTGACAGGCTCGTTGATCTTCACACTAGACTGGGCGTGTGAACGGTGCGTTGCTACTGTGTAGAACGTTCTCCACAACATATTTGCAAAAAAAAAACTATATATTTGCAGCGCAAATGGATTGCAATGACGAGTCTACTAGTGTCAACTACCTACATTTTCAATCGTGTTTAATAGAGAGCTTGATAAAAAAGCAATTGCCAGCCGTCGCCAGGGGGCGGAACAGCAGTGTGTAATAATTTATTACGTCAGTACAAATGGTTGGGTCTAAACTGTCTATGTTCTGCATGTACAGCACTCAAACGGTAGAAACAGAATAATCAGCTTTATGTCATTATTAATCTCTTTCCATCAAAATGTCACTAGATGTCTAGCAGCTTTCGTTTACAAAACAGAGAACTTTTAGGTTAGGTTCGCTTTATGAAACGCCTGAACTGAGTGGTTTTAATATCAATTTGGATATGAAACAATGAGAATTTGCACCAATAAGCATTTAATTTGCCTTTAAAAATGCAGTTCAGCTAACCCGTCTTAATCTGCGATAGTTTTTTTACGTTTTAGCCCGTAACAAATTCATCATTGCACACGATAAAATGTTTTCCTAAGGTATAAGCTATGGCGTCATTGCTGTGGCATGATTGGTTTATTACTGTGAAATTGGAAAGTACAGTATTTGTAATATTTTCACTGCTCTGTCCTTGGTCGAGACAAACGAAGTGCATATATATCCAAGCAACATGCGCAAATTACATTTCCAAAGCAATTGAATCGGACGTTTTATAAAATAAAGCTCATCCGAAGTTCTCGTCGACGGCGTCAAAAAGACAACCTACAGTATTCTGACGTCGCTTCCTCTAGCCCCGTCAGTCGTCAGAGTAGCGGCGTCGTTTGTTGGCCGACGAGCTGTGCGGCAACGAACGTTCCTAATGTGAACTCGGCTGTATTCTTCCTGGATACTATGAAAACTCGACACAGCACTAGCATGAACTGAAGGTATACAGTCGCGGACAAAATTAAAGACCCAAAATAATTTGTTCTATTTTTGTCTAATTATTGCTTCAATTTAGCGAAGCTGAATCTGAAGGGAGCTTCAGATTCAGTTCCTGCGCAAATTTTCTGATGAATTTTCTAACAAATGAAAGAGTGGGATATAAATGTATATTTTGGCATTATATCGAGTGCAAAATTAGGGACTAATGCAAACGATGCTTAATCCACGTACCTAGAACTGCAAAATTTTTGAAAACTACGCTGTTTGACCTGAAAACAATATTTTTGTTCATCTTCCATTTTCACAGCTCGTTCAAAATTTTTGTTAACAAATAAACGTTTAGCCAATGTGTTAAACTGTGCACTTTACTTCAATACGTGAAAAGATACCTAGCCGGAGATTGCTTACATTCTGTGCTACCCACTGCTCTATCCAACTTTGTCTGCTTTGAAATACGAAAATGTGTAATTTTTTGTAACTCTTGAAATGATTCGAAACTTATCCGAAAATTTGCTCGCAATGATTTAGATGAGAACAAATGGTCACTATAAGTTTCAACGAAGTCGATGTAATAGTTTGATTAAAATAGGAACGCATTATTTTCGTTCTCAAATAATCTTTATAATAACATATTGTAGAAACGTATAGCTATATACAAGACTTTGATAAAGAACTGTTCTTCGATGAGTAGTAGTTTAACATTTCTTGAATTTACCTCAGTCAACTTTAATTTCGAAATGACGGCAGAAAATTAATTTCATTTGAAAAATAAAGTGTATTTAAGCAAATCAAACGTAAGCCCAAAAATATTGCTCAAGTTTAAAATCACTCAGATGGCTATTTTCATGATGCACCTTGCGCGGTAAACGACTGGAATGAACGTTTTACAATCAATAGGAAATACTTCACATGTATAATGAATTTTATTTTCAGTTCTTTGCTCCATGTGGCAACTTCTGTTCTCTCCATCAAATCACAGTTCCAGTCAATGAGGACGCCTGACCTGCAACGGACACGTTTTGATGTTCAGTCAACTTTGCTCAATTATATATCACAGACTAAAAGCATGCGAACATCTCATGTTCAGCATTTAACTTTCAATATCAAATGCCTGGAACGCTTCGCATTCTCTGATTTCGCTCGCAATCACAGGACTTTGTAAATGAGAGATCTAAAGTGGCATCAGAGTAAGAAATTGTCCTGTTTTTCACCAAAATTCAGGGCACAAAGAGACAGAACGTAACTTGAGCTTCGAGGTTTCTGGTTAAGTGCCCACACAGTGTTTGGTGGGAGGCTATTATTTTTACATTCTCTTCCGAAGGGAAAAAAATGAAATCATGAGTGTGTTCCCATTAATTCCATTGCGGGTAAGATGATGCTTCTTGAAAAAATTAACATGTTATTGCCATAATTAGAACTCTTAGTGAAACTTTAAGTGGATTTGTCGGTCGTTGTTGAAGAGAACTTATGCGAGTGCGGACGCAAGAATTAGCGCAGGATGCATTAAAGATTATAAGTATAAGGACAAACTTGTGACAAACTTGTGTTCTCGCAGTTAATGTAAAGAAATCGAGAACACCAAATGTGGATGTGCGTTAAACAGATCTCTTGAGATCTATTCATTAAACCTTTACCGGGTGGCTGACATATGACTTTGTGGGAATACCTTATGGATATAGCTTATGTATCAACACTTGCCTAGTAAAATGTAAATAAGATGTAGGCAATGAAGATCAGCGGCGATACTTGCTATTACGGGAGCTCATAACAAAGTAACAAAATGGTCAAACAAAGTCGAGGTTTCGAACCATTTTTATTTATTTCTTTTGGCTGCACATGGGTCACCAGAGGCTGTGAGGATGAATATATTGAATTAAATTTTTAAATAGCCTCCTCCCATTACGTTGGTACTTACGAGCATACTAATTCCTCCATAAATTCCAAATTCCAGGGATTTCTTTACTCAAAGGTCACATATATCAAGGACAGGCTATAAATCAAATTTATTGAGTTTGGGTCCTCCAATCATTCCTTGTAAAACGCGGTAGCACGAAACGGGAAGGCTTTGAAGAAATACAACCTTGTTCAATGATGGTGGTTATACGTCTACCATGCTACCATATTCAATGATGCTTATGCAATTGTTGAAAAGTAAGAAAACGACCACATTCTGGCGCGCCCTTTGCCTGCCACAATATATTTGGGCCTCAAAAACACAAGGGTCCAGAGTGCCTTCTCCGCAGGGATGGTTGCAGCTAGCGGCTGTTCCTGCTGAGAAGGTAAATTTGAGAGGAGATGAACAGGCTGGTGCCGTAGCTGGGTACTCTGTCTTTCGCAGTCTGCTCCTCTCCTCTGTCTCTTCCATCAGGTAGTACCCCTGATGCTCTTCTCCTTTCCTTTTTCTTCTTTCTCTTTTCGGGCAAAGCCTGTACTGGTGATGGCAGGGTTTGGATGGCGTGAATAGCTGGTCGCTTTCGTAGCTATAATGACTGTCGATTTGTTTGCCTTGTAATTTGTTTATGATATCCTTTGTTTATGGTGTCTGTCTATTTATTTATTTTTTTGCGTGCCTGATAGTTGGCTATCCGGGCTTTGAAGTGAACCCCGGTCGCACTACCGTCGTTCACGACACCTTCGCGTTCACGTAAGCTTTCCTGCGCGCCACCACTAAAATAAACACTACCTAAGCTAACCTAACCTACCCTAACCTAACCTACCGTTACCTAACCTCCTTACCTAACTTTCTAACCTAACCTAACCTAACCCAACTTAACCCAACCTAACCTTTCTAACCCTACCTAACTTACCTAACGTTACCTAACGTCACCTAACCTTACCTAACGTAACCTCTCCTAACCTTACCTAACGTAACCTAACTTAATCAGCGATACAGCGAGCAACGCGGCGCGCCAACTTGAACCCCGCTCACACGCACACGATCTGCGTACACAAGCACGCACACAAGGTGTCGTGAACGACGGTAGCGCACCCCGGTCCTCGTGGTTCTGAGTTTCACTCCTGCCGCATCTTATGTACTAATGTTCAGTTCAGAGTCTCTATGGTAGAGTCTGAGCTCGCCGTAGCCTCTTCCAAGTATGGCCTGGTGCTATGTTCGGAGACGCTCGTCTCAAGCCATCGTCATATATCTGAGCTGATGATCCTAAACTTTGAAAAGCCAGTGCTGCGGTTGCGAGGCTCGTGCCTTGGATTTAGGGGTTTTGCTCTTTTTTTAATGAGAATCTTTATTTAACAGACGTATGTATGTTGTATCTCAGCATGTCCTCCCTCTAGATCAGTAATTCTGTTGGCAGTGCTCTTAGCTCTCTAACCTTTTACTCTACAAAAGTTTAGGGTTCGATGAATGCACGATCATGAAGCAAAGTCCACACTGTTATTAAAACTTTTTCATAATATACTCCCGTTAAAATTTTCTTATCGCCGAGGAAATCTAACAGAATTATCCCCTTTCAAAAACAGAACACTGTAGCTAGCACCTTCTGAGCAAACCTCTCTGCTTTGAATTTGATTGGTCTAAAAAGAACTCCTCTGTGGAATATATATTGTTCACGGGATCGTCCTGATAAACCGAAGACTCGTCTCTGGTAACGAGTGGTTCCAAAAATCTTCTCCAGTAACCTCAAACTTACCAAATAACCTCATTGACATTTCAACTCCCTGAGTGAGCGAGTCAGCAAGCAACGTTTTGGGCACTCAGGGACCAGAGAACATACATAGTTCATGATTTTGATGCGATATGGAGAATGCCGATTCATGTTTAATTCCAGTCTCTCTCCTTTGGCCATCTTTGAGATCATCTCTTTATTTTCTTTGAAATTACTTTATCCATCTGTAAACTGCTTTCAGTTTGTAAAAAAACAGCATCTCTATAAACTACAATGCAACAATAGTCTAAAGTTACATTCTCTCAAGTTTTATTAGGAGCTTGATGAATGCTCTCGCTTTTATCTTTGTTGTGGAAAGTACAGTATACTTTTATCAAGGGTATGTGGAAGAAATAACACTTGGTGCACTAACGTATGAACTGGTGTTATAATTATGATCCTCGATGAGTGCAGCGGCTCACAAATGTTTCCCTAACAACATTCAGGGCCACCCGAGAAGCTAAATCAGCAAATCTGCTTTTGAGACTGCCACAGATTTGACTTGGGTTCGGCGTATAGCCAATGTATGTAGATGAACTTATTCTCGAGTTATAAGGTTTGCAGTGAAACTTTTTCTTTCGCCTTTGAAGAGTAACAGTATACTGTTGTCAGGATGTGCGCTCTAAATGAATATGAGATTAAAATTATCTATAATAATAATAATAATTTTATTGGAAAAGAGGAAACATAAAAAAATACAATAGAATATAGTTAGCTCTCGTATAAAAGAGCCAGCTACGAAAACAGAACTAATACATTGCTCTAAATTTAATGGCCTCATTTTAAAGCCCAATGGATAGCATTGCTATTTGGGCAAGGACAATGCTAAAAAAAATATCTGAAGCTAAAACTTTTTTTTTTTTTGAGCATTTATCAAACAGATAACTATGATGGTGACTTCCTGTTTATGCACGATCTTTAGAGCCACATTTGGTGTTATGGCCCCATGAAGAAAGTAGGTGATATGACGAGCAGGAAGATCTCACTTTTTAGCTTTCCTTCTGCCAAATAATGTAATTTACTATACAAGCTGAGCTATCCTGACAAATATTTACTTCAGCAGCGTGATGCATCCCCTACATCATGAGGCTGGAACATAATTCACAAATCGGCCGCCATAATTTAGGAACAGGACCACAGGAAGTTTGAAAAGGGGACTTTTTGAGATGCCGTGTTTAATGGATGTGCCTGCTCCTTCTCTCGACGCTCAGAAAATGGCATTCGTTTTAATCCTGAGCGGCGAGCAAAAGACTTGATTGATCGTCGGTCAGAGATGAGTTTTCCGTCTCTGCTCGTTAGACATCATTGTGCGCCGTCTTGCTTTGTTTCCTCCGTCGGGACTCGAAAAATTCCATGGTAATGTAAAACAACCAAGGGCGATTGGTTGCGAAGAGTAAGGAAGGTAATTCTTCATACTAAATTTAGTGGACATACTAAAACCTACTGATCAGGCAATAAAGGAGTTTCCATTTGAGTTACTAGGTATGTTAACTATAGAAGTCTCTCTATCTTCTTTCTTAACCTTAGTGTAAGTTACTAGGTTTGTTAACTATAGAGGTCTCTCTATATATGTTCTTTCTTTACCCTAGTTTAAGCTACTTGGTTTGTTAACTATAGAGGTCTCTCTCTATGTTTTTTTTAACAGAGTGACCGTGATACGTACCATGTTTGGTACGCAGTGTAAAAGGAATACTATTAACTTGTTCTTACAGTCGCAGTCAATGTGTTTAATAAAACAAACTATCTGCTTCTTTGGTCCTCACCACCAAATGTATCTCCTTAAAGCCCTCCTGCAGCCAAGCGAAAACCAGGCCGTCATGGCGAAAATACCAATGACGTGTGTGCGAATTCTGCGTTCGCGCAGGACGATGGCTATTCGTGGCTGAGATCAGAGTGTTGTTGCGTAATGTTGTACGATGCTGCGGGCTGTGAGTTTTCGCGAGAATTCTAGATGAAACTTTGCTTACAGTACCGGGAAAATTTCTGTGTTGCAGCATCATCCACTTTTCTTGTGCTAGGTGACTTAATTTGCACGGTAGTGGTGGGCGTTCAGGATGCATGATTCCACTCAGGATTACACATGGTAAGCATGAATATTCAAGCTTTGTAACTAATTAGAAGTATTTTTTCTATTTACATCCAGTTACTTGAGGTCTTCTATGAATAAGCAACTTTCAATCGCCGTTCCCTGTCGGATGTATAATGCAATACCTTCACGGTCTGCGTATGTAAATAATTCGAGCTATAAATTAGTGAAATTAATTTCTTCCTCTACTTAGCAGTATTGCCTTTCTTTCTTAAAATAAAACAGTTGCAGAAAACTATCGTCACGCTGGTGGTATATAAAATAAATCTCACAGTTCTTAATCCCAACAACCCCTGGTTTTATCCAGACAGGAAACTCATCCGTCATCCCTCGGCTTGAGCCCTTGGTCGAGCTTTACCTCCGCCAGGGAGGTTTTGTTTTTGTCTGTCTTTTTGTTTATTTGTTCGTCTGTCACAGAGATAGCTCAAAAACTTATGGATGGATCATCATGAAATTTACAGTGATTGTTAGATATGCTAGGAAGAACGGATGATAAACCTTAGGTGAAGATCCGCTCAACCGCTTGTTTCATTGTCTACTTTATCTAGGCGAATTAGCTAAAAAATTATTAACAGATCTCCAATAACTTTTCAGCATATGTTAGGAATGTTGCAAAGAGCGGGTCATCAAATTTTTTCCGACGATTTGTTTGTTCGCTTTTCTAAATAACTCTATGTTTATTTTTTAATTGTCAGCTACATAGCCCAAAAAGTCAAAAAGTTATGAAGAAATCTCCATGAACTTTTCAAGATTTATCAGGAATGTTAAAAGGCAAGAATGATCAGGTTTTGCCGAAGATCTCTGAGTCCTCTTGTGTGTTTGTTTTTCTGTTTAAATTTTTCTGTCTGCTCATAACTTAAAAAGTTAGTGACGGATCTTCAAGAAATTTACAGGAACTGCTAGAAATATTTCAAGGAACAGTGACCCAAGTTTAATATGGTTATGATAAAGAGGAATCCTGGAATCAGGACCAAGTTGAATTTTTGGTTAACACGTCATTGCTTGGCGGACGTATGCGCTTTTAGAGTCTTCTCTGGTTTATTTTTATCGATGTGCATGATAAACCGTATTACTCATTAAATACTACAGGAAGAAGGTTACCTAGGATCTTGATCATTTTGATTAACATCAGCCAGGGGCCTGTGCAACAGGTTTTCCTGTGTTATCATTAGCACCTGAACAATACCACACACGTTCTGTGGAGTTCATTATAACGAGGAGGAGGACAGAGTTCAAAGAAACATGATAATTGGGTCGCACTGCTGCGTATTCAAGGCACGTTAGGTATTTTCAGAAACTTCGTGTATTTTTCTTTCTCTTGAAGAGATGCAGTCTAATGGAGATATTTCTGGTGGCTTTCCATAGCGAGAAGCGACACTGAAAGATGCCGCGGAACGCTGTTATAAATTATGGCAAAGAGGTCAGTCAACTATACATTTGCAGTCATTACTTACGGGAACTCAGCGAGCTTATCTAAAATTTGGCGAGGGTGCCATTCATTTCTATCAATGGTGACATACAGTCCATGCAAATATATTTCTTCAAGTGTTTCTTGCGCTCTATGTTTAAAATGAGGGATAAGTAAGAGCAATATTGGCACAAGAATTTCTGGAACCATACTGTATAAATGAATCAACGGATTCTTACCAAATACTCAGGAAGGACGGGCAGAACTTGCGAGATGCTCATGTCAAGCAAAGATGGCGGTAAGACACTTGCAGTAATGCATTACACAATCTTTACCGTGGAGGGGAGCAATGCTGTTTTTCTTTTTAAATAAACTGCCCAGGCGCAGTCGAAGTACCATTCATAAAATCAAATTAATGAAACATTTGCTGGACTCTGATTTAAAGAGAACGCCAAGTAAACCAGGGGTCACTAGTTATGCGCACTGTGGAGACAATTCCCTGATCGATGGCTTTCTCTTTTGGCGCATTCGACGACCCAACAACAGAGATCCTGCATCGTGACTGCACTCGTGAGGTGACGTCAATAACGTCATTTGTTTCTCGTCTGAAGACACTCCCGCTAGCTCACGGCCAGGTAATATGCACCTAAACACTGCTTTAATATATTTTTTTTCCACCGGAAACTGCAGTTAGCTTTCGGAAATATCACAGCGGGAAATGTCGGTATTTGAAAAAAAAAAAAAATGCTGCCTAAGGTTTTCCCAATGCAGGGATCGTATTGCCTGCTTCAAATCTGGCAAGTCATTCTTTTCGCATGGAAAATTGGTTCCATGGAAGTGGGTCGAGGTGCATCGAATACCTGTTTTGATGGGTGCACCTGTCTGTTGTATGCTCGAAAAAGGAGTGGGAAATTGTAATTTAAAAAAAAGTCTCAGGCTCCAACAAGCGACATGAAGCCGGAAAAAAAGGTGGCCCCAATACCTTTGCTGAGAACATTGAGGTCACGCTGGCATCAGAGGCTGAGACCTTCCATATAATTAGTCCAAGTTGCCCTCGCTGACGATTTTTCTCTTGGTTTATTGTCTAAAGCTACGCTATTGTTCATTGTTGGGATCTCGTAACTTGCACAGCTACCGCCACGTGCATTCTGTAGTGGGTTAGAATCTTGTTAACAATTATTTTCACGGGCTGATAGTTTTTAAACTTGATAATGGTTGTTTTCACTTCTTAAATTCGGCGTCGCAATAAGTTGGTTCATTATAGACCCTATTATTACACCCGAAGTAGCTAATACCGTTTCAAATGAATCACAGTCTTAGCTAATGACAAATGAAAAGAACTGGACTTCTAAACTAGGTATATATGATTGCAGATATGATTCTTTGTTGCTATGATGACAATCTATGTTTATTAAAGCACAGCATAGAATAACATCAGCGATCCATTTAGTCCATCAGACTTTGTTGGTCCCGTGCTGACATCTAAACAAGGAAGAAATCTGTAGTATCTGGTAGCAGTAGCATGGACACTGTATTTCACTTGCTTCTTACATCAAAGCTTTGCTTGTACTAAGACTACAATATCAAGGAAAGGAAAGGTTCAGAAATTTTGCAGAGCACAACCATAAAGGGAAACAATTTTAGACTAAAAAACAAGGATTTGGTTTAATTACTCACTTCCACCTCGCAGTTCATGGCAGCGCTGATATGCATATCGGATCACGTGACCCTGATTCCTTACGTCAGATTAAAATTGCATATCTATTTAGCTTGCAGCATTGCATACTTTGGACGCTGCCTACTTTTACCAATAAAAAACTTAGCCGGTCATCTCAAGATCTTCTCACTACTGAAGAGGAATTCGTGCAACGAAATATATCAGGAGTACAAACTAAGACATCAGATTAAGTCTAGACAGCTATTTTTGAGGTCAATTAATCATATGCCAGATACTCAGTTAAACTTCCCAATTTAGCTAAATGTGCTACTGTTATTAGTTTAAGCACATTAAATTTTATTGCCAAGAAAAGACAAACGTTTACATCATTCATTGCCCCTTGTATTGAATTATTGCAGCAAGATAAACGGTGACTGCAGACCTTTACTATCAGCAACTAGAACGTCTGAATGCATCGCCGTGTAGAGAATCTCCTGCTATAGTGAACAGAATCCGAGTCGTTTTACAACACGATAACGCTAGACCCCATTCTGCCAAACAAACTTAAGAAAAAATGAATTCAGGTTGGAAAGAAAATTCAAAATTGCTTTGAAACCAGGGTTTGCTTTTTTTTATTACCAAATTTTAGTCATGTGTGTCTCGCTGCGTTAATAACAATTGTGCAATTTTCTTGAAGACCAGTTCATACCGTTTTGAGTTAAGTTACTGACAAATATATGGAAGATAAATAATTAGACAGAGAGATCATCACAAAAAATTTGGTCAATTGCTCTTCGTAGTATTCCTAACAATAACTAAAATTTTCATGAAAATCCATTTATAGCTACTTGTGTTATGTTATAAAAAAGAAATTCTAAACATTCAAGTAAATGGTGGACCGGATCTGCACGAAAAGGTAATCATCTGCTACTACCACTATACCTAACAATTCCTATAAATTTCATAAAGATCCGTCCATAGTTTTTTTTTATAATTTTGGAGTCAGAAAAGCTAGTACCAAATCATAACCTTCATGGTGGAGATAATTATAGTGTTGTTTAGTGCTTCAAGGTTTTGTGTAGTTTGTGTCACGCATTTTCATAAGCTCTAGGTTAGTTAGGTAGCGCCCCTGAATACGAGTTTTCCTAATTACTGGGGTTAATGCCCGAGCAAAGATTTTCTCTCAATGGCTTTCAAGGCTTTCCATCTCGAACAATAGCTGCATTATTGCATTGGCGCTACTAAGGTTTTCTGTTAGCTTTCTGCTTTGCAATACAAGAGGGGATATAGGAGAAACTGCTGAGCTGTACTAGAGGAGACACGGACAAACTGTTCTACTGCGCAGGAAGAAACGTCAAAAATTTACTGGAATTAGTAATAATGTAGAGAAGTGAAGCATTATTTTTCCTGTTCGTGAGAGGTTGCCAAACTATTTGGGTGAGGAGAAGCAAGAATAACATTAAAAACTAGAGCACTCTGAGAGCGCATACCTCCGCCAAGTGAGGCAACGGTAGCAAAAAATTCAAATTGGTTCTGAAACCATAATTTTCTTTGCATAGACTCCAAAATCTAATCATTTGTGCCTTTTCATATTAATAACAGCTTGTTCAATTTTCTTGAAGATCCGTTCGTGACTTTTTGAGTTATAGGGTTAATAAACGTTATGACAAAAAAAAAGTCAAACATACAAACTTACAAACCGATCTGCACCAAAATTTAATCATTAATGTCTTTTAACGTTACTAACAACCCCTGTAAATTTCATAAAGATCCATTAATTTTCTTTTAGTTATTGTGCTAACAAGCATAAAATAAAAACAGTGACAAACGAACGAACGAACAAACGGATCATTACCAAAATTTGGTCATACACTCTTTGTTATATACCTAACAATTCATGTTAATTTCATCGAAATCCATCCATAACTTGTTGAGTTATTGCATCAAGAAAAATGAGGCAGACAAACAAACAAACAAACGGAGAGACATATCTTTACCAAAAGGTAATCATCGGTTCCTCCTAACATACCTTACAATCCCTGCAAATTTCATCGAAATCGGTTGGTAACTTTTTGAGTTATCTTGGTGACAAAAAGACAAACAGGCAGACAAATTGCCAAACACGACGAAAACATAACCTCCTTGGCGGAAGTACCTAATGTATTCCATGTTTCGGGTACATCTTGCATATTTGCTGCCATTCTACAATCACCCCACAAAGCTGAAGTTTATCAGCGTCAGATCCCTAAACTTGGTCTTCTGTGTTACCTTTAGTGGAAAAAGTAAAAGATTCCATCCTCTTGTAAGTTCAAAATAAGGTTACCACGCAGCAGGTAAAGAAGCCAACATCAGAGATGTAGAATTCAAGCCTGGAGCACAGATGTAAACATTACAGCTGCAGGATCTCGAGCTGCAACTCGTAAATTTGAGCTAAATTTAGTGTCCAGTGAGGCAGTAAGTCACTTAATGTCGGAGGAGGCGGTGGCTCGCAGGAAAAGACAAAATCCCTCTACGTATAGAGCTTAAGAAATGGGCACAAAAACTTAGCATTTAAGAGATGTAATCGGTTCTGTAGGTGGGTTAAGGTTATTGTTCATGAGACAGTCATACATAACTACTATATTTACGCAGCTCAAGTAACTAATTAATTTTTGTTAGGTAACAATAAATGAAGTTTATTGAAACATACATGAAACATGTGCGATATACATGTTTTTTTTTGCGCAGCGTCAAATAATAACAATAGTATTATGAACAAAGATTGTAAGTGTTGTTCGATGTACTGCTGTCGTGAGCTGCGAATACGCTATATTATGTTCCAAATTCTGTCTATAGAAACGGTTGTAGTTCTTTTAATGCCCATTTAATAATCAGTTGTCGTACAAAATTACTAACTTAATGAAAAACAATTAAGAGAGTTGACCTCAATCACTGCACTATATCAAGCTATAGTGCTAAATGACTGCAAGTTGCGCTAATAGGTTTTTCGGGGTTCACATCTATAATATTTTTCTACTTGTGGTTCAATGCATTCGTTTATCCGTTTGCTTGCTGCATTCTGAACATTTGATACGGAAAAATAGGGTATTATTGATTCGGTTTCGAAAAATCCACTTGTTGGCTGCCGTAAACGTGCTGTATCATTTGGGATATACAATGTTTTTACAGTTCGCAGCCATTAACGGGCACAGGCATTAAATAAGAATGATACTTTGGTTCTGGGGAGTTTCCACGGCTCTCGGCCAGTGTACAAATGCTATTATGCTGACGCAATATTAGCACGAGCTTACGGAGATCTCAGTGAATAGGCGTTTCCAATGTCGTGTTATGTCGGCAGATCCGGTAATTGAGTTTATTGTGGCTGCCGTGAAAGGAATAATAGATGACCTCTCAGTGGAATGGCAGATTGGTAATAAATATTAAACTTCTATAGCTCAGCATTGAATAAGTAAGCGCAGTTCACCAATCAAGTAAACTAATCAAATATTAATAACTTTCTCTCTCTCGTGAATTGAATAGAACACTCATCTGCTCCTTCAGTTCTTTGCTTTCCAAACACGACCATCAATAATATTGTAGCCGCGAATAGGAGCTAGGGTACGTACACTTATACGTTACAAGTCCTGTACTTATTCAAAACATTGAGTAAAAGAAGGACCTTCATAAAAACTTCCAAGTTGTATTACCACTTAATCAAAGATTATAATCAAAGATGATAATTCGGGGAATTACCCAATTGCCGCAATAACTCTATTTGCGAACAAACTGTTATTATTTTCACCTATCAAATAATTGTTTGTTCGGAAATAGAGCTAGTTCGGCAATTGGGTAATTCCCATAAGTGTAAAGCTGCAGGATCAATTAACTTATGACAAATAATACTCTAATTTTAAGCACAACATTGATGAGAATATTACAATGAGTATGTTCTGGGAAATATTCTTAACTTTGTTGTTTGTTTATGGTGCACATATGCCAATAACTTTACATTTTCAGCTAATTAGCTGAGAGAAAGTAAAAACTCTTGAATAAATTAACCCTTAGGGAAGAGAGATAGTAAACGCTTTATTAAAATAATATTTTCTGTACTGAGCCAAACCCTAATAATAAAAATAAAACTACATTGCTCTGCATATAGAGTAGGGCCAATATTCTTCTTGATAGGTTTGAGAGGTTGATTACACACAGACACATTTTATGCATTACAAGTATTTGGTAATGTAGTAATACACTATAGAACAATGCATCTGCGTAGCCACTGAAAGTTTAACAAACTTTTTGGGCAACATAAAACAAAAACAAAAGCCAATAAAATTGCATGACATATTCTTTAAAACGTTTTTTCAAGACATTATCAGAAATAGGATCTAATGGAATCTACTACTAGAACGATTCACTTCATCAGTAGCTAATTTTGCTCGTATATGTGGCAGTAGATGAGCACGCGAGGAAAATGAATTGATTGGTTTCAAGTCACGATCTCTAGCTTCTCTGATTTAGGGATTAAAAATGTGGGTGCTGCCCAGTAAGTATCAGGACCATAGACCTGGCTCAGGCCCTTAATCACAGGATGCCCTTCCTGCGGTAAACAAATTGCGTTTACTGAGCTCGAACACAGGACCTGTTGGTCATGAAGCGAGAACTCTGCCATTACGCCATTGCGGCCGACACACGTGCGGATATTGTTAGAAATTTTATCTGTTTGTATCAGAAAAAATAATGGGATGTGCTCTAGGAATTGTTTACTGCAAATCGGGCAATGAATTTTTACCTCAATATCCCTGTCTAATGAGTGTTTACAACAGATAAAGACAGAAATTGTTTGCAATTAGCGCGTCAAGTGGTTGGTGGTAAAATATCCACTTCGAAACGGATTAATGAACTTCGGTGAGTCTATGATTAAACATTTTTGCATTACGTTCAGGGAATAATAATTATATTGGAATCATTATGTGGCTGCACTCAATTTACACTCAATAGCGTGCCGTCTATTGCAGGCGCTGTTGATGCGTTTCAACGGTTTCAGCGAGAGTTATTATCCATTAACGATATCGTCTCTCATTATGCCTACAAAGCTCCTTGCTAAGTAATATTGTTATTGCTTAGCAGCAATTACCGCCCATTATCTATAATTGGTACTGATAGGAGAAATTGCGCTCATAATTATTTTGAGGGCAGTTTGAATACCTGGCTATAAATGTCATGGCGTCTGGAACAGTCTGCAAATCTGCAAGTCGCTCTTCAAAATTAATATTGTCGTGAAGAATTGTAGCCCAGCTGAAATTGCTATGTGTCACTCTTATTCAAATCAGGTTCTGCTGCCGCGAAAGAAAGATTCCTTTCCCTTAGGAGTACATTGGGACAAAGAATGGTTGCACATTGTCCATGCCTGGAATGTCCTCTACATTACCAGTCTGTCTCGTGTCCAATAGTATAAATTAATTTTCTTCAAAATTTTACTGACTGCTTCAGAGTCACAGCAAAAAAACTGTGCTTTGAGTCTCCAATTCAAATAGAGAAATTAGTTAATGTGATCCGTTACGGCCCTGGCCTCAAACAGTTGCTGCCCAACAGGTGCAACCGACGGCAGTGTATACTTTTCCCAGCCAGGGCCAAACAATGGGCCTGCAATGCAGTGTAATTTCCATTGCTAATACTAGCAATAATGTTGGCTGCTAACCTATTTTTTGTGAAAAAGTTGTAGTTAGTTACAGTCAGAAGATTTAAGCCTCCGTTTCCGAGCGGAACGATATCCCAGAGGAAAGAGCAAGGGACATATAGTATGTCGATAGAAACGGGGAACCCGTGCACGAAAGTGTTCCCACACAGGACCAGCGCGCATGGGAACAGCAAGTCGGGAAAGAAGAGAAGGAACAGAATATAGCATGAGCAAATAGGCGCATGAAATTAAGAAGGAAGCAAAGTAGGCACAAAAAACAGACGTCCCGAAGGCCTAGCTAATGGCTGAGGTAACCAAAACGAGCCCCTACATAACATAGGATGGGCGAACTTTTTGTGATAAACTTACTGTGCTTCTTGCCTTTGAACCCTGTCTTTATGCGTAGCTAATAAAGCCAATTTATTTATTTTCTTGTCTCTTATAGACTTATCTAGTACTCGTTATATGTCGTACTCGCTTTGTGCAATCCTTGATCTAAGTTCAAAATTGTTAGTTCAAAGTATTTAAACATTATTCTAACATTCGTGGAAAAGCACACATTCTGGTACTGTCATTGCTTGCTCTCTGAAGAGCACAGTCCGTACATGCTATGCTTTTCATCAAAGTTTGGTTTACTTTGTTTAGCAAAATTATTCTCCTTCGAGGCTAGCTCCAAAAAAAAAAAAAAAAAATAGTAACGCTGAGCGGATTTATAGCATATCAGTTATTTATTGTCAGTAATAAACCTGCAGCACCATTTGCCCAATTTAAGAAGTTTTTCCGTGGCGTTTTTGAGCTTTCCAATAATTCCTACTATTAAATATAGTGGTATTACCTGCTACCAAGCCAAGACTTAAGTAGAGAAGAACTATTTGTAGTTTGATCCATCTAGTCTTGACTGGTCTGAAAGTTCAATCAAGGTTACCAATTCACTTAACGGCAGGATGTTTCAGTCGATCAGCAGCTAAATTGCGGTTTCAACTCTGGGGTAGGGTAGCGGACTGTTGGATTCTCAGTCACAGAGAGCGGAGGTTTGACCCTGCTTTCCAGGTAGGTGAGTGTTTCCGGCGCTTGGCTTTCTGAGTCAGCATTTTGCGTTCAGACGCTATTGCGAGGGTGCTGACCTTAACCATTAACGGGGCTGGGTGATCGGGGGGGTTGCAGTTGTCGAATGAGAGCCTTATGTTGTGATAATTTGTAATTGACAGCAGCCGTGCTCTGAGCCCAGTGGAATTATATTTTGCAGTATGCACCAGTGCATGTGGGTTTCGTAGTTGGTACTTGCGGTCAAGTCGACTTTACCTTCACTGTTGATCGATTCAGGAGGTAATCAGAAAACAGATACGCTTGAGACAGTCTTAAGACAATTGCAAACTCAGTATAGCTACGCAGAGGTAGCTATTCGGCCGTCTTAAGTTTTGCTACTCGTGAAATCCAATCCGCAATGAAGAACTGACATCCGCAACAAAATTCCAGAGAAGCTAAAACTAATCTAATGAGTCTATTACACTATACGACTAAATTACGCCCTAAGGACTTTGAGCTGGTGTGTTCAATAGAAGTGCTGAAGCCCATCTTCATCTGGCGAAACTAAAGACATTTCTTGTAATGTATTAACATTTGCCTGGTTACTTATTTCTCCAAAAAAGGTGTATGCTGCAGTAATAAATAGTTCAGCGTAAAGTGAAAATATGGTTCTGCCTGTGAGTCTGTGGTAGGTTCATCCCACCACAACTTTACCACGGCAGGTAATTATTTACAATCATTATAAGATTTTTACGGCTTCTCCGCGCTGGGTGATGGTTTTCTTTTCTACTGGAATCTTACACACTTATGTCTTTGCTACTGTGGTAAATTTATCTCAAAATCTCTGATTAAAGACAAATGATAAGCTACCTACCCCTCTCATAATTCAGTTAGCGAAATACGAATGTATATGCAGGGATATGTTTTAGGAATCTATCGTCGTGATTAGTGTCACTATCATATCTCATTAAAACAACATGTGGGTATTGTACCAGTAACTCTCACCAGACTAAACGCTAATTCTCTCTTATACTATTGTTTATGTAGTCTTATTCTTATTTTGGCATTAATAATGAAAACCTCAGGGTGCTGTGCCCTAACCTTGCTGAGCATAGTATCAAGATGAGAAATAAATGTTCATAATCTATAACATTAATAGCGTTGTTCCTTCGTGTGTTACGCTCTTCAATAATAGATTGACTGAAATTAGAGCTATAGTCTTAAAGCTCAGCGACTGTCATCGGTCAAATAGCTGGGAGGAAAGTCGGCAAAATCTTCAAATAATGTGAATCAGGAAGCATTATGACGGGGATCATCAATCGGATGCAACAGGGTAAGGTCTTTCTAATAATTATGTTTATGCTCCTGAGCTGTTCTGTGTCAGCGCATTGGAATCCGTATCATTGCTTGCCGGTACCGAGGGAATTCAGCCAGGATGCAGATTTCGTAATCAAGTTTCTTTTCCATGGAGATCGAGGACGAAGTGGCAGAAAAAGGCTAAAGTGAAATCCTTATCCTTTTATTATCTGAATGCATTTCTTGCCACGTTGGATACTTTGGTGATCCCGTTCTTCTGATGGAATTCAGTAGGCAATAATTAGACCATATTGCAGAAGAAGGGTAAATTTTCCATACGGTACTTATCGTTATTAACATCGAATGCAGTTCTTGCTCTTCCAGCTTCTCTTGCCGTTCCCGTGGCGTATGACATTCATTACTTTTTCTTTACATTGAAATTATATTTTCTTTTGGTTTACGATCTATACATTTGGCAGAAAAACAGCGATGCGTAGAGGAACCGATTGTTTCCGGTGTAGTAGACGTAGTAATTCTTTATTCCAACTTCTTGGGCGCAAAAATTTTGTTTTGCTGAAAGTACCTCACTGTGTATTCTGGATACGCAGCGGAATGAAATTCAGTGATGTTTCAGCGCTTACTGATACAGTTAATTTTTTTGCGTGTCATCTAAGGGAGGGAAGGAGTGGGCTGCAGACGAATTGAAGTAGACTGATCAGAAGAAAGCACGCATCTCCTACGATAATTTGAGTTGGTCGTCGTAGCGTTTTCCTGCATATGTATTTAAGTAAGGAAAGTACAATCAATGAAGAAGAAGCAAGTCAAAAAGCGAAGATTCCTCACCGGCCTATATTAAGTAAATATTTATGTATAAAATTAATAGCGTTGTTCCTACCTTCGTGTGTTACGCTCTTCAATAATAGATTGAAGGAAATTGGAGCGAATAGTTTTAAAGCTCAGCAGCTGTCACCGGTCAAATAGCTTGGTTGAAAGTCAGTAAAATCTTCAAAATAATGTGAATCAGGCAGCATTATGAAGCTAACGTCGGTATCTATGATACGGCGGGGATTATCAGTCGGTTGCAACAGGACAAGGTTTTATTAATAATTATTTTTATGAACTTGAGCTGTTCTGTATCAGCACGTTAGAATCTGTATCGTTGTTTGCCGTTACCGTGAGAACTCCGCCACAAGAGTGCGATGTCTGAGCAAATTCAATGATAGCTTAAAAACAGTAGAATACCCTACTACGAATCTGCTTTTTTTATTTCACAGCTATGGCATTAAACAAAGCAGAAAAATGATGGGCTATTGATCAGTATCCACGAGTCTCGAAATAATGAAAGAAAAATCGAATACGCCGACAAAAAATTGAAATACGTAGGATTAGAAAGGGCTAAATTAGCTGAAACCTGTGGGAAACAGAGCCTGGAAAAGGTGTGCAAATACATTGGGGAACAATACAAGAAGTACCGTCTTGTTTCTGTCTTTATCACGACACCAGAGCGAATTCTTTGTCGACAGAATAAATTCGTGAATTATTTTAGTGGTAGAATAAATATGTTAGGAGAGGTTAGGCGAGATATAAGGTAGACGGACTGGGTAACGAAAGACAGGAGTAAGCGACGGACGTAGGCTCAGATGGGTTGGGCTTAAGTTAGAAGCACTACCTCACGTTAAACTATGGTAAGTGAGAACATTTACCAACTGTAGAATGGCCACGGGTCCCGTAGAGGACAGATGCCTAAATAGGAGGACAACTATCCCTAGAGGAGGTTAACTACCCCTTGGAAGGACAACTACCCACTGGGAGAACAACTACCCCCAGGAGGACAACTACCCCTGGGAAATTTTAATTACCCCCAGGAGGACAACTACCTACTGGGAAGGCAACTAGCGATTTGCACTAATAAACACAACACAATAAAATTAGATGCGCAACTAACTACATTAAAATCCAGTAACAGGCATACTGGTACCAGGAGTTTTCCAAACTCTTGAAATAAATTTAGTAAGCCGTGAATTTTGACGAGTCCAGCTATTTGGTATTATTATTCCTACTGACGAATACGAAGAGAAGCATAAAGTAGAAATTTGGTTACTCATGACGTACGTTTCGCTGTACGCAGCTCATCAGGTGGGAGGGTCGAAGATGGTCGAAATTGAAAACGTTAAATTTTGCAGAAATATTGTCAGGTTAATACAGTGAGATGTGAGATGTAGCTGTGATACCGATTTTAAATACAATTTTCAAATAAACAAATGTTTCTTTCTGCAAAATTTAACGGTTTCATTTTTGACCATCTTCGACCCTCCCACCTGATGAGCTGAGGACAGCGAAATGTATGTACGTCGTTGGTAACCAAATTTTTTTCTTTGTGCTTCTCTTCGTATTCTTCTGTATTTGATGTAATGCCACCTCAAGATATCAATTATTATTATTATCACTATTATATACAGGACTTGCAGTTAGTGTCAGCACACGTAGCTAGAGCATCGCTGACCAGCAGCTCCCTATACTTGAAAGATGTTGCATGTGTGGCTGATCAGAGCGTACCGCCGAGAGACAAGCGGCCTCAGCAGTTGTTTAGTTCGTGATAATGATTAATCTACATTATATCTGCTTGACACTACTGCGTTCATGGAAATAATTAAAATCGAATGTCAAAGAAATGACATACCTCCTTATTATCGCCAATTTGAGTATTACGCTTCCACTTATAAAATGACATGTGCTAAACCCATATCTTTGGTTTTGGTAAGTTAAAGCTGCACTGCGAGAGCGAATACCTTCTCTAAGCTACGCAATGCAAAAAAAAAGAAAAGAAAAGAAAAGAAAATAGGAGAATGATAGACATACAAGCAAACAGACATATTGCCTAATCATCTTCAAACTTAATCATCAGTTCCCCGTAACATTCCTATTATCTCCTGTAAGTTTCAGAAAGATCCGCTAATAACTTTTGAGTTATTTTGCAAATAGATAAAAAAAAAAACGGCGAAACACGTCCACCTTGGAAGGTAAATCTCCAGCCTGGTATGAATAAGGTTTTCTCTTTAATTTTTTATTAATTTTTTAATCCTGCCTCTTCCTATTTGAGTAACGCCATCTAAAACGCTGAAGAAATAATATGATATTCCATGAGAGAAATTTTAGCATAGTTACTAATGTTAACAGGACAAAATATATAATGGAACCTATAAAATCCGACTTATATTCTTCTTAATTGATTAACGACTAACAAAAATGAGAAGTAATACCAATAACTAGTCAAGCGGCAGGGCGGCTCTGTTCGCCAGTAGCAACGTTTCGCTGCCTCTTAGTCCCAACGATTCTAATTTGACAGAATTTTACGCCCAATGTTCATCCCATATATGCACATTTCTGATCTTTTCATTTTTTCAATAATAAATCCTATTTTGTCACATAAATATTATTTATTTCTTATTACACAGAACGCACGGAGGTGCGCATTCACATTCACGTTTTTCGTATAGAAGTATTTGTTGCGTAAAAGGCAGGCCCGTTTAATTCTTCAATGTTAATACCGGGCCGCAGCGATGGAGTCCAGCAGGACTTGGCACGACGCTGCTGTCCCTCCGGCATCATAGACCATAATCAGCAGTCATGAATACATTCGCCTTAATTACAGCGATCATTACTGCCCGGTGACCCATGAGACGCAGTATGAAGGGTGCTCATTAGAGCGCAAAATATTAGACGGAACTGTCCCAAGTACAAGACTTTGGGATCCTTTTTCTTACGAAATGTCGTGTCGAGATTATTTTTAGTGTGTGAAAGATAGAAGTGTTTTGTCACTGAACATACACGGATATTTTTTTAATTCAGGAACATGTTGTGGCTTTTATTTCTACATGCTACGAACCTCTCTTGGCCAGAGCAGGCATTTACAAAGAGACGTTGTTGGAAAACTGTAGTGACGTTGCTGATATTTTTTTCTTGACTTTTGACATGGAAGGTCATATTGCCACTTGACTCAGTTCAGCGGATTGGGGATCAGTTTTGGGGGATTTCAAGCTTAACGGCTTAATTCTGAACGCTTGAAGCATTGCCGTACGTTTCAAAGAAGTGAATCGCTTGCTTAACTTAGAGCCTGTCGGATGAGATCATCTTTATTAAAACAGGCCCGTGGAACACGCCACAACTTGTGTCTACGTTTTTTTAAGCAAATAAGTCACTAAATACATAATGGAATCTAACAAATGGCTATCGAACCTCGCTATTTATCAACTGCACCCCTGCTAATTAGTGACAGACACAGGCTACAGACTAGGCGCTCTGCATTAGCAGAGCAGCAGCGTCACACCTAAAACTAAGTCCAAAGGGCCACCGCCGCCACCGTGATGGTGTCCATGTCAAAGCCCACAACCAATCGCACGGCGTAATTAGACTTTATTAGTATTCATGGAAGCTTCGGGATCGCAGAGTTCATTGTATTGGACTCTCCTTTTGACTTGGTGGCAGGATAATGACGCGGACGGAGCTCCAATCTGAAGAATTAGGGGAAGGGGCGAGGGAGGTCAATGGAGCCTGTACCTAATCGTATTGGTCTCTGAGGTCAATTAGGTGAAAATGATCTCCAGTTTTCACAGTATTAGGCAGTGATCCGCACGAGGTGCAATTGAGTGGAAATTTAAGAGTACGAGCTAAACACGCCGTAAATACAAAAACACATCACGCATAATTGCTACTGAAAGTTAAGTTCCAGAATTTTCACCTGTCCGTTACAATCTCATGGACATTAGTGAGGAATGAGGCATCATTGTAGAGGAGCTCAGTAGTACGATAGAGACTCTGTAACTCTTTGGACAGAAGGAAAACACAGGTACCTCCCCTTTTCCTGGAGCAATGGTAACGATAAGCACAAATATCACTTTCCGTACTGAAGGTTGGTACTTCTAAGTGTTATTGCTTTCATCAACTGATGGTACCTCAATGATCGCTTGCGAAACAACGGTCAAAAACTCAAGCATAAAGCTCGAAGAACGACCTTAAGTCACCAGTTCTTTCCGTATTTCATAGTCAGCATTTGGAATAGACTCCCTTCCGTTGCTGTTAGTGCGGAGTCAGTCAAAGCGTTTAATAATCGTCTTGACATACATTGGGAGAGAAATCCTCCACAGCTAAGAACTCCTCATCCATGAGTCGCAAACTCTCAACGGCCAAAGCTTCAGAGGCCACCTTAATCCGTTTCTTCTCTCTCCCGCTCCAACTACACAGGTTGAAATCTCCAAGCTCCGCATATCAGCGGCTCTTGATCATGCTTGCGTGCATTCATGATCGTCTCTTTGGCAGGGATTCTTCTCCTTTTTTTCTCTTTTCTCCAGTCTTCAATAGCCCACTAACATAATGGCAATAGCTCATAGGGGGCCAGGGCGTAAGTTCCGATGTCTCTTTGGGAATGGGCCTATGGGTTCGTCTACTGCCGCCTATCTAATCTAATCTACCGCACTCACTCAAAATTAGCGATAAATTGACATATAGTTTTTTTTATTGCTGTACTACTGATAGCAACTACATTTAGCAGCTCAAAAGCTTTGGCTAAATATTTAGGTAATTTGTAAAGAAAGTACTGTAAAAAGATTAGTAATTTAACCCAGAAAATACTACCATTTAATGCGAATGTATTTTCAACTACAGTGTAGCGAGGGCTAAGGCTTAGGCCCACTGGGATCCAATTATTCTCGAAATTCATGCGCACACTTCTGAAAATATTTAACAAATTCTAACGTTAAATTTTGTACAAATGCTGAAACAGGAGCAAGTGAGCCACAACGACATGGACACTGATTTTGACTAATTTCGGAGGCTGAGGCGAACTAGTGCTCAGTAGAATTGGTCGATTAAAAAATTGATAGTTGCGAGACGAGGATGAATTTAGTGAGCATCTGCATATCTGTGAGCAAGTGTCACTGACAAGCTCTAGATTAGATGAAGATAGATGCTATACATCAGACTGAGAGAGAAGACCGTTCCCTTATAGGAGCGAAACCCATGTCCCTAGTAGCAAAGCGGCACCTTCACAAATGAAAGTAAGAATCACTATATTGGTATCAACCAAAACACCGGTACCTATGTACTTTATATCAATCTTAATACTGCATAATATACAGAGTACTCGAGTACTCACCCAAACCCTCATCCCGCAGCACAGTCTAACCTCACACAACAATAGTATGACAGACACTGAGCCACTTAAAGAATCTCGCAGCCATGGCTGACGGACGCGCACGGTACTGTTGCCAAGACATCCCCGCTTTTGTTTTGATACAGAGTCCTGCAGTGATATATAACCTTTGCATTGCTTACAACATTACTATTGAAACCAGCATGAAAGATTTCATTTTAGTAGCCAGAGTACAAGTATATTTCATAAGTCGTCCAAGCTTAATTTATTGAGACCTTTCATTCCTTCAAGATTTTGATACCGGAGATTTTAGTTTGTTGGTATAGGAAATTTAAGCTTTGTGCATACATATGTAGAAGAATAGTTTACATTCCGTGCTTCATCCGTCTCGGGCATCTACAGTTGATGCATAAATGTAGACTAGGTGAAGCTAAAGACGTAGAATTACTGAATATGTTATTGATTTGCAAGGTTTCCTCACCTACGGACATTTTCTTTTTGCGAGCTTGTGAGTAAAATTGTCGTATCTTTTGATGCTTTACTCACTTGCTCGTTATTTGTCCAAATTCCGTGATTTGTTCAATTTACTGAAGCATGTTCCTAACAACTTAGATGATTTACCTCTATTGCGTCTTCACTTATAACTTTCTCAAGCTTTTTCAAGAGTTCCACCGATTATCAATTACTTTCTGAAGTCAAATTTATATTACACACTTGGGTGATGTATAATGGTCAGCCAAATTCTCTGTAAATACTAATTATTCCAAATTCACTTTTAATCTTTGTAATTCAATGATATCACATCTGATCGGGACGTGTATTTGAATTAGTTTTTAATTAATTCTTTCGTCTGATCAGAAGTCAGTCAGCAGTGGGGAGCCACAGTTTTGCTATCAAATCAAAATTTTTTCAACGGTTAAGGATCAATTTCTCTCGTAAAGGCTGACCAAAGCACTCATGAGTAGTGTATAGTGTAGCGAGATCTTCGTTTTTGAGGGTAGGTTCCCCTCGCGCCGCCGGGTCATCGCGCCGCCTCTTCCGGTTTTACAGGCCCCGTCCACTTCCGGTTTGCGCCCCCCTGACCCCCGCAAAACCGGTAGTGCATTGGCCGGTATAAACCGGAAGTTCACGCGCAAGGGGAGCCGCGAGGGTAGGTTACCCTCAAAAACGAAGATCTCGCTACACTATACACTACTCTCATGTTTTTCTTATACGCTTTCCTTTTCTTGATTTTCAGTCCCCGCTTGTGTTTATAACAACCTGTTAAAATACGTCAATTTCACAAAACTGGCCTTCGATTTCAAGTTCACTTTTTTTAGATCGTAGTTCATCTGCGAAACGAATAGACACTTATTGGCATTGAGAACTCTTTGATTTTGTTCTGTATTTAGATTTCGTGTCTTCGTCTTTGAAATTAGCCGCTGCACGTATCACCCGGTTACATTAATTCCACTGAACGTCAGATGTTCTTTTTTACAATGCAGTGCAACCATTCTCCCATTTCTCTTGAGTTAACTTCGTGCTGTGTTTTGTGGGCTCGATTGCCATTCCAAGTTGTCTAGTTTTATTTTCATGAATTCAACTCGCAAACTTTACACTCAGACTTTTATTGGAAACAGCTCGAGGGGCCTGTTGGGGAGAAAGATATGGTGTCCATAAATTTTTGAGGTTCAGAGTCCAGAGACTGCAAAGACTGTAGCTATCTGAGAAATTCTCGATGGTTCCTGACATTCTATGTTTAAGAATAATGTCATCACTCTTTGCATAGTTGGAACGTCATCACGTGTTATTACTAGTATCGAGACATGTTTTGTATATATTTGATGGTTACTTTGATATGTTACGAGTGATAATCGCATGATTTTTATAACCTATATATCAACCATTGTTTAAAGCTAGAAATGTGCCTAAACATTCTTAACTGAGCTTGGTACTGTGCTGCTTATTGTCTTAATTATTTGCAATTAGTAAATTTCCAATATTAATATTAATACTATAATTAGTTATTAATTACTATGATTATGTCAGTGCACCATAACCAGAAATAAACAGTGAGCCGCACACTGCTTATAATTAAATTT
>LQNS02000141.1:6298168-6322370 GCA_001587735.2 Parhyale hawaiensis | reverse complement strand
CTAGACATGGTACACAGCGTAGGACTTAAGGGCTCCTTTGTTTACGTGTGCCGCTCCCACCTGTAAACACGGGGTCATCAGCGGCCGTTCGTTATGATCAACTGAAGCGATCTAACGACGTGTTAGAGAAGCCTTGACCACTGCAGTGGGTCTGACGCTCTCAAGAAAGTGCGGCCAAGGCGCACCTTAGCAAGAGTTTCGGAGCCAGCTGCTCCTATCTACACTGATTACAGTACGACGCGCACCACTACAGTGCGACGTGTACCAGTGTACAGTACTACGTGCATCAGAAGCCTTGACTGCCTCACTGGGTTTGACGAGCTCACGAAAGTGCAGCGATGAGGTCACGGATGAGCTCACATGCAGGCGCTCTGTGGTAATTTGAGGTGAGAGGGCAGTTACCGCCAGGGTATATGAACATTAAGGAGCGAGTTTGCTAGACAAAAATGATGTGTTCTTGAAACAAATAGCGTCCGGCATCACGTTATGACGTAGCCGGTGACATCTCGCTTTTATGTAAGAACAGCAACCCTGACAAGCGGGCATTATCCTTATTTGGTAGTTACAATATTATATAAACGTAATATACTGTAAGTTTAATGAGGAACGGAAATTGCTTAAATTTAAATGTTGACCACTTTGCTTAATTGGTGCCAACAACTGCACCATTTCAGGAGTACTTTTTGTAATATTTGGTGATAGTGTCAATACGACTACTCTGTAAGGAAGCTAACACACAATGTAACTTACCAATAATGGGCCAGATCCAGACACATGTAAAAGCTAAGCTTTGAATCTCGTCGTTTATAGTCTATTGGTAGATATCAGTAACTTAATTCTTTCCTAACAGGAAAATTACACTTTGTGAAATATATTAATCAGTGAGAACAACTATGCATTACTTAATATGAGGCAGTGACTTCATATAGTGTCTGGCACTGGTGAGTGCAGAGTCGCTCGGAGCCCCTGACGTTACACTGTCCTTCCCTCCGCCTCGCTTTCTTAATTTTGCAAACTCTTGTCTAGCTTGAATATCGGTGTGCTTATGCAGCGGCGGCTGCTATCTACTATAAAATGAGCTTGTTATAAAGAATCGAAAAATGGCTGGCAGTGTAGTTAACAGTGAGTCTTCTAGAGGCGGACAATGTGCATATTCGATCTTGGTGCGTCTCTGGAGTTTGTGGTGTGTGGTCCTGCTGTGCTGCAGGTTGTCTGTAAATCTAAGCTATAGCAGCGGGTTACAAGTGTCCGAGTGGCTTCTAGGAGTGCTCAGTGTGTTAGCTGACTCTAATTTCTGTAGCTTCTACATTAAATGTCAGTTTCAAGACACCAAGAGAAGTATCGTCCCAAAAGTAAAGGTAAAGTCAGTATGACGGCACACTGTACTGGGAGGCCCACACGCACTGGTTGGTTTGTGCTGCGGAGACTGGCAAACTGGCTCCAGAGGAGTGCACGGCTGCAGTCGACCGATGATCGTCGAGAACCATGGCACCATCGACGGAATGTTCTTTTACAACGTATGGAACGACCCGTGTCCCCTTTCCTTGCCATTCTCCGGAAAGGTGAGGGCCTTCACAGCAGCTGTTCATACCTATAAAATGCTGAGTCAGCTCTTCAAGACCACTGGGAAGCTCGCTTGCCTGGGTTGGCATTCGAATCGGCTACATGCAGTGTCATGAGTTCAACACCCTAGGCTGCTGCTACCAGCACCGGCTTGAAATAGTTGCTATAGAGCGCCCTTGAAGCACGGCTTCAGTAAATTTCTTGGTCATTGTGCAGGAACGCTTGCTAGTTTCGAGACAGCATAATTCTCAGTGGGGGATTACTTCTATTTGAATTCGGGGCAACTGGTTCTTATGAAGAGTAAGGAATTACTCATTAAAATAAATCTGTCCTACTGTATCGTTACAGATAAGAAATCATTGTGGACAAACAATACGGAAAACAACTGATGGCAAAAATAGCAACTGAAATGTTGTTGTAGTTATTATTAGCAGTACCAATAAGGATGATTTTTTTTTACAAAAAAGGTGTTATTTAGCTGGTCAGAGACCACACTGTATTTCTTGATTGCCCACTCCTGCTCGTACGGGTCACCATCATCAACTTCTTTGCTTCTCAAGGGAATTTTCAACACTCTACTTGTAAGCACAGGGAAATATACATGCACATATATATGTGTGGCGTAGTCCAGTTGCATTTCCCATATCACCTTTGCATTTAATACACACGTTGATGAAGCTGACCATAGGTTCATCTTCCGTATCAAGGATTCGATTATACGTCTTCAACGTTCGACTTTCTTCCTATCTTAAAGCGAAAATTCTGTGCAATCAAACTAGTATATAAATAAATCAAGTTTACAGAATTTTAATATACCATAGATTATGCAAATTTTTGCTAGAGCGAATAGATTTCTATTGAAGCAATACCACTTTATTTCACCGATACGCAGCTACAGTTCATATTTTGAGTGTTGCTAGAATGGCTGCAATTATCAATCGAAAGAAAGGGTCGTGCTGGTCAGTAGAACTGAAACCCATTGTGCTTATATTTTTTGATAGGCAAAGTTAACAGTTGCAGTGTATTCTTCTTAACCAAATTAATAACGAATGTATGATAAATTGATAAGCCCGAGAGCAGCTTTTCACCTTAATTTTGTTCGTCGAGTACTCTTGTTCCAAATGAGGACGTTGATTCTTAGTCATATTTACTCACCATAAGTGAAAAGTGAAAAAAAGTATCGCTAGAATTGGAACGCTCTAAATGATCACATTTACGACAGTGATGACTAACGGTATCTTTTACATACTTGAGACATAATTCACTTGGGTACGTACTCTACCTTTATTAAATTTTTGATCAAAAAGCGCTGGTAGATATACCACTTGACGCTGTAGCGTTTTTAATGTAGGGGCATTACATATAATGCGGTAGCTGCTGTTGCCCGCGCTTGCGACACCTCTCTCCCAGTAGACTTCACCTACGTTCGAGTCGGCTGCCGCCGTATTGCACTTGCTTTTGCATCAACGTGAGAGGAGTTTACTGTGATGTAAAAGACAAGTTCTATACGTAGGGCGGCTGCCAACGCGATAATGGAAAGAGTCTAGGTGAGAGACATGCATCGCAAGCACGGGCAACAGCAGCTGCCACACTAAATGTGTGTCCGTATAAGTATCTCCACATTGGATTTACTCCATCTGAATTTCCCATCAACTTAATTAGAACAGCTGCTTCTTTGTTGCTACACTCCCCGTTGCAGTAACGTATCTACACAAGTGTCACCACTTAACAGATGGCTTCATTATCACCCGCGAACAAAGTGAGTGAGGTGATAATGTTTTCTTTGAAGATTTAAGTACTGGTGACCCGTAACGTCGCTGATGGATTTTATGAAGATTGTTTTAGCCAAATGGCTTTCTTTTACCGTCCTTCATAAATGCCCACCTGCAATAATAAAAAAAGCCTTTCGTGAGCTTGAAAAGCTTGAAGAGAGAAAAATAAAAATAGAATGTAATCTACGTTTTAATGAAACATGTTTGATATGTATATATATATATATAAATATATGGTGGTATGAGTGGCGGCGTGGTAATCTCTAGGTCCCCGGATCGAATCCTGAGTCGATTCTTTGTATTTATTCTATTTAAACACAAGGGCGGACGGAGAGCCCCCTGTCTGGAAAATACCAGGTGTTGGCGGGACGAGAAACTGTGAAATATATATACTTGTATGTCTGTCCACCCAAAAAGTGGTCGAAGGAGTTGAGTAATTTTCATATATTTTTGTAGGGAGTTTGGTGGGTTGCCCTAGATGTGACCCATGTCAAAAAACTGGGCCTACCTGGCCATAAAAAATGACGGCGTTGAGTTTTCTCCACCGTGACGAATTTGCCTCACCGCTGCCGATCGTCTGGAGAATAGGGCGTTCTATTTTTTCCTATATTTTAATTGAAAAGCTAATCCATGGAAAAAAATGCGGCTGTGCCCTAGCCTCGCTAATCAAAAATGACTTCGTTGAATTTGCCCCTACCGCGGGTGGTGATCTTACGCCACCAAGGCGTTCTAGTTATACAGTATATATTTGTATATATATTTGTCTATCCACCCAATAAGTGGTCGAAGGTGTTGAGCTATGTTCATGATTTTTGCAGGGAGTCTGATGAGTTTCCCTCGATGTGATGCATGCTGAAAAACTGGGAATATCAGGCCATAAAAAATGACGGCGATGAAATTTTTTCTCCACCCAAAAACAGGTAGAAAGAGTTGAGCTAGGTTCGTGATTTTTTTGCAGAAAGTCTGGCGGGCTGTCCTCGTTGTGACCCGTGCCAGAAAACTAGGATTAGCTGGCCATAAAAAATGACGGCGATGATATTTGCTCCCACCGCGAGTGTTGGTCTTACGCCACTAGACGCTCTAGTTTTTGCTTTATTTTGATTAATTACAACCACTTCTGCCTTATTGTTGCAGTTTCAATTGCAGTAGCGTGTCTAATTGTATGCATGACTCCATTTCCATGCCGGAGTTTTCGGTGTCTAACTTAAAGAGTTCAAAGACCATGGCTGCCTCCCAACAAACGCAAAGCCTCCTTATCTTGCCATTACTTCTGCTCAAGCACTCGGGCCCCCGCAGGGGCGCTGCTGCTGGACTGCCGCCAACTCAGGCGGGCTTCGGGCCACATGCTGTCGGTTGTGCCAATTCGGTGCGAGAGCAAAACCGGTGGGTTAAGGTGGGTCCACACTTTTTTGTCCCCGTATCCAAATCCAGATTCCGAGCGTTTTGTTGCGTCATGGTAAGTTCATTGTGGGTTAGAAACGATGCTAAAATGTGAACTGGTCACGTCAAAATTTATGATAACTCATTAAATTTGTAGCAAAAAAAAAAAAAAACACTCAGATAGTTGTTAATTTTTCTGCTGTTTAGGTGGACCAAGCAGTGAATTCGGACGCTGAGTAGTGTGTATGTGAATCAAAAACTGGCGTGTGGACCCATCGTAACCGGTGCTTTTGACACCAACTGGTATTTTGTTTGCTACGGAAACAGTTACTCATCTCATGCAGGGGTCTTTTAGATGCTCATAGAAGATACTTCGTTATTGTTAATGATACCTCGTCTGCATTTTAACTTCAAACTGAATGATGACAGTTTTGGATTATCTGTGGAAAATTCAGTCAATTTTTTTTTTGCCAGTGAAAAATAGCACGTAGGAAAAGATGTAAAAATTTTGGAATGGTTATGGTATATACAATCAAAACTGCCATAGAGAAAAAAAAACAGTGCAATGAGAAAAGATAAAAAATATTCGACTGGCTTTCATAAGTGAAGTCAAAATTGCCCCCTCCCCCCACCCCCCCCCAAAAAAAAAAAAAGAAAAAAAACTAGCGTACTCTGAGAGCGCATACCTCCGCCAAGCAAAGCAACGGTTACGAAAAATTAAAATTGGTTCTGAGACTATGATTTTCTGTATGTCAACACCAAAACCTATTCCTTTGTGCACTTCAATATTGTTAAAAGCTTCAGTATTTCTTTTTTAAGATCCATTCATAATTTTTTGAGTTATGCTGCTACCAAGCATTATGGCAAACTTGAGTTAAACATACAAACAAACCGACTGGTCTGCACCAAAATTTACTTATTTATATCTTTTAACATTACTAACAACTTCAATATATTTCATAAAGATCCATTTATTATTTTTTGAGTTATTGTGTTAACAAGCATATAATTAAAAACAGTGACAAACAAACGAACGGAAAAAACGAATCATCACAGAAATTTGATAACTTACTCATCGTAATATATCGAAAGAGTCATGTAAATTTCATAATAATCCGTCCATAACTGTTAGAGTTATAGCATTGAGAAAAATGAGGCAGACAAACAAACAAACGGATAGACGGATCTTCACCAAAAGTTAATCATCTGTTCCTCTTAATATACCTAAAAATCCCTCTAATTTCGTCCAGATCTGTCCGTAATTTTTTTTAGGTATCTTGATGACAAGCAGACAGAAAGACAGAACGACAGACAGACAAACCCGACGAAAACATAACCTCCTCGGCGGAGGTAAAAACCTCACAGGGAGAAGGTGAAACCTTTGGACTGGCTTAAAATAATATCTCAGCATTTTTATAAAGGTTTCACTGTTATTTTAGGATATTGGTCTGATGTGGAAGAAATGTGCCAAATTTTCTATTGAGTGTAAAGTACATAATGTGTAGCTATTATTCATACTGAAGAGTCTTGATTATTTGATTATCTTACTTGAGTTTATGTCCCTGTAGGAGGGGTAGCCATATCTGCCATAAATATTCGTAGAACTAAGGCTGGTTCAACGGGCCCTTTGAGCTTAAGGCCGCTTCGTAGGAAAGAGCAAACTCGTTTTTGCTCTCTTTTTCCCTCTCTAGTTGCTAAAGAAACGGGGCATGCCGTGCTTGTCAGTGAACGCAGCACAGACATGTTGAGAGGGGACGTGTCACCTTGTACGTGTGGTCCTCATAGGCGTCAGTGTACCAAAACTAAGGCGTTGAAGTTCAAGTATCTCCATCGCCCGCACTCGCAATATCCCATGTCGGGTGCTGCCCGCTCGTGTGGATGCGAACGCGGACACGGTCACTGTCCCACGGCCATGTCCTTGGGACATGCCTGCGGACACGACTCGTCGTGAGGTGCGGTTCTCAGGTGCTTTGCAGTATCCATGTTGCACATTTTTATAGTCGTGGTAGCGGGAGGCTGATGCCGATGTAACATTCAAGGTCGCACGTTCGACTATGCTTGTTGCGCTTGACGCGCTTACTCAGCGTTTGGTATCTGTAAAGCCATTGCAGAGATCCTGACCCTAGCCAAACATGAGACGGTTGGGGCCTTTTGACGAACTGTAGTCGACTGCAGCCGTATACTCCTCTGGGCATAGTAGACCGATATCTGCAGCACGAATCAGTAAATGTGAGTTTCCCAGAAAGAGGTCCGGCCAATTGTTCTTTTCTATTTTTACTTTCTGGGCGTAAAACATAGTGCCACTCTCACGAAAAATGAAGCTGCTTCATTGCAAGGTGTTTCATCATAGAGATAAAAAAAATATATTCTTTTTTGTAGTGAAAATTTTCGCCCGCCATTCCTGAACTCCAGGCCCTTCAGGCAGAGTATGGCCCCGGCCTGCACTGCTGGCCAGAGCACTACATGACGTGTGTCGGTGCCTCTGGCAGAGGGCCAGCCGAGTGCGATTTAGTAATGGCAATCTCCTCCTCCAGTGCTTATATTTATGGCCGCGGGCTTCTTCTCTACAGCAATTATTGACGGAAACGCTGTCTTCCCTCAGCGTACCCAGTCATGGTGGCAACCTTATCTTCTGAGATTCTTATTTCTAACGGCATTCTGCTTTTATTTATGGCAATATCCTGAGTCTTTGTGCTCTTATTTAGGGCAGCAACAACCTTCTTTAGCGCTTCTATTTATAATGGCAGCCTCAGTTCTGTTTCTATTATTTTCTGGAGCAACTTTTCATCAAAGCTGATACTGTGGCAGAATGTTCGAGCGTCAGCCTCGTCCACATTAGTGCAGAGGGCGCGTCTCTTAACAGGTCAATCGGATTCTTGCGCTAAATGTTTGGCTTAGTCAGCATTTCCGGCATTCAAACGCTACTGCAGGGTTACGTTGACCTTAACAATAAATGGCGATAGTCGGGACATCGACTGTTGACGCATAAGCCTCCAGGATCTGCCAGTTTGCGGTCGATTACAGCCGTAAGATCTTCTCGGGTCTGCGAACACCTATCTGTGGTGGGCGCAGACTTGGGCGCAGACCCACGTGACTCTTCCACTTGGGGGTGCTGTCAAGTTGACTCATTCCTTTTTAATTGGCAGCCCATTTTTTTTAAAAACTTCGTAATTAATGCAGTAACCTTCATCCTTACTGGTTTTACTCACAGTGACCCATTTTTTTATTTTAGCCCAGACTCCCTTTTGGATGCTCAGCAACACCAACGAAATTCTTCACTACTTACATTTATAGCGAAAACGCCCTTTCTTCGCTGCCCGTATTAAACTTGTAACGCAACGTCCTCTTTTTCCAGTAAACATATACTGAAGGTAACAATTTCGTCCCTTGAGACTGCAAATGATGACGCCAACTCGCTCTGCCATCGATGTTATGATTAGCACCTCCCTTCATTTATGCTGTTAGGTAATGCATTTCATGGTACCTTGCAGTACTACCGGTTTTGGTTACATTTACATGCCAGCGATGGCCTGTTACGTAACACATTTACGTTTCACGTTATTACCCAATGAAAAAGCTTCAGGCTGCTGCTCAATGTATAATCGGAAAAACCATTATGACTTTCCGATAGGTTAATGGGCCTGAATTCGAATAAACAAAATTCTCGTGCGGTTGTCACCTTTTATAAGTTTTTCAATTTCGGTCGGAGCTTTCCCTAATGGGACTTTTTAAAGTGGAGTTGATGTCCTACCGGGAGCGCTTTCGAAGATGTTTCAAAGTCAAGAACTTTCCAGCATCTCGTATACGTGAGCAATGCAGGGCGGGACGTGTGCAGAGCTCAACGGGAGCGAATTTCCCAAGCTTGTTAGTAGCAAACATTCCGTTCCATTTAGAAAAAAACATTGACGTGAATACCATGGCTAGTACGAGAAATCTGCAATTGCCAGAGTGATGGCAATAGTTCATTCTAGTTAGGTAATGGTAAATGCAGAATCTTTGATGTATATGCAGCTCGTCGTACGTAAAAGTGTTTTAGAATATTTACACCGCTATTACAGAAAAGTGTTTTAGAATATTTACACCGCTATTACAGATGCAGGTTTGATTACACACAAAAAAAAATCGTTAGCTCTAGCAAGCGTAACCAAAAATGTCAGCCAAGTATATTTTGGCTATAAAGACCAAAACTACAAGTTCTTGGTACTAAAAATACCACCCATAACTTGTTCTTATCCTTTTATTAGAAGAATTTTTCTAACTGCATTCTATTAATCGGCCAGTTCTCTGATTTACCTCCGTACGCAGGTACTCCGACTGAATCAGAATGGCACAACAGATGTCGCTGTAATGTAAAATAGAAATAAGTAGGCAATCCATGTCAACCGTCTTTGTACCGTCGAAAGCACTGACTGACCGTCCTCAGCACGAGAACAATATCGATAACAAGGAAGGGATTGTGTATCAGAAATAAGCAAGCAGCGATGTGACCGATCTGTATGCCACCAGAAGCTTTGGTTGACCGTCTACCGTAGGAATATTACGTATTTCAATTCCTGTTACTAGAAAGACACATCCTAGCTGCCTTCGACAGACACAGACATCAGGAGAAATGAGCTTGTCCGGAATGATGCCGCCGATCACTATAATATCCTGTGATGCAGGGTCTTGATAAAGGACTGAATACCGTGGCTCTCTTACGGAAATTCCTCAATAGGAATTCAATTGGAACGAGAATTGATGGCCAAGAATGAGAAGTGGGGAATCGGCAAGGAAGCCAAGTAATTTAAGGAGGGATATTTTGGCAGTTAGATTTGGAACTGTGGGGAAGTTCCTTGAGAATGCAGTACAGTTTAGAATACCGACACATTACAAGACCGTTATAATTGGAGAGGTAATATGACTAGCGCGGTGGCACCTGTTGCTAAATCTAATGAGTTACTGCACTAGTCATATTCGAACTCCAATTAAGATGACGAGAGAAGAACATACACTTCGAACCTTTTATTACTTAGCCTCTCTTCCAGATACTATTATCGGGATATGATCATGTGCTGATAAAAAAAAAACACACACATTACTTGTTTTTTACACTCAAAACTGTACAAGCAATTTCATCAGTCATTTTAAATTGTCAAAGATATTTTAAGTAGCTACATATATCTTCACATTTATATGAATATCTACTACTAGCAAAAATATAGCTATACTAGAGAGAATAAAAACTATGCAAGAGTGAAAATTTTATTTTGTACGAGTTGTTGAATCCTAATTCATTTATTGTTCAATAATTTCATACATTTCAGTAAAAGTGTGAAACTTATTACTATCATTTGTGCACATTATGCTTACTGGATGGAACTTGCATTGGGTGACTATGTTCTACTGATTTAGTGAATAATTGTCTTAAAAAAATACTGAATGCAACTCTTGTTAATGCTAAAGTTAATAGCTGTTGGCACCGTGCAAGATTGTTTCCATGTCATAAAGTATAATAATGTAACTTCGTGCATGGTAGAGTGCTGCTAAAAAGCGCACAATGAGTAATTTTTCTGATAAATCAAGCAATATTGCCAGAAAAATTGGTTTCACAAGAGTTGAAAACTTGATATTAAAGTAATGGATATACTTATGGAGCGCTCAAGGGAATACCGTATATTTTTGAAAATTCAACCTAAGCTAAGTGAAATGTTAATAGATGAGAGCAAATTATTATTAACTAGAGCACTGTGAGAGCGTATGCCTCCGCCAAGCGAGGCAACGGTAGCAAAAAAATTTGAATTGGCTCTGAAACCATAATTTTCTTTGTATAGACTTTGAAATTTAAATCATTTGCGCCTTTTGATGATAACAGCTTGTGCAATTTTCTTGAAAATCCGTTCATAACTTTTTGAGTTATACTGCTAACAAACAGTATGACAAATATGAGTCAAATATAGAAACGAAAAAACCGATCTGCATCAAAATTTAATCATATATTTCTTTCAATATTACTAACAACTCCTATAAATTTCACAATGATCCATTAATTATTTTGTAAGTTATTGTGCCAACAAGCATAAAATTAAAAACAGTGACAAATGAACGAACGAACAAACAGATCATTACCAAAAGTTGGTCATTTACTTTTTGTTATGTACCTAACAATTCATGTTAAGGTCATAAAAATCTATCAATAAGTTTTTGAGTTATGGCATTGAGAAAAATGAGGCAGACAAACAAATAAATGGATAGACATATCTTCACCAAAAGTTAATCATCTGTTCCTCCTAACATACTTAACAATCTCTGTATATTTCTTCCAAATCAGTTCATAACTTTTTGAGTTATCTTGGTGACAGACAGAAAGACAAACAGTCAGACAAACACGACGAAAACATAACCTCTTTGGCGAAGGTAAAAATGTTTACATCATTGTAAAACCAAGGAGATAAAATATTCACATCCTACGAAACAAACTTCACACGAGAAAATTCTTAATGCACTAAATTTTACTGCGCTTGAGAAGTTCGAGTTTTTTTTTTTTTAAGCTTACAGCGTCGCGGCCCGGCTGTGCATGGGGAGAGAGCTGACAAAATAGCCGCTCCGTGTTCTTAAAAATAAAAAAAATGCTGAATAACGGACTGGCTCGTGAATTACATTAGTTGATGGAGAAATTTTAAGGCCAAACCCGTCTTGCGGAAGTCAGATTCGGATCCAAGAAAATTTCGTATCAGAAGGAAGCTTGTGTAATGGCCGCTAAGAGGAGGTTCTCGCAAAGTCAGCAACTTTTGCGACCGAGTTTGAAGCCAGATTTCCTAATGAGCTAAAACATTGAAGAATAGAAGCAAATGAGGCGTTCTGCTGTAAAGCTTTTACATTTCGCGAACTACAGCCGCCAATGTGTGCAGATAATTTCTGTAATATTACAGCGGTCCTAAAGTTTGGTCATGTAACCACTCGTCTGAGTTAGGCTTGCGCACAGCTATATGTAATTTGCGTTCATTTTCGAAAAATATTTTCCTCCGGAATAGAATAAATTATTTCTGAGGGACAAAAGTTTGAGTTGTTGTTAACATTTTTCCATCCATACGTTTGGTTTGGACTGAGTGGTCGCAATAATAACTGTCTTTAGTGGTTCTGAGTATGAGTCACTGAGTCAGAGGTTCAGTGAGCTAATTATATAACTGGGTAGAAAATCTTGGTCTAAATAAGAACTGAAATTCAGCTGTTTTGTATGTCACTGAACCAGAGGTTGTACCGAGCTGGCTAGTGAGCTGGGTAGGAAGCATTGCAACTCTATTTACAAATCTTGATTCAGTTTTCTGATGTTATTCTTTGAAATAATGAAGACAATATATCTACGATCTGACCCATCACCTGAACAGCATGGCAGAGAGTAAGTGAAATGGAGTAGAGTGCAAAAAAATATATCCTACAGGCAAGTATCTGCGAGTCTTTCACCTCGCTTCGTTTCTTTTGTCGAAGTCATATAAGTTAATTACGAATTGGAGTCCATTCGGACACGAGCTGTCCGCAAAGGCATAAGCCATCACCAGCGCAAAACAAAACCTTTCCATGTCGCTGCTCGATCGCAGCTAACCCGACAGACAGATGCGGGCGCACAGACTCACGCAACCACGGCGGGCTGTAGCATTCGGCATTAGTGGATATCTCTTACCATTTCCATTAGATATTCACGTCCAATAGAATTAAGGTCCCCAAAATAGTGAGAAGAACTGCAAAGAAGCTTACCTGAAGTCCCAGGCAGGCTGGCTATGGAGCAGCTGTGGCGCTGCTCGGCTCCCCTTAATTTTGCAAATGTTCCCTCGGATGACAAAGTTTGTTTTACGGAAGCTCGCCTGCCAGGCCAGGAAAGTTCATCCCGGTAATGAGCTGCAGTGAGCAGGTATCGGTGACTTGGTTAGAGAGGAGATGCACGAGGCTTAGCTAAGAATTTTATAGATCGGCCGGGACTTTTATTTTTAATCCTACGGACCAGGCTTGTTTGTCAAAGCCCTGTTTACACGATGCAACTTTGTTGCGCAACGAGCTCTCTTTCCACAGTTTTTGATTTAGACGGGAAGTTTACCTATTTTGTAATCTCCTGCTTGGCTAGCTTCGAATGCCAAGCTAACGATGCGCAAGTCCATCAATTCCAAAATAATTTTTACTCTTACATGCCTAAAGTAGATTTAGATGTCGAATGAGAATGACTTCATGCCCCCCAAAAAAGTGAAACTAAAGCGTAAGCGTCAAAATTTTATCGATATGAGTGAAATCTAAAAAGACGTAGCGAAATCCCAAAACGCACAGCCATAAATTCTTCCGTAGAAGTACTAAATGATAAGGTGGGTTAACGACGTAGAAAAACTACTAGGTATAACGAGCCTTTCTTTCTCGTGTCTAGTGTTGGCTCGCCCAGTTTACAAAGAAGGATTTAAACTAGGATTTGTAAATCTACACACAAGACAGAACTGTTGTAAAGCAACACTAACGAAAGCAGAGCACTTAAATATTAATTTGTTTCAGACGAGTTCTCAGGTTACATATTATTATCAGATATTTGCAAGATTATGAATCTTACACGTAACGTTTTACGTGTTGCTATTTCACGAAATACTTACCTTGGTGGTAGAGCATCGCAAGTTACAGTGTAGCCATGACAGCTTGCTCTATTATTATAACTATAGTAACTAGAAAAGGAAAAATCAATTCATTAGAGACGACCGTAAAGCCAACGACAATATGGCTTAGTTTAGGATGGGAGCTCAATCTAACTGTTCCTAAAATACAATACTTTATGAAAGGCACGCCCATACAAACGCTAGAGAACAGCAGGTCGGAACAGAAGAGGAATCATAGAAAGCAGCGCCGGCAGGAGCGCAGTATAGATAGAAGCGAAGCAGGTGTGAAGGAAAGGAACGCTTAAGGAAGGCCTAACCAAGGGTTCCACTGGGGCTGCGACTTCAGAAGTACGTAAAACGTTAGTTACTTATATACCAAATGACGGAAAAAATATGTAATAGAAAGGTTATTCTATCATCTTTGATTATCTTCATTTAGAAATGGAAAAGTTTGCCTACAGTTTACTCTCGTCAGTTAAGTACTAAGTGTTATTCGTACGAAGGTTCACCTACGACGCCTTGTAAGGGCGGAGCATGTTAGATACGCTATAGAAGTACCAGGAAGCAAAGAATGCAACGGGAGGAATCAATAGGACTGAAAAAAAACTTAGCCGTGACCGCACGTAGCAAATTTACATCACATCGACGAGTCGAAGTATTTGAACTTATCATCGTATTTCTTCGATTTATTCCATTCAGTCTCCCGCTCATGACTGGCCAGCTACTTGAGCTGCAAAATATCGTAAAATGTTGCCAAGTACAGAAAGTTCGAGCAATGGCTAACTGTAACTGTGGTGCCTCTTGCGTACAGAATTGGCTATAATGGTGCTTATATTTGCTAGTAAGGAATAAATGTGTTCGTGAAGAGTTCTGTGAACTGAATATGAAGTGTAAATAAAGCTGCTTTAGAGAAAAAGAAGTAAAATCAGGTCTCCAAAAGGGACCAAATTTGGCGCTATAGTGTTGTGAAAGTTTCCACCAGCATGCCCTGCAATTTATAGATAATTGCTAAATTAGTATATATTTTCTTAACATATTTATGCGCTACAGGTGAATTTTGCCCTTTTAAACGATTTTTCTGGTTAAATTTCTTAAATACTCCTAGGCTGCTCAGCCATAGATGCGTCGATGATGACGTCACTTTTTGGTGCTAATTTTTCGTGAGTCCTCCCGTTACGCTCTTTGCTTCCTGAGAAGTACGATCTGCACCTAACAGAACTAGAAGTCTATGAAAACCCTACAGAAACTTTACAGAAGTTACATTATCACGACCAACACTTTCACTTCACTGTGTAGCACTTTCTCATAAACTAATAATAAGCTAGAGATGCCCCTGCATCTCCCGCGAAGGTCAGAACGGAAAATGAAGTTACATAGCCTAGAAACTAAGGTAAGCGGCAGTGCGACCCCGACATGTGCGTTACGCGAGACTCGGGCGTACACGAGATTGAAAATGCACATAGGCAATACAAATATGGTTTGCAAATAAGTTCTAAAGAACGTGATGAACAATACAACTGCAGTAAAATGAAAGCTCATTTCCTTGCAAGGACAGCTCATCACTTGGATGTGTCATTTCCGTACAGGGCTCAATAATGAAAAAAATCCCTTGAAAACTAATGGTGCCGGCAGCTGTAGCTCTACTGTATGCATTAGTTGCAGACCCCCACCAACATTAATATGCAGTACGTGCAAAATAAGTCACACATTCCAGTATCGTAATTTTACCACAGCACAAGTCGGGATGGCAGGAAGGAAGGAACTAACCCTGATTTCGTTCCCTTATCCACTTCTCTCGAAAATCATTGAGAGAAACACACGTGCTGCGGCTGAGGTCATCCCTCTACACCGGAGAGTTCTTAAGTACCAAATCCGTCAGTTGTGCCAGTCGTTTCCATTACGATCTACGTTGGTGTGAAACTTACAACCGGGATCTGCGAGCGTAATACCGGGTTCTACAAGCGTTCCAGTCAGCCATAAATGTCCTTTTTGAGCGGTTTATCTTAGCTTGCTAGACATTCGGATTGCAGTGGTCGCACTTGTGAAATGCCAGTCCCAATCAGAAATGGTGGTGATGCAATCGCCGCGAAGTTTTCTAAACCTGAATCCATGTGTACTGGTTGCTAGGATGAGCAGCTTGCTTGGCATTTCGATACATATTGAAAGTCGTTAGCATAGATACAGTAGCATAAAAGACGTCCGAGTCTTGCACCTTCGCTTCAGACTGTTTGTGTGTAGGCCTAGTGCGGCCCGAGCATAGCAGCTTCACGGTACGGGGTGTGAGGTGGTCCAACATAACGTTCAGTGATGTTCAGAACGCCACTACCAATAAAGCTGAAAAGTTTAAAAACTTAGTAAACTTGTACTTACTAAAAGCGCTAGACATGCCAGTGGTAAGTGGCTACGTACATGGTAGTGATAACAATGTAGTGCTAGATCTCCCGCTGGTCAATGAGGGTAATGTCACCTCTTCAGAAAATAGGTTGCATCAATCACGTCACCTGGACCTCATCCAAAAAGTTTCTCACGTATCACATGTACTTGTGTTTGTATCATCCTGGGGTTGAGTAATGCTTCACTTAGGTATTAAGACACGTTCCATGACGGACAGAGAAGGACTGTTAATGAGGGCCATTGTCGGAGTAATTACGTCTGCGAGTCTTCCTGACGGGAATATGATGATGAAATTGACGGTTAGGGCGCAATGGAAAACATTATTTTGTTGGTCGATTCCCCACACCGGTTGAAACAATCTTACTACTTAACCTTAATTTGCCAGATACTTCAATTCTTAGCTCGCTGTTTGCCACTGTGAATCTGATGTCTCAGGAGTAATCGGTTTTCAATTAATGCAGGAAACTAGATCCAAAAAAAGGGAATATTCAGGATTGAAGTTGCAGATAAGATAGAGCTAATTGGATTAAATTATTACCATCTATATGAACAAACCAACTCGGCTTATACTATCGAAGTAAATTTTATTTACACCTGGTTTCCTGGGCTACCGAAAAACATTGTGAATTCTATGGGCAGTAAACAATTAGTGGCCTGTTTGGGAGACGTTGCAGCTCTGTAAACAGTTTTACAGGTCTTGGAGAGAGTTTTCCTTATACCTTCTTTCCTAGCGGCTTGCTTTTCTGCGGCTTCTCTAGTTAAAAAAAAAACTCTAGCAAATGTAGCAAGTAGTTTACGTCTTGGATGCTCTCAACTATATAGTTTCTCTAATTCTAGTTTGTGATACGAATAGTGTCTTAAGTGAGCACATGCTAGGTCTTATCTGCTGCAGTGTTAGTTCGACTGTAGATTCACAGTAATTATTTTGCGCTTCGCGCAATTATTTTTTTTTAACAGGATTCTCCGTCAATGACGAGGCACTTGACGTGCTTGCCAACTTTCTATTGCAGACCTAAATCAACGTCCAATAACGTATTAGCAGCAGTTTTTAACTGCACAACAGCAGTAAAAACATATAGCAGACAAGTGCTATTACTAAAAAAGCTAGGTACTGTAACTGACCCATTTTTTGACATACTGGAGCTTGTGCTTCGATTGGTCTCCAAGGAAATTGTGTTATTGGTGCTTCTAATGCCAACTATTTAATATTTATAATGACTTGGAGCTGATACAGTAGGTATAATACCTAATTATAAATTTTTTACTGACAGAGCGCAAAACTTCCATGCAAAAAAAAAAAAAAAAAAGCTGTGCAGGTCTGGAATTAAAATAAAGGAACGATGCCGAAATTCACGGTGTTGCTCTTCACCTTTTAAAATTCTTGAACACTCGAATTCGTCAGCCGGTGTTGAGTGGGCGGCCTCATTCAGCAATCGCATTACAAACTCACCCCTTGTTAAGCTTGAAAAACAAGCAAGGGATTTGAAAACAAGAGCGAGGTCTTTCTTAAAGTGCCGCTACTCGCCAAGGCTTCTGACTGCCTGTGTTCCAGTTCATGTGCTGAGAGATCTGGAATAAGTATCCAGGAGGTGCAGTTATCGCTTTTATTGGAGCAATAGGAAAACTGCTGCAGAACTGGGACACAAGGTTTTCTTGGAGTAGAGACGCACTAAGAGGTTCTTTAGTTATGTTCCAGTTCCGTTCTTATTCATATGAACTGATGAAGTGAGAGAATGAAAGGAATCGTGCGCATGCACAAAAGTGAATGTCTGCAAGCAATATTACTCTTGTCTTTACAGTTCTAGGAACTATGATTATGGAACTGTAAGTAATTTACATTTCTACGACTGAAGATTAACATCTGTAATGGTGTGAGCAATGATTATGAAACTGCAAATAATTTTCACTGATGTGACTAGTGTTAATGAAGCTGTAAGTATTATACATTTCTACCCCCAACACGTAGGAAACTAGATCAGCCTAAAACAAAATTTTCGACATAAAGTTCGAACTTCATGCAAGCTCGGCTGCAGCTCGATAGCAGTGATGATATCTCATTCGATTTCTTTCTTCTTTGTTTTCTGCAACAAAACTTTAGAGGAGTTTTTTGAATTGCTATTGCTAAACTTTTAGCGATACCAAAATTTGGATTGTCTTGGTGACTCGTGTCTTTCTTGCACAGTTCATAACGGAATGAAAATCAATACTGTCTAATGCTCTAAAATTAGATACCAAATTTGGAAAAGAGCATAAAAAGCATGAAAACAAAATTTATCGTGAGCAGTGTATACGAGAAACTTTTCGACGAATAACCGGCCCGTGTGTATATGTAGAAGAGACCATCGGATTCTAGAACGCCTAGTGGCGTATGACCATCACCAACGCAGGGGAGCAGGGGGTCTGAAAGGGCTGAATCTACAGTTTGGGCATTTTTCATATCTAGGACAACCCACTTGACTGCCTGCAAGAAATTGCGATGCTAAATCAATTTTTTTCTGGCAGTTTTTTTTTTTGTGTGGAAACACCTGCAGAACGAGAACATTATCACCTTTTGCACTCCGTTCGCGAATAATAATCAACTCTCTCGCTTCGTCCGCGAATGATAAACATTGTTATTTAGTTGATATTTTCAGATGGGGTGACAGCTATGAGTAATTGTAAAGAATGACAATCCCGTCAGTATGCCAGGCTGTCGGCAATCACCAGGCTCTCCGCAACAGAGAAAACGTATTTACATGTCTCAAATGATATTAGTTACTGAAGGCACGCTCAGTTTACTTAGTTCGATCCAGATAACCGAATTCATTTAGTGTTAGCTTACCTGGAAACTCAATCGTCATTGTTTGCTTGCAAAGTTAGACTGAGCCACAGGAGCAATCGGCTGAGCAATAATCGCTGAAAAATTATCCAAGTGGCAAAGCAAACACTCTGGATTGAAGTCCGGATTAGTCAGAGTTAATCCAAATAAACTATCGTAGTGCACTTACAATGCACGTATATATTGCCGTAGCCAATACGCATATGTTACGGACGAATTATGTTTGTACTATGGGAGCGTTAAATCTTGTATTTTGAATTCATTTAGCCTCACCCACAACTTGACAGCGCAGCAGACATACAGTTCGTCCCACATTGCGACCATATGGCTTGAATTCACACTTGTGCAGAAAAAACACGAATGCAATAGCATAGTTCGTCGTATCACAAGTATTAGTATTAATTAATTCGTTTTGTCAGTATCATTTACTGCTTATATGCAGTGGTCCGTGCCAGAGGGAACGACGGCACTGGTCCAAAAGTTATGAGAAAGATGGCAGTACATTAAAGAGATCGAACAGAATATTTTTCTCTTTGATTTCTCCCGCGCTTGAAAAAAAAAAAACTTTAGATACAAACAGACTGATTCAAAGAAAGATAATTGGATGAACAAGCATAAGATATATTATAATTGTTGCAGTTCTTAATGAATGCCAATAGAACTAGAAAGGAAACTAAATCAGAAATGACTTAAATGTCACGGAAACGGTTAAGTACATTACGGAGGCTGCATGAGATGTGTCTACTGCATTTCCGACTGCAGTACTTCCCTGTTCTTAATGGTGAGTTCATAGCCTGCAGTCATCAACAGTAAGATGGAAAATAACAAGAGTGTTTTGCAGCAGAAGTTGTGCGCTCACAGCCTACAACATTCAGTTGCAAGACGGAGACTGGCAGCACTGTTTTGCTATTGAAATGCAGAATTTACAGCATTCAGCAGTAAGATGGAGATGGAGTGTCTCGTGCCTTGCAAGTGCAAGGCTCACACAACCTGCAACATTCAACAGTAAGATTCAGTGAGTGTGACAGCAGCAGCAGCAGCGTCCTTTACTGAAGTGCAGAGCTCACTGGCAGCAGCATTCAGCAGTAAGATGGAGAATCAAGACTCGAGCGATAAAATGGTCTCAAGTGCTACAGAACCGCCATTAAGGGCCGTGCGAGACTCAATAGACACGAAACAAAAACTCAGCAATTTCCGCAAGACTCCAACGCAAGGCGGGTACGCTGCTTGGGTGCACAATGGCAGTCACTGTAGCGGAAATGGAACTGAAACTTAAGCGGCAAATTGGTTTGTGGGTCAGCGCCTATCCGGAGAAAAAAAGTGAAAGGCTTACAATCGTACGTAAAATCGAGAATTTGGGTTTCGATCAAATCTCAGAAGTGAGCAGAGCAGGGAGAGAAGAAAGCGTTCTATTCGTGTGCAGTCAATAAGTGCGTGCGAAAATCGAACTGATTTGAGCTTCTAAAATTCGATTTCCTTAGATCGAGTAGCAGGGCAACAAGTTATTAGCATATGAATAACAAATAGTTGCGTCCTGATCAACGTTGATATCGCTATTACACATATATATTTCATAATGAAAGTTAAAAGATATCGTGAATTGAATTTATTTAACGCTAAAAGCCAGTGAAAGAGCTCTAGAGCCTTGGTTGTTATTTAATTAATTATTTACGTATCACGAAGCCAGGTCTTATATGCTGACTTGATGCTTAATTAATGAAGTATTTATTTATTCCCTTAGCTTAACTTAATGTTCTTGACATACGCTAATCCTGGAGGGTTAATCGTAATCCACTTGTGATTAGTATCTGAAGCTCGTTAGAAAAGGAACAAATCCCATAAACACGGCGCAATTGTAGTTCTGGTCACAGTTTGCGCTTTCGAAAAGAGCTTGATACAAGTGGGCCAAGGCATCATGCCATAACAGGCCTCACCTCAATTAAATGGGTTGTGCCGTATCGAATTTTACTTTCATATTTCAATGGCAGTTGCTGTTATATAACATTAGAATTAATATACAGTATCTATAATTATATCTTAATTCAGCCAAACAGCTATAATGTATTCCCCTAAAATTCTGACCTACTTAAATGTGACCAAGTAACTCTGACATCATCGCCGTTTTTTCAGAAAACAATACAAAATTATCAGAAGACAGCTGACTATATCTACAGCTTCGTGATGTTTTTTTTTGTGTGTCTCATTAGGTAAATCTCTCAAAATAAGGTTGACTGCAAAACATTCCCATTTGGATGACATGCAACATCGTATGAGTGGAGAGAGTTAATCCTTGGGTGTCGAGGAAAGACTTGCAAGAGCGCTTTAAAGGGGAAAGTGTCAATGTACGTTTAAAAACAGCGTTTAATATTCTACACAAAGTACAATTACAGGGACGACGCCCTTGGACGAATCTATTGCTGCAAAAGTCCATGAATTCGACCAAGGCTTACATACAAACATGTTGATAAAGGTGACGAATTATTGGGGAGATCTGCTATGTGGTAAGATGAATCGAAAATAGATTTTTTTCGACCATAACGATGTGAGATAAGCTTGGAGAAACACCAACTCCTACAGTTAAGCATGGTAGGTAAGCATTACGAAGGAACTGTGAAAAAAGAAAATTATAAGAATATCCTCAAGAGTACTTTAAGGGTGAAGCTGGTAACACTGGACTTGGACGAAAATGGTGGTTCCAGCAGGGCAACGACACCCGAGCAGGCGAGCACTAAGCAAAAGTGGAGACTGAACTGTTGAATAAGGCAAAGATTAACTTCTTAGAATGACCATCACTGACGTCAGACTACTATCCAGTTAGAAATTTGTGGCGAGAGCTTAAGGTCCCAGCATTTATTCAAGGCATTAAAATAATATCATCGAGCTATAAACGATCTGGAATAGAATTTAACTAAAATTAAGTATGTCATGTGAGTGAGTCTATCGATGAAAATCACGACAACGTTTGACGCATGGAATTCACTAGAAAGTTCATGCAAATATTATTATAAAATGTATTCCTATGAGTACTTTCGGTTTGTTTGATATCTTCTTAGTTTCTATGTTTTGCTAATATTGTTTTTTAATTTTTCAAGGTTGTTTATTTTATGTTTCTTTTCTTCACATATTGTTGCACGTTCATGTCTTAGTGCTGTGAAATAACTAGTTTTCTGGTATAGTAGCAAATTGCAGCGTTAACGTATACTTTCTGCAGGCGTTGTATAATATCGGTTCAAAAATAGTAGAATTGTATCAACGCTTAGCGAACTTTTATGCCCTTAATGACTAATTAAACTCTAAATGAAAGCCTTTTGAGCTCCTCGTAGGAGGTCGATGAAAGCCATCCTACCTTACCCCTCTTTATGGACCGGAAAAGTTTGTAGAGGCAAATTTGGGCCATTTGGGAGGAAACTTTCTTTCATCGAATAGAATTATCTTTATACGAATCACGAGTTCTCTTATAATTTTAAAGGGCAGGGTTTGTATTATTACATTCTAAAATTTGAAATGTAAAGTGTGTTTTGGTACACTATTAAGTAACGTTATAAAGTAAGGGCCATTTTCCATTGGTTAAAGTTATCGTATTAGAAGTCTTCGTAAAATACGGCAAGACAGCTGTTAATACTGCACTACTAAATGGAGACAAGAAAGTATGTTGATGCAAGCGTATACATATAATATAATCGTGACACTCTTTTAGCTTCAAAAGCCGAGGCCACACTAGGCATTTACACAAACAACTTGATGCAAGGATGCCAGACGTGGGCGTCATTTATGCCACGGTATCTATGCTACGGATTTTAAATATGTACCGAAACGGCCGGCCCGCGAGCTGCTCATCCGAGCAACCAGTTGGGCATAGAAATGCATATGTGGCCCAGGCATTTCTTTAAATTAATGATATAATTGTTCGATAAGATACATTTTGCTACCTTGTGCACCGGTCCGAGCTTTCATTAAAGTTTAAGTGTTCCTACTATATGTCAATCACTGACTGAATGTCTCAATATAAAATAAGCAAACTTCCTGTTCGGTCTTCACAAATATATATATATTTGTGAAGACCGAACAGGAAGTTTGCTCAAGGAGATTTAATATTAAAACTCCTTGGTTCCCCTGAAGACGAGCTATGCTTAATAGCTCGAAAGCTTGGGGTTAAATAAATAAAAAGCCCAGAAGACTTTCAATAAAATCTTCCTTATAACTTTACAAATGTATCTAGATACAGATAATAGATACTTAAAAGTATCTACAGATACAATTCTAGATACTTTTATTTTTACAACTGAATTTAATAGTTTTACTAGTTCATATGGTTAAATATCTTGTAATTCAGGTGGATACAATTCTGTTCCTTTATAATAATGTTGTAGACTATAGTAGATTAGTAGGTACCACCGTACCTAATTACAATAATAATGACTGTTGCAGATTTACTTCCGGCAAAGAGGCTAAATAGTTGATCACATTTGTTTGTGATAAAATATCATGTCTCTAAAAGAAATTGGCAATGTCATTGACTTTTTTGCAATAACATTCAAATGCAAAGTATAATTTACGCCGTATATTTTGGTGGATGTTACTCCTATTCCAAGCAAATCATTAATAAACAAAATAAAAGAAGGCTTGAAAAAAATTAATAGAATACTGAGCCAACGTGACAGAACATGTTAAGGGTTGTCATCTCTTGTTCGCTTAGTTATCGGCTTTATCATCATTTTATGAACCTGAATATTATTGTATTTACAATATTTCGTGTATAATAATAGGTATAATGTAATATTATCTAAAAAGTATCTAAAAAAAGTATCTAGATACAGGCAAAAAGTATCTAGATACTACATTTAGATACAACATTTGAAGAGTATCTAGATACAGTATCTAGCTACAAAGTATCTAGATACTGCCCAGCTCTGGAGATAGATGTTCCTCGGTGTGAAATATAAAATATATCAGTTTCATGCACCAGAAAAACCAGGGTAATGACTCAGTAGCCGATAGATACCGTTACCGATATTTTCAACTCCATTTCAGTTTACGTTAGAGGTATTACATCATTCTTTCTGTAACCACCGTCATAAACAGGGCATAGGCCTTGTATTTGTTAAAAGTTTCGTGTATGAACTCTATAATATGTTGTTGCTAAAATCAAATTTATACACCAGTGATGTAGTTTGAAGCATTTTCGATGACAACTGCCTGCCATTGCACTCCGAATATTCGTGCCTTTTTTTTTCATTTCGTTATTTCGTTCCTAACCACCAAAATCCAGCTACAGTACTATAGAAGTGTACAGCAGATTGATGCAAGGATAAGATTAAAAAAAATATTAGCAGGCAAATCTTACCTCAGTATTGCCTATGTAGTTTTACAGTTTTGTTGCCTATTATGTAGTCAAAGCTTTATATATTAATAGGCCTACATAAACTTAGTAAGCAATTGCGTAATTATGCCATTGTTCTAAACGGCTAAATATCTAGAATGGCTTAACCTTTCCATAGTTAAATTATCCCTTAAGCTTATATGTTTTATCATCTTCTTCTATCAAACACAAAACATTTTTATCACCCGCGAGCCAAGCGAAGAGCGTTGACTTGAGATTGTTTTCGTTGAAGATTTAAGTTTGTACATAGATCTGTTTGTTGGTTGTTTGTCTGTCCACCCAATAAGTGGTC
>LQNS02000141.1:6276140-6287387 GCA_001587735.2 Parhyale hawaiensis | reverse complement strand
GGCTGAGTGTATCTATTTATTCTCATTGTACGTGGCCACCAATATTTGTGACTGGGCCTAATTACTAGGTTGAATTTTGGCTACTTTGTTTGTACTTGTAAGCTTGTGCATATTTTGTGAACCCATTGTGTTCTTAATAAAAGCTAATTATTATTATTATTAAGGTCCCAGCATCATTCAAGGCATTAAAATAATACCATCGAGCTATAAACGATCTGGAATAGAATATTGAATAAAATTCTGTATGTCATATGAGTGAGTCTTGATGAAAATCACGACAACGTTTGGCGCATGCAATTCAGTAAAAAGTTTATGCAAATATTATTATAAAATATTTTCCTATGAGTACTTTCGGTTTGTGTGAAATCTTCTTTGTTTCCATGTTTTGCTAATACTGTTGATGAATTTTTCAAGGTTGTTTAAAAATGCGAAATTTTATTTTATGTTTTCTTTCTTCACCTATTGTTGCATGTTCATGTCTTAGTGCTGTGACATAACTAATTTTCTGGTATAGTAGCAAATTGCAGCGTTAACGTATACTTTCTGCAGGCTTTGTATAATATCTGTTCAAAAATAGTAGAACTGTATCAACGCTTAGCGAATTTTTATGCCCTTAATGACTAATTAAACTCTAAATGAAAGCCTTTTGAGCTCCTCGTAGGAGGTCGATGAAAGCCATCCTACCTTATCCCTCTTTATGGACCGGAAAAGTTTGTAGAGGCAAATTTGGGTCATTTGGGAGGAAACTTTCTTTCATCGACTGGAATTATCATTGCACGAGTCACGAGTTCTCTTAAAGTTTTAAAGGGCTGGATTTGTATTATTACATTGTAAAATTTAAAATATAACTTGTGTTTTGGTACACTATTAAGTGTAACGTTATAAAGTAAGGGACATTTTCCATTGGTTAAAGAGATCGTATTGGAATGTCTTACAAAAATACGGAAGATAACTGTTAATACTGCACAACCAGTACATTTATTACATATTCTTCCATTAATTGTAACCAACTTATGTTCAGTTTTTAATGAGTGTGCTGCCGTTGGAGTTTATCCGAATGTTCTTAAGACTGCACGTGTGATACCGTTGTATAAGTCTTGTGATCCCAATTTACTCTCAAACTATCGACCAATATCAACACTTTCTGTTTTTAATAAGATATTTGAAAAAGCGATTCACTCCCGTCTAACCCAGTTTTTTTTTCTTTGAACAATATTTTAAGTAAAGAACAATATGGCTTTAGAAAAAAATAGAAATACAACTCAAGCCATTTTTAGCTTTGAAGCTTATCTGTTGCCTGCATTCAGCAATAAATCCTTTACCCTATGTTTATTCCTTGATTTAAAGAAAGCGTTCGACACTGTGAACAAGGATATTTTAATATTAATATTGATTCATTATGGTGTTAGGGGGAATGTTAAAGATTTAATAGCAAGCTATCTTTCGAACCGTAAACAATAAGTTACAATAGTAGGTGAGCAATCGAAAACAGAGAATGTTGATGTTGGAGTGCCGCAGGGATCAGTCTTGGGCCCGCTGCTTTCTAACATTTTCATTAATGATATTGTGCATATTCCAGATGTGGACAAGGTTTTATTTACAGATGATGCAGTTTTTTATCTTAATGATAAGTTTTTTCAATGTGCAGTCCATAAAATGATAATATTTATAGGAAAACTGCTCTCATGGCAAACAGCTAATCGACTAACACCAAATGCGGATAAAACTAAGCTTATGGTTTCTAGCCCTACAAAACCTAATCTATTGCCAGACATCAATTTTAATGGGGTTATATTGGAATGGGTTACATCATTTCGCTACCTGGGCGTGATCATCGATGACGCACTGAAATTTTCTTTGCATGTCACGTCTGTATACAGAGCACTTAGCTGCACAAAAAGAGCTATCTACTCTGCAGCAAAGTTTTTAACAAGAGAAGCATTGTTGGCACTTTATTACTCATTATTTTATTCGCAACTGACTTACGGCATCATTGTTTGGGGTGGAGCATCAGATAATATGACTAGACGACTCNTTAAATGTCAAACGAAATCAAAATAATATTCCACTCATGTCAACTGATGCTATGTATACTAGTTTGGAACTACTGCAATATGATGATGTATACAGGTATTTCATAATGAAATTTTTACGTTCAGCCATTACGGGACTGACACCCTTTTTAATAGTCATTACAGCCAGCTAATGACACATGGTCATTACAATACAAGGAATGAACGTTTTAATTTGCCGAATGTTAGGTTAGATAATAGAGAAACGTTTTACAGTCTTTCAGAGCGTGAAAATTTTTAACGAGTTGCCAGATGAAGTAGTCCAGCCAATGAGTGATATGAGTTTCAAACGACATTTTAAAAACTATTGTTTACGTAAATATAGACAATTGAATGATATGTGGCCAATAAGCAGTACTGCTTTTAAGGGATTGTTTTTAATTTGTGTTCTGCGTTCTTGTAATATTGTAGATTTGTACTTGTAGCAATTGAAAACAATAAACAATAATCAATAAACTAAATGGAGACGAGAAACTATGTTGATGCAAGTGTACATATGATTATAACCGTGGCACTCTTTTAGCTTCTAATACCGAGGCCACACTAGGCATTTATACAGACATTTTGATGCAAGGACGTGAGACGTGGACGCCATTTATGCCACGGTATCTATGCTACCGATTTTAAATATGTACCGACACGGCCCGCGAGCTGCTCGTCCGAGCAACCAGTAGGGCGTAGAAATGCCAAGGAGCTTCTAATGGGAGGAGCAAGCCCAAGCACTCTCTGGGCGAGTAAACACATGGCTTTGTCACGTGATCGAAGCTAGCGTTTGGAGTCCTTGAAGTGGCTGACGTTGCAGTGGTCAGCACATATAATTAAGGAAGATACAGACAGACAGTTCTTCAATATTTTTGCAAGACAATCGTGTCTGAAGATTTATATCGCAGTGCTCACCCTGGTACTTTCATCATCAGATGGTATATAGGATACAAGTCTCCTTTACATACTTCCGTCCGCTCGGAATTTTGTCGATGGGTAATGGCTATAAAAATTTGAGCTCAGGACTCCTTCCTATACAGGCTGCATGAGGCAATGCCGCTCTCCGATTGGATATGCCACTCAGCCAATTGAAGGGAACAGTTTACTCGAAACGCTCCCCTAGGGTAAATAGAGAGGGTGCGCTCCTCCCTATAGAACTTCCTTGACAAATGCATATGTTTCTTATTCGTTGCAATAAATTAATGATATCATTGGTAGATAAAATACATTTTGGGATCCTTGTGCACCAGTCCGAGCTTTCATTGAAGATTAAGTGTTTCTACTATAAGTCGATCACTCACTGAATGTCTCAATATAAAATGTGCAAGCTTCCAGTTCGGTCTTCACAAATAACTATACCTATAATGAAAATGTTCATACTCCCGATACAGATACCGTTGCAGCTGTTTCCCAATTTGATCTTCAAATAAACGCACAAAACTAAAAATCGCATTTTATCATTCGTTTCCATAAAATATCATTACTAACACCTCCCTATACCCTATATACATTAATATCCATTATTTCTCCATATTTCTACAACTACTCTTCGTTCTTTACAAGGTCTACGAAAGACCTTCTTTCAGTTTTATTTAGATGGTAAGTACTTCCTCTCATCACTGTCGACGTTCGCAACCCTTGGGGGTGCAGCCTGGCTCCAGCTGGACCACTACACTGATAAAGAATAGGACAGACAAGGCATCGTGCATCGCCTGGGCCGCTAGGCGTGACGTAACGTGGGGCCCCAAATCAGGGTAAAAGAGACACAGCCGCTGCTAGGGCGGTGACAAACGTTCTCGACAAACGTTCTCTATGTTCGAGGCGGCAATATGGAGGCTAGGGAGTACCACCAAGGTCACGTGCTTCAGAATTTGTTCGAGGGAATGAGGAGCGTGCGGTGACTCCTATCTAATAATTTAGCTCGTTCGATCGAATAAAATCATTACGGAGAGCACAGAAATCTAAATATATACGTTGGTTGTCTTTTATTAGCAAAAAATGAAGCCGTTTATTCTGTAAGAGCCTTATTTGTTCATCTTTTCTTCAGTCGCTCACACTGTAAAGTGCAAATCTTGCGCAATTTGGCCAAGTTTGCTGGCTCAAGGACTCAAAAATAGATTTTGTGGCAAAAAAAATGTCTGCCCATTTTCTATTTTACGTTAAAATGGTGCTGCAAGGCGCTCCTGCGCCCCGAAATCCTTCTTCATCTTCGGACCGAAAATTTTTTAACAATGCTCTGCTTGCCAGTTAGCTTAACGAAATGCCTAATAATACTTACTAAGACATACTGACTGGAATTGGTGGTCCTCTGGCCTAACTAAACTTCGAAATATATCATACTTGTTTGATCTGAAAGGGTGCAAACCCGCTTACTGCAAAGGCTACAACCAATGAGCCATGACGTTAGCCAGTACAGTTTTGCTTCAAAAATAAAAAAAATGAAATAATGATAGAAACAAACTGCTACGCAGGAGAAGCAGAGTTGGGAAATCGCCCCCGTAAGGCCACACCCAAGTGTGATTTCTTATAATGGACACCGAATGTTGACTTCTTTCGCTGGGCTTAATTACCCTGTACAGATTATAAAAAAATAATAGAGATAACAAATTAAAAATTTAGATCGTGGATCTGTAGCGAGTTATCCACCCTGAGAAAAATTAGTATCAGGCTTCTTGCTGTGGCGTATTCGGGGCCTAGAACTTGTGCATTTTATTGTTGGCTTCAGAGAAGTGATTAGGGAAATTAGTTTCACTCTACTATGCTCGTCAATAGCTGTTTTTGGTTGTACTAACCACGGTAAAAATATTACGGCAGACACGCGTTTAATGTAATTTTCAAATGGTTGCAGCACCTGCATGATCGGAATGGGATAGGCAATAAGCTCACACTAATGAATTACCGTTGTCTCAAGTAACGGCGGTGGTGGCAGTTCAGATCTTTTATCATTGTGTCAACATCTGTACTACATATGACGAGTGATTTAGGCCATTTTCTTTACTACAGTGCAGACCTTCTTTAAACGATGATAATGGATACAGGGACAGACAATTGAGACGAGAGTATCTGCAACATAATTAATTTTATAAATAACTTGCCGCCTTTAAGGCAGCTTTACCGTCAATCGTTCCTTGTAGCTAAGCTCTCACCAGCAAACTTAACTGTAGTTGTTAAAAGTGTTGTTTCAAATGCCAATTTACAACTTTATAAGATAAAACTGATAGTTTATAAAATTTCTGGAGGTTCGATTTTGCCGACTGCAGTACTAAACAGAAACATGAGAATAATCTCACTTCACAGTTATCACCTGGTAGATTCATTACCATGTAGATTAATCGTCGGGTAGTTTCATCACCTGCTACGTTCGTCGGCTGGCAAATTCATCGCGTGGTAAGTATTCCGCCCAGTAAAGGCATCGCGCACAAACGTATCATTAGTCACACGGGTCTACCCTGGCGATGAATTTACCTGGAAACAAATTACCATCATAAGCTAACCGTGATAAATTAAGTGAGATATAATTCTCAGAATACAATTACAGACTTCCTTCGGGCAATCAACAAAGTGATTTGGCATGCCTCAAATACTAGAAATTCTCATTGATTTTCAAACAGCTTTTAGTGTAACTTACTGCATTCGTTCTGAAGAATAATACTCGCTTCATTTAGAAAGTGCTTAACTGATGGACAACTTATGGTTGGGTGCCTTTAGTAAAAGAGAATTTAGGTGTTTATAACTTAATTTTAATTACTTCTTAAGAGTTTCGAGTCTCTAGAGGGGCCGCCCGAGACTGCACCGTGGCGCATCTATCACGCCCCTAATGGTGTTTTCGAAGTCCACAGGCAGCCTACCCGCACTTTGCCCTGCACGTAAGGCATGGCTGTTATTGATGAGCAGCCTGCAAACCTCCTGACAAAGCTGCCACAAGATAAATTCTCTCTAATATCACCAACGAAGAACGAAAATTATTTTCCCAGCCTACACTGAGCCCTGAATTGCCTGGGTTAATTTACAGCACGAGGCAGCAACAGGGAGACGGCAATCATTGGCTGCAACCTACGCATGGCAACACTGCCAGTAATTCCTGCATTTGGACGATGCATGTTGATGATCTACTCCTCTCGTAAGTCGTAATTCCTCCAGATGTAAGCTCCTGAATGGCTACGTAAGTTTGAAATAATGACTCGTAATTCACAGCTCAAGCGTTTCCTCTTCTCTTGAGCTGAGATATGATAATTTTTATATCCAAAATACTTAGCTGGAGTGGACTTGAATTTCCAGTGGCAGGATATGTGGACTAAAATCAATGGAAATAAACAGGAATATATTCGATTTTGTTGGTGTACTGGCTGGTGTTAAACCATAGGCTTAACTGCACCGAGAAAAGTATTGCAGCAAAACCAGCACTTTATCCCGTGTATTAGCAGAAATCAGATTAGTACATATTAGTGCGACTGTAAGAGCACATCGACGCCGGCAGTCCTCATCGGAGCATAGCAAAGCGTGCTGGCTTTGGAACAACGCTTGTAATGCCGGGTACACATATGCATTTCTACGCCCAACTGGTTGCTCGGATGAGCAGCTCGCGGGCCGTTTCGATGCATACTTAAAATAGGTAGCATAGATACCGTGGCACAAATGACATCCACGAGTCCCGCATCTGTGCATCAATTGGCTGTGTAATTGCCTACCCTATGACTCGTAATGCTGTCCCCAGCATTACAAGTCATACGGTACGCATTAGGGAAGTAAGCAATGATCGTGACTGCTCTAGCATTCATTCTTGATAGCGCTTACAAATGCAGTGAAGCAATACTAGTGACTGGTTGCTGTCGCATTCTATTAGTACTCATCGTTACTAATGGCGCTGATAGGAGCTACGCATGACACAATGCTAATCCCTGGCTTGGAGCTTTTTTGTTTAGGAGATTCTTCGGGCAGAAATAAAGACCTATTGATACGAGCATTTCTGCTGTCCGGTCAGCTGTCCTAGCTGCGGCCTTTTCGCCCATTACCAAGATGATATAATTTGATTTATCCACCGCGCCTCAGAACTGCAGGGCAGCTGGTGCTCGTGACTACTTGCCCTTTAATAATTACTCAGCCTTTTCAATGAACAGGCGGTCAAGTCATGGCTCAAGTCTTCAGGTGTGGAGAAAGCCTAAGAGCTTCTAACGGCAATTCCTATAAATAATAATAATAAAAAAAAACAACGCAGTCGAGATCAGAAGAAGATTAACAAGGCAGCAAAAAAAAAAAAAAAAAAAAAAAATGCCAGCGCTCAACTTCGGTAATTACACCACACTTGCTTTCACATCATGCTAACATCCCTTCAATGTTACAATTAAATGTAATAGCTGTAAGTTCAGTGACAGACCGGTACTCGGTTAATACACAAAACAATTAAAAATAAATACATTAAAGGTAGAAAATAAATAACGGGCTCGGCAGTCCGTCTCTCAACAGCTGGCATGGCGAACTCGCCAATTTCACGGACTGAGCCAAATAGAAATTTGCAGCGGCTGGCTGCGGCTCCCGAGTGCCATAAAAGTTTGCCTTTCTGCACATGACGCCCGTTGGGCCGCTATTGAGCCAGCTAGAGTTGAATTCACAAAGTGCACTAGAGCCGATGCATAAAAATATTCCAGCTGTAAAACGTTAAAAACAAACTCGCGGTCAAAGCTACTATGGCAGAACAGCGCCGGCTAACTGAGGGGCAGATGGATAGATTGACTGGGCGAATCTGGAACCGACACCTAACAAAAGAAGTAAGAAAATTGTCAATGTAACAGCAGATTGGAGTGATGTTAGTTGGGCAGGTGTGTAAACTCTTAACGATTACAGGGCTGCTTTAGTACTTACTATGCAAGACACCAAATGACTGTGAATAATCACAATCACATCATTCAAAAAATACTAGAACTGCCCTGTGACAGCTCATACCTCCGCCAAGCAACTCAGTGCCAACAAAAATTTCAAAATGGTCCAGAATCATAAATGTTTTCTGGATCATTATCAAAATGTTTCATCTACTTTCTATGATATTTTTAACCTTACTTGTAAATTTCATAGGGATCCGTTCTTCACTCTTTGAGTTATACAGCTAGCAGGCAGACAGTGCCATCACAGACATCGGCAAAACATAATCTCCTTGGCGGAGGTATCTACTCGAAACTTCACATTTTTTATGCTAAGTAGCCCAGTAAATAAATAAAAAAAAGTTTTCGAAGATGACCAAAACAAGTAACTAATATTCGTATGTATAACATATTTCATAAGTGAGCCATCATACACTCCATTTCATATTCTGTAGATATTTCATGAAAATATAAAAACAAAACAATTACATTAACTCTTGTCAATTTTTCTGTAAGTGTGCAAAGGAGCAGTGATGAGTGAGAGAAGCTGCTATAGAACTGCCCAGCATAAGGGGAATAAAGGTAGTGAAAACTGACTTTCACCTCTGGAAATATTTAAATCTTGTTCCAGCTGTCAGTAGAGTTTTACGGTTATTGCTTGTTGGTAGTATCCCTTCCCTTCCCGACGGGAAGTCCAGTTCCTGAATCAGTTTTCATCGTTAAATTCCAGCGCATTGTTTCTCGCTCTGGATATTTGTACAATATATTTTACAACCCGTCTGAAGTCAGCGCCTGTATTTTATTTAAGACTGAGTAAAACTTGAGGTGGAGCACAAGTGACTATAGTGAGAGTGTGTACTATGAGCTTCTTCTAGAACCTCATAGCAAGAGTGGAGTTTCTGGGACAACAAAGGGTTAAGGGGGCACCAGTCAGTAGTTGAGCGTTGGTAGTAAACTGAGAGAGGAATCTACATTCGAGCAAACACGCTCTGGTATTTATGCAAGATACTTTGCAGGTTACACATGCATGCTGTGACTTGCCTGATAGGCATGCTAAGAGAAAATTTACCTATAGGGCAATGCTTTTAACATGCAGTACTTTTTTATAAACTTGGTTAATCGCACGGCAAGGCTTCCAGAGCTATGCTCTCGTCATTATTTTTTCTTCGGCCTGTCCGATTAAGCTAATCTGTCTTGTAAGTCGCAAAAAAAATCTCAGACTGGTGCCGTAAGAACTGCAGTTGTGGCCACAGGGTCTAATTGCGGGACTCGGGGCTGCCAGTGTTGCCATTGTAAGTGTTTGGTGGCTGACAGCAGTTCTAGACCTACTCACTCGACGCAACGTAAGCGGACTTCGTATTTGCTTCGCTGTTGCATGTGGCCAGTGCTATAGTTTTTTTTTTTAGAGCATGCTAAGAGGTCGTGTGCCTGTTTCGTTGTTGACGGAAGCCAGTGCTACATGGGACTGTTTTTTTTTTTGTTAATGTTAAGAAGAAAAACAACGAAATACTTCACATATTTCTACTGTTTAAAAATTGTCAAATGTGCTCGCTGTGTAAATTGTATCTACATTGTTGTAGTTACAACTCTGCCAGTCTTTTGTAGAAAATAATTTAGCTATACAGGAAACAAGCAAGGCCTGCCAAGTCACTGCCTGCTATCTTTTGCGGTCATTTATTTTATACCCGGCAATAAAGCCAACAGAAACGTGGCTGCTAAATAGAGAAAATGTGTGTAGTTTATCTGCGTTGCTCGGGTGCAGACAGTCTCTTTTTCTACTTACGCATCCGCTCTGCCCTCAATGTGGATGAGTTTATGACCAATTACAGCAAGTGTGTTTGCATGCATTTCAGTATTTGCTTGCCTGGTTCTTGTGTATGCCACAGTTGGTGGTGTGTGTCTGGATAAACTTCAGGTTTTTACTTAATCGCTAGACGAATATTAGTTACATTGTTACTTAAATGGTAAACTGCCCGTGACGCATTGGGTTACAAAAATATATCCTAAAATGAATTTTATTTTATTTTATTTTTTTGAGACGAGCATTTTTTGAAATAATGTACAGCTGAGCCTGATCCAGGATAGAGTGGTCACAGAGCTATATTAATGGGAGCAGAAAGCAAATACGCAACACGCAAGGACACCAGAGTTTTATAAGTACTCTAGAATGCCCGTGACCCGTTGGGTCACCAAACACCTATCCTAAGTACTCCATTTTCATCTACTCAATTCGTGGTTTTGGAACAGGTTATGCCAGATTTTAAAGCACCAAAATACAGAGAGACGAATATTTTTCCTAAAAAAGTACTGCCGACGCTTAGACTAGTGTTGATATTATTTTTATCAATAAAAACAGCAGACTATTGCTATTTTAAATCTTCTTAGCTACTGATACTAGCTACGCCCCTACAATTTCAGAATTTCAATCTTTTAACCCACTCGGCGTATATATATCAATCGGTATTCAAGTTACAACGCCCCCTTAACTATCCGTCTCGTTGTGGCTGCTGAGCGATGCTTTGACAACAGGTTCGGCAAACTTGCTTGTGCTTGAATGAGTGGCTAATTTGATATTGCAAGTCACTAAACTGTGTCTCTTATACCTAAAGTGACTACGAAACCTGAGCTCCTCAGAAAGTTACCTCAGAAGGCCACCGTGGGGAGGCCACCGAGCTCAGGTGCATTCCCCATTAATAGAGTCTTATTGAATCTTCAACTATTGAATTTTTCTTATCATATAGCGAAGAGTGTGTGGGCGGTGACATACAATAATTGTAAACACGTTAGATTATCAGAATTTTATAATTATATAGCTAGATAGTGAGACAGACAGAGAGGTAAATAGATAGACAACTGCTTGAACACGACACGAAGAAAATTGTTCAATTTCAAAACATGATTTCTATTCCCGAAGGATGAGATGTTATTATGCAAGAAAACTGAGCCGTAAAGGACAGAGCGTTGTTACTTATCGTAAAGTTGCTGCACATGGAACAAAGCTACGTCACGTGAAACAATGCCAGGGCACACGAAGCAACTTTGAGTTACATAACACACTTATGTCAAGATGGCTTTTCTTGCTAGCCAACATGAGCTCTGCAGCATCTACAGTGTATCACACCCAGGCTGCAGCTGGTGAATTCCATCTCGGTCGTCCTCTGCCACAGGCCGAGACTGCCAGCAGGACCTTTGCATTATGTATGAGATCAGACGAAGCGCTTTCATTTTAGAAGATGATTTGAGCAGCCACGGTGATGTGAGCAAGACGCGTATACTATAGCGTTGTGGTAGTGAGTGCGTATATTAAAGGAAATGATTGACGTTTGCCAATACTCTTC
>LQNS02000141.1:6262026-6276040 GCA_001587735.2 Parhyale hawaiensis | reverse complement strand
ATATATATATATATATATATATAAATCCCGATAATCCCGATACAGTTACCGTCGCAACTGTTTCCCAATATGATCTTCAAATAAATGCACAAAACTGAAAATCACATTTTATCATTTGTTTCCATAAAATGTCATCACTATCACCTTCCTATACATAAGTATCCATTATTTCTCCATATTCCTACAACTACTCTTCGTTCTTTACAAGGTCAACGAAAGAGCTTCTTTCAGTTTAATTTAGATGGTAAGCAGTTCCTCTCATCACTGTCGACGTTCGCAACCCTTGGGGGCGCAGCCTGGCTCCAGCTGGACCACTGCACTGATAAAGAATAGGGCAGGCAAGGCATCGTGCATCGCCTGGGCCGCGAGGCGTGACGTAACGTGGGGCCCCAAATCAGGGCAAAGGAGAGACAGCCGCTGCTTGGGCGGTGACAAACGTTCTCTATGTTCGAGGCGGTAACATGGAGGCTAGGGAGTACCACCAAGGTCCCATGCTTATGAATTTGTTCGAGGGAATGCGGTGATTCCTATCTAATAATTTAGTTTGTTCGATCGAATAAAATCCTTACGGAGAGCACAGAAATTTAAATATATATATATATACATATATATATATATATATATATATATATATATATATATATATATATAAACGAAGATGTTTATACTGTAGGTGCGTTATTTGTTCATCTTTTCTAGAGTCACTCACACTGTAAAGCGCGAATCTTGCGCAATTTGGCTAAGTTTGCTGGCTCAAGGACTCAAAAATAGATTTTGTGGCAAAAAAACTCTGCCCATTTTCTATTTCATGCTAAAATGGTCCTGCAAGGCGCTCCTGCGGCCCAAAAATCCTTCTTCATTTTCAGGCCGAAAATTTTTTAACAATGCACTGCTTGCCAGTTTTAGCTAAACGAAAGGCCTAACAAAACTTACTAAGACATACTGACCGGAATTGGTGGTCCTCCGGCCTAACTAAACTTCGAAATATATCATACTTGTTCGATCTGAAAGGGTGCAAACTCGCTTACTGTAAAAGCTACAACCAATGAGTCAGGACTTTAGCAAGTACAGTTTTGCCTCAAAAATTGAAAAAAATGAAATAATGATAGAAACAAACTGCTACGCAGGAGAAGCAGAGTTTGGAAGTTGCCGTAAGACCACACCCAAGACCCAAGTGTGGTTTCTTTTAATGGACACCGAATGTTGACTTCTTTCGCTGGGCTTACCCTGTACAGATTATAAAAAAATAATAGAGATAACAAATTAAAAATTTAGATAGTGGATCTGTAGCGACTATTCCACCCAGGCAATGATTTTTTTTCAGGGAAAAATTAGTATCAGGCTTCTTGCTGTGGCGTATTCGGGGCCGAGAACTTGTGCATTTCATTGTTGGCATAAGAGAAGTGATTAGAGAAATTAGTTTCACTCTACACTACTATGCCCGTCAATAGCTGTTTTTGGTTGTACTAACCACGGTAAAAATATTACGGCAGACACGCGTTTAATGTAATTTTCAATTGGTTGCAGCACTTGCATAACCGGAATGGGATAGGCTATAAGCTCATCTGATGAATTACCTTTGTCTGAAGTAGTGGTGGTGGTGGTGACAATTCAGATCTTCTATCATTGTGTCACAATCTGCACTACATATGCCGAGTGATTTAGGCCGAGTACAGGCCTTCTAAATGATGAGTACGGCTTTCTAAATGATGAGTACAGGCCTTCTAAATGATGAGTACGGCTTTCTAAATGATGAGTACGGGCCTTCTAAATGATGAGTACAGGCCTTCTAAATGATGAGTACAGGCCTTCTAAATGATGAGTACAGGCCTTCTAAATGATGGTAATGGATACAGGGACAGGCAATTGAGATGAGAGTATCTGCAACATAATTCATATTATAAATAAATAATTAGCCAGTCTATTGCTTCTTTGTATCTAAGCTATCGCAAGCAGACTTCCCTGTAGCTGTTAAAAAGTTGTTTCAAATGATAATTTACAACATTAATGATCGAACTGATAGTTCATCCAATTTCTGGTGGTCCGATTTTGCCGACTACAGTATTACACAGAAACATATGAATAAATCTTGCTTCACAGTTATCACCTGGTAAATTCATTACAATGTAGATTAAGCGTCGGGTAGCTTCATCACCTGCTACGTTCATCGGCTGGCAAATTCATCGCGTGGTAAGTATTCCGCCCAGTAAAGGCATCGCGCACAAACGTATCATTTGTCACACGGGTTTATCTTGGTGATGAATTTATCTGGAGACAAATTACCATCACAAGCTAACCGTGATAAATTAAGTGAGATATAATTCTCAGAATACAATTACGGACTTCTCTAGAGCAATCAACAAAGTGAAGTGGCATGCCTCAAATACTAGAAATTCTCATTGATTTTCAAACAGCTTTTAGTGCAACTTACTGCATTCGTCCTGAAGAATAATACTCGCTTCATTTATAGAAAGTGGTTAACTGATGGATTACTTATGGTTGGGTGCCTTTAGTAAAAGAGAATTTAGGAGTTTATAACTTTATTTTAATTACTTCTTAAGAGTTTCGAGTCTCTAGAGGGGCCGCCCGAGACTGCACCCTGGCGCATCTATCACGCCCTTAATGGTGTTTTCGAAGTCCATAGGCAGCCTACGCGCACTTTGCCCTGCGCGTAAGGCATGGCTGTTATTGATGAGCAGCCTGCAAACCTCCTGACAAAGCGGCCACAAGATAAATTTTCTCTAATATCACCAACGAAGAACGAAAATTATTTTCCCAGGCTACACTGAGCACTAAATTGCCTGGGTTAATTTACAACACGTGGCAGCAACAGCGAGACGGCAATCATTGGCTGCAGCCTACGCATGGCAACACTGCCAGTAATTCCTGCATTTGGACGATGCATGTTGATGATCTACTCCTCTCGTAAGTCGTAATTCCTCCAGATGTGAGCTCCTAAATGGCTACGTAAGTTTGAAATAAGGACTCGTAACTCACAGCTCGAGTGTTTCCTCTTCTCTTGAGCTGAGATATGATAATTTTTATATCCAAAATACTTAGCTGGATTGGACTTGAATTTCCAGTGGCAGGGTATGTGGACTAAAATCAATGGAAACAAGCCGGACTTTGTTAGATTTTGTTGGTGTACTGGCTGGTGTTAAACCATAGGCTTTAGCTTTGCCGAGAAAAGTATTGCTGCAGAACCAGCACTTTATCCCGTGTATTAGCGGGAATCAGAGTAGTACATATTAGTGCTACTGCAAGAGCACATCGACGCCGGCAGTCCCCATCGGAGCATAGCAAAGCGTGCTGGCTTTGGAACAACGCTTGTAATGCCGGGGCCACATATGCATTTCTACGCCCAACTGGTTGCTCGGATGAGCAGCTCGCGGGCCGTTTCGACACATACTTAACATCGGTAGCATGGATGCCGTGGCACGAATGACGTCCGCGAGTCCCGCATCTTTGCATCAATTGGCTGTGTAAATGCCTACCCTATGACTTGTAATGCTGTCCCCAGCATAGGGTACGCATTAGGGAATTAAGCAATGCTCGTGACTGCTCTAGCATTCATTCTTGATAGCGCTTACAAATGCAGTGAAGCAATACTAGTGACTGGCTGTTGTCGCATTCTCTTAGTACTCATCGTTACTAATGGCGCTGATAGGAGCTACGCATGACACAATGCTAATCCCTGGCTTGGAGCTTTTTTGTTTAGGAGATTCTTCGGCCAGAGGTCAAGAACTATTGCTGCTAGCGTTTATGCTGTCCGGTCAGCTGCCCTGCGGCCTTTTCGGCCATTACCAAGATGATATAATTTGATTTATCCACCGCGCCTCAGAACTGCAGGGCAGCTGGTGCTCGTGACTACTTGCCCTTTAATAATTACTCAGCCTTTTCAATGAAAAGGCGGTCAAGTCATGGCTCAAGTCTTCAGGTGTGGAGAAAGCCTAAGAGCTTCTAACGGCAATTCCTATAAATAATAATAAAAAAAAAACAACGCAGTCGAGATCAAAGGAAGATTAACAAGGCAGCAAAAAAAAAAAAAAAACAGCGCTCAATTTCGGTAATTACACCATGCTTGCTTTCACATCATGCTAACATCCCTTCAATGTTACAATTAAATGTAATAGCTGTAAGTTCAGGGACAGACCGGTACTCGGTTAATACACAAAACAATAATTATTAAAAATAAATACATTAAAGGTACAAAATAAATAACGGGCTCGGCAGTCCGTCTCTCAACAGCTGGCATGGCGAACTCGCCAATTTCACGGACTGAGCCAAATAGAAATTTGCAGCGTCCTGCTGCGGCTCCCGACAGCCATAAAAGTTTGCCTTCCTGCACATGACGCCCGTTGGGCCGCTATTGAGCCAACTGCTCGCAGAGTTGAATTCACAAAGTGCACTAGAGCCCAGACATAAAAATATTCTAGCTGTAAAACGTTAACAAACAAACTCGTGGTCAAAGCTACTATGGCCGAACAGGGCCGGCTAACTGAGGGGCAGATGGATAGATTGACTGGGCGAATCTGGAACCGACACCTAACAAAAGAAGTAAGAAAATTGTCAACGTAACAGCAGATTGGAGTGATGTTAGTTGGGCAGGTGGGTAAACTGTTAACGAATACAGGGCAGCTTCAGTACTTACTATGCAAGACACCAAATGACTGTGAATAATCACAATTACATCATTCAAAAATACTAGAGCTGCCCTGTAACAGCTCATACCTCCGCCAAGCAACTCGGTGCTAAGAAAAATTCCAAAATGGTCCAGAATCATAAATGTTTTCTGGATCATTATCAAAACGTTTCATCTACTTTCTATGATATTTTTAACCTTACCTGTAAATTTCGTAGGGATCCATTCATCAGTCTTTGAGTTATACAGCTAACAGGTAGACAGTGTCATCACAGACATCGGCAAAGCATAACCTCCTTGGCGGAGTTATCTACTCGTAACTTCATATTTTTATGCTAAGTCAGCCTAAATAAATTACAAAATATTTTCGATGATAACAAAAAATTAACTAATATTCATATATATAACATATTTAATAGGTGAGCCATCATGCACTCCATTTCAAATTCTGTAGACATCTCATGAAAATAAAAAAAAAATACATTAACTCGTGTCAACTTTTCCCTAAGTGCGATGAGGAGCAATGATGGGTGAGAGAAGCTGCTATAGAGCTGCCTAGCACGAGAGGAATAAAAGTAGTAAAAGCTGACAGTCACAGCTGTAGATAGTTAAATCCTGTTCCAGCTGTCCGTAGAGTTTTACGGTTGTTGCTTGGTGGTAGTATCCCTTTCCTTCCCGAAGGGAAGTCCAGATCCCGAATGAAAGTTTTCATCGTTAAAATCCAGCGCATTGTTTCTCGCTTTGGATATTTGTACAATATATTTTACAACCCGTCTGAAGTCAGCACCTGTATTTTATTTAAGACTGAGTAAAACGTGAGGTGGAGCACAAGTGACTACAGTGAGAGTGTCTACTATGAGCTTCTTCCAGAACCTCATAGCAAGAGCAGAATTTCTGGAATCGAAAGGGTTAAGGGGGAACGCGTCAGTAGTTGAGCGATAGTAAACTCAGAGAGGAATCTTCGTTCGAGCAAACACGCTCTGGTATTTATGCAAGATACTTTGCAGGTAACACATGCATGCTGTGACTTGCCTGATAGCCATGCTAAGAGAAAATTTACCTATAGAGCAATGTTTTTAACATGCAGTACTTTTATATAAACTTGGCTAATCGCTCGGCAAGGCTTCCAGAGCTATGCTCTCGTCATTACTTTTTCTTGGGCCTGTCCGATTAAGTTAATCTGTCTTGTAAGTCGCAAAAAAATCCCAGACTGGTGCGGTAAGAACTGCAGTTGTGGCCACAGGGTCTAATTGCGGGACTCGGGGCTGCCAGTATTGCCATTGTAAGTGTTTGGTGGCTGACAGCAGTTCTAGACCTACTGACTCGACGCAACGTAAGCGGACTTCGTATTTGTTTCGCTGTTGCATGTGGCCAGTGCTTTAGTTTTTTTAAAGAGAATGCTAAGCGGTCGTGTGCCTGTTTCGTTGTTGACGGAAGCCAGTGCTACATGGGACTGTTTTTTTTTGTGAATGTTAAGAAGAAAACAACGAAATACTTTACATATTTCTACCGTATAAAATTTTTTCAAATGTACTCGCTGAATAAATTGCACCGACATTGTTGTACTTACAACTCGGTCAGTCTTTTGTGGAAAATAATTTAGCTATACAAGAAACAAGCAAGGCCTGCCAAGTTACTGCCTGCTATCTCTGCGGTTATTTATTTTATACCCGGCAGTAAAACCAACAGAAACGTAGCTGCTAAATAGGGAAAATGTGTGTAGTTTATCTGCGGTGCTCGGGTGAAGAAATGTCTTTTTTTCTACTTACGCATCCGCTCCGACCTCTATGTGGATGAGTTTATGACCAATTATAGCAAGTGTGTTTGTCTGCGTTTCGGTATTTGCTTGCCTGGTTCACTGTGCATGCCACAGTTGGTGGTGTGTGTCTGGATCAACTTCAGGTTTTTATTCAATCGCTAGACGAATATTAGTTACATTGTTACTTAAATGGTAAACTGACCGTGACGATTGGGTTACAAAAATATATCCTAAAATGAATTTTATTTTTATTTTATTTTTTTGAGACGAGCATTTTTTGAAACAATGTACAGCTGAGCCGGATCCAGGATAGATTGGTCACAGAGCTATATTAATGGGAGCAGACAAGCAAATACGCAACACGCAAGGACACCAGAGTTTTATTGGTACTCTAGACTGCCTGTGACCCGTTGAATCACCAAACACCTATCCTAAGTACTCTATTTTCATCTACTCAATTCGTGGTTTTGGAACAGGTTATGCCAGATTTTAAAGCACCAAAATACAGAGAGACGAATATTTTTTGTAAAAAAGTACTGCCGACGCTTAGACTAGTGTTGATATTATTTTTAGCAATAAAAACAGTAGACTATTGCTATTTTAAATCTTTTTAGCTACTGATACTAGCTACGCCACCATAATTTCAGAATTTCAATCTTTTAATCCACTTGACGTATATATCAATCGGTATTCAAGTTACAACGCCCTTTAACTATCAGTCTCGTTGTGGCTGCTGAGCGATGCTATGCCAACAGGTTCGACAAACTTGCTTGTGCTTGAATGAGTGGCTGAGTTGATATTGCAAATCACTAAACTGTGTCTCTTATACCTAAAGTGACTACGAAAACTGAGCTCCTCAGAAAGTTGCGTCAGAAGGCCACCGTGGGGAGGCCATCGAGTTCAGGTGCATTCCCTATTGATAGAGTCTTATTAAATCTACAACTATTGAATTTTTCTTATCATATAGCGAAGAGTGTGTGGGAGGTGACATACAATAATTGTAAGCACACTAGATTATCAGAGTTTTATAATTATATAGCTAGATAGTGAGACAAACAGAGAGGTAAATAGATAGACAACTGCTTGAACACGACACGAAGAAAATTGTTCAATTTCAAAACATGATTTCTATTCCCGAAGAATGAGCTGTTATTATGTAAGAAAACTGGGCCGTACAGGACAGAGCGTTGTTACTTATCGTAAAGTTGCTGCACATGGAACAAAGCTACGTCACGTGAAACAATGCCAGGGCACAGGAAGCAACTTTGAGTTACATAACACACTTATGTTAAGATGGCTTTTCTTGCTAGCCAACATGAGCTCTGCAGCATCTACAGTATATTACACCCAGGCTGCAGCTGGTGAATTCCATCTCGGTCGTCCTCTGCCACAGGCCGAGACTGCCAGCAGGACCCTTGCATTATGTATGAGATCAGACGAAGCGCTTTCATTTTAGAAGATGATTTGAGCAGCCACGGTGATGTGAGCAAGACGCGTATACTATAGCGTTGTGGTAGTGAGTGCGTATATTAAAGGAAATGATTGACGTTTGCCAATACTCTTCCGAAAGTTTGAAAGTTTCTTTTAGGACTGTTTTTTGGTGAAACTAATTCATACAACCATGTCCGAATTTTGTTAAGAAGAAGCTGATGGGACGAAAAATAAAGAAATAAGTTCGCTTTTTCTTTCGCAATAGCGTTCTGTATTAGAATCATGATTCGATATTTGCTACAGTTTTAATAACTGAATATAATTATGTAGATAGCTCAGATGATTGCTTCTCTGCGACCTAATTTCATGAATGAGAACAGAGGCTGTGAACTGTCTTTCCAATTATGAAGCACACATTCGCTTAACGTAGAGCACATAACGTGTAAAGGGACAAATAACATGTCACAAGTTATCAGCTCTAGAAAGTTAATGAAGAACAATTAATTTAAAACTGGTGACTTCTTTCAGTGACAAGCTACAGAATACTGCACTTTCTTTGATGTTCTTATGAAAAGTAGGCACATGGAAAGGGATTGTATATAATACTAATTTAAAGTGAATGTTTTAGGCGCAAGCAGTAACTCTTTCTAGAATTGTAGATTAAATGATTTTGGAATATTCAGTGTGGGGTGCAAAATAAGTACATCGTTATGAAAACCTGATATTAACGTACTGTACGTGAAAAATTTCGATATTGTCTATAGACGACAAAAGGTCTTCTATATATGCATACATTATATTCGCTGCAGATCAATAAGTGCTCACCAGACAGAACGTATTCCAAAAGGCTTTGTCTTGGCTTTGCAGGTGAAGCTAGTGCAGCCTGTTTATGTTTTGCTAGTGAGGTGCATTGCCGAATCCCGGTAAAGAATGTGCGAGGAAACCAAGCCAACTCTTTTTCTTTTAAATAAAATTATTTCAAAGTTGGACTAAATCGGAAGCGGTTGCATACCTACCAAGGTGCACTGTAACACAGGCCTTATCCCTTAGATATCCAATGGTCGATCTTAAATTACTTAAAATAATCACATAATACAAGTCACGTACTTTCGACTTTTCCGAACCGTCTTTGCGCAGTGTCGGTTATGTCTTTTCAGCTAAAATTTTAGACGTTAATCGCAATTCGATGACATTAAAGCCACCAGAAAATCGCTTCTTGGGGTAATCGTCCTCTATTAACGAAACTCAAGCTTTAGTAGAAAATTACAAGGTAGTTCTAAGTGTAGTAGATTCTCTCGCTTTAAGGCGCAATGAAATACATACATGGCCATATTTCTCACTGCTTCAGTTACTCATACAAGCTAAAAAGTTTTGAAAAATCGAGTAATATAACAACGGTGGGATACTTGCTGTTTATTACTCTTTCACTTCACTTTATAGTCTATCGGCAATTTTCTTGCAATTCCTGTTTAAACTCAACGAATATCTGTAACAGGATTTATATAACCCCAAATTTCTACTGTGAATTATATCGTTACCCAGACTTCAGGAGTAATATACTGAGGCTTTGATTCAGTCGCTTCATGTGTTGCGTAATCGCTGAAATATTGAATGAATTTATTTTGCCTGCTTTACAAGTGTCTGCTATTTTGAAGTACAGACAGATTTAGGAATGACACTAGAGCAATTAAAACTTGTAGGAGGGCTAGTATTGTTTCAGCTCTGATTTTAAAGACTAACTTTTTAGACGCCAGACAAGAAAAAAAAATAATGTAGAGAATTTATTCATTGAAGTTGCTTTAGAACATTTAATATTTTCGTAGTGGAAATACACATTGATTGACATGTTTGTCAAGTAATGAGGAAACTTATGAAAGAGCTGTTCTATAAACAATAACAGTTTTATGCAATTTTCAATAGCGTGCATTCGCTGGTCTTTGATGATTGAGAAATGACACTGGGAAAAATAAATTATCTGGGCGTTAAACGTGGATTTTATGTAGTTTTAATATTTGATAAAATTTTAAATTAAAGGTAATGAGCAAAAATTCTTGACGATTACAATAATGGCTTGCCACCATCCAAGGATCGGGACTAAGGTCGTGTGGGTATTAGGTTTACTTTAACCAAACTTGGTCTAGTATAGCAAAAGATAGTATCATAATTATATGGATAGCCCCTTTCAATGATGGATAAATTTCACTGGGAAGGTGAAGACCAGGAAGGCGGTACGTATCATGGTGTACTAAAATCGAACGTTTCGGGCATCCTACCCATAATCAGCAAAACTAAAATGGAGAAATTGTCAAGACTGACACGGACGCCACAACGTTCGGCATGCTGTTTCACCATGGAATGCCCGAAACGTTCGATTTTAGTATACGATGATACGTACCGCCTTCCTGGTCTTCACCTTCCTTGTGAACCTGCGATGCAGAAGAGTTCTAAATAAAATTGGATAAATTTCCCTCTGGAATTTTTATTACAGATGTCGGCATCTTAGAAGAGTAAAAATTGATATAACTGTTGCGAATGAAAATGACGAAATTCTCTGTTTTTTAAACAAGGTAATTTCATTTCAGGAAAGGGTTTCCCCGCAATAAGAACTGAATTTCCATAATAAACCCTTCACATGAATCTTAAGAGGACCGGGGGTATTTTTTTTTTTGCCTATGAGGCCGATCGGGTTGAAACTTTGCTTACGGTTGTATTTTTGCAAAAAATGAGGGTTTATTTCATGTTTGTTTTGCAATTTCGCGATAGAAAAAAGTTGTATTGAAAAATACGAATTGACATAGGCCTACTTTATTCCCAAATGAGGCCTATTAGAATTCAGCTAGATAGCTTGTTTTGGGCACGTTGGAAAGCAGAAAGACTGAACTCGATTTGCATGTTGCCCGATTTTTAGATTTAGGTCACATTTTTGTAATGTGTGAATGTTACATAAACGAAGTATTTTAATATAGAATATATTATTAGAAAGAGAAAACAAAAAAGATTTTTACGAATGAAAAATCGGCGAGCTAACAAATCGAGTCCAGTCTTTCATATTTTCAACGAGCCTGAAACGAGTTCTTTAGTTCAATTCAAGTTGGCTTCATTAGGGAGTAAAATTCAAAAACTGCAACTTTTCAGGAGAGCCAAATAAAGAGGACAAAGATACATGAATTTAGTACGAGTGCCGTTACAAAATGAGCTACATCTCACGGTGCAGACCTCGTATCGACAAACGGTTTTCACCATAGTGTAGAGAAGAAACTTAGCCCCATTCCTGGGTGAAAACTCAGTTTCGAATTTTTGTCGGAAATTCTCCCCTGGCTGACCGCCGGTCTCTTTTAAGAGGAATGATGTTCAACTAGCACCGATTGGCATAAGGGCCAATAACACTATTGCTGAAATAGAATGGCACCAATTTATAAAGTAAACACTCAAAGCGATATACATACAGTTCAGCTCAGAAATATGCCGGAAACTTTCGAAATGTGCACCACTGCACATAGTCACACCTGTGCTTATGTTCGCTTGTATCTGAATTGAAACGGGGTGTAAATATGCACCCAATGATCTTAACAACCATTCGCAGTTAAAAGCTGTTTTTTTAGAAAATTCACCAAAATTCCCATTTCTCTACCGCATGTGAGCTTCCTCGTAGATGATTCAATTATGGTAAATAGTCGCTCAGAGATTACAAATTTATTCAGATTTGGTTTGGTAGCTTGGGTGGGCAGCTGCAGGAGCAGCTCCCTGACCTTGACCTCACATGCACTATAATCAAGTAGCCCTCAGGGAGGCTCAAAATAGACCAACAGGTTAGCTCATCCTGTCATGTAAACAACAAGGACATTGGCCGAAATTTCCGTCTGATAGTTTCTTTCCTCATACATGCATAGTATTGTGTGCCTACTACAAAGTGTAGCCGACAGCTAAAATGACGCCGTGTTAGAAAAATAGCAGATAGTGCTAGTAATTTTAGCCCTTATTGCCCTTGCAGTTATTCCAGAATCGCATTTTCTCATACGTTTTTCTTTTAGTAAGCACCCGTTAAGGCGCCGTGCTATCAGGTATCTACATTTTTTTCTAGATATTTTGTTTGTGCGTTATCCTAGCTACGGCATCCGACGTCTCTGTTCCTTCTTTTTTATGCCCATATTAGACGATTTCAGACACACGGTACAGACCCATCAGCCGGCTTGTCCTGCCACTCAATAATTACCAGAAGTTTTCCCCAGAATTCCGCTTCTAAAAATTTTCCCGACATTTTACTGTGTGCACACTAATATAAATGGCAGTAGAAATGACAGCAGGTTTTTAAATGCAATTGTTATATACTATAGGGATCGAGTCAAGATTTGAGCTGAGGGATTACCACGCTAACACTGTAGCGTAAGGCATCGGCATAAAATTAAAAGTAGAACATATACATAGTGTTTGCAGTGTTTGCTCATCATTTAAGTTACCGCCATATTTGTATCTAGAATAAATTAGATTGTAGACAATAGACAGGCGAATAGGCCCATTGTCATAGAGCAAATGCACAAAACACAACACCAATTAATTCCTAAACAACAACTTACATTGGCACGAGATAAATTGTTATTTAATAGGCACGGCACTTCACGGTATTAGATGCAATGGAATTCAATATGAGTACTCTCCAAGGAGGCTTTTATTCATCTTGCCTTGAGAGTATCGCAGTGATCTTCTGAAGACCTCTATAGCAGTCAAAAAAACACTAATCCTAGTGCCCATGATGAACAGTATGGTAGACAAATATACTAAAATGGCTTCTGGTATATGTAGAATAGATCAAGAATAGACGGAGATTATCTACAAGCAGGCTGGGGTTACTTCGAGCGCAAAACTTTTCGGAAACAAGGAGTTGAAAAATGAACTCTACCTGGCGTACAGTTCCATTGTTGCAAAAAATTCAGCCGAAGGAAACTGGTCAACGAAAAAACGCAACTGGATCGGTAAATAAACGTGATGCCGAGGAAGAAATAGGGAAATAATTTCGCGCAGTTTCCACGGCTAAAGTGAAAAATTCAGAGAGATGCTCACCTGCGCGAGTAAATATTAAAATAATGATTCTTATTTTAGTAAACTGGCATTGTTAAAAAAATGTTGCGTACTAAAATAATTTATTTGCTTGTTTCCTTTATCCCTCAGTCCCGATTGGATATTTCAGGCAGGAGAAAATTCAATCGCTTAGGGCAGCGAGGCAGCTGCTTTTCAAAATTTTTTCTAAGAGTAACGTCAGCTTTAAAAACGTCTGAAGTAGGTCTCCGTGGTAACATGCCGGTAGATAAAAAAGTTTTGCTTTTTTCCCACAGTAAGATGTGTTTTTTATTGTGCTACATGCTACATTTTTAGGGGATAGTCTACGAAGTTAAATGGAAATTTACATATATAACGAATTATTCTTCACAAAGATGATCTAGAAACTTCGAATCTTCAAACAAAAGCTAACTGAGTTTCTTGCTTGGCTGAATTTAAAAGTTAAACACTGAAAACGTCTGGCATGCCTCATAGCAGTGTCGTGGTTAGTTAACTTCACTTTCATCCCACACCAAAGCTTAATTTATTCGGAGCTCATATTGTGAAAATTGAGTTGAAAATCAACTGAAGAAAAGACTAGGACGTGCTTCAGAGTAAAATCATGAAAACAAGAGAAGAAACAGTAGCTTCGTTGAAGTATTATATTCTACTACCAGTTCATAAAAGCGCTGGCCATTAGCATGCATGCATGCGTTTTCATATCACTAATCGCGACTATGGAGATCAGTGAGGAGGCAATTAGAACTTTGAAGTAAGGGCCAACCACGTTCCTTAGATACCGATACTTCAGAATTAACATTGCTCTAAATAAAATGGTTGCTTATGCTCTTGAAACGAACAATTATTCTACTCATGTCCGTTACTTCTTCACATCGTTGTCACTGTGACTCTACAGCATGCGTCATCAATAGGATTATCACCTATCCAAATATATTGGTTTATTCAGAGTACCATTCTCATGTTTCTCATTTTGGCCGTTCTTTAACACTAGTGGACCCGTGCATGAAAAATTCACGCAATAACTTATACGTTTGCCTAATGCCTCTAGGCCGGTGCGGAATCTCCTCTTCTCTTATTTGCTTCTTAATTTTCTTCTTTTCTTCACTGATCCTTTGTCGTGCTGTCAT
>LQNS02000141.1:6222495-6253069 GCA_001587735.2 Parhyale hawaiensis | reverse complement strand
GGAGAAGACAGAGTAACTCTGTCTCTCTGTCAGCTGTGTTGTCGTCCTCTCATTGGATGCTGGTATTGTGATGCTAACATTCTCTGTGACCCCCACGATGCGCTCTAAATATTATTAGTCGTGCATTACCGAAAAATGTCGTCGTTTTCTTTGAAGAAACGAGACGTGGTTTACAGAGCAGCATACTCATGTACCTCGAAAAAAAGACGAGCTGAAGTGTAAATAATTATTTCGTGACACCTATACTGATCTCGGGTGCAAGCTTGTTCTGGGCTGTATTGTATTCCTGCTATTAATATCACCGAATAGGAATATATTCTTGAAATAGAAGAGGTTCAAAGGATTCCCAAACTCGCTAGAAACGAAAATAGAGAAACTTTACGAGTAAATACGGGCAAAAAGTACGCCAAAGTCAATGCGGGGTCAGCGTGTTCTGGGAAGTCAGACAACTTTTAGGTAAGATCTAGTAACAGCTTTACTTTGGTGGATATTTGCTATATTGTAAAATATAATTGGAGAATATTCTGGTGCGTAATAAAACCAACCAGGGTAAAGTTGAAAAAAGGTGCTAACGTTCGCCACTCTCTTCTGAATTGGTATCATCTCCATACAACAGTGAGAGGAACTGTCCAGAAGCTCTTTTGAACTACTGATGAACCTTTACCGTAAAGTAAGACTTTGTAATCGATGAAATTCGAGCACTAAAAATCAACAGTAAAAGTACATGCAGTATAGCTCAAGTAGATGAGCAGTTAATGTAGAAGCAACCCATAATCTATATTTTTATACGCATACGTTTAGATAAACTTCACTCTAGGGAAAAGTATACCAGTTCCGCACCAACAACGGCGCTCAAGATGGCCTCCCTTACTTTCACTACCCGATGGGTGGTCCTAAATGGCGAAAAACAAAGATTACTTGGGTATGCATTTTATGTATATGTATACATATATATATATATTATAGTTTGGAAGCAGCTTGTCAGCTATGCAGGATTAATTGAAGGCGTCAGAGAACTCAGTGTTAAATAATACATTTATTAACTCTATCTAGGTCTCTAAAATGTTTTACACACTCATCACTGATTGTAGATTGTATAAAATGTTTTAGAGACAAAGAAAGAGTTAATTAATGTATTATTAACTCTGAGCTCTCTGTCGCCTTCTATAAAACTTATATATATATATATATATATATATATACACACATATTAAATCCAAATGTTAAAACTCGGTGAACTAAGAACATTTTCAAACGACTCCAGAAAGGTATAAAGTAAAAAGCACACAGTCACTCAGAGCTCATCATTCCCCAGCTCACGTAGAGGAGCCCCTGAGGCAAACCGCACTTTGTGTCTCGATTAACTTCGCTAATTAATTGATTGAATGCCAGGAGGCAGCGACGAGCTCTTGGCTCGGCAGCAAAGAGCTAATATAGAAAATAAGCGGCTAAAGGGCAGGCAATATGATGCTGTTATTGTACTAATGGGACCGTTCCAACGGTTACCGAAAGAACAAATTTTTACGGCTTCTAAGCCCTAGTTATTTTTGAAAAGTAAAGCTGTAAGGGGCGCTGCATTGTAGGTGGCCTACCTGAGGGTATGGGTTAGGTTACGTTGATTAAGTTTTATTATAGGCTAGGCTAGGTGCGGTGCAAAGTGAATAGGTTGCCTCGATCTAACTTAGGTAAGGGCACATTAAGGGCTTGTTCGATGGGACAAGAAAATTGATCGTTTGAGGCTTGAGTTGCTCGAAACGTCAGGTAGGTGCGCTGAACTCGACTCCACTGAATTGAGTTTCAGGCATTGACCCTTGACCGGTTATCCTTGAGACTTCTAGAACCTCAATCTTGTTCCGTAGAATGTAGTTTTGAGCAGAATCGACATAATCGCGTTGCTTCTAACAATAAAAAACACAATTTAAAATGCCAAAGCCGAAGTTTCTGCCTAATGTGCCGGAGAAATCGAGCCTCGAAGGCTTGATTTTGGCCTCCAATCGAACCTGTCCTTTGGCCTCCAATCGAACCTGTCCTTAGTCTATTTGAATCTCGCTGAGGTCACATACTGTCCCGGCAGCGCTATCGTCGTTCACGACGATTTGTGTGCGTGTTTGTGTACGCAGATCGTGTGCGTGTGAGCGGCGTTCAAGTTGGTGCACCGCGCTGCTCGCTGTATCGCTGATTAAATTAGGTAAGGTTAGGTTAGGTAACGTTAGGTAAGGTTAGAAAGGTTAGGTTGGGTTAGGTTAGGTAAGGTTAGTGTAGGGTAGGTTAGAAGGTTAAGTATAAAGGAGGAGGTTAGGTTAGGTAAGGGAAGGTTAGGTTAGCCTAGGTAGTGTTTACTTTAGTGGTGGCGCGCGCAGCAAAGCTTACTTGAACGCGCACTCGTCGTGAACGACGATAGTGCCTCCCGGCACCGACGCGATGTAATTACATTATTATTACATGTAAGCGAAGAAACGGACAGTAGCGTAAGAATCTGCTTGCATTCTTTTTCTTCAAAGTGTAAAAGATCTAAACAGATCATATCATTAATTTATACAAGATATGCTTCTCACTGCTATAGGTATTTCATACATCAGGATTTACCAAAAGAAAAACCTTGCCATTTCGAAATATTGACATTTTTCCTTTGTGTTCTTGTTCACATGAGGAGGAGGATGTTCCTGCTTTATGACAAAGAAAGTTACCACTCCTGTCTTAATTGTTACCTCCATCAAGGAGGTTACGTTTTCGTCGGGTCTGTCTTTCACCGAGATAACTTAAAATGTTAGGGACGGGTTTTGACGAAATTTACAGAGATTATTAGGTATGTTAGGAGGAACAGATGATTAACTTTTGGTGAAGATCCTTCCTTCTGTTTGTTTATCTGCCTCATTATTCTTAGTGCCTTAACTCAAAAATTTATGGACGGATTTTTATGAAATTCACATGAGTTTTTTGGTATATTACGAAGCGTAAATGACCAAATTTTTGTGTTGATCTATTTTTCGCTCGTTTGTCTCTCTTTTTAATTTTATGCTTGTTAGCACAATAATCTAAAAATGTATGAATGGATCTTTGTGAAATTTACAGGAGTTGTTAGTAAGGTTAAAACACATAAATGATTAAATTTTGGGAATGATCGGTTGGTCTGTTTGTGAGTTTCACTACTGTTTGTCAATATGTTTGTTAACAGCATAACTCAAAAAAATTATGAACGGATCTTCAAGAAAATTACTGAAACTGCTAATACTGTTAAAAGACACAAATGAATAGGTTTTGGGTTGATACAAATATAATAATGGTTTCAGAACCAATTTGAATTTTTTGTTACCCTGCTTGGCGGACGTATGCGCTCTTAGTTCTCTAGTTCGCTAATATTTTGGATAGACAGGCAATTGCAAAGTATTCCTCCATGGTATATTTACTCCTTGAAGCAGGAAAACGTAAGCTGGCGATGTTATTTTTGCCATCTGATTTTAGAGCCATTATTATAGAATAATTCTGCTTTTCACGGTGTAACTAAGTAGGTAGAACGGTCGGTAGCTATGTAGGTGGACAGATGGACATAAAGCTATATTGAAATATAGATAAGGGCTGAGCACATAACTGAATAAGCGCTGTTAGAGGCAAGGAGGGCTGAACGTATGCTAACTAGGGTTTCTTTCAAGACAAATCGGGATCGGCACTTTGAGGAATTTTTCCAGAATAAATATCCCAGGAATAGTTATTAGTTCCAAGGACCCGAGATTGTCCTCGAACAAAAAACAATTCCAGGTAATTTTATTCCTGAGGAATTCCTTGAAATGTTTTGTCTTCAATTTCATGTGAAAGAAAAGAAACGATAGCGCTGACGAATAAGCGCTACCAGGAGAAATGTGAGTAGTATATACACTTTATTTGGAATAGTTGGAATAATCGTTCATTGGCCTGGCTCAAAAATCCTTAATCGCTTATGCTTCAAAAAAAAAAAATAAAGTATGCGCGAATGGATATACGCAATAAATATAAGTAGTATTGAAAGACGGTAAAGTCAGAATAGGTTAGCTTAGGTTACGTTAGGCTGAGTTAGGGTAAGTTAGAATTGATTTGGTCAGAGCAGGTTGCATGGAGCTAGGCTAGGTTTGCACATATTAGGTTATGCTAGATAAGGATAGATAAGGTTGGCCATATTTTTCATACTTTGTACGAGGCTCAAAGCGGCTTCTCAATATACAACACGGTATTTGTGCATGTACGAAACTTACGTCTTTTCATCCTTGCTAATTTCAAGATTTTCCCGCAAGGTACTCACAACGAAACAGATAAAATGTTTGTTTCATCAGTCGTCGAGGAAAAGAGCTGAATGATGCAAAGCCCTTTAGCAACATGTCGTTTCTATAACAGCAAATTATACACGGCCGACACCAGGGCTTGACCAAGCGCCGCAATGGCGACGGTGGCCAGCGTTTCAAAACTTGGGAGCCGCCGAATTGCTGATCAAAGCGCCCCTTCGGCAGACTGAGCGGCTATAGCAGTTGTTATCACACGCGAACATAGTGAGAGAGGTGATAATGTTTTCGTTGAAGATTTAAATATATATATATTTGCATAAATATTGGATGACCAACAATTTTTCAAGTGGCTGAAATTCCGGCAGAGATACCAAAATTCTGGTGCATCTAGCGGCCTGTTAGGTTCAAATAGATAAAACAGCATTAGAAACACCATAGATTTTCTCACGTTTGGTCTCATTTTGAAGGAAAATAAGTCTACGTTGGAACGCACACCACCCACCACCACCGACCACCACCACCCCAGTACAGCAGCTCTTCCAATGAGCTCTGACTCGGAGAACCTTGTAGGTTAGGAGGCCAGGACTGGTTCTGCTACTGTCCTATTGAAGTTTAATTCATAATAAACCCATATGTACACTTAGGGTATTAGCAGAACCAGTCCTTGCCTCTTAACCTACAAGGTCCTCGTAAGAGGTGTACCTCTATCAGGCCGATTAGATACATATATATTTGTCTGTCCGCCCAATAAGTGGTCGAAGGAGTTGAGCGATCTTCATAATTTTTGGTAGGAAGTTTGGTAGGTTGACCTAAATGTGACCCATGCCAAAAAACTAGACCTAGCTGGCCATAAAAAATGACGGCGTTGAATTGTCTCCACCGCGGTGAATTGGGCTCCACCGCGGCCGATTGTCTGGAGACAGGGGCGTTCTATGTTTTTCCTATGTTATTATTGAAGAGCTTTTCCGTGAAATAAATGCGCTGTGCCCTGTACCTAGCCTCGTTCATCAGAAATGACTCCATTGAATTTGTCCCCTACCGCGGGTGATGGTCTCACGCCACAGTGGCGCTCTAGTTTTGTTTTTAAAAATGTTTTTGAACTATATTCTCTATTCTGAATCTGTTGGATGTCTTCTGCGCATATTGGACGAATAATATCTTCAACCTTGGCATGCTCAAGTGAATATTCTAACGACTAAAGATGCAATGAAAAAAAAAAAATCATTCGTTGATAATCTCCTGCCAAGTATGAATAGCGTTAAATTGATTTCAGTTAGGCTAGGTTCCGTCAAGTTCAACTAAAATAAGTGAATTAGTTGTGCCTAATAAACGTTTATTTCTGTAGACGATTGTCTTTCTAGCGGTTATTACGGTTAGTGCTTTACATGTAATAGTTGAGAATGCTTTTCATTTTGCATTAACGCCTTAATATTCAAATGTTTAATCCAATAGCCGTTATCCAAACTGTACGTTTTCATTTGACGTTTCTTTCAGTAGCACAAAATTCAGTAACAAGTGCGTCCAATAGTCCCGACGCCTCTGAAGGGTTGACAGTTTACTTTCTTATTTAAACCTAAGTTACATGCGCGCCGTATTATGTTAAGATACATGTGTGTTTTGGTCTTAATCACGTCTGGAATGAGGATTTAGAAGACCAAGACCATTGCTCCTGGAAAGTTATTGTAGGCTGTTGTCTGAATTTTCTTATAGTTTAAATCTCAAAGCAAAAAATAGTATAAATTCTGTTAATGCAAAAGATAAAATGATAACTTCAACATCTTGATTCTTAGGTATTGAGGATCAACAATGTATGCTACGTACGATTTTGCGTCAATAGCATCATGTAAGCCATAAAATTAGAGAGTAATAAGCTAATTTATTCACCCATATGAAAACTACTCTTGAGCAATGCTCGTCTCCTTAATCGAACAATATATGTCTCCGGTCTTGCATTACCTTCACTTCAAACTAACAAGTTAGCTAGTAATATTAGTGACATTAGTCACAAATAATTATAGTCAGTGTCATAATGGAGTCCGTCCGATAATTTTCACGATAGACGAAGAGGCTCCCCTCTACACTAACCTTTTCCTTGCCAGCCCGCCGTCTGCGCTTGTACAGCAGCAGGCAGCAGCAGCAGCAGAGGTCCGCTCGAAATAGCCAAAGCTGACCCATTCAGCTCAGGTTGTAATTGATGGAATTACATGGGGCTGAGAGCTCGTCAATCAGCTCCTGAACGATCCTGACATTTGGTAGCTCTGGGAACACGGTGANTTCCTCTCGCAATGCCACACACTTATTTTCCGCCTTTCTAAGTTCTTCTTTCACTAGATTAATTCTGTATTCTTTGGTAATTGCTAGCTCTCTCGCTGCTGGGTCGCTGGTTCTGATATTTGTGTACTTTGGGAGCAACAATCTTTCAAGTGGCTGAAATTCCGGCAGAGGTACAAAAATTCTGGTGCATCTAACGGCCTGTTTGGTTCAAATAGCGAAAACAGCATTAGAAACACCATAGATTTTCTCACGTTTGGTCTCATTTTGAAGGAAAATAAGTTTACGTTGGAACGCACACCACCCACCACCACCCCAGTACAGCAGCTCTTCCAATGAGCTCTGACTCGGAGAACCTTGTAGGTTAGGAGGCCAGGACTGGTTCTGCTAGTGTCCTATTGAAGTTTAATTCATAATAAACCCATATATACACTTAGGGTATTAGCAGAACCAGTCCTTGCCTCTTAACGTACAAGGTCCTCGTAGGAGGTGTACCTCTATCGAGCCGATTAGATACAGATATATTTGTCTGTCCGCCCAATAAGTGATCGAAGAAAGTTGAGCAATCATCATAATTTTTGGTAGGAAGTTTGGTAGGTTGACCTAAATGTAACCAATGCCAAAAAGCTAGACCTAGCTGGCCATAAAAAATGACGGCACTGAATTGTCTCCACCGCGGCGAATTGGCCTAAACCGCGGCCGATCGTCTGGAGACCGGGGCGTTCTATTTTTTTCCTATGTTATTATTGAAGAGCTATTCCATGGAGTTAATGCGCTGTGCCCTGTACGTACCTAGCCTCGTTCATCAGAAATGACTTCGTTGAATTTGCCCCCTACCGCGGTCTCACACCACCGTGGCGTTCTAGTTTTGTTTTTAAAAATGTTTTTGAACTATACTTCTCTATTCTGAATCTGTTGGATGTCTTCAGCGCATATATTGGAGGAATAATATCTGCAACTTTGGCATGCGAAGTGAATATTCTAACGACTAAAGATGCAATGAAAAAAAAAAATCATTCGTTGATAAACTCCAGCCTAGTATGAATAGCTTTAATTTGGTTTTAGTTAGGTCAGGTTCCGTTAAGTTCAACTAAAATAAGTGAATTAGCTGTGCCTAATATACGTTTATTTCAGTAGACGATTGTCTTGCTAACGGTTATTACAGTTATTGCTTTACATGTAGGAGTTGAGAATGCTTTTCATTTTGCATTAACGCATTAGTATTCTAATGTTTAATCCAATAGCCGTTATCCAAACTGTACGTTTTCATTTGGCGTTTCTGTCAGGAGTGCAAAATTCAGTAACAAGTGCGTCCAATAGTCTCGACGCCCCTGAAGGGTTGACAGCTTACTTTCTTATTTAAACCTAAGTTTTATGCGCGCCGTATTATGTTAAGATACATGTGTGTTTTGGTCTTAATCACGTCTGGAATGAGGATTTAGAAGACCAAGACCATTGCTCTTGGAAAGGTACTGTAGGTTGTTGTCTGAATCTGTCTTTCGTGCCCACTTTACTTCTTCCACTTTCATACTCCTACTGATCTTATTGTTGTCTGTTCTTCCTCTTCTTTCCCGACTTGCTGTTCCCGTGCGCGTTGATCCTGTGCGGGAACACCTTCGTGCATGGGTTCTCCGTTTTTCTATCGACATACTATATGTCTCTTTCTTTTCCTTTCTTAGAAGAGCTTAGTACTTATTTAGGGAGGCTTAAATCTTCTTATAATACCTAATACCTGTCGTCTGAATTTTCCTATAGTTTAAATCTCAAAGCAAGAAATAGTATTAATTCTTTTGAAGTAAAGGATAAAAGGATGACTTCCACATCTTGATTCTTAGGTATTGAGGATCGACAATGTATGCTACGTACGATTATGCATCTATATCATCGTGTAAGCCATAAAATTAGAGAGTCCTAAGCTAATTTATTCACCCATATGAAAACTACTATTGAGCAATGCTCGTTTCTTTAGTCAAACGATATGTCTCCGGTCTTGCATTACCTTCACTTTAAGCTAACAAATTAATAAGTAATATTAGTGACATGAGTCACAAATAATTATAGTCACTGTCTTATTGGAGTCCGTCCGATAATTACCACGATAGACGAAGAGGCTCCCCTCTACACAAACCTTTTCCTTGCCAGCTCGCCGTCTGCGCTTGTACAGCAGCAGGCAGCAGCAGCAGAGGTCCGCTCGAAATAGCCAAAGCTGACCCATTCAGCTCAGGTTGTAATTGATGGAATTACATGGGGCTGAGAGCTCGTCAATCAGCTCCTGAACGATCCTGACATTTGGTAGCTCTGGGAACACGGTGAGGTGCTGTTTGGTCAGGGCACGATGCTCAAGGTGCCGTGTAAGTTAAAGTAATGTGGACCGTTATGTTACATGTGACTTCCGTGCGTTGAACGGTAGTGAGTCAAAAGAAAAAAAAAAGTTAATAATAAATAGCGACGTCACTCCTGCATGACTAGATGTATGTCTGTGAAACTATCATCCTCCGGAATCGCGAAGATGACTCACTCACTCGCTTATGAAAATAGTGGAAAAGTTAACATGAGTAAGTTTGTTACCATCCCTTCAACCATTTAACCAAGAATTGTCGGCCACATCATTATAGATTAAAGCGAGCTTATCTCTATGTATGAATAGTCAGCCTTGGTAACCAATGTTCGACGACTTTGAACAAGACATGTTCAGCTTCAGGTGCACTAATACTGACGCTTCACGAGAGAAGCAGACGGCGCTGCATTACCAAACGGAAATATTCCTATTCAGTTGGTAATTATTTTTCAGCGAGCACACGCAGAATATCCCATCGAGGCGGATCCACACTACCGTCAAAGAAATCTGTTTTTTTTTTATCTCAGCGTCCGACTGCTTTGCTGTAGCTTGCACACATAAATGTGTGGTTGCACACTAGACCATCGCACCCTCAAATTAGGAGCGGACCTTCATCTCGAACGTCGGTCTTGCTAACGTATCCATGCGGCTGACGTTTACGGCGTAGCGGGGCGACGTACTTGCTGCATATCCGCTTATAAGATTAGATTAGATAGGCGGCAGTAGACGAACCAATAGGCCCATTCCCAAAGAGACACCGGAACTTACACCCCGGACCTCTATGAGCTATTGCCATTATGTTAGTAGGATATAGAGAACTTGGGAAAAGAGAANGGCGACGTACTTGCTGCATATCCGCTCATAAGATTAGATTAGATAGGCGGCAGTAGACGAACCAATAGGCCCATTCCCAAAGAGACACCGGAACTTACACCCCGGACCTCTATGAGCTATTGCCATTATGTTAGTAGGATATAGAGGTCTGGGGAAAAGAGAAAAAAAAAGGGAGGGGGGAGAGAGTCCCTGACAAAGAGACGATCGTGAATGCATGATAAGCTGAAAATGCGATCGCATGGTGTGTCACCGGCATAAAATGGTAGCCTTCAAGTCGCTCGGCTCATCAAGAGTCACTATAGCAAAGCTTCAGATACGTAAAATTAAAACTTGCAGTCCAAAAGGGCTGAGAGAGCTGTGCACTTTTTTACCGGGTAAACGGACACAGCTTCGCTTTAGACCCTAAGTTGAGGGCATGCGTTCGTCTGACCACGGTATGAATTCAGCTTCATTTTTATTGAGCAATAGCGTGTTATTTTGGTCAGGTAATGTAGAGACATCTGAACCATTAAACACCTTTTTAATGGTAGTTCACAAACAAACGTGCATGCGATATTTAGTCATTTTCTTCCGGTCCATCATAATAAAACGCATTTGCGGCTGAAAACATGGGCTCCCATGTTCGTTTTTCTGTGACATACGCGACCCATGCCGCAAATTTATTAGCCACCCGTGGTGATCATTGATATCGCTCAATAAACGCGAAGTCACACCGTGGTCTTAATCTGAGTAAATTCGGAAACGCGTAGAATAATAGTCCGAGAAAATTGAGGAATGAATGTTTAAATGCCTCCTGACCAAGTCAGCAGCCCATCGTCGTCACGGCTACATGCAGAACTGCGTAGATATTGTGATACGAAAGTGAAAATAACAAGCTGGAACCAGCGGAAATTCCACAGAACAAAAGTATTGCCTCTCAATTATGATGCCCTCGGACAAAGGCTGAAAAAAAATGTAAAGATCTGCGAGTAATGTTAGCTTAAATTTAAACTTGACTTTGACTCCTCTTCCTATTGATCCCTTTCGAGGTTGTATCATGGATAAGTAGAGAAGGCCCTAATTTACTCCTATCTAACATACTGATGAAAGCGTAACGGTCATACTAAGTATAACTACTTAATTAAGCAACCAACTAAAGGTGGGACAAGCAGAATCATAATATAAATTATACGCGTTCACTTCAAAACTGATATATATCAACTAGAAGTCTCAGACAAACTACTGCATGATAAAATATCTGTTGCCACTGAGACAGTAAATTCAGCAATGACTTTATATACTGACGACGCTTGTTCAAAAGCTTCTGCCCATTTCGTTCAAGAAATCGGCATGCTCCTTTCTGGAAATTCTGAGCAAGCACGGAGTTTACTTGTATTCTGACACCCTTTCAATAGCCCCAGCACTCAACCTTGTCCATTTGACTATCGCGGAAATCCGCCTTAATTTCAAACTCGTCAGTTGATTTGCATCGAGCATTCAACAAATTTATTTCATAAATGAAAACTACATATTTGCGGACAGTCTTACGCAGAGTACTAAAATGTTACACCTTTACCGTCGCTCTCAGTTGCAAGCAAATTGCTGGCAAAGGAAGTCATGCGCCGTAAAAATTTGAGCGTTGCTCTCAAATTTTATGGCCCGGTTTCGTACACTTCAGGAGCTCGGTGCTAAAGTGTCCAAACGGTTAATAAAAAAGTGCTCAGCCTCCAAATATCCTCTTATCAAGGACTTCCTGCTTAAGTTCACAAGTCGGCTTTGCTTATTCGCCCAGCTGGAGTTTTACCACAACCTTCCTAAATGGTTTAAAGACATTCTTTCTGCCCTAACTACTGACAAAAGCCCGTTTATTTTGCGTAACTTCTTGTCAAAGACAAAAGCCGGTTTGGCAGTGACAAGTTCATACAAAGCTTGCAAGTTCCTAGCCGGTGTTGGAAAATTTGCCTAATACTGAAGCTGAACGGCCTCGTTCCCTACCCTGACTTTGCATTTAATACCGAGGCAACATACACTCAGAACGGCATAATAGCCTTAGCGCAAAATTGACTGTGTCTCATTTTTGAGCTATCAAATTTTCATGAAACTTGCAGGGAAATCGTGACATCTTATGGCAACACTGTTGAATTTGTTTATAATTTGGTGGCTCTCCTGATTGACAGCTCTTTGCATTTTTTCTCTTTTTGAGGTGAACGACAATAATAGCTTCTTGTATATTGTGCTAAAATTGGACGTGGAAAAGGTATAACTAATGAGAAGAAAGAAATTATCAGCAAAGAAACTGCTAAAGGCACCTCTCCTGATGTTATTGCCCGAAAAATAGGACGCCACATTGACAAGATTCTTGAAGGACTCACCACTTACAAAAACGATCAAATGCTGGGCATTCAAGGACTGTTACTGATAGAGACATGAGAAATGTGGTTCTTCAGCCACGTAAAAGACCCGGACCAACAAGTAACTCAATTTTTACGGCTGTTGGGCTTCCTGAAGTGCCTAAAATCACATGAAATAACATCCTTTGCTCCATTCGTTCTGTTAAATCCCCTATGAAATTGCCTCCTCTAACCTCAAGACACAAAACTTTGAGGATGGAATGGGCAGAGAAATACATGAAGACCAGCATAAATCATGTTCTTTTCACCGACGAAACCAGGGCAACCTTTGATGGACCTGATGGGTGGAGTGAGGGTTGGGTGCTACCTGGAGGTGAGTGTCATCAACGCGTAAGACGTCAACAACAGGGAGATGGTGTTATGATATGTGCTGGTATCTCAGGGGATCGACTTGTAGGTCCGTTTAGAGTACCTGATGGCGTGAAAATTACATCTGCATCATATTGTGACATGTTAAAGAACGGCTTGGTCCCATGGCTGGATGAAATACCCCTCTCGTTGTCTCGAAACTTGATTTTCATGCATGATAATGAGCTTTCTCACTCTGCCCAAACTACCAGAGCTTTTCTGGATTCTTCATGGTTCCATGGAGAGAAACTGATGGTTTGGCCACCGTGTTCACCTGATCTAAGCCCAATTGAAAATTCTGGGCCCTCTGAATGGGGAAATTTACGCAGATGGAAGGCAGTACAACTCAACATCTGTCTTGTGGGATGCTGTTGCAGCAGCAAGGGCAGTTCTCCCTTCTGCGATAAAGAAACTGTCTGGCTGCATGGATTCAAGGATTACTGAAGTTATTAAATGTCATGTTGGCAAATAAGATTTTTTTTCAGTCATTGTAAGCTTTTGATTTAATGATTTCTGGTTTAATACATATTTTTCTCATTTGTATTGTTCACTTTTGCTCTTTTGTTGATATAAAACTGTGATTATTCAATTTTTTAGTCATAAAGTTATTGCCGCCGCTCAGTGAAAGTAGTAAAATCGACAAAAAACGCAATGTTTCTAGAACTAGCATGATTAATCGTTGGAAAATTTACAAATACTATAAGCATCACAATTTTAACTTTCCGTGAATTTTTTCCTGAAATTTACAGCCAAATAGTCGAGCTGTGATCAATTCTGCGCTAACACTATTATTTCCGTTCTGAGTGTATGCACTCCTACGCCCATTTAGTTGCCAGGATGAGCAGCTCGCATGTCGTTTCGAAATACAAAAAAATCCGTAGCGCAGATACGGTAGCATAAATTACGTCTGAGTCTCGCATCCGTGCATCAGACGAGACCATCCAGAAGTGGTAGGTCTCTAGCTCGACGGCCTCGCATCAAGTCGTCTCGTCTGTGTGAATGCATAGTGTGTCCTCGGCTTAACGCCGGGGCCACAGAAGACTTTCATGGTCTTGATGTCAGGATGACCCGCTCGCATGTAGTTCATGCCACCGTATCTATGCTACTCTGACGGTGAGTGAGTTTCTGATCCTCGCTTCTAGGTGTTCGTAGGAATGTATATGTGAGCTCGGCATCAGAAGGAGTACAAAGTTTGACTGTATATCCTAATTCAGCGTCATTATTTGTGAACTCAATTTCTTAATGACCATAAAAATCCTGTCTGTATTACGTTCCTGAACTGAGACTGTGTTTTCTGCCGCTTTAAATAAATACAAGCCAAAAGCTTTACTGAATTTTTCGTAATTCTAAACAAGGGCTGTGCAAATCGGAAAGAATGTAATGGTGTTAAAGACGTAGGAGTCAAAATACAAAAAAAAAAAAAGAAAAAGAAAACAAGCAAAGGAACAAACAAAGTACGACGAGCGACTGCAGATGCGACAAAAAAAAGTGAGAAAGAAAATGTTGTGACAGCAAACAAATACATTGAGGCGGTGTAAGCAAGCGACCGCAGCTTGGAAATAGGCGGGCAGGTGCTCAGGTGTTAGGCGGAGGCGAACAGTTGCGACTTGACAAGTAGAACAAGAATGGTGGGCGGACTTGTGGCCTCCGGCCTTTACTCTTGCTTTTACTCCAGTGGTTGGGCAGCAGAAGAGTCGTGAGTGCCCACCTTCAGTGCTAAGGATTGTATTGTAGACAATTATGGGTGATCATATCCAGCGACAGAGGCTCCGCTACTCGCAAGGGTGAAGCCGATGCATGATGAGTGAATGGTAACTATGAGATACGATGCCTCCAGTCTGTGGGTTCCCTACCGGAAATTATTGATAGACAATAATCCAATACGTGCATGGGCGACATCAAATAATATCGGATATTATTCAATTATTTATTACAATAATCCAATACGTGCATGTGCGACATAAAATAATATAGAATATTATGCAATGCCGCTCATTTTAAACACGTAGGCGAACAATAATTACCTCCGCCAAGGAGGTTATGTTTTCGTAGAGTCTGTCAGTTTGTTTGTCTTCCTGTGTGTTTGTCTGTCTATCACAAGTTAACTCAGAAAGTCATCGACGGATTTTAACGAAATTTACATGGACTGTTGAGTATGTTAGGAGGAACTGATTATTAACTTTTGATGAAGATCTGTTCATACGTTTGTTTGTTCGTTCGTCGGTCTCATTTTTCTTAATGCCATAACTCAAAAAGTTACGGACGGATTTTTCTGACATTTACATGAGTTGTTAAGTATATTACGAAGAGTAAATGACCAATTTTTTTGTGTTCATTTGCTTGTTGGTTCGTTTGTTGGTGGCTGGGTTTAACTTTGTGATTGTTAGCAAAATAACTCAAAAAAGTTATGAATGGATCTGTATGAAATTTACCGGAATTGATGGTAATGTTAAACGACACGAATGTTTAAATTTTGTTGATGATCGGTTGGTTTGTTTGTGGGGTTTAACTTATGCTTGTCAGAAAATTTGTTAGCTGTAAAACTCAAAAAGCTAGGATCTGATCTTCAACAAAATTCCTGAACCTGTTAATATTGTTAAAAGGCTCCAATGATTAGCTTTTGGTGTTAATAGAAAGCAAATCATGGTTTCAGAACCAGTTTGAATTTTAGGTTACCGTTGCCTTGCTTGGCGGAGGTATACGCTCTCAGAGTGCTCTAGTTGCTAATATTTTCCGACAATGTAAACTATGCCAGGATCACACTATGCATTCGTAATCACACTTGTTGCGAAGATGTGCATCGCAAACATATTTAAAGTCTGCAGGATAGATACGCCATCATGAACGACGTGCGAGCTACTGCTCAAGTTGTGCGTTCGAATGCACAGTGTGGCACAGATATTAAGTTAATAAATATCGCCAGCAAATGTGAATATCTCGCTACATAGATCCTGGTACATAGGAATTACGAATTGTATTGTGAACTAATGGTAATTACCAGTTGCGGATTACTTTCTCGAGTGTGTGGTTACTGAGAGTCCATGCAATTTGATAAGACAATTTTGAGTAAAAAATATCCCCAGCACACAGCAATTACGAGTATGGAAATCATATCCTAGGGTATAAGTAGGGCACTGTCGCTTCGCAAAATTTCCATTGTAAATGGAACGGGAAAATGAACTGACAGTTTTGTAGTGTTTAATAAAAGTTTAATGCTCGTGATATAAATAATTAATATAAAACATTTTTTGTTTTTCAATGGTGCAGCAAATGCTGCCTTGTTTGTTAAAGAATTCTTGTATGAAATGGACAGGCTATCTGTGTACCAACATAGAACAACCACGATTTCGATATCACCAGCGTAGAATAACCACAATTCCGATATCCCCAGTGTAGAACAGCCACGATTTCGATATCCCCAGAGTAGAACAACCACAATTCCGGTATCCCTAGCGTATAGAACCCCAATTCCGGTATCCCTAGCGTATAGAACCACAATTCCGGTATCCCTAGCGTATAGAACCACAATTCCGATTTCTCTAGCTGAGATCAACCGCATTTCTGGTAGTTATCCCTAGCGTTGAACAACCACGATCCGATACCCCCAACGTCAAACAAACACGATTCCGGTATCTCTAGCGTTGAACAACCCCGATTCCGATATCCCGAGTGTACAACAACCACAATTCCGATATTCCTACCGTAGAGCAACCACTATTCCGATATACCCAGCGTATATTTCTTAATATCCCATACACAGTCTTCGTCAAAGACCGGAGAAAGTTCCTTCTACAGATGAAGCAATTAGCAGGAGCTGGGGCACTGCTAGCCTGTCGCATGTGTGGGTGTAGTGCAAAAATTGTTCTTTACTAAACAGCGTTGAAGACGATCATCAGAACGTGGCTTGAGGAGCTGCAATTAAGTTAGTACGACAGTTGTTTGAAATTTGCTTCCCTAATGAGGCCGAGACTTTAATTACAGTCTATGCGCTGGAAATTAAAAAAAATGTGCAAAAAATGCACTACAACACTGCATATGTCTTATGATCTTTCCTATATACGCTACACTGGGAGAGTTGTGTACTTTGCGTGGACGTTTTTCAATGTAATCCTGCAATGCAAATTTAGCTGAATAATAATTGGTTCTGCAAATGTGTAGTTTCAGGTAGTGAAAGATTGCAGCCGCTCAAAATTATGGTTTACTACAAAGTCGTGGGCTGTTAAGAGGGTTGACCTCAAGCCACTTTAAAACTTAGCCACCTACATACACGTGTGGATTTTATTCAGAGAAAGAGATTCTACTTTGCCTCGTATATCAGCCTCGTATCAGTTTCAATTTAATTTCGAGTTTGCTGAGGAAAGCACTTTCTTCGCAAAAAGAAAAGCAGTCATAATTACCAATGAGAGCTGTTTGGTATATTTCCCTATTCCTTGCTTTAAAATCTTTTGTAGAGGTACACAGATTGCTGCTATAGCCTACCCCTTTACACGAAGAGCGCCCGAGACACCGAATGCTCCCGTGTTTAAGAGTTATTGACATGGAGCAGCGTTAACTGCAAAAAATCATCTCCTTGGCGCATTGAAACAACAATAAACACTTGTGCGTACGTTAGCGATGTCTTCAACATCTTATACAACTTTTGACTTGAAAGTTTCCCTTTATCAAAAGGTAAAGAATCCTTAAACCTAAAATAAGGAGTCGTCTACCCTCTACCAGAAGTGGCTCAGCAGTGCAACCAAACACACACACATACACACTTATCTACGCACCTACACGCCCGTGCAGATAACGGAAATATTGATTATTTTTTCGTTATACAGTTCGGAAAAAACTTATATTACTAGTTTGGTACAAAGTATACCTAAGTGGAGCTACAGATCATATATGAAGATACATTCAAACTTACTCATATTAGTCCGTGTAGCCAGTGCGACATAGTAGTGAGTAGAGCCGTCTTGCATATTACTGCAGAGTAAGTACAGTTTGTCATATTACAGTGTCGTGTCATTTAGCACACTGCAGTGCAGTGTTATTTGACACAATGCAGTGCAGCGCCATGTCTTATACAGTATATTGCAGTGTAGTGCCAAAGAGCACTGCAGTGTAGTGCCATTTAGCCCATTAATTGCAGAGTAGTGCCACTCGACGCCTGCCATCAGAAGGGCCTCAGATGAACGGCAACAATCGAGTGGCAACGATTGCTCTCGCGCCATATGGATCACAGTCACCTCACTCAGGTATTGAGAGAGATGACGTTATAGTGCTGCTGAAGGAAAAAAAAAGGTCTTGACAGCTGTAACTGTGTTAGAAAATGAAATCCTGGATCATAATACATTGAAGCCATCGTTTCAATGAAGCACGTACATATATTGCAGGAGAGTGCGTTGTCTCAGTAGACAGCGACGTTACCTGCTATTACACCTGGAAGTAAACAAACGCTGTAATCCTTGAAAAGTTGTACTCAAAATACATAATTTTTTCGGCCTTATTTCCTTGAGGATAAGTATAATAACTAAATCAAATTTCAGTACTTGTTCGTTTAGTTTGGAGGTAAGATCAAAAACATAATTTGCTGGTATAATTGTGAAAGATGGTAGTCTTACGCGCTTTTAATAAACTTCATTTACAAAAAAAAAAAAGACAAAAATAACTGTCTGTGAAGATCTTTATTAAAAGCTAAGTAGTAATCAATGTATGAACCGTACGTTTGGACTATCTGTCCAACATCAGCGGAAAGCTTTCCTATTAGAAATTAAAACAGTACAAAAGGGCCATTTTCAACATTATGAGGCTGATTGTATTAAAATGAGCAGAGTTTTACGGTCCCAACGAAAACTTAATTACAAAATCTATTTGCATATCTATCTCGTCCTTTTACTGTCCTAACTGAAGCTATTTAACAAAATCTATTTGCATATCTATCTCGTCCTTTTACTGTCCTAACTGAAGCTATTTAACAAAATCTATATGGATATCTATCTCGTACTTTGATTTACCCAGAAGAATTAGCGGTAAAAAAATTAAGATGAAAGCAATGAAAAACAGTGAGTAATGAATAGGAACAGCCTATGTATTAGTGCCCATATTTTGAGGCTCTGCAGCGTGAATACTGGAATGATTTTAGATCTATATTAATAGGTGCGCTTTGTATGGTTAATGGCCATAAGCAGAGGTGATTTAGAGGAGGCAGGCTGCGGATGTTTGCGCGCGGAGACGGCAGCCAGCTGAGCAAACCCCCTAGATACACCGCAGCTCCTGCCGTCACCGTCAGGTAACTTTGGGCGTGGAAAAATTAAGATAAACGCAGCCGCTATTAGCGGCAAAACTTTCCTGCTGACAAATTTTGAAGCATAAGCAGTAGGTAGGTTATAATATTGAGTACTGTAATCAGGAAGGTGATCATACACATACCGGTGGAGTTTATGAGTAAAGAAAAGAACCACTAATGAAAAGGTATGCTTAAAAATGGTTATTTATTGCAAAAATGTGAACCCTAATAATAATAATAATAATAATTATTATTATTGCGTGCAAGACATAATAGATAATAACATAGTAAGCGTAATTATGGTGAGTTTTCGGTCATGATAACAATAGTTACAGTTACAGTCTTCCTACTTTAGTAGTTATCACAGGGCCAATAATAATAATAGCAGAAATACAGCACATACGGAATTATCCAATAAAGCAAGCTAACCCTCAATCATCTTAGTGAGTAACTAAGGTACGACTGCATTTGTCTGGCGCGTTAAGTGTATTGTAGAAAAATTTGAGCATTCTTCATTTTCTTTATCCCAAGCACGGAAGCACAGACTGACATCCTGGCAAAAATGCAACGCGACACCGAAGTTTTGTCCTTTTTTTATGGAGCAGTTGGCCCAACAAGAAATATTTGCATACACATTGACGCTTGGCTGCATGTGAGAGCTGCAGGAACTACACGGGCGTGTTTTACTGGAAGTGGGCAACGGTATGCAAAGTAAGTACTGTAATTTACAATTATAGCGTGTTGATGATGAGGATTTGAAGTGTTAAAATACTAGTAATTTTCATCATATTCGCTGGTGCCTTGTTGTGCGTTACGCTAGAGACTCCCGAACTTAAGTAAACTCGATAAGGAATAATATTTACATATACCAGGATATTCGTCAGCACAGTAAAGAATAACACTCCCGGGCACTCATAAAGAAAACTATGAGGCATAACATTCCCGGGCGCTCGTATAGACCAGTGGCTCTCAACCTGGGAGGGGGGAGGGGCCTTCCAAGGGGGCGTGAGCGGATTCCAAGGAGGGCACGAGCCTCCGCATTAAAACCTGATTTACATTAATTACCTTTTCCTATGAGGTTTTGTTTTGTCGGGGTTTTCTGTTTGTCTGTCACCTATATAACTAAATAGTTATGAGCGGATATTTACGAAACTTACAGGGATTGTTATGCATGCTAACAGTAACAGATGATTATCTTTTTATCTTTTGGTGGAAATCCATTCATCTGTCTGTTTGCCTATTTTTTTAGCCCCATAACTCAAAAGTTGTGGATGGATTTTCACGAAATTTATATGAGTTATTAGGTTTATTAAGACGAGTGAATGACCGAATTTTTGAGATAATTTGTTGGTTCATTCCTTTGTCATGGTGCAGATTGGTTTATCCGTTTGTGTGTTTGACATGTGTTTGTCATAATGTTTATTAGCAACATAACTCACAAAAATTATGAATGGATCTTCCAGAAAATACAGAACTGTTGATACCGTGGCCACAAAAAACAAACTTTACCCCTGTGCCGCAAAAACAAACTTGTTGCATAATTCGTAGATAATTCCGTTTTCGTATTATCCGCAAACTCCCGCTCCACACACATATCCCCGCTACACAGTCCGTCTGTGATTCATTGGAGCTCGAGCAGAATACACGTACGTTGTGCTGGTCCACGGGCCTCGACTTTCCTACCTTTTAACTTATTTTGGCACCATACAAAAAGCCATCACGGGATCAAAATGGGTCGGAACCAGCTTACATTGAAGAAAAGACTTGGGCCCTCACCGTAATCGAGCAGGGAGTGCCAATGAACCGCGTAGCTGTCGAACTGGATGTCAGCCGAGTGTCCCTCTTCCAACTTTAAAAATCGGTAACCACACTTCCTGCCGGGACCATGCCGCCAAGCAAAGTGGGATGTGGGTGCAAGAGAAAGACAACAGCAAAGACTGACAAGGTGTTGGTGAAAAAGGGGAAGATTGCTGTTGTCTTTGACTTTCTGCTGCTACTACTACACAGTTCACCGGTACTCCCTGCTCGACTAGAGTGAGGGCCCGAGTTTTTCTTCTGTGGTAAGCTTCTTCCTATCCATTGTGATGTCGTGGTGGTTTTCGGCTAGTTAAGTGAACAAGTATGTAGCAAAGTAAAGGCCCGTGGACCAGCGTAACGTACGTGAACAGTATTCTGTTCGAGCTCTGAAAGATCACAGGCTGACTGTGGAGAGGGTTTGGTTTTTGGCGCGGGAGTGGTGCAACACACGTTATACCACCCTCCTCTGATATGATGGGAAATGCGAAAATAAAGTTATTGGCGATTTATTCAATAACTTCATTTTATGCGGCACAGGGGCAAACTTTGTTTTTACGGCCACTGTAGAATTAAACGGCACAAATGAATAGATTTTGGTGTTGATACAAAGAAAATCATGGTTTCAGAGCCAATCTGAATTTTTCGTTGCCTTTATATTGTTTGGCGGAGGGATGCGCTCTTAGAGTGCTCCAGTTTGAACTTATTCAGTATTTTGGGTCGTGTTTTGGTACCACATTTATTTAAAACCTTAAAGGGGGCTCGAAAGAAAAAAATTATCCCTAAGGGGGCGTGGGAGTAAAAAGGTTAAGAACCACTTGTATAGACTGTAAAGCATAATACTTGCGGATATCCGTAAACACAATAATAACGACCTTCCCGGATATTCGTGAAGAAAATACGGCGTAATTGGTCGAGTAGGGCAGGGAGCCTCCGTAGAGTTTGGAAGAAATGTATGTAAGTGCGGTATGTACCGGGCGCACTATCGTGTCTCACGACGATTTGTGAGCGTGTTTGTGTACGCAGATCGTGTGCGCGAGCAGCGTTCACGTTGGTGCCCCGCGCTGCCCGCTGTATCGCTGATTGAGTTGGGTTAGGTTAGGTAATGTTAGGTAACGTTAGATAACATTAGGTAACGTTAGGTAAGGTTAGGTAAGGTTGGTTAGGTTAGATTGGGTTAGGTTGGGTTAGGTTAGGTTAGGTTAGGTTGGGTTAGGTAAGGTTAGGTTAGGTTAGAAGGTTAGGTAAGGAGGTTAGGTTAGGTAAGGTTAGGTTACGTTTGGCTAGGTTAGGTATGCCTAGGTAGTGTTTATTTTAGTGGTGGCGCGCTCAGGAAAGCTTACGTGAACGTAAAATCGTCGTGAGAGACGATAGTGCGTACCGGGCGGTACCGGCAAGGTTTGGCATTACAGGTGAGAAGACAGAAAAAGAGTTGGCTAAGCTATACAAACTAGAAGTTGGAGTGGGAGAACTCCAGAAATGAGCTTGATTTATTTTGGTGCCCGTACATTGCCTTATATCTCCAATGATACAAGCGCTTAATGATATTCATTGGAGTAAAAAAATGACTGTATAAACACAATTGAATACGAACTCTGATCTTGCTTCACGTACCTGTAAGTAATGTTGCATAACTTCTCTTACCTAAATTGGCATTTATGCAGATCTTTAGTAAACGTTTTTGGTTCACGGGATGACAGAATAACGTATAATTCACAAGCCATTGTAAAAAGTTTCATTCCTTTCGCAAAGCAGTGCAAATTTGAAAGTTTATCAAGGCATTTCTCTATAATGATACATTTTGCTTTATGTTCTTGCCGCATGTATCCACATTGAAAATGTCGTTGCTTTCATGGTAAATTGAAGGCTTATCTTAACATTGGCGCACACAATCTACTTAGAGTGTAGAAATTGAATGCTCGGGGAACACTGGACTGTGCTTGTTCATATTTATGGATGATTCATACATCGTAAATGCATGGCGTTGATTTTGGTGCTTCTTATGTTAATGAAGAAATCAAGACTGGAAGCCTTTTCTTTTGACTGTGATCCCGGCCGTCGAGCCTTTTTTGAAAGCTTTGAAACCAAAAGCCGTGCGAGCGACTTTAGCGTCAAGCCCTCTGCAGACGATAGTCTTTTGTCCTGCACATTCACTTCACCTCCTTCGAATATTTCGTTGTGTCTCCAGCATATTTAACTTTGTGTCTGCCACAAGTTTAGATAAAATGTTAGCTGTCATATTCGGTCGCTTAGCAAGTATCGCCATCACTGCACCTTGGGGATTGTCAAATTTTGTCCAAATGGCCACTCTGGAAGAAGCGAACCATTTTCCGTTGTTTACACAGACGCAGCAGCGTATTGGAACACGGTGAAGTGAAAACACAGGACAATAGGCTGTCGTCTGCAGGGGTCTTGAGAAAACTTTCAGCCATGACACACCTCCTTTTAGCTAGAAAAAAAAAAAAATAAAATGAAAAGCTTATGATGATTTTAGTCCAGTGATTGCAACTTGCCGTGCCGCGTCTTAACTGAAGGCTAAATTATATCGTTACTGCAGTGAATGAAGAGGCCGCAGGACCGCTACAATTAAAAATAGCCAGGACTGGAGGCTGTATAAAGTCGTTAAGGATTGTTAGGTGGGGAAAACTAATATTAATAGCAGGCAGTAAAAAGGTCGCACTCAGCCATTCTCTTCATTGCAATAAATCGTCTATAACGATAAGGCAATGGGCGGAGATATTTTATGAGCTAAGCTCAATAAAATCGTTGTTATTTATGAATTCATCCATTCCTGGCAAGGGTGGATGGATGAGGAATAGTAGGTATTTGCCTGTCGGCGCATACCTAATGCATGCAGTAAGGTCCTGAGTTAATATTCCTGGTATCACTGCTATCCTCTAACGTTGTAAAGTTATGTCTTAAAATTCATGATATTTGTACCAGTTTTGTACAAAATAAACGACAAAGATACTCATCAACGCAATTTCACAGTGATGAGCTACGCACATCCCGCTGGACGCAGCTGGCCTAGAGGTGCTGGTATCAGTGTCACTGAAGGTTGTAAGCTCAAATATCAACCCAAGCAAGCGAGGTCTTGAGGCGATTGACGTACTTACTCAACATTTGATGTCTGCAAAGCTAAAGCGGCATACTGACCGTTGTCGGAAATGGGAAGGGTTGGGGGCACAGGTCGCTGCAGAAGAGCTTTCCATCGATGACATCATAGCTCGCGATGAACTGTAGTCGACTACAGCCGTGCGCTTCTCTGGGGCCAGTAGTTTAATATCTGCAGCCCGACACTCAAGTGCGCGTGGGTTTTCCAGTAGGAGGAAGGGGGCGATTAAGTTGACATACCTGTACCTCTGTCGAGTATAATGGATCAAGCTAAATAGAGACGAGACCATTGCAGGCATTTTAACTATAATAAAGATGATAGGCTGAATGGTTACAATAAACTGCACATGAGTGAAAGCGACTGCTGCATTGGCGACCCATTAGTGTGTGTGTGCGCATTCCTAGGAGCAGGATGAATGATATCTGTTCACGACTGAAACCTTAATTCATGCCAGTTCTATCACAAGCTTTGTGCTATCCCCACTAAAAATTAGGGTGACCGTAGCAGCTAAAACCGCAATTCAGCTTCTGGGCGGAGCCGCGGCGGCCCCAAGTGCTGCTAGGGATGTTGCGAGCTGTGGGTTTTCGCGCGGGCTCGAGTTGAGCGTTTACCGCAGCTGCATGCCAACGCTGACCATGTGTGTAGGTGTGTGTGTGTGATCACACGAACGCTTGCGTGTCATGTGTACAACTGGCTTCATTGCGTCAAGTATTGATATTGCTGAGTTAATGAATGAGCACCCAAGCAAACCCGGAATAAAATTGTAAGAAGACGTTCCCAAATGTATTTTATGGTTCACCTCTGATACGAAGTGCTTTGCCACATGAAAACTTTAATACGCAGCTCTTCCTCACACAACGAGATTTTACGAAAAGGAAGTATTGAGAATGCTTTTTACTCGTTGGTAACCGAAAGATTAAATATTGAAAATATGAGAGGCACGATGTCATTTCAGACAGAATTATAGCTGAAGCGTCAGCCACCACGGACGTGCACTCATCCATGACATGAGCAATAACCACCCAGTGTCAGGGAAGATGAAGAATGTCTTTCCACAGAAAGGACGTGCAATATGTTTCACGTTACAAAAGCCCGTCCACATGCGGTCTGGGAACAGGAAGACACACTAAAACATTCCGAGTCATGAAACATTTCCATGTGATGAAAACACTGCGCAGCTGTCACTAGCAGCGCTGCAGCTGTCTCCCGACAGCAAATAGAGACCACGACATGGACTTGTTGTCATTTTGCCCAGGCAGCCCAGACCTGCCAGCAGCAATGTCAGGAAAAGGACGAGAAGGCTTGGAAATGGTTGGCCTCGAGTGACGTGAAGCAGACAATTTGAGGGAATGGAAGTGCTGCTTGAGTGCCAAGAACATGTCAATTGGCTGCCCCCTCCCCCCGTACTTATATCAATGCTCGGTACCGAAGAAGTTACAAAATGCAGTAGGTGAACAGTGTGACAGCATTCTCCAGTTCTGTAGCGAATGACTTAGAACTTTTACGTCTGATGTGGTAATTGAATTTCTGGAAACACGGCAAAATTTTACACATCATGGTTATCATCAACATTTTCTCAAATAGTGTAGTTAGTACACACCCCAAAAACTAAAGGTTCTTTACCCTATATTCTTGTATGCTCGGTATTGAAAATTCAAAATGCAGGAAATACGTAATAATGAGGAAAATGTAACGGCAGGTGGAATGCACAAAGTCGAAGAATCAATATCGAAAAACTTTAAACAATTGCCCAATCTCAGGCAAAACTAAAGTTGATAAATAGCTATACCAAGAGTAATATTATTAATAATAAAAAAGAACAGAGATAACAGTGTATAGAAGTCACTCTTGCACTGGCGCAATTGCGGTATATAAAGAAAAGAATATTCAGTCATAGAGATCGGGAAATCACGTGACCTCGATAGTTGCCAAGTACCGCCACACGAGTTCTAAGAGATGACTCCAATAAATTCTGTATACTTCACTGAATAATGTTTAAATATTAATTAAAATACGGTTGCCATCACCGCAATTATTATTTTACCCATTTCTAAGTGATTGTTTGCGTGAACCTCTTAGTATCAGCAAGAATACGCGAGATACGATCAACCCGAAGACTTGCGTTTCTTCGATACGTTACATGTTGCATCGGTGTCCTTCGGCCGAAGCCTTTCGAAGTCACGGTCATATGTCCCGAGTTTTCTTTCATATGCATCGAAAAAACAGGACGTCCTGCCGAAAGGACTATCGTCTGCACCGGGCATTGCTTTAACACTGATTTAGACTATTATCTCCTCCTCCCTCCCCTCATACAGTTCCCCGAAATTGAATTTTCTCTCCCCCCTTCCCCTAAATTCCCCGAAAATAGAAATAGCTCCAGTTATGCCGCAACCACACAATACAGTCGCACGCTTAACTTAAGAGTGGACGTTCAGCTTGCACTTCGTTCATACCACCGTATCTATGCTACCAACTTTCATAGCACATCGGGACGACGTGCAAACTGAACGTAGCCTCATAAATTGGGATTGCCACAATATATTGTGTGACTTCTGAACTGCGGTAGCCAAAGAAGAACAGTCCCTAAGCATTTGGCTATACTGAACGAGAATAAAGGTTGTGATGGCAAAATATTTTGTAGAAAATTAACAGTTTCATACTCAAATGTAAGATATAAAACGACGATAAGAGATAGGTGCGTTCGACGGTTCAGCTAAATTTAGCCTTTTAGGTTTGACTTGTTTGAACTATCAGACGTGTACTCTAGCTTCGACATGTTGATTCAAGTTTGAGGCGTTGACTCCTAAATAAGTGACCTATGAGACTTCCACGAGCTTAGTTTTTATCCGTAAAATGAAGATTTCAGTCGGCTATTCATAACCCAGCTGCTTCAAGCAACTGCATACGATTCAAATAGTTGAAGCTAAAATTTCCGTCTCCATTTTTGGATACGTCAAGTCTAGTGGGTTTGGCTTAAATCGACATACCTAGAGCGTGTTCGACTGACCGCCGAAATTAAGCCTGAGAAGCTTGACTTGTCTGAAACTTGAGACAGAAGTTTTGGCTTATGTCCCCTGGAATCGGATTGTAAGTGTTAGGAGCAACAGCATTACGTTGAGCAAGTTACAAACTCCATTAATTTTACACAGTAAGAAGTTCCAGAAATCTCATGGTAACCGATTGGGGATCAATGCCTGAAAACCAATTTAGTGGGTCGAAGCCAGGGCACCTTCCTGAGGTTTCGAACAATCAAGCCTTAAAGGCCTAATTTTGGCACCCAATCGAACTTGCCTAATATGCGTTACGGCTTCCGAAAAAAAAGTAAAATAAACGCGTCTTCAACACATTTTGAAGCCAACGTTCTGTTTCTTCCTCTTACCTTCATTATGTCTAACAAGTTAACAAGGCTCAGCTGAATAACTTCATTGTTCTGTAAGACTGTCCATGTTGTTGGCAATTGATGTGTTTGTATACCAAGTGTAACTTTTAAGGTTAGTGGAAGCTTGTATAACATTTCCAATACTACCTCGTGCAGCCACGCATCACCATATATAGTCACTGAGTTTTATCTGATTGCCGAGTTCTCCCCCGAAATTTGGACCAATAAAGGCGTCTTCCCCAGATTTTTCAGTGCTCAGATCGCTGGAGAAACAGACCTGAGCTCCGTAATGCCTGCAAATTTGCTCGGTGAAATGCTGCCAATAAATGATCTGTATAGTGGGCGATACATTGCTGAGGGAGGAAGAGAAGAAAAGTATTTCAGTGATAGCCTCGTGATAGGATCCGACTATTGAAGATAGACGGATTTACTTTTCCCTGGCATCTTGTTGAGTGAGAACGAAGTACGGTTTTTCATACTCTGATATCTGAATTTAGGCGAACGTCATTAGAGTATCTTCTGGTAAAATGCAAGTGTTTATGTTGCAAAAGAATGTTGGCCAAAGTTACAGTAGCAGTGCAATTGGACAGGTTTAGTTACAACTGGGAACATTTTCCATTATCGCATCTGGGGCAGGATGCGCAAACGCCTTGATAAGTTACGGTAACGTAAACTGTACAGTTCCCTGTAGAAGTACCGATGTCGCGGGTCAGATCTTGTCACTTTTCTGTACTGATCTTCACAGCCTTACGATCAAAGTGGTTTGAACCTCTAACTTATGTATACCTAAATAGTAGACAGACTCAGATTTTCATTTGAAGAGTAAAAACGTAAAACTTCAGCAGTTACATGATAGCTTTCGTGCATGCAGCTGTACAGTTACGATGCGCGTAACTTTACAAGGCGTTGCAACATCCGATCCCTGGTTGACAAGTTAATCAAGAAAGTGTTCTGCAAACAGCAAATATCTTGGCAACGATTGGAATCATTATAAAAGTAGACAAATGGTAGTAAGACTTCAGCACAACGCTCTTTCTTTGGTGTTGCAGAGCTTCAAAATATTCTGCTAGCAATGAAGTCTCTTCGACATCGCACGGACTCCAAAATTTGTGGTCAGATTTCCAGCACAACTCAGAATTCAATAAAATGAACTATCTGCCTCTAAAATCACCATATCACAACAAGGTAAATGGAGTTTTTAGCGGCTGTCACCTAAGTAGACGGTCACCTAAGTAGACGATAGACGAAATACAACGAGCAAACTCACATGGTAAAGGACGTATTCGACTGGGACACAAAATCAAGTTGCTTAGCTTAAATCGAGCGGAAAGTCAATTCAAACTGTTCTTTTCTCCACTTTGACTTGAGTTTAAGGCCTTGAGGGGAACCGGCTTAGGCCGAAAACTCAAGATTCCTCCTGAACTGGTTCAACTTATTAAGCGTAATTCACCTGACGTTGTCCTAATTTAAGCAACAATGGTGGCATAGAAACAAACTTTTTCTCATTCGGTGAATTATTATTAAAACAAAAGGAAGAATTTTTGCAATTTTAGCCTCCTGAAACAATATTTAAAAAAATAATAACTCCGCTTCTTTGATACTTTGATAGCAAAGAACAAAACCTATTTCAGGATTAACTTAAGTATATCGCGCTGAAATCAAAGAATTATACAGTAGATTGTTATAATGATAAAAAAAACATCGATCAATCGTATGGACCAGTGTAGGGATCTGTTATAGTGTCATTACTGCCGCGTCCGATGCATTTCAAATAACGTACAAAAACTTAGCTGAGCCAACTCCATACTTGTAACACTATCTTATGGAACGGCATTGTTGCAGCTTGCGAGTGACAGATCCGTAAGATTTACTTCCAACGATGCTTAGATATTGAAAGTTAGGAACGTACCCCAGGTTTTGCAAGTGAGGTCACAGCTTAGGTTAGTACTTTACAGCTTAACTTCTAAAATCCGTTCTATTTGGACACGCTTAAATCGGTCCAAAAAGTCAAGTCAAGTGCACTTAAATATTCGACAGCGACGTCCCAATCGTAAACGTCCAAAGATATCTTCTTATCGCTTACAGTAGCGCTTCATCACGCTAGAGCTGCTACAATACACTTTTCTTGACTGTCCATTCAAAATAGCAACTAGGTCCTCCGACTAATTAGTCGAGGAAATTTCCAGAAACTATTTCCTAATTACAAAGGGAAAACATAAAAAGCACGCTATTTATGGGATGCAATTATTGCATTAATCAGCAGCAGACGCACATTTTGAAAATCAGTGAATTTATTTCACCAATTCACCAAAAATTTATCAAATCAATTTTGAATCCTCTCGGCTGCCGTTGTTGCTGACATTGTGCTTCTTGACAATAATTATAATTTTTTTATGTTCCTCCCCACGAATAGTTTCTATTCGGTTGAGGCCCTTACGTTAATTAGCAAAAATTCAACGAAGTTTCACCCATGAGCCGTGGAACCTGTTTGTCAAGAATGGCTCATCAAATATGGCGTTAATTAGTTCATCAATGAACAAATGAAGTGGTTCAAATGGCTAAAGTTATTAAGTTGTCATGAGATGCAAAGCTCTGAAACTGACTTACATCGCACATCAAGCACATTGAATCTCTTGAATTCATTGCAACAATCTCATCAGAGACCAAAGTCGGGTTCCATTTCTCAATAAGCTCACTTTTTTCTAAATCAAGGCGCCAGTTCACAGCTGCTGGAGAGCCCTGTACACGATGTGCTTCGCTAATGATTGCTAAGATCAATCAGCGCTTGATTGATGAAGAGCCTGCAAATTCAAGCACGGCATGCGAATCTTTTGGCAGTTTGACCTCAATTGGTGTTTTTATCGCCAAAATGAGACCTAACAACACCGCTTGCGGCGCATGGCAACACCGGCTGTCAGCCGCACATAAACATGGAGCGCAATTATGTGCTGAAATTGAAGACCGCTGAGTAATGTTGCTTCAATACGAGGCGGCGATTTAAGGTAGAGTGAGGTCGAATTCAGTTGCTAAGTTTTGTCTATTCATATGTTTACTTCTCAAATGTCTATCTTATAGTGATGCCACACGCTAGTCAAAAGAACGAGTATCGTCATCTTTTCGTCCGAACGCTATGTTGAACTCTCTTGTAAACACATCTTTGAAATTGCCAAGAAATGGTGTAAAAATGTTCACTGTCTGTTCAGTTTACTCGCAAGTGCCGTTAGTAAATTTTCGGGCATATAATTATATCTGAAGAGATTTATCCCTCGAAATTCTCTGCAAATGTGTGCTATTTACATGGACACATCTACGCATTTGGACGAAAAGATGACGATACTCGTTCTTTGGACTAGCGTGTGGCATCGGCATTACGATGCAGCTTGTTCCCCAATACAGTTTCTGCTCCCTAAGGCCGGGGACAGACTGGGGCAGCAAGCGACATGCAACGCAACAAATTCGCTGCTTGAAAAAAATGTAACTGCGAGCACTGCTTTGAACTGGCCGCACTGCCGCATCACAGATCGCATGTCGCGCAGTATTCCGACGCTGCTTGCTACAAATTTTCATGCGATTTCATAACTGTG
>LQNS02000141.1:6202485-6214648 GCA_001587735.2 Parhyale hawaiensis | reverse complement strand
AACTGATGCAATATGTTTTAATTGTCACTTGCAGAAAATGCAGATAATAATTCAAAATAACAGAATCGGGCATCAGTTAAAAAAAACTCAAAAGTTAGAAAATTTATGCATGGGACACAAGCGGCCAGAAAATTAATATACAAAGGAAGCTGCAATCGAATTTCAAATTCTCTCGAATGCAATCGATTTATCAGAGGCTTAGGCAATTTTGTCTGAAACCCATACTGAAAAATATCAACCTCTTTGAAATGCAGGCTGAGCTTGAAAATCAGTTATTAAGTTGAAAACCGGTTTTCATTTTCCACTGCTTATAATAAAGCAAAAGTTCAATTAAGTATGTAGGCGAAAGCAAATCATATGCGCTCAATTCTAATCTTACTTCGGATTAGGATTTGTGGCAAGTTGAAGACGCCATAAGCTAAACGCATTTAAGGAAACTGCAAATTTTCAAATTTACCGCCGCAATTTATGTTAATAACACTTCGCAATGCACGACTTTCCACGAGGTCCATATATAGAGATATACCAAAATAATAACTAAACTACCCGCGCGTCATCGAACACATTTCCTATACGTTGGAAATTCCAAGCTTATTCCGAATAGAGTAAAGAATATAGATTTTGTAACGCTCCAAAATAGCAAAACTGCCTCGTCATTTACAACATCTATACCTTCCGAGAGAAAAACGGTCTATGAATCCCATATTAGTTATTCTCACTGTAAAACGTACATACTGTACGTATCCCTGTGCACCCGGGCAGAGAGAGCTCGTAGCGTGCTGCTTGTTTTATCTCTCACAAATGTTTTACCTTTGTAAATAAAGTTACAAGTGTTATCTGTAAGATACAGTACGGAATGGGCTGTACTAGCTTGTATCTATTGTGATAAATTTGGGCCCGGGTCTATAAGGAGAAGGGCAATAGGACAACTATGCTTCTACAAGGGTCATCACGATCGAGGTGTGGGTTGTCGATTTAATTATGTGCTTTAACTTTTGCACGAATGGTATTTGCTGCCACAATACTAAATATTAGAATATGTCTATACATAAACATTGATGGCCCATTAGAGTTAAAGAGATATTTCGTGGGTCGTTTAATGATAAACTTGCGGAGAAACTAGAAAAAAAGCCAAGGTTTTCTTTGAGATGACATAGAGCATTGTTTTTTGCAAACCCTGTTTGGGAATTGGCTATTTCATTTTGTGTAACCAAGGCTTCTGATATGGGTTGATAGTGTCGTCAGAGCCGCCTCAGGATTGGATTTGGTTCAGCAGCTCTGTGCATACCTTGCTTGGGGATTTGAATGAGATTCAGTCCATGGATTTGGTTGGGCAGTGTGGTCAACACGGGCTCGGGATCTGCCCAGACGAAATTTGGTACGCGTAAGTAAAACACCAACATGGGCTACGGGAGAGGCTCTCCTAGTCATCTTCGTAAGACGGACACACTCTAGAGACTGGAACCAAAGTAGGCAGAACCCAGGAGGCTGTGTAGAAACGGTGCGGTTGCAGGCCGCTCGCGCCCACTGGCACCAGTAACAGGAATGGCTCCAAAGCAAACGTTCTTACGTAGTGAATGAGTCGAGTGAGCTTGGAAAACAATTAAAGTTATTTAATACTAAGAACAGTAGCCAGATAATTGCTATGCAAAGCTCCAAACTAAATTTAAACGGTTTTTTTATTTATACCGGAGCCCGTATTCATAGTACGGCATTACATATACAGCAGCTGCACATCAAACATTCCTGAACGAATTGTATAAGATTGCTAACATTAAAGCCCCTGGCACTTGCGCATGGCAACTGAATCGCAGTTGTATGTTATTAACCAAATGGAAATATGATAGTTGTGCAAGGAGCTCATTAATTTCTATTTTTAAATACCGTTACTGTATTGAAAATTTGTGTTTAGGAGCCTTCAAGCGCACCGACTAATTGGCGGCTAATGAATCTATTTCCACTTCAAACTAAATTAAGTTTATGTAAATGAAAGCGGTGCACTGAGTGACACGAACATTTAAATGCATATTGCTACTTATGCTCTTTGAATCAGAATTGAGCTGGCGTCAGTTTCTGCGGCTGAATCATCAACCATGAAATAGAAGGCTTCACATTGCCATTGCATAGCAGTAAAATAGAATTCTGCAAAGTTAAATAAATGTCATTTTATAAAAAAATTTATTACGATAAATGTTCAATCAGCTGACAGAGAATTTAATCGTAAAACATACGATTATATTCATGACACTGCCATTGCATCACCATGGCACCGAGGGGCCTTTACAGTTTCACGAGGAATACTTTTAAAATCTCTTCAATATTTTCCGTATGTATGCCTCACGTGGCCACTGCCGCGCGAAAATAGACTCGAAATTCTTGTGTTACGAGCGTTACATTTGGCGCAGAATATTAAGAAATCATTTGGAGCAGCTCCAAGGAATTATAAAATCATGAAATGTAGGATCCCTTGGGGTCTAAATTTAGGCTGAACACTTAGAGTGCGTGGAGGCTGACTTCTCTGGCGTGCGATTGCAGCAGAGGCTCAACAAGTGTTGATGTTATTTCGACATAGTTCATTGGACTTTCTTATGGAATTCCTGCATTTAAAGTGTGTTAAGAGTAAAAATCAGTGGCAGAATAGCTAAATAGAGCATGCTAATTGAGAGTAACTATTCTGGGCAGACTACATAAAAGAGATTGTGTTAAGATTTATTATCATTGGTAGATTATAGCTAAATAGAGCATGTTAAGAGTAGTCATCATGGGTAGAAGGGCTAGATACGCCGAACATGTTTAGAGTAACTATTACGGGTAGAATAACTAAACAGGAAAGTAGGTATCTGCTAAAGTACAAAGACGGCGTTTTTAACCGCATTGCATACTAGGCTTTTGTTTGTACATGCTGCACTCTAAGCCCATTAGCACTTGTGCACTCGGTAGCTACATTATCTTACCTAGTTAACTACGAGAAACTCGTTGGAAGCACAACCCGGTCAGGCTACGGCAGTCTGAAAAACAGTAACTGTAACCCGAATGCGGTTATGTGTGCGCCAGTTGCATATCCACGATCGGTACCGGTATTAGCGCCACGAAAGCGTTATTCTGTGCTAACAGCAAGTTCGCTAACGAAAGCTTGAAATAAATCAACCTATGTACTCACTGTTGCTTGCGGCAATTTCTGGTTGATTTGCGTCAATTTCATTTCCCCTGGATTCGAAATAGATAGGTGTCTGCTATACCTTACTTCCTCCTCCTCGTTTTTGCTATTCGAGTTGTGACTGCAACGGAACTTGTGGGCGGAGAGGGGGTATCAGTACAGCACCTGTAACTTTGAAATTGGGATTACAACACACATCAGATGAACCACGGGTAACTAATTCCCAAGGTTACTTTTTGGAACACGTTGTATTAATAGTTTGCATGAACTTTACTTGCTACTATTCACATTATTTAATTTCCTAAAGGTTGAAATTACTATCCTTCAACATCGCTATCAGTAAAAGTGTACATAACGCAATAATATCTAGGAAAAGTTGTAGAACGCGTGTCTAATGCATCCTCGCAGTGGCATGATGTTAGAGGGCTGCGCTTGTATGGTATAGTACCCGAGATCGCCTCCATGTCAGGCAGGTGAATTATTACATAGCTCGGCTTTCAGAGTCAGTATTTCTGGCTTACACACTCCACTGCTACAAAAGCTGACCATGACAAAAATGGGAACGGTCACACAGGCACCAAGCTCGCCACGTGCTATTTACGTTCGCGAATAGTCTGTGTACATGAATCATTGTGCGTGCATGCTGTGTTCAAATACATGTGCTGTCTGTCATTGACACAAGTCGCTGTAGCACAGATTAGGTTAGGTTAGATAAGGTAAGGTTAGGCTAGGTTAGGTTAGATAGTGCTTAGAGTAGTGCTCCTGGTGGTGGTGGTGACGCGGCAAGAAAGCTTACTTGAACGCACGCACAGCGATGCACGTACACAGCATGGCGAGTTTAGTGCCAGTGCCGACCGGTCGGAAGCGCGCAGCTGTCATATGGACTTTCCGTCTCTGATGCTACAGCTCTGATATTCTGTGGTTGACTACAACCACACACTCCTCTAAGGCCAGCGGACATTAATCTGCAGCACGAGCCAGTGCAAATGAATTCACATTTGAAGTGTGCGGTCCAGTTAACTATACTTTTACCACAGTAATTTAATTTTGTAAAGAAGAAAAAGGACGGTAGGTCTATGGGTCGTTCCTTCGCAATCTCGTCACCACCGCTCCCAATTTCCCTTGTGATGCCTGTCACCTTTGTTTGATTCCTGTTACCTATAATTATTATTGGCTTTGCTTTTTCCAGTGGCATCAATTGTGACTTTTTATATTGGATAAAGTTGCAGCTCATTCAGATTATATTGGCTGTATAATTTATTGATCTATGTGTAGTTTCAGAACATTCACAATGCTATGACATTTTCGATAGTATCTAACGATCAGGCCAACTCAACCACACTCTCAACTGGAAAGCCCACACGAACTGGTTTGTGCTGCAGATATTGGCCAACTGGCCCCTTAGGAGTGAGTGCAGCTGCAGACGACCACGCTTCGTCCAGAACTACGGCGCCATCGACGAAAGGTTACAACGATCCGCTTCCTTTCCCCTGTCTATCTCATGTGAGGAAGGTAAATCCCCCCCCCCCCCGCAGCATGCATACCTATCTCTGCTGAGCCAGTGCGCCAAGCGTCGCAAGAACTCGCATGCCTGGCTTGGTCTCGAACCTGCCACCGCCGGCGCCTGAGTTCAGCACCAAAGGCTGCTGCTACCGTGGGTATGTTAAGTGAAAGTAGTGAATAGCAATTTTCTAATACGAACTAAGCCAAGCAAAGCAGACAGAAAGTGTGATGTGGCAGCATCAGGGCGCACACACATGTCTCCCTGAGTTCTCTGTTCGACTGGTTGATAAGTGCGATTCAATTTAACACTGTAGCGGAGTTATGATGATCACATTATTATCGAGCGATGACTTATTAAACAATCATATATAAGCCATAACATTTGCTTTCGTAACAGCACAGAATAAACAGACTCCTAATAACGTATTATGAAAACATAGCAGCAAGTGTATCATGTTGGAAAGCTCGGCCTGCCAAGAATAAAGACATGAATACTTCTTGGTAATCAGCAGGACATAATTAAACGAAAGCAGCCTCAATTACTAACGCAGTTATTATAGCTATAGAATTAAATGAATTTTCGAGGTTAATGGCAGAGCAATACTCAATTTTCGAAGAATAGGAGCACCGTCTCTATCCCACAACCGCAGTTGTTTAGAAGTTGCTTTTGACAGCTATTAACATTTGCAAAACAATATTTTCAGCAATAGTGAGTAACATAAGTGAGAGAGTGAAACAAACCGTGCAGTGTAACCGTTAGTTCATGTTCTATTTAATAAGTTATTGCTTTAAAGGCTTCGAAAGAGATCAAAAGTTGCCACAAGGATAAGTTTCTATTATAAATAAACAAATCGGGCAAAAGACAAGTGTTTCTATTCGTAATTGCATACGACCATGTTATCCATTTGATAACAATACGGAATTTCAAAGACAGCTCAATGTCCGAAGCGCAAAATGCTCATATCCATAATGTTTGAATGTTCGTTAAGCGAAATATCAGTAACTGAAATATGCTGTTAGTAAAATACCCAGCAAACAAAATATTTAATACATCAACTGTAATTAGGCAAATTGTCCGTAAACCAATTGTACATAAAATTATAGGCGAATTGTTCACGGGAAAATTGTCCGAATACGCCAGTAGTGGTATTTTGATAGATTGCTTTTTCTTCTCCAACCTACACTGACATATTACGCACTGTATATTCAAAGCCGATGACTATAATTATTTTAGGTCTTTTCGGCATGATGCAATACCTCCTGTGTAGGAGATTCACGACGTGGTTACAACAGAAACTGAAAAGCTTGGCTTTCTTTTGCCCCTACGAATGAGAAGATAATGAGATTACATCCTTTTACCCCCCTAAATTGAGATTTTTAATTAGCGAGGCAGTTTAAGGTGTGCAGCTTTCAGTTCTGTTTAATAAAGGGTTCCGGCTAATTCTACCCTAAAAGAAGTTAAAGTTGGAACCTCCCGCACGTGCTGGTCTAATGAGCTTGGGGATACTTTGGTACTGAGCTGTCTAATGTAATGGCCCATAAAGTTGGTCATTGCGGTATCGCATTCTAAGTTCAACGCCGAGCACCTGAGACCGACTGAACTTTTATATCCCATGCCCCGTTATCTAAAATTACATGATAATTTACGGACGTGCATTGCTTCTCATTGCGTTAGTTATTGTCGTATACGGGGCGAAATAAGACTCTTAGGCCTATGACAAAATTATAGATAGAGTTTGTCGTAAATTTTTCTTCCCATTCACGAAGTTGACATTTAGTATAATTACTTTTAAGCCTGTGGCCCTTTGTTTAATGTCATTTGATCTTCATTGCAAAATTACTACTCCTCTATCAGGCACTGCACACATCCGATGATGCAATCCTTCATCGAACAGTGAAATGTCACAAAAACTCCACAACGTTATAACATTTAGATTTCTGATCGTCAAAATTGTTCGCATTCAAAACAGAAACGCGATGGATTTAAATTTTCTTGAGGTTTCTATGAATTAAATGTATCAAAATATAGTATCTCACTAACATCAAGCGCTAACGACAGTAGTGCCGTGCAACATACTAGTTAGAACAGCACAGTATTTCATGACTATATATAAATATCAGCAACATGTAGACGGTGTTGGAGTACCAAAACAAGAAAGCCGAGGGTTTCATTAGGAGTGCCAACTTAAATACCACAAGTTTTGCTTATTAGCTATCAATATCGAGTTGGAAATTTTGAATGACGTATGCTTTGAACTACCAGCCAAGAGCAATTTTGCAATACATGGATCTGTAATTGCAATAATTCGACAAAACTTATGAATTTTAAGATATACACTTAGGTGACTGCGATAGGTCACCCGAAGATATAAAATTCTGTGTGTTGTTTATTTAATAAGCGAGCTAACCCCAGAAAATTGCCATTAAAACTTTTATTCTGCATGAGTGGATGGGAAGCCGTCTTTGTATGGGCTACCGTAGCAATAACATCTTATAACATGATTAGCTGGTGGCATGAATATGAATACTCCAGGCACACTATTGTGAGTTCAGTATCAAAACTTCTACTTCATTAGAAGTACTTGCTAAAAAAAAAACGTGACGAAATGCGAGAACTTTCATTGAAGTTTTCCAAACCAAAGCTTTCTTAACAAACAATAGTGTTTACATGGTTGTGAAACTTCTGATTAGCGCAAATTAATGTAGCAGTTAAATAAGTAAACGTTAATTATTAGCTAAGCTTAAATTTATCTAACTGAGACGAATTTAATTCTCAAGGTTATAACTTCACACTGCGAATGAATTTATTTTGCCATCTTCATCATCTTTGTCACTAGATGCTAAAATTTCTGTTCTAAACAAATCAGTTAAAGTTTGGAAATAAAGTGTTCTCAATGAATACAAGTGTAAGGTGTAAAATGAGTAAACTTTTATGTCCTGCATATTTACTTAGCCCATAATGCTCAAATGATCCTCATGCAATCTATTCAGATGCTTCAATATTGATTTAATCCCTCAATTTGTGCTGAGGCCGCTCTTCTCATGCCCATCTTATCCCCATTAACGGGATCCGTTTGTCCTCGGTTATAACGAAGCCTGTTCAAGGTTGGCGTCCTCTTTCACTAAACAAATTCAAATATAGAGTGATGCCGCACAGGCACGTTTTTGTCACTCTTCAAAAAATCTTTTCTTTCTTCGCTTGAGCGAAAGATTAATTTGGAAACTTAATAAACACTTCTTTGAAATGCCGTATGTTTGTGTTGCTTCATGGATTTCATGAGAATGTTAAAACTGTAGCTGTGCAAGTATTTGTGAGCAGTCGTCATTGTACATTAGAAAAACGGCTAGTATAATATTGCTTAGGAAAATTCTACAAAGCTTAAGTTAAAGAACTAATTTACTTCTGGAAGTTAGACCGAAGCTCCTGGTAATGTGAAATTATAATAACACTACAAAATAGAAAATACAGATCGCCATGAAAAAAAATCGAATGTTAATGATTGCAGATGCACTATAATAGTTAACTGATGAAAATCTTCGTCGGTTGAACATTTCATCCCAAAATGCGATTTACTCGTGGTTAATCGAATTCACTTTTCAACAAAAGAACCTACGGTACCACGACACTGTTGACAAGTACTACTGGAGATCACGTCAAGTGTCTTCATCAGGCCAAATAACCTCAGGCTGTAGAAAAGAATCGTTCAATATCAGAGTGAGATGTAGTAATATCACCCTGATATGATACGAAACTATTTAGCAACTGTTTCGAAGGTCTACGGATAACGATACCAAAATTTAACTTACTCTCCGGCAGATTAAAAAAATGAAAGAATATTTTTTTTTTGTGGGTCTGAAAAGTTTTCCTATCTGTAGTACCGTACTTGAGAATGTATTTAATTCATAGCTGTTATGTAATTAGAAGTACTCATGCTTGACCATTGAATTATACGCGTTGCTAAAACTATAACTTAGACGCAAACGCTATAACTGTTAAAATTTACGTACCAGTGCAGCTGGGCAGGCAAATTTGTTGCACTAAAATAAGTAGACGATCTCACTTCTGTTTCTTGGCACAGAACAAAACTTAAGACCACTTACGACGCCCTAATCCAAGAGACAAATTGCGCTGACCTTTCCAATGGCAACACCTCAATTACATATATGAGTTTATAGTATATTGACAAAATTCACTTTTTCCTCTTCCTTCGAGGGTTTTCACTACCTTAATAATTTCACATCACAAAATAAACTACAGAGAATTTGCTTTATTCTCAGGGACTAAACACTTGTCACGATCACGATCACAGATCAACGACCTCCGCTCGTCACCACAACCAAGCAACGAATGACCTCCACTGAGGCAGACTGGCTCTGTTCATGCGTTCCCCTCCTTCCCTCCCTCTTCCCTCTCCACTCCCTCTTTCGTCATAGCACTCCCACTCGCTGAGGGAGCATCACGCCCTATAGGCCACCTTTGCCTGTACCGCACCCAAAAACGGGACCTTGGGAGGCGCTCAATACGCAATCCCTTCCTTTTGCACCCTACGGGGGCCATGCACTTGCCTTCTCTAAGTGTAAGTACTTAATAGAAACTTCTTGGGTGTTGCGTCCTGTATTGGAAAACGTTTTCTGCTAGTGGAAGGAATCAATATAAGCTTCTTGTACGTTGCATTGGCATTCACCTTCTGTAAGTGCAAGACATTCTTATTAATGAACTTCTTTTGCATTGCGAACGTTTTTTGTAAGCGCACTGTATTAATACAAGTTTCTTGTGTATTGTATGGGCGAACGTTTTCTGTAAATCAATGAATTTAAAACAAACTTTTTGTTTATAGTATCGAATTACGCCACGCTAACCTAGAATCCAAGTTGAACTTCCTGTCTGCCATTGCCTACGTACTGTTGTCATCCCAACCATTTTCAAATTCCTGGAAACCTCTTCTGTGCTTTATCGGCTTAGAGACATGCATGGGCCACCTGTATATATGTACGAAATTCTAGGACCGAGTTCACATGCTATCCATATCAACGCGTTCGTCCATCCGCTTGGTAGAATGTGCTGTTGTGCCAAGCAAAAGCAGAGAATTGTAGTGTTTTCTGAGTTTTATTACATTCGGAATTTGAAAAGATACTGTAACTTGCCCAGTGGTCCTTGCAGAGGAGACTGATTTCATGGTAAATATCTTAGTAATTTTTTTGTTGCGTACAAAAAGATATACTGATAAAGACGCTACAAACAATTCGGGCGAGTGGATGAGGGAACGTGGTGAGATGAATAACGTGTGAACTCAGCATAAGACAAACTTTGTGTGTTCCGTCGGTTTGGTGCCACGGACACGATTGTTGTATGATCCAAATATATCGTATCGGAGTGTTGCCAAGCAAACCATGTCTAACTTTGCAAGCTTCTACGATCAACTTATCTTCTACTGCAGATTGTTGCCGTGCAAACAGTGGTAAATGGCACTGTTGTTAAAAGTACTGTTCTGCTACGGCAGACGAACATCACGCAACTGTCGTCTGTGGGTGGAAGATTTCTAACTCTCATCGCTTGTCTGCTACTTGGCCCTACTTTGGGAGAACTAATTCCGTTTTATTAGGGCAAAAAGTTGGTGAGCAGGTGTGCCTGCTTCTGGTAAAGATATTTTGCGAGCTACGTTAATTATCCAAAGGTGCAATAACTGTTTCATCACCAAGTCATGCGTTTAGACTGTGCATTTAATGGGTACTTTGAAATTCGAATCCGCATATTTTGTTTTATTTTCGAACTAGACTATCTGGATTACTTCGTAATAGTGAGAAAATTTTTCTGCTTGTATCATGTACGTATGCAACTGTAAACTATAACGATTGGAAACTGCATTTGAACTTCACATCGCTGACTTTTTGGCAATTTTATTACTCATAATGAGAATGACGACATTTGTAATGGAAACGGAGATTTTTTATTAGTACATGAAAGTAAGTCTTAGGGACAAGAAAAAATAAATAATCCTCGGTTACCCAAGTTTTAAGGCCGAGTGGCTCTTGACGTGTTCTGCAAAACTCAGTTTGACACTGCAGGTTCGAATCTCAGCAAAACTAACCCTGTTTTTTTCACCCTGTTTAATTGTGGTATTTGCTACGTGGCTACCAGCTGGCAACCACGTGACGAACATCCTGCGGTAGCCACAGTGAGTTAAGCTAGTGGAAGGAATCAATATAAGCTTTGTGACTATTGCTGAATTGGTCGGTTCATCTGCTTCATGTTAATTACATCGGCTCATAGTGAAGCGGTTTTGACTTTATTAGAAAACATAGCCTCCTTGACGGAGACAAGTATAGCAATTGCTATGTATGTGAACACAGATTGACTATCTAGAATGGCAAGTTGATTATTAGCATCAAGGAGGTAAATTTAACTATTTTGATGAGATTTTAAGAAGTAAGAAGCAACCACAATAGAGATTACACAACGTATAAACACTCAAACATGTGGTGCCTGATGACTGACATTATTTGGCTGTATTCTGGTTGTAGCGTTACCGGTATTCAGGGGTACGAATTTTCCATTAACATTTACAATGCAACAATTTACGTAGCGCTATAAGCGATGGCAAAAGTGGATAATATTCTGGATTCTCTGAAGTATCGTTCTTCGGTAATCATCCACGAAGGCGCTCCGTGTGGTTACGACATTTGTTTGTTACATGTAATAACTATAAAGCAACTCCTAAACGCAACTGAAGCGCTTTTTTTACCCTCACTTTCAAGGCCGCGTAGAGCACAACCTGTCTTTATTATTCTAGAATCAGAAATTTAATTCCTCACATCAGTCGTAGCTCAGGCATGTATCTCTCCATCCTGGAGGGAGATGAGTTGCTGAAAGATGAAAATAAAACTTGAATTAAAAAGACATACGTTGCTGTTGAGGCGTAAATCGTTTTTCGATATTGTGATGCAATAGCGACATGTTTACGTCCTTCTGCAGCGTAACAAAATTGCTCTATCAGTAGACATGTTTATTTAAATACCCCTCACTCAATAAACACGCTTCAGAAGGGAAAAAATGCCTTCTAGCAGAAACGTTTGCAAAATTCTGCAGCAAGAGTAAGTTTACTTCAAAGACTGAATATTAACCAGCGCATTTCCGTTTTACAAATAAAGCAGCACGAGTTTGTAGTCGAGTACATGAATTTTAAAATTCAAGCTAGAAAAGTTATAATAAGCATTGCAATAGACACATTCTCATTTAGTATGTCATGTTATATTGTGTAAGTGCTTCTCTCAACAAGAGCTGCTGCATTGTCGCAGTACGGTGGAGCTCCTACCCTCAGGGGCATAGTATGCCATAACTTCGTAACCCACAGGGTTAGGTGAGTTGGGTTCGCCCATCTCATGTTACAGGGAGCAGCACCCCCCAGGGAATTTATGTAGGTTATTTTATCCAGTAGCTAAGCCTTAGGGACGCCTGTCTTTTGTATCCATTTGCTTCCTTCTGATTTCATGTTCCTACTAACT
>LQNS02000141.1:6179854-6190161 GCA_001587735.2 Parhyale hawaiensis | reverse complement strand
AAAAAAACCGTCCCCCACCCCCTTCCCTACCCCGAACATCAATTATTTGCAAATCAGTTACGAACATTTCATATGCAGGTCGATTCCATTTTCGCGCCCCCCCTCCCACCGTACCCTCACCGCTACCTCCCCCCCCTTTCCTGGCAGACTTACACCCCCCCATTACTTTTGCTGAAGCCCCATAATATCCACAGTTAGATATAAACATTCTAAATGCCACTACCTTCAACATAAAACTTCTGGCTTAAACGTTTTTGAGGCAATTTTAGATGATTTTGAGCACTAAAAAAACACCACCCTATCCCATATCCCCCAGGCCCTGTTGATATGAAGAAATCTTTGCAGTCCTTGACACTCGGACCAAAAACTCTCTATACATCATTACCTTCAACTTAAAATCAAAAGTGAAACTTTTGCATCAATTTGAAATGACTGAGAGCATGGGCCCTCTACTAAATGCCGCACTGGGCCCATGTGAGCCCCATCTACATCATTGGTAGTGTTTCGAGCACGGTCCTACGCTAGCCTATGCCGTTGTGAAGCATGAACACAATGTTTTTCTGGTTTTGCCACAAATTTTATGTAAGAAAAGAATGCTGCTTCTATGCGGAATACAGTAAAAGTTACCAGTATTTCCGGTAAATTTAGAGCTAACTTCTTCATACGATAGTTTTCTGGTTCTGATGCGCACTGCTCAGCATCTTCAGTACGTTGCTGTATTTGTTAAAACAACAAAGAAAGGAAAAAAAAAAAGAGAGAATGAGAGAGTGAAGCGCTTAGCTTCATCAGTCTTAATATTCAAAACTGCACAGTAACACTGACCGGACGGCTAACATCTTAGAATATCTTTTAGTAGACTCACAGCTGCGTTTACAAGCTTACTACAAACCATGCAGTAGCTCAGGACGACCACTTATGGGGATCAGAGACATGCCCTGCGAACCCACCCAGAGCGGTTTGCGTGCTCGTCGTATGCCTTGGATGTGTAGTGAATTTACCGCATTTCGCGTAAGCTGCAGTAAAGCGATTCTTGCGTTCGTAAGTTTCTTTTTTCTTCATTTTTAATTTGTGACTATTGCTGAATTGGTCGGTTCATCTGCTTCATGTTAATTACATCGGCTCATAGTGAAGCGGTTTTGACTTTATTAGAAAACATAACCTCCTTGACGGAGCATAGCAATTGCTATGTGTGTGAACACAGATTGACTATCTAGAATGGCAAGTTGATTATTAGCATCAAGGAGGTTAACTCAACTATTTTGATGAAATTTTAAGAAGTAACTCTTAACCGACCACAATAGCGATTTCACAGCGTATAAAAACACAAACATGTGGTGCCTTATGGCTGAAATTAAACAGCTGTATTCTGCTTGTAGCGTTACCGGTATTCAGTGGTACGAATTCTCTATCGTTATTTGCAGTCCAACAATTTACGTAACGCTATAAGCAATGGCAAAACTGCATAATATTCTCGGTTCTTTGAAGTATCGTTCTTCGGTAGTCGTCCACGGATGTGCTCCTTGTGGTTACGACATTTGTTTATTACATTTAATAATTAAAAAGCAGCGCCTAAACACAACTGAAGCGCTTTTTTTGCCCTCGGTTTTCAAGGCCACGTAGAGCACAACCTGTCATTATTATTCTAGAATCAGAAATTTATTTCCTCTTATCAGTCGTAGCTCAATCATCCTGGAGGAAGATGGGTTGCTGAAAGATGAAAATGAAACTAAAATTAAAAAGACGTACGTTGCTGTTGAGGCGTAAATCGTTTTACGATATTGTGAGGCAATAGCGACATGTTTACGTCCTTCTGCAGCGTAACAAAAATGCTCTATCAGTAGACATGTTTATTTAAATACCCCTCACTCAATAAACAGCGCTTCAGATGGGAAAAAATGCCTTCTAGCAGAAAGGTTTGCAAGGTTCTGCAGCAAGAGTAAGTTTAATTCAAAGACTGAATATTAACCAGCGCATTTCCGTTTTACAAATAAAGCAGCACGAGTTTGTAATCGAGTACATGAATTTTAAAATTCAAGCTAGAAAAGTTATAATAAGCATTGCAATAGACACATTCTCATTTAGTATGTCATGTTATATTGTGTAAGTGTTTCTCTCAACAAGAGCTGCTGCATTGTCGCAGTACGGTGGAGCTCCTCCCTCAGGGGGCATAGTATGGCATAGCTTCGTAACCCACAGGATTAGGCGTCAACCCAAGCGGGTAGAGTACAATGTCCCTCGTCGTGGGGGGTCCCTTAAATACATCCAATAAAATAGGTCATCGATTCGGAATCCCTGCGGACAGAAAACATAGGTAAACGAAGGAAGACTAAAGTACAAGGATGATTGAAATTTTTGTACTGTTCTTCTTCTTCGTTCCCGAATGGTCGTTCCCATGCGCGTTGCCTTTGCATGGGAACATCTTCGTGCATTTATTCCTCGTTTCGATTGACATACTATATGTCTCTTGTTCTTTCCATTGTGACAATGTCTTGGTGCGGAAACGGAGGCTTAAACCTCAGACTATATCACTTACATACTATCAGTGGGACTCATAGAGCGTTGACAAGCAGAGGTCTCAATTTTGAGAGTTTCAGTTTCAGATAATATGTTCTATAGCATCCTCGTTTGCCTTACATTTGCAACACATGTTTTTTGGGGGGTTAGCACCATCTGATATCGTGAAATTGCACACATGAATATAGTACCAACGTAGTTTTGTTACACCTTCCTACTGGTCATACAATATGTGGTCAGCGCTAGCTTCCATACATTCACGACAGCTGGCTCTCCATTCGCTCTACGTTCCTGAATTTTCACAGTTTCGGGGTCTACCCGTCAGGAATTTTCTCTGTTTATCATCCGCAAACAAAGAGAGAGAGAGGTGATAATGTTTTCGTTGAAGATTTAACTATATATATATATATATATAATTAGTCTGTTCACCCCATGAGTGGTCGAAGGAGTTGAGCAATGTTCACAATTTTTTGCAGGGAGTCTGGTGGGTTGCCCCCAATGTGGCCCTTACCAAAAAACTAGGATTACCTGGCAATCAAAAATGACGGTGATGAAATTTACAGTCCACCCATAAACAGGTAGAAGGAGTCGAGCTTTGTTCATGATTTTTTGCAGGGAGTCTGGTGGGTTGTACTAGATGTGACCCATGACAAAAAACTAGATTTAGCTGGCCATCAAAAATGACGGCAAGAAAATTTGCTCTGACTGTGGGTGATGGTCTTACGCCACGAGGTGTTTTAGTTTGGGAGTATGTGTTCGAAGCGTTCTGCTGTACCTGCGAAATTACATCTACTACGAGCGTTTGGTTTTCTAATCCACGTCGACTGCAGGGACGATTGTGTTACCTTACTATGAGTGATTCCGGACTAGGTCCAGGTTTTGTTATGCAGGCCACCTCACGCTTACACGGGTCTGTTCGCTTTGGCTCCCTCCTGTCGGGCTGTAGCTGGTGATCAGCAGTTGAAAAGAAAGAACCGCTCGAAAATACTGTAGCCTAAATTTTCCATTCCCCCAAATAACCACTATAGTCGCATTTCACAGAATTTTATTAATGTTAATCGATAGTTTTTGATCGTCAGTTAGTACATTCTATTACGTGTATATCCTTGGAAGATAATTTCTTGATTTTCTTACAAAAATTAAGGGTCTCAAGTAGAACTTGATGACTTTGTTCACGTAAACCCCGGTCCTCACGTGACAACTTTCGTTGTCGCTACCAGCCTAGAGGCAACTCAACTACTCTGAGTGCGTAGTCGTGGCCGTGACTTCATAATGACGTCTATGAACGTCGTGCTCTAATTCTTAAAATACCAATCTTTGTAGACTCACACTGCTCATAATTAGCAGCGATTGCTGAACGTTCACCATTGCCACTAACTGTCGTGTAAAAATCACAGTAGCGTCTGCGGTATTCGACAGTTTTCTATACAATTGATTCTGCACAAGCTGAAGCTGCGCCGCGGCTACGTAAGCAGATTAGTTGAGCTGCCTCTAGGCTGCCAGCGGCAACTAAAGTTGACATGTGAGAACTGGGCTTAAACGAACATTTAACATCCCGTCAAAAGACAACAGAATTCACCTTGTGTCTGTACGATTATGGCACAATTATTGCAATTGAAGGTATTTTGTTTAACGCTTGTTCTCCAGAATTTCACACTGAAAATTCTTCGTTTTGATTTATGCTATCATTCATTTAGTCATTTACTAAATCATATAATATTTCATCAGCAATATGAATGCCTTTCAGAGCAGCAGTATAATAATAGCATCATTCCACAGCCCACGCATCAACAGTTGAAAAGAAAGTGGCACAATGAAATATTCACTCTATCCGGTGCGTCGCCTTCATAAAAAAAAAAAAAAAACATTACGTTAAGAGAAGTATACTGCCCCTGTTCTGCAAGTTCATAAAACTTTAAGTTCACCCTGAAAGTTTTTTGTGCTTGACTGTCGAACAATTTAATATAATAAGAGTAGGAATATTCTATGTTTTTTTATATTAAACCTGCACTTGCGGTCACTGATTTCGGATGATTGAGTCAAATATTGAAGTGAAAATTGCTACATCGAACACCGGGAAATAACACTCTTATCTAGAAGGCTTTACCTGTGCGGATAGCCCATATTTTATGCTGTAGTTAAATAATTACGCATTATATTTATTCAGTTAACGCACAGAATCAAGTGCTTGGACATTGTAAATAAACCGATACTTGCAAGAAAAAAAAGTTACACTTATTGCGTTATTAGATATGCGCTCTATAGAACAAAGTAATTTATGCAAAAGTCTCAAACAACGCTCACTGTTCTTATAGGAAACCGGCGTTTGAGCTGGTCCCTCTAAAGTCATCTTCTTTTGTCGATTGCTCTGTCTCAGATAGCAAAATTAAGTTGATTATGCTGTCTCTTGTATTGATTTGACATCTGTTCTGCTGCAGCGTGAGTCCTAAAGAGGACCTCACTAAGGAGGCGCTCAATACAGGGCAGTTTCCTCCGACTCAGCCCGACCATTACGGCCCACAGACTCAGTCATGGCCTGGCAACATCAGCGTCCATAAATAGAAGTGCAGACCAGGGCTCCAGCTGCCTCATGAACAGCTTACCTAAAGCCTTGTTCGTCCCTGGGATAGTGTTTAGTGAAGTGGTAAGCAGGTACTTGTCACTTGACTAACTACTTACCAAACTCGGTTCACACTATGTTATATTAAATTTTGAAGTGTGTAAAGTGCATTAGTGGCTACTCCCTAACGAGGGGCTAGTCCCTAATGAGGGGCTACTCCCTAACGAGGAGCTACTCCCTAATGAGGGGCTACTCCCTAACGAGGGGCTACTCCTTAACGAGGGGCTACTCCCTAATGAGGGCCTAGTCCCTGCTGACTTGCCTGGAAAATGGAACGGAATGAATTGAGAAATTAGTCCAGTAGATTAGTAACTGACTAAACAACTTGACTAAATACTATCCCAAGTTGAATAAGGCTTTACAGCTGACCTTTCGCTTCACTGTTGCGAGCACCAAAAAGTGACGTCATCATCGACGAATCTATGGCTGAGCAGCCAAGAAGTATTTTAACTAATTTAACCAGAAAAATCGTCTTAAATTGCGAAATTCATCTCTAGCGTATAAATAAATTAAGATAGTATCTACTAATTTAGCACTTATCTATTGGAAATTGCAGTGCATGCTGGTGGAAACTTTCACAGCAAAAGCGCCGGAATTTGGTCCCGTTTGGTGACCTGACTTAACTTCTTCTTTTAATTGAAGCATTATTTAGACTTCATATTCAGTTCACAGGGCTCCTCACAGAACATATTTACTCCTCAACAACAAATATAAGTACCGTTTTAGCCAATTCTGTACGCGAGAGAAGCCACAGTAACAGTTAGCCTAGTGCTTGAACTTTCTGTACTCGGCAACATTTNAAATACGGTGATATGTTTAAGAAAACAACATACGAAGGCCTGAGGTCCTCCACTAAAATACTTCGACTGTTATGTTACAATGATTGACTGTTACATCGATGTGATGTAAATTTGGTACGTGCGGTCACGACTAAGTTTTATTTTCCTCCTATCGAGTCCTCCCGTTGCATTATTTACTTCCTGGAAGCAACCCTATTATATGGAACCGACTGAAGACTCCATTTTACAGAGTAACATTGAGCAAGGTTAGTTCACTCTAGCCTAAAAATGACGTGTCGGGCCTAATTTTCGGGTCAAGTCGGGTTAGAAACGTCCGGTCGAAATTGCTTAGATCCAAAAAGTTGGGCATTTAGAAAAAGGTTCAAACCGTCGGGTAAGGTTAGGTAGGCAAGATTTTTTTTTAGAAAACAAAAAACCCGCAACGTCACTTTTAGCTTAGAGTAAGATATGGTAAGGGCGTCTGACGCAAATTTGGGACGAGTCAAGCCTCAAAGGCTTCATTTCGCTGTCCAATCGAAACGCCCCCTAAGTCTAACCAAAGATGCAGCCGTACGTAAAGCTCGCTGCAGACCATAGTCTTTTGAATTCACCGAGTCGGAATATTTCTTTGTATACCTGTAAAGGCAGGTGTGTGCTTACGCAAGATTTCGATAAAACGTTAAGAGTCATCTTCGCTGGCTTAGCAAGCAACACTAGCACAGTTTGTTGCGTCTTTTCCCATTTTATGCGGTCATCCAGCAAGAAGTGATATTTTTTGTCGTTTACACGGACACGCTTTCTATCGCTGTGAAGTGAAAACGCAGGACAAATGACTATCGTCAGCAGCGGGCTTAACGAACAATCTACTTTATCAAATGAAGTGCTGCTTCTCAAATAGCTGATCAATAAAGCAACGAGGCCAAGATATATTTAAGAAAGCTACATTCTCGCAGGCCCGTCGCTCTAACATCACGGTGACGGCATTATCCAAGATACCTCTCGAAAGTATTTAAATTGATCGACGTGCGGGCTGAACGACTGTTGGTAGGTTCAACGTGCGAGTGTATATTGTGGCCCCGGTGTAAGACAAGTTCAAAGTACAGGCACGTGGTTCCCATACGCGGTGTTCCACGTCCAAATGTGTTGATGTTTATATTGCTGAAAGGTTCATAGACATCAGAAATCTAACTCAAAATATGGCGAAATATCTGCAGCTTGATTAGCGACATCAGCTGGCCCAGCTATCGAGACGGCTTTCATTTTAGTGCTTCTCTTGGAAGACACAAAGTTGCATTTGCAAAGACACGGCAACAGCCTGGAGTGTATCCAGAAACCCACAGCCCGCTATGGTATACACCATTACCGGAACAGAACACAATCTCTTTGCGTCGACCCCCGCTGACAGCTGAAGGCCCTATTATTAAGCCTCGTCTAGATGGTCAATCTCTTCGTCAAAGTTTGTGTTTGACGGACGATCTTGATTGACAAACACACTCGGCGACGCCTCGAATCTTGTGATTGACGAATATCCAACCTCTTGGAAAACTTTCAGCACAAACTCGCGGGAGTTTGACAAACCCAAAGTTCGAAAATTATATTCCGCTATGTGACTAACACAATTACTTGTGTGTGGCTTTATCACAGTATTTCGAAATGAAAGCATATTATTTTTAGTGAAATTAACCCGCGTAGTGAATTTTTCTATGCTTGATTCCAACTTTTGGACAACGGGAAATATGTACTATGTGGCAACTGTATGCCGCCAAATAGAACTAGAGCACTCTGAGAGCGCATACCTCTGCTAAGCAAGGCAACGGTAGCAAAAAATTCAAATTGGCTTAGAAACTATAATTTTCTTTGTATAAACTTCAAACTCTAATCATTTGTGCCTTTTGGTAGTAATAACAGCTTGTGCAATTTTCTTGAAGATCTGTTTATAACTTTTTGAGTTATACTGATAACAAACGTTATGACAAACTTGCGTTAAACATACAAATGAACAAACCGATTTGCAATAAAATTTGATCATCTATGTCTTTCAACAATACTAACAATCCCTATAAATTTTATAAGGATCCATTCGTTATTTTTTGAGTTATTGTGCTAACAAGCATATAAATATAAACAGGGACGAACGAACGAACGAACGAACGGATCATTACCAAAATTTGATCATTTATTTTTTGTTACATATCTAACAACTCATGTTAATTTCATAAAAATCCATTCTTAAATTTTTGAGTTATGGCACTGAGAAAAATGAGGCAGGCAAACAAACGGATAGACAAATCTTCACCAAAAGTTAATCATCTGTTCCTCCTGACATACCTATTAATCCCTGTAAATTTCGTCCAAATCGTTTCAGAACTTTTTGAGTTATCTTGGTAACAGACAGATAGACAAACAAACACGACGAAAACAAAACCTCTTTGGCGGAGGTAATTAATTAGTATATTCGTCTAGTTACGTCTATTTCTTGTATTTTTTTATTATTAAATGCTACAATGGAGCCCGATTTACGTTTTAGAGCTAGAAACAGGAGTGCACGCTGTGAATTGCAATAGAAAGTCAAGAAATCAATAAGTAAAGTGAGAAATTAATGCTTTCGTCTACATCTCCGTTTTTAAGAGGTGCTGTTGAGTGAATTATTAGCTGCATATTTCGCCAGTATGAATAAAGGTTTACCCGCCAATTAGCTTCTACAACTAAAATAAAGCGAGGTTAGAATGTCGATTAATAGTTATGGAATGTTGAATTCACTGGTCGTGGCCTCAAAGTGTTTGCGGTTCCTGCTAGGACAGAGAGAGAAGTGTTCGCGTTTTTGCTTCTCGATTAGATTATTGTGTTTGTGACTGATGTAGTGACTGATCGTGTGGACGCGATTTAAGCTTGTCGCACATTGATCCAGAATTGAACCGCCGCTGAAGCCACAGATCAGGAACGACGTTCAGCCCGCACACTAGAGCAGACGACAACAGAACGGAACCGACATGGCCAGTCTTCAGTTAGCCTCGGGAACCCCCTCCAACACCACGCATCAGCCGTTCTGCGCTTCCGAACCGTCGAGAAAATATATATTTCCAAGAATTCTGAGGCAGTATGCGATGTCAGGTTCAAATGTTTGTTTTCGATTTCTTTCAGATATTTCGTTGCTGATCTGACACGTCGTTTGTGGGACAGTGTGCGACAAGCTTCAAGGTTGTGAGGTTGTGCGACCAACTCTCGGATGAGCGGCCTAAGCCCTCTGGTATTGTTTCCTCTGGGCTCAACGACTGCCGTGGGAAGTTGTGTCATCTGGTGGGCAGTGAACATCCGCGAGTGCCGCAGGGCAGCCAAGTGTCCACTGCTGGTAAATGTGCATTGAGGACAAGGATACACTGAGGCAACGGCTCACCTTTATAGTTTTCTCTTTCAAATTTATGTGTGTTATGCGAACATACGTACAGTAACTTTTTATTTTTCTCCCAATCAAGAAATAATTTCTTCTTAAAGTTTCAACGTAGGTCACTAAAACGTAACCCTATCTAAGCTAGTGTAACAATATTGAAGCAACTGTGCAATTATGTTGTTTTAACTACCACCGTACCTTACATTATTAGATAAAATTCAAATACCGGCATGCTTTGCCTTAAAAACAACTTGCATCAAGAATAAAAGCTAGTAATGTTACAAGTTTCGCGCTTTAGCTACAATTATTATTGTGCTACTTACAGACTATATCGTAGTAGTAACAATAGAAACAAAAAGACATTTGGATACGTTATACCTGTTATACTTAACATTCAATTGCTTTCTAGGCATGCACATATACCTACCATGCAATTACCTGTATTACTATATTGTACTATATAGACCACCAAACGCAACCCTTTTGTTGAATATGTCATAAAACTATATAGGTAGTATGAAAACATCTTACCATCCCATCGAAAATGGTCGCAATTCTGCAAAATTCACCAACTCCACTCATTTCACCAAGTCCACCAAGTGCACGAAGGCCCGAGACCAGACCTATTAAATTAATAATCCGTTCCTGGTTCATATCCTGGATACGGTTTCGGGAAGGCTTTGGAAAGACGGACGGAAGGACGGACAGCTCTTATCATTGCAGAGATTGAATAATTTGAGGCTTCGTTTCCACAACAAAGGCGATCTCACAGAGGAAGAAAGAATTATTATTACTATTATTACATTGGTATTGTCCCGCTATTATTATTATTATTATTATTAAATCACACCAGACTGGCGACGCAGGAACGGCGAAAAACTCCATAACAAACCCCCACGCAACCAGCCCAGCGGGTGGAGAAAACAAAAGAATAAAAAAAGAAGATCCGAAATCACAGAATAGCTCTGTGTACAGATCGTTTAAAGCCGCCAATACCAGCACCAGC
>LQNS02000141.1:6161962-6176612 GCA_001587735.2 Parhyale hawaiensis | reverse complement strand
ATTCTTTAACCAAACGAAAACATCAGGTTAAGGGCACGTTCAATTGGGTGCCATAATTAAGCCTTCGAGGCTTAACAGTTCGAAACTTGGGGAAGGTTGCGACGACTTCAACCCATTAAATTTAGTTTCAGGCACAGACCTTAAATCGGTTCCTCTTGAGGCCTTCAGAAACTCAACCTTGTTTCATAACATGGAGTCCTCAGCCACATCAGCATAAGCGTGTTGCTACTTAGGCCGGCTGCACACTAACAACTTTCGTTGTCGCTAGCAGCCTAGACGCAACTTAGCTTATCCGACGGCGCAGTCGTGGCCGTGACTTCAGCATGACGTCTATGAACATCGTGCTGTAATTCTTAAAATACGAATCGTTGTGAACACCAACTGCTCATAATTAAGAGCGATCGTTGAAAGTTCAACATTGCCACTCGCTAGGGTGTAGAAATTGCGGTAGCAACTGAAATATTTGAAAATTTTTGAAGCAGCTAGATTTTGTGCAAGCTGAAACCGTGCCGTAGCTACGTACACGGATAAGTTGAGTTGCCTCAAAGCTCCAAGCGGCAACAAAAGTTGGTAGTGTGCAGCCGGCCTTATACTTGTGAAGCGTCGGGCTAGTCAAACATCGAAGGCTTCATTTCGGCACCCAATCGAACACGCTCCAAGTCTAGACAGCTGTATTCAAGGTCAAATGAGATGCCATGCAGGTATTCAGTTAAACTTCAAATTTAGTTAAATCTACTGATGTTGATGGTGTAAATACATCTTAATATATCTATAGTTTCAAAGTGAATCATATGCGTCATTGCTTGTATAAATACCACAAGGGTTCACTTTGAGTTATTGGAGCAAAGAAAAATTGTGACTGCACACTTTTATTGTCAGCGCAAAGCAGAAAAAAAAATCCTGCTGCAGTGAACAGAAGAATCATTTTGCATCACAATAACTCCAGATCCCGTCCTGCTAAACAAACTAAAAAAAATTAAGTTCGTAGGTTGGGAAGTTCATCTGCACCCTCATACTCACCAAACCTTGCTCCATCAGATAATATTATAAAAACTTCACGCTCGAGCTCCCACGAACAGGTAATGCATCCCAAATGATGCACTGTGCAACACCAGGAAGCACGAAACGCTGCTAAGGAAATACAGTAAAAAAACATTAACAGCTGACTTAAACGCCTGCAGACCAATACGACCGAAAGCCGATGCCTGCAATAATTTCCAAACCTTAACCGACCAGGGCACGAAGCACCGACCGAACTGATTAGTTCGAAATCTAACATCCTCCAAAGTGAAGGAATGCACACAAACCGCTGCACATGTTTCTCTCCTAAAGACCTTGAGGACAGGGACAGAAGAATTCAACCAATACCTCTCATTGTTGCACACCTTAAAGAACATGCAGAGTTCGCAACCCTTCTTCTGTGGGACAGGTTCACCAGATCATTATCCGCGCACAGCCTGCTGACTGATTACTATAATTATTATTATCAATATTATCATCAGATTCAGTGTTATACCTCCCTAGAGGATTGAAGAGTGAAGTTTTACTGAAAAGAAAATGGAACGCTTTTCATCAGTAGGCTTATATCTCGGCATTCCCGCCGAAAAAAACTTGGTAGGCTCAGTGCGCTACTACTGGCGGGAAAAGGCGCAAACAATAGAAAAAACATTCCAGTGGGCGGCGCCATTTGAGGCCTTCCACACGAGAGAGAGTAGAGAAGTCCTAGGTCGAGATGTACTAGGTCGGCTCTCTCGATCGACAGCTTATCAGAAAGGCAAAAATAGCGAACCTACCTAATTTGTCAAAACTAACCTCGCCCGCAGGAACTGCGGCCATATGCAATATCCCTTGCGGAAAAGGCACTTGGGACCCTTGCGTTCGCGAGGCCCAGATATTTTGTGGCAGGGATAGCCAGCTGGCTGAACTAACAAGTCGTCCAACAGATGCAAGTGAGTGTCAGAGTCCGGTGAGCAATACTCCGACTCAGGCAGCAAAAACGCATAAAAACTTCTGCGGACAACCTGACGGTCATCAAACACAGAATTCACCCTGCGCAGGAGCACAATCTTACTGGAAGCACGTGACACCACTCGCCTAATGTGCGGTTCAAAATTAAGCTTCTCATCAAAAACAACACCAAGAATCTCCAAGGAGCTAGACTCCTGAAGCAAAGTGTCACATACCTCCAGATGTTGATGCTGCGGTACAAGTGTCCGAGACCGACTGATAATCATCGACTTGGTTTTAAGGCCGATTCCCACTGGATGAGCTGTACGCCAATAATGTGGCTGGTAGCCAATAAACACGCTTCCAGCTCAAAATCGTGCTTGTAGCTCGTTTTATAGGCTGGTAGCCGATCATCGACGCGCTCCCAGCCAAAAAATTTATTCCGTGCTTTCTGCTTCTACCCTTCAGGTAGCAGCCAACAAAAAATAACTAATTTTATAATACTTTGCGGGCAGTCACATTAGCTGAGTTGAATTTCAGGTGACGAATTAATATTATTAGTGTTATTTCTAATGTAAATGTCGCCAAAAGTGGTAGTTGACTGGAAAAGTTTGAACACGTGTGTGAGTAGGTGACAACATTCACCGCAATATGGGAAAAACAGCATCCTGACCACAAGAAGCCCAAGGTGATAGCAGAACTGTGGGCCCACTACTGCACTAGTGACCGGTACTCGCCTCTCTCTGCCCTTCGCGCAAACAGCGGCTTCACTCACACGTTTTATTCTTGGCGCCTTCGAATGAGCAATAGCCTGGCAGCAGCAAGTTTCCTGGGTTCACCATCACCCATACAGTCAACTGGGAACTGAGATGCAAGCATAACCACAACTGGCTTGCGAACCAAGCTACAAGCCAAGCTTGCAAGCCGATCAGGTATGCTTGCAAGGCGTGGAGACTGGCTGCTAGCCGCATTTCTGGCTTCTAGCTCATCGAGTGTAAATCGGCCTCTACTGGCATTCAGTTTCATACTTAGTATGGGCGAACCTAACTAGCCTTAGCCTATGACCCATCTCAAGGATGATGACGATGTTCAGTCATCCTTGGCCCTATCCTATATCCCCGAGGGGTAATATGGGATAAAAAATTATAAACCTAACTACGCATATTGATCCCGCGGTACATCCTATGCCCCATGATCGGTAACATGACAAATTGGCATTATTTATAACTCAAAAGTTTAACGCAACCTTTCAGCATTTACGTAACTTTTTAGCTCATGCGTCCACATAAGCGACATCATCAATTGGGATTTAGGTGAGGGAAATGGCTTTCTTCAGGCAAGGTTGGTCATCAACTTTTAGAAGTATGGCAGTATAGCGGAATTGTCTCAGTTCTGCAGTAATCTCATTTCGAGATGACAAGTTCAAGAGCAAGATTTGTTTTCTCAACATTAGTAGCTAAAAGGTTTTTTTGGCCAACCCCACAGGAAATAGTGTAGTTATAGAACTGAGTTTTCTACCATTTAAATTTTATTACGCCTTTCTACTGGCCACTGAACGAGTGCACCGGCTACTGACACTTGCTGATAGATGGCGCTGCGTGGGAATTCTCCGTACTTTTCAGATTCGGGGTCAAGTTTTCAGAAGGTTTCTCTACTTGGAAAGGCTTCAGTTTCAGGAGCTCTTCTGTATTTTATGTCATGACTCGACACGAAGTACAGAAATTGCAAGGACAAATATTTCTATATAAATACATTTTTGTATGTTGTTTACCGAACGGAAGTTCGGTACAAAATTTGATATTTACTATTCTCAGGACCAATATATTATCTGCCTAATTGGCTGTAGGGTTGCTGGGTCAGGAAGCCCACGTTTTGTGATATAGACATATTAATTTTATGGCTACAGTGATGCTGAGGGTCTTGGGGTTGCACAGCTTTCTTACGATACGAGCATAGACTGAAGAGGCAGTGCCAAGTTACTGCAAAGCAAAGCGGAGCTTTCAAAACCAAAGTAGGTAACCTATCAGGCTGGGCTAACTACGTGAGTGGGCAGGACCTCCCGAAAGAAGTCCTTTGAGGAAGCATATTGAATGGATAGGTTCACACCTAGGATAATGACACGGAACAGGTTAGCGCACGCGGAGTGCCATAGGCTTGTGACGTCACAAGATGCTTGTACGTTGATGAATAGCTATTAGTAGCAGTATTATTATAAGAAAGCTTAAGCCTCCCTAAGTAAGTACTACGCTCTTCTAAGCGAGGAAAAGAAAGGGACACATAATATGACCATAGAAATTGGGAACCCATGCACGAAAGTCTTCCAACACAAAATCAACGCGCATGGGTACAACAAGTTGGGAAAGATGAGGACGATCAAAATACAGCATGAGCAAGTAGGAGTATGAAAATGGAAGGAATCAAAATGGGTACGAAAGACAGACGTCCGAAGGCCCAGCTAATGGCTAAGGTAACCTACACGAGCCTCTGGGGTCGCCGCGCCCCATAATATACTGTAGAATGGGCGAACCTATCTAACTTAATCCTATGGCCCATCCTATGCCCCCTGAATGGGATAAATAGCTATTTTCACTGTTTTTTCATTTCCCATTTGCGTCTTCAGATTGTCCTACAGTAATATGGTTGCACAGAAATACGTATCAAAGCATCTACAAACTTTTTCAGCTTTCTGAAGGATAAAATTATGAAAAGCAGATGAATTCTACCCGGCAAATGCTCGCATGTGTCAGAAGCACTTTTGAAGTCAAGTTTATCATCTTTAAAATGCAGTATATCAAGTGAGTTTTTTATCCAGAGTGATGGCATTTTGGAGATGGAATCAAATGAGGGAATGTCACGAGTCGACGTGCACTGCTGCTTTCAAGCGACACGCTGGCGCTGCTAAGTCCGGATCTTGTCAAGTCCAAGGGTTAATGTTTTCTATTTATTTACGTCTTCTACCAATGATCTGCTGTCCTCTAGAATTTCGAACCTCTGCAATAAAAATTGGTTCAGATGTGTATGATTAAATGCCGAAATAGAAAAACTTTTAAACAAAGTTTGTATAGAAACAGTAGAGTATCAGTGGAACAAATTTCTTTCTTTCCGACGTATAGCAAAAGTCTATAGATAATAAGGAGAACCCAGACAATTGCTCGGTAAAATTTGGGGGATATCAGCTTACTATAACTAACTTACAATAATAACAATTACAATAATAGTTACTTAACTAGTTCCCTACATCTAAACTGTCTTACGGAACGATGTCGAGGAACTGGTGAATGATTATTCCATATTTTTTTTCAATGATACTGTAGTCTTTTACGGTTAGGGGAAAGCCATTGGAAATAAAGAACTGCTTTAGAAAGTTAAATTCTAAATGTTAATTAGTGAAACTTATTCTTAGATCATAAAATCAATAATTTTTTGAACAATTTTTACTCAGAAGACAACAACTTGGAACGAAATAAAACGTGTACATATTTGATATTCCTTTCTTTGGATCACAATCGTGTAAACTCAGGACAGTACTTATGAAACTTCTCATCAAGTATTTCCCTACTTTAAACTTTAACGTAATACTAATCAACAAAAAAAGAATTGATTCTCTCTTTCAACATAAAGTTCGCCTGCCTGACTCTTTACGTTCATCCCTGGTGTACAACTACTGTCGTTCCAAATGTGGAATGCGCTATGCGGGCTCTACCACGCGCAGCCGTAGTACCAGGGTCGCCGAGCATAGAGGCGCTATAGTTCCAGAACCGGTCACCCCTTGTATACACCTTCTCACTCCTCCATTCGTGAACATGCTTATAAGTGCAGTAGTCCTTTTACAGCAAATGATTTCAAAATTTTCTCTTCTGCTAAAGGTAGTCACAATTTACGCATCACAGAATCTTTGTTCATTTTCAAAGATAAACAAGAATTCAACGACATGCAAAGTGGAACACCGCTCCGCGTCACAGGTCCATAGTAAATTAGGTTTTCAAAGCAAAATTTCAAATCTGTATACTGTGAAATTGCTTAGTTTTCTTACTGACTTTCAATTTCTCGATTTCAGAATCTTTGCCGATGATGGACAAATGTGTTAGAAACGTTCTTTCACTTATGCCTGACTAGCTCGTGATTTCACTCAATTTTAGCCAAATGGCAAATTTTATTTCCTATCTCGCTTTACTGTGCGTAATTCAATTAAATAAACAAGTGGTAAGTAAACTGTTTTAACACTGAAAGATTCCTGAAATCTAATCAACAACAGGGACGTGAAAGCGAAATTTATTTTATACCACCGGATATGTTTTGAGTTAGCCAGTATATTATACTCGTATTTCACTAATAAATAATATGGGACAAACAACTTTGCATATATACAATATATAAACTAATCGACAGATATTTGGCCTTTATTGCAATAGAGAGACTGAGGTTCATTAAAAAATTATAATTCGCAAACAATCATTCAGCCGATGTTCTCCTCCGTAATTTCGCCTAACATCTAGATAAAACAAATGCGTACATATATTTAAAAACGCATTATATCGAATAAAATATAAAACAAGACAACAGCTTTGCAGCAAATTACCCTAAATTCCTAGCTCCGTTGTCAAATCGCTGTAGCACGGTGGACGCATGGCTGTATTGTGAACAGTTATGGTGTCTATCCTGATTCCGTGTGTTGCTGATTATCTGGGCAAGTGTATCTCCCAGTTTTACGGTAGGAGGTTCTGTTGTGCCGTTCTGTAGCTGCAGGCTGTGCGTTTCCGAACGGACTCTTGTGTGCATTATAAACATAATATCGTGTGTACGGAAGACCCGCGGTGAGGCTCACCTGGCAAAGTAATAATTTGAGACGCTATTTTCGTATCCCCATCCCGTGTACCCACCCCATCGCGCTCCATTTTCAATTTTTCTTCACGGGAAATTCTAAGAACAGACACTATAGAGCCAGACAATAAAGACCGTATGCCCCACGGTTGAAAACTTCGCCGAGGGGACAAACCTTTGGGCAGTAACGACGCTCTTCTCCGTTGTATCACCTTTACGCCGTCGCGCACCACCCAAACTTCGGAAAGTTGAACCTCCACTTGCGTTGCGGCAGGGCTGTCAAGTTCCAGGGTTAGAACCACGCTGTCGTATTTTTGCTGCGGGTCAGACACGCTTATGTTCAGGCACACGATCTCTTGATCTTGGAAGGATGAGTAACCGCTGAAATGCCCGTCGGTCGAAGAAAACAATGCAATCCCGACGCCTGGATTGCCAGTGACTCGATTGTTGCGGTGTCCTGCTGTATTTTCTGCCTGTGACAGTACTTGAGCATCGCTTCGTAGAGAGTCTGTTAAAGCGTGGGGGAGAGACGCGCTTTGACTAGCATCGTTATGGTAGGAGTAATCATTGGATAAAGTTTTGGTCACATTATCTGCAGCTGAATAGACTGGAAAATCAAACTGCCGACCTTGGAAACGTACAGAGCTTGAATGCGAAACACCCTGCTGTTGGACGTTGGAGTTACTGATATCTGAAGAAAGTTGCTCACTGCTCTGGGTGACGTATAACATTCGCTCAATATCGCTTCCCATATTCACATAATGCAAGCGTGCACCATCAGTTTCTTCAGTAGAATTATTGAGCTCAGTATGGCCAATAATATTATAAATATCAACATTTTTGGAGCTAGAGCTTGCAGCTGGAGGAGCCAAAGTGCCATCTTCAGAGCTAGAGACATCCTTTACTTTATAAGAGTACGAGTTCATTTTTTCAGGTAGCTGCTCCACTTCGCTGGCATTTATTGGATTACTTCCGTGCTGTCCAAAGTGATCCTCCAAAGATACGAAATAACGTTGAGCTTCCGGTAAAATTCTTGCTCTATTGGCACTGCTTGCAGTTGTTGACCTTTCTCTGGCAAGGAGCTGGCCCCGGTTGGACCTAGACACGTGTTGTGGCGCTAAGCTCGGGGTATCCATATCAGCACTGGGACTTGTTACCGAACTTGATTCATTAGCAAACTTCGACTCCGTCACGGTATAATTGGAGTATGGGGGCGTTGCGCTAGTATTAGGCATGTAATTAGGATTGTCTTCGGCATCAGAAAGAGACGGAGAGTGCTGTATTGCGGTAACGGTCTCCGCGACGGCGTTGTAGATGATGTTGTGGACGCGTTTCGTCAGAGATTGTGAAGTGCCATTGAAGGTCGAAGAAACTGGAAACTCAATGTTAATATTCATGAAATCGCTCGAATGTGCAGAAGGTGTATTATCTGTTGTGTCATCGCTGAAATAATTCAAGCTCATTGCGTTGACCAGATCATAAAAAGATTTTGAATCACGTTCATCGATGTCTTCACGTTGATCAAACGTGGAGGAAGACGCTTCACTGCTGGTCGACCCCTGCTGGGACCTCAGATTTGAAGGAGTTGAAGATATGTATGACAGATCAGCATTTTTCTGTTGATTGTCAAGGTGTCGGCTGTTGAAGGCATCTGCAAAAAATAATTCTAATATCAAACTCAAGGCGGCAACAACAGAGAATTACTTTAATTTGAGGTAATAAACAAATTTAGGTGTAGTCTTTGATCTTTACTGTAACCAAGGCATCTATCGTGATCAATTACTAAAGTTGGACGCAGCCTTTATCTATTTCACGAGTTCCGAATGTTGTAAGACACGTTTTGGAATATTTGCTGTCAGATCGAGGCCCTTCGACCGTCTTCAGTTCGAAAGTTTTAAGTCACGATCCACGCATCATTTCAGCAAAAAGAAATTAGCAAGCTGCAAACTGCGAATTCTCTCTTTATGGCATCATCTGTGTAACAAATTGTTTCATACAACGCACTGCATGAAATTTTTGGAATTTGTTTAAGTTACTTGCTAATGAAACCTCAATTTTAGGTGCGACACAGTCGTCGTTCAAGACACTTTTGGAACTTCTGCTCCCCACTGTTCCTTTACTATCAACAGTTGGAAGGTTCAGATAAGGGCAGCACACTAGGTTCAACTTCTGCTGATATTTTTACATGTTCTTACGAAAGGCTTTGGCAAATACTTGTCCAGTACAGTATAAGCCAGTGTTTGATAGCTGCACATTGATGATACGCTATTATTATTTCGCAACCCATCTCACTACGCACTAGTTTTAGATTACTTCAATTTTTATGCTAAGCATACCAGCCTACAGTCATGAGTATATTTGTTGGCACGGTGTAATAAAACACAGATATTGTTCATAAAACCATGTGTAGGAGATTGGAATGAAAGTCAATTACATACAATCACATGTATTTCCACCTGTTATTACCACTGCAACAACCAGAATTTTGAAAATCGCTATAATAAGAGAATAGCCAGCAGAAGTGTAAATATTGCAGGTTCAAAAAGATTAGCATGGTTTATTATTTTTGTCTATTTACGGTGTGCATACTGTGTAATTCTGCTTTGAAGTCTTTCTACATATATTTATTGTTAGAACTTTGTATTCAAATGATGTTTTCATACTAATTTTGGTATATTCCATTTCAGCTCATTGTTACACTATATTTTCATAGAAACAAGAGATTTATTGTGATGGTGAAGGTTAACACAGTGAAGGCCTCAGCAAACGTGTTGTAGCTTGGCACGTTAAGGAGAAAAACACTTATCATGATAAGATTTTCAAAAGGTTAAACATTCCGCACTCAACTGTTCGAGCAATTATAGAGAAGCATGCCCAACAAGGTCATGTGAAAAACAAGATAGTACGTTTAAGGAAAGGTGTTTTGTCCCAGAGAACAGAGCGAAAGATTGTTAGATACTGCAACTAAAACCCAAGGGCCACTGCAAAGGACATTGCAGAAGATCAGTGTAACCCTGGAGCAAATGTATTTCGACATACAGTTGGAATAGTTTTGAAGAGAGCTGGATTGAAAGCTTGTCGTCCAAGAAAGACCCCATTACGCAAACCTGTACAGTGTACACCTTGAAGCAAGGATGGAGTTTGCAAAACGTCACATTGACAAAAACATTGCTTTCTGAAAGCAAGTTTTATGGTCGGGCGAAACAAAAATCGAGCTCGCTCTATAAGGCATAATAGTATTTCACATGTTTGCAGGAAATCTGGCGAAGCCTTTCTTGCCAAAGGACACCGTACCAACAGTGAAGCACGGTGGCTGAGGTTTGATATTTTGGGATTGTTTTGCTGCTACTGGACCAGGACGCCTTATGCAGATCAACGGTATTATGAAATAAGAAAATTATGTAGAAATTTTGATCGATAACTTGAAATAATCAGCAAAGGAACTGTCAAGCAGTCGACGTTGGTGCTTTATGCAGGACAACAACCAGAAGTATACAACTACTTTGACTAGGGAGTAGCTGGAGAACAATGACATTAATGTTTTGGAGTGTCCTTCACAGAGCGCAGACCTAAATCGAAAAGAGAATCTATGGAGAATATTGAAGTTGAGAGTATGAAAAAAAAAAAACTAATGAACCTCATTCAATTAGAAGACATTTTTGCGGAAGAAAGGAGTCACATTTCTGCTAGAGAGTGCTTCAAGTTGGTGGAAAATCATAATAAAAGACTGCAGCAAGTACTTCAGGCTAAAGTTCATACAATCGATCATTTGAAATAGGGTGCCAATAGTTTTAAACTTGTGAATTTTGAAATTCAATTTATAACTTCTTTATTACTTATATTTTTGGAAATCCCATTGATGTATAAAAAAGAAAAAGGAGCAAATACATAGGATTGCATGTAATCGACTTTCATTCCAACCTCCTGCACATGGTTTTAAGAACAATACGTGTGTTTTATTGCCCCGTGCTAATAAATATGCTCTTGATTGTAAAATTTACAATAGAATCAGAGGGCAATAATGGCTTAGCCCTCTTAGATATCTTCCATACGAGAGAATATGCTAAATGTTTAGGTTCTGAGCACAGGAATATAAACTATTCTCATGCTCTTCAAGAGAAGTTTTTTCATTTTATTTCAGGTTCCAGTGCGCTAGCATTAAGACGCTTTTCTTTAGAGTATACAGGATATACTCAAGCTACGTGGATATCCATAGCGAAACTTCATTTTGCCTGCAGTTAATACCCAGTCAGACTAAACGAGGAGCATTGTAAACCTTTTCTGAATTGATTTTCAACAAAATTAATCAATAGGCACAAATGATTAGATTTTGGTGTCGATACAAAGGAAGTTATAGTTTCAGTACCAATATGAATTTCTCAATACTTTTGCCATGCTTGGCGGTGGTATGCACTCTGAAAGTGCTCTAGTTACCTATCGTTTTGTATCTTTCCAATACATATCACCATTAAGTTTGTTGCATTTAGACTTTAATGTTACGTAATTTTAGTTAACATTTAGAATGGTAATAATGATCAACTCAACTTACTATTTAGAGGTGTTAAGAAATGACTTTTAAGATCGAAACGTTCATTTTTGAATCATTTAAGATAGGCTCTCGTCATGAATGATTGCATTGCGAGTATTAGCCCTTGTTGCTTCTAATTTTGAGGTAATAGTCTTACTTACAGTTAAGCGAGGGGGACGGATATCGCTGATGAAGATGCCAATTTTTCGTCCTGTACAATGGAGCTGCAGATTCTGAGAGATCAGTTTTTGCAACGTTGAAGGAAGGCTTTAGGTTATACTGCTGCACCGACGACTGAACTTCACCATTGGACGTAGTTTCACTTCCTGAAATTGAGTCTCTTGTCTCACCGGATAGTTTTGCAAGATCTAGGGAATCACCTCGCCAATCTAATGATTTGAATTCACTTTGCGATCTAACTTGATGGACAGCAGAACGTTTTCCCCTGTTGCGAGGAGGATTCATTGACCAGCGCTCATTTCTCGACGATGTACTCGTGTCTTTCCTTTGCGGCGCTATGGCTTCAATGACGACCTACTGGAGAAACAGCGACGCCTAGGCTTCTGCTACTTTGTCTATTGCTAGACGAGGTGGACAAAGCCCGTCCGGTATCGACATCTGTAGTGAACCAACCCTCGACAACCAGAGTCCGAGCTGTTTTACGTCTGCCATCGAAGACAAAGACTGACCGGAAGTGCGATAGCTGTTGTACGCGTTCAAAGTTACTGAAGAGCTGGTACCTTCTGAGCTGTCTGGATTGCGTCTGGGTAGCTCGGCGTTCCAGAATTTATGTGCAAATGCAGGTAGGCAGTCCGTGAGGTCGATGGTTCCGGGTCGCCAGAGGACCGCTGTCGCCGTCTGTTGACGTCAGAGACATATTAAAGGAGGGTTGTAATCATAATTCTAAGGTTACTGGTGTTACATAGACTGGTGGGACCCAGCCGCGGCGCAATGACACACCGGGAAGCAGTAACAACGATTGTGACACGGATACGGAGATCCAAGTAACTGCTCAAAAATATCCAGTTCAAATAAAGGGAACACAAAAATCACACAAACGAACAAAGAGTAAATTTTATAGCTCGGAAAAAGCATGTAACTATACTTACGCCGAGTTTCGTAGATGAAATTACAATTAATAGAGAATTTTATTTGTTGCAGCTTACACTGCTCAGACATGGATGATGCTCTAATAGCCTCATTTCGGGTTACGGGTCCCGTTTTTTCGGTTACAGTACTTAGCTCAATTCGATCATGATAACACCTTGTCTTTGATCTGTAGCTCTTAAGCGTTTCAAGACATACATAGAAGGCCAGTTTTGATTCTGTCACCAATGGAATCCTCGTAAAAACTTTTGTTGCTGAGCATTCGTGGTGTAAGTAACTTACCCTATGACTGGTCTGCCTTCATTTTTATGCGCATTATCTCGAGTACAGAAATCTTGTATTGGTGTGAAACTGTGGCTTATATTTGCAAATATTTCATACGTTTTACTGTCGTATAGGAGCCCGCACTGAGAAAAATTTTGATGCACTTAAGTGTTTCACAGAAAAGCATCGTTATGCACGTAGGTGTTTCATGGCGTAGCTTGGTGTGTCGTCGCGGCAGACAGAAGAAAACATATATCAGACAGAAAAACATATTTCCGCAAAAACAAAGTGAAGAAATGCTTTGTAGTTTTGTTACACGTGCGAAGCGAGAAGCGGTTACATACTAACACGCAGTTCGCTATAGTTTTTCAAAGTTTTGCCTCTGCAGGTGCATCAATTTTTCCTGTTTTTGATGCATCTTTGCATCATCGGCTTTATCACAAAACCGAAACACATAAGTGCATCAACTCGTGCCAAGTGTATCGTAAGACCCTATATTCATCACCATAATGCACTTTATATTTATGATGCTCTTGCGTAGTTTGGTTTTAGGACAAAAATACATATAATTTTGATGCGTCTAAATGCATCAAAATTTCTCTCAGTTCGTAGCCGAAAGCTAAGTCTGCTCTAGGAGAAGCAACGTATGCTAAGCTTATATATTCGACAAGAACAGCAGACCAACACTGATTTGCCATTTTCTGGGGTATTCGGTATTCTCACCTTTTCTCGGTGGCCACAGACGACGTGGGCGCTACCGTTAGCCTGCAAAATGCTAACTGAAGGAGAAGCGGCGAAGGCCTCAGTCTTCGCGGCTGTATCGGTGGGCACGTAGGCGTAGGCGTAGCTGCCCGCGTCAGGCATATCGCCGTGTTCTAGCCAGCTCCTGCAAATTTATAATCCGCCTTATGGTAATTTGCCATTCATATCAGGCGTGCTATTTTCTGCAGGGGTTCTTGGGCTTATCGAATTACTTGGGAAACAAAGCGGAGATATTAGAGCCTGGTACAGATAGGGGTAAATGTTAATCATCAAATCTATTGTTCATTGTATGGCAGAAGTCTTCAGCGGTGTCATAACGTTTTCTATGTCAGTGGTTACAGAAATGTTGAAGAACTTAGCGACATGAGAACCAAAAGCTTTTTTCTGAAGTGAGTGAAGCTGCTCTACGTGCAACTAAAGCAACACGGTGAGAGTTCATACCTTGGCAGAGCAACGCAATGTTTATGAAAAATTCTCGGTTAGTATTCGTCTTATTCCCCACCAGAGTTATGGGATAAAAAGTGATTTCTAGAATAATTGAGGCGTACTGAAAACGAAAATGACATCCATTTTTTTGTGGCAATTGGGTTAACCAGGCCTACACCTTACCTAACCTGTCCGATATTATGGAGGGGCTTACACCTAACTACCCGACACGCCTCATACGCATACGCATGAAACTTACCATGAAAACCTAACGTAAAGCAGCAGTATACGCTCCAACAGGTCATTAATTGGCCCGTCGGAGCTCACTGCTGCTTTACGTAAAGCTGACAAGATGAAAATTTGATCCAACAAGCCAGAATTTCTACAAATCAGGACCTACAGTTGCGAGCATAATTAAGGGACAAAAATAAAAAATTTCCTATCTCAAAAACTCTAAAAGGTTCAACGCTGAAGTTTTAACACAAAAGAGGTATTGGGATACTTAATAATATGCTAAGAATTTATTACGATTCGAATAATAAGAAAATTTTTTTTTATATTTAACTTAAAATTATGAATTTAGTGTGAGCAGAATTAAGGGACACTTTTCAAATATTGTAATTTAAATCTTCAGTAACCCCATTTTCTTGCTTTTCCGAAGAAGAAGAAGAAGACTGCCTACGTCATATGTAAACATTGCAAGTACTGCAAGCATGGCTACCCGGGAAAAAGTTGATAAATCTTTACGCATAAAAATTGTTAATTTACACAAACAAAATCTCAGCATCAGGGCAA
>LQNS02000141.1:6104258-6134679 GCA_001587735.2 Parhyale hawaiensis | reverse complement strand
TTTTGAGCCTCTGTTGCGCAACGTATAAACTGTACGGCACTTGTGGGGCCACACACGCACGCACGCACACGCACCGCGCGTACACGTCACCATCACTTACCATCACCGAGAATGTCCAGGGTTCAGACTAGTGCGACCCGGCTGCTCCCAGCAACTGCATCGCGATTCAAAAGGATGCTGCTAAAGTTGCCGTCTGCACTTGCGGTTAAGTCAAGTCAAGTGTGTTGGTTTAAATTGACTTAGGACGTGTTCGATTGACCGCCGAAATGAAGCCTGAGAGACTTGACTTGTCTGAAACTTGAGACAGAAGCTTTGGATTTTGTCACTTGGAATCGGGTTGTGTAGAAAGCAAGAGGATTTCGTTGAGCCGGTTACAAACTCCATTAATTTTACACAGTAAGAAGTTCCAGAAATCTCATGAGTAACCGATGTGGGATCAACGCCTGAAACTCAACTTAGCGGGTCGAAGCCAGGGCACCTACCTGAAGTTTCGAACAAGCCAAGCCCTAAAGGCCTAATCTTAGCGCCCAATCGAACACGCCGATTGACGACCCAATCGAACTCGCCTAATATGCAGTTACGGCATCCAAACAAAAAAGTAAAATAAACGCGTCTTCAACAAATTTTTGAAGCCAACGTTCTCTTTCTTCCTCTTACCTTCATTATCTCTTACAAGTTAGTAATTAAGGTTCAGCTAAATAAATTCATTGTTCTAAAGACTGTCCATGTCGTTGGCAATTGATGTGTTTTTACCAAGTGTAACTTTTAAGGTTAGTGGAAGCTTGTATAACATTGTCAATACTACCTCGTGCAGCCACGCAGCACCATATAGTCACCGAGTTGTATCAGATTGCCGAGTTCTCCCCCCAAAATTTGGACCAATAAAGGTGTCTTCCCCGGATTTTTCAGGGCTCAGGTCGCTGGAGAAACAGACCTGAGCGCCGTAATGCCTGCAAATTTGCTCGGTGAAATGCTGCCAATAAATGATCTGTATAGTGGGCGATACATTGCTGAGGGAGGAAGAGAAGAAAAATATGTCAGTGATAGCCTCGTGATAGGATCCAACAAATGATGGTAGACGGATTTACTTTTCCCTGATATCTTGTTAAGTGAGAACGAAGTACTGTTTTTCATACTCCGATATCTGAACTTACGCAAGCGTTATTAGAGTATCTTCTGGTAAAATGCAAGTATTTATGTTGCAAAAGAATGTTGGCCAAAGTTACAGTAGCAATGCAATTGGACAGATTTAGTTACAACTGGGAACATTTTCCATTATCGCATCTGGGGCAGGATGCGCAAACGCCTTGTTAAGTTACGGTAACGTAATCTGTACACTTCTCTGTAGAAGTACCGATGTCGCGGGTCAGATCTTGTCACTTTTTTGCACTGATCTTCGCAGCCTTGCGATCAAAGTGGTTTGAACCTCTAACCTATGCATACCTATATAATAGACAGACTCAGATGTTAATTTGAGGAGTAAAAATGTAAAACTTCAGCAGCTACATGGTAGCATTCGTGTATGCAGCTGTACAGTTACGATGCTCGTATCTTTACAAGGCGTTTGAACATCCGATCCCTGGTTGACAAGTTAATCAAGAAAGTGTTCTATGAACAGCAAATATGTTGGCAACGATTGGAATCATTATAAAAGAAGACAGAATGGAAGTAAGACTTTGGCACAACGCTCTTTGTTTGGTTTTGCAGAGCTTCAAAATATTTTGCTACGTAGCAATGAAGTCTCTTCCACATCGCACGGACTCCAAAACTTGTAGTCAGATTTCCAGCACAACTCAGAATTCAATAAAATTAACTATCTGCCTCTAAAATCACCATATCACAACAAGGCAAATGGAGTCTTTAGCGGCTGTCACCTAAGTAGACGACAGACGAAATTGCGAAGCGTGTTCCAGTAAACAATAGAACGAGCAAACTCACATGTTAAAAGACGTATTCGATTGAGATATTAACTCAAGTTGCTTAGCTTAAATCGAGCGGAAAGTCAATTCAGACCGTTCTTTTCTCCACTTTGATTTGATTTAAAGGCCTTAAGCGGACCCGGCTTAGGCCGAAAACTGAAGTCTTTAAGCGACTTTAAGCGTAATGCACCTGACGTTATCCTAATTTAAACAACAATGGTGGCATGGAAACAAACTTTTTCGCATTCGGTGAATTATTAAACCAAAAGGAAGAATTTTTGCAATTTTAACCTCCTGAAGCAATATTTGAAAAAACAAATAAATAACTCGTTTCTTTGATACTTTGATAGCAAAGAAGAAAACCTATTTCACAGTTAACTTAAGTATATCGCGCTGAATTCAAAGAATTATAATATAGATTGGTAAAATGACAAGAACATATCGATCAATCGTATGGACCAGTGTAGGGATATGTTTATATAGTGCCGATTACTGTCGCGTCCGATGCATCCCAAATTTACTACAAAAACTTAGCTGAGCAGCTCCATACTTGTAACATTATGTTATGGTACGACATTGTTGCAGCTTGCGAGTAACAAATCCATGAGATTTACTTCCAAGGATGCTTAACTATTGAAAGTTAGGAACGTAGCGCAGGTTTTTGCAAGTGACGTCACAGCTTAGGTTAATATTTTACAGCCTAAATTCTAAAATCCGCTCGATTGGGACAAGCTCAAATCGGTTTGAAAAGTCAAGTGCACTTAAAATATTCGACGGCGATGTCCCAATCGTAAACGTCCAAAGATATCATCTTATCGTTTACAGTAGCGCTTCATCACGCTAGATCTGCTACAGTTCACTTCTCTTGACTGTCCATTCGAAATTGCAACTAGGTCGTTCGAATAGCCGAGGAAATTTCTATCAACTATTTCCTAATTACAGAGAGATAACCTAAAAAACACGCTATTTATGGGATGCAAGGAATGTATTAAGCAACAGCAGACGCACATTTTTAAAATCAGTGAATTTATTTCACCAATTCACCAAGAAATTATCAAATTAATTTTGAATCCTATCGACTGTCTTTGTTGCTGATGTTGTGCTTCTTGCTAATATATATAATTTTTTATTCCCCCCCTCCCACGAGTAGTTTCTATTCGGTTGAGGCCCTTATGTTAATTAAAAAAAAAATAAAATAACGAAGTTTCACCCATGAGCCGTGGAACCTGTTTGTCAAGAACGGCCCATCAAATATGGCGTTAATTAGTTCATCAATGAACAAATGAAGTGGGTCAAATGGCTAAAGTTATTAAGTTGTCATAAGATGCAAAGCTCTGAAATTGACTTACATCGCACATCAAACACATTGAAACTCTTGAATTCATTGCAACAATCTCATCAGAGACCAAAGTCGGGTTCCATTTCTCAATAAGCGCACTTTTTTTAAATCAAGGCGCCAGTTCACGGCTGCTGGAGAGAGCGCTATACACGATGTTCTTCACTAATGATTGCTAAGATCAATCAGCGCTTGATTGATGAAGAGCCTGCAAATTCAAGCACGGCATGCGAATCTTTCGGCAGTTTGACCTCAATTGGTGTTTTTATCGCCAAAATGAGACCTAACAACACCGCTTGCGGCGCATGGCAACACCGGGCAGTCAGCCGCACATAAACATGAAGCGCAATTATATGCTGAAATTGAAGACCGCTGAGTAATGTTGCTTCAATACGAGGCGGCGATTTAAGGTAGAGTGAGGTCGAATTCAGTTGCTAAGTTTTGTCTATTCCTATGTTTACTTCTCAAAGGTCTATCTTTTAGTGATGGTACACGCTAGTCAAAAGAACGAGTATCGTCATCTTTTCGTCTGAACGTTATACTGAACTCTTGTAAACACAGCTTTGAAATTGCCAAGAAATGGTGTAAAAATCTTTACCGTCAGTTCAGTTTACTCCGCAAGTGCCGTTAGTTAACTTTTGGAGACATTATATCTAGAGGGATCTATCTCTCGAAATCTCTGCAAGTGTGTGCTATTTACATGGACACATCTACGCATTCGGACGAAAAGATGAGGATACTCGTTCTTTTGACTAGCGTGTGGCATCGGCATTACGATGCAACTTGTTCCCCAATGCAGTTTCTGCTCCTTAAGATTTTCCCACGGTTTTGAGACTGTACTCAAATGAAGATTTCCAAGGTTTGCTTCTTGACTGCGCTTAAGCCTTTGGAAGTCACCCTCCATGTCTGTTCTAAACATGTGTCAGTCGTAAGAATTTTTTAACTGATGGACTTCAGGATAGCTTGGCACCAAGGAAGAGAATATAATAGTGCGGGATACTGTCTACATTTTTGTTATACCGAACGAAAGAGAAGCGTGAAAGAGAGCCTGATGCGCAACCAAAGTTAGACTGTATAATTAGGCAAGAAGAAATGACAGAAGGAGTGGAGCGATGATTTTGTGTGGTGACTTTGTGCATCTTTTTTTTCGTGCCAGTGAAAGAAGTACAGTACAGATAAAATAACATGGAGCGGAATCACTGAATAAATGTCACTAACGCAGAATATGCCGAGAACCCAGCTAGTGACGAGCGCATAGTTATAGTCAGGAAGTTCAAGCCTCCGTTTCTGAGCGGAAGGATGTCACAGAGGAAAGAGCAAGGGACATATAGTATGTCGATAGAAATGGGGAACCCATGCACGAAGATGTTCCCACACAGGATCAACGCGAAAGGGAACAGCAAGTCGGGAAAGAAGAGGAAGAACAGAATAAAGCATGAGTAAGTAGGTGTATGAAATCGGGAAGGAAGCAAAGTGGGCACGAAAGACAGACGTCCCAAAGGCCTAGCTATTGGCTGAGGTAACCCTATGGCCCATATTATGCCACCTGGGGGGGGGGGGACGAACGCATATATTGAGGAATCAAACGGATATCTTGTATATATTTGCAGACCATTCTTCTCAAAAACAATGTAAAATAAAGCCGTACGTAAATTAATTTACCGAGAAATTAAAATCAATATGATATGCTTGAAGTCATTTTAATTTTTCTCTCTATAACTTTCTGAGTTTTTCAAACGCGCTGACAGAGAATTGAGAAGTTGCAGTAATTAAGTTTCATTGCAGCCCACAATAATTTTAGCTCTTAGCTCTATCGTGCAACTAGACATTGAACTGGCACTCTTCGGTGAAGTTTGGTGAGCGTGTGGTTCCAGAAATTTTTAAAGATATTTTACTCTTCAAACAAAAAAATTCAAAGCTTTATGGTGGGTATTTAAAAAAAAATATTCTCACTTACGTGTGATTTTTTCTGAAAGACGTCCTTCCATTGCAACTAAAACGGCCTTAGACTTGAATGCTTTTAGAATCATATCTCAGGATTATAAATTCACTGTGAAGTAGTGTCGTACTGCGGAATGGTCTATGATTAAAAGGTTTACTTATAGAAGTTACGATAGAGTCTCAAGAGCTCTTCTCATTTGCATTTTGTGAGTAACGTCTGAAAAGTATTAAAGAAGTGATCCTAGCACGTGCCATATACTCTGCAAAACGAGTAAAATTTCTGGAAATTCAGAATATTTGCTCGTCGCTAACCTTTTCTTTTCACGATGCGGTCGAGCTCGCTGTAATAAATTAATCTCGTCGACAGAGAGCGCAAGCGAGGGATTTCATATATAAGGATAACCATACCTTTCCTAGAAAATACCGAATGTTACCCAGGCTTTGGAACTCCGTAGGTACGCTCGAGAAGATTTCCACGGCCACTTACCTTTTGTTGGTTGGGGAATTAAAAATTGCAGCAAAGATTGAATTCCCTGGTGATGTTGGCTTACGGGGGCACCAAGGAGCGAGGGTGTTTTTGTTTACAACGAAAAGCTCCACCTGAACACTTTTGCGATTATTTACCGGAGTAGCCAAGAAAGTCAAAGGAAATTTCTCTTTGATAGAAGTTCGCACTACAGTGTACTTTTCTATTTTTCGTACACAATACCAGGCTGGTAAAAACAACTGTACCTGTGCCAGCAAACACGTTTCTGACATGTATCCGTCATGTCTGTTTCCTAAAAAAAGTGTCATAGGTAAAATTTCGGGTATATCTTCAAATTCGCACCCAGCAAAAACTTGAAAAGCTGTACGTTTTTTAAAGTTTGTATAAGAAAGATATAAAACACTTGGGTGTGTTGTGCTGCCATCTTGAACAATATACTATAGTATGGATTCATCTATAAACTCTTGAAATTGATGCTTATGTATAATGGCATAGATTTGAAACGCTTGCATGCTTCGTATTGAATATATAACAGAATTGGGACAAAAAAATGTCGATTAAAGAAAGACAGCAGAGAAGGATGTGATACACATCAACGTGAAAATAGACGCTGATGAAATTAGAAAACTGGTCAGAGAATAATCTGATAGATTCGCTTAGATCCAACAGCTGGCAGTAGACGGACCAACAGGCCCATTCCCATAGAGCGGCCGGGCCTTATGATCTGGCCTTCGATGAGTTATTGCCAGTAAATCAGAATCATGGAGATATCCGAGGAAGAAAAGAGAAGACGAAGAGAATACACTCAGGGAAAGCATTGACCGTGCAAGTACACTTAATTATTGCAGATTCCCGGAGATCGGAGACGTTAAGTTAGTCGGGGCATGAGAGAGAGTGGATTACGGTGGCGTAGAATCTGTGGTCGTAATGAGTTTGGAACTCTTAGATAAGGAGTCCGTAACTGTGGAAGATGTTGCTACGAATGTTTCCCAAGACAATTTTTAATAGCACTGACTGGCTCTTCAGCGACAATTTCGGAGGGAGGAGTCTATTCCAAATATTCCCTATGAAGTACGGGAAGAATGTACTTCTTCAATTTTTTTATGCTTGAGTTTCCGGCCGTTGTTTCGCAAGCAAACATTAACGTCTCCGTCAAAAATCCGATTGTAGGTACGTCGTTCAAGCCAATCAGGAACTTCAAAATATCTGCTATTTGTTCCCCGAGTCGTCTTTGTTCGAGAGAGATGAGTTCCACTTCTTATAGGTGTAATTCGTATGACTTGATGGATTGTTTCGTAGTTGAGGTATCAATTTTGTTGCTCTGTGTTGGATTCTTTTCATTTATCGACATCTTTACTCTTATGTGGCGACCAGAACTGAACAGCTTATTCTAAATGTGGGTGCACTACTGCTTAGTACAAAGGGAAAATTATATTCTTGAATTTGTACTAAATATTCCTGATAACGAATCCCAGGAGTCTGCTTGCCATTTTGACACTCATGTCAACTTGCTGACTGTGTTCTAGATTGTTTGTGACGGTTATTTCCAGGTCACGTTGTTAGGTGACAGTTGCCTATTTTATCTCGTTCATTTCCAATTGGGCTGACGGGCTCTCAGCCTCCAGCCCAACATGCATGAGTGAGCATTTGTTGACATTAAAGCTCATCTGCTAAGTTGGGGACCATACCATGAGGTGGTGGCGGTCTTGTTGGAGCTCAAATCTATTCCTCAAAGAACGTCATAGTTTATTGTCATCTGTAAACTTACTGATGTTACTGCGGGTGTTAACGTCAAGAACATTGCTGTATATTATGAACAAAAAATCAATCAAATGTCTATAGCATCAAAGTAAGAACCGACATTGATAATACTATATCTGGTATAGTAACAACAGCAATCGTATACGTCAAATCTTTACTTGACTTTTGCATTTACTTGGACTTGTTTCTTAGCTACCAGATTTACCTATTTTACTGTTTCCCATTTGCCTCCATGCTTATTTTCACTCATACTTTTATTCATTTTTAAATAAAACATTTAGCGCTTAGGACCAACGTCGCTGTGAAATTTTCAAAGTCTCTATGTGAAGCTCTTCATTTTAAAAGGGCAAGCTAGGAAATGATTCCACGTGCGAACGCTATTCCAAGTTCTCGGGAATTGGATAAAAATACCGCGGCCTGGAATACAGCTCTGATTGAAAAGAGCGAAGCTCCGCTTGGGCCAGAATTTAGAAAGCTTTTAACTCTGCAAGTAAAACAGCGAGGCAGTTTTTGATGAAAATAATAAATTTACATTTTTTATTATTTTAGGGGACTTGTTAATTGCGCAACTGTCGGGTATGCTTCTGTCGGTTCGCATTGTTTGGAAAGAAATCTTCGATTGCTTCAATGGATATCGATGAAATGTTTAGAAATGGTCTAAAGTGTACAAGATTCACGTAACTCTGGTACTTCCCAGCACTATCAAAAACGAAAAGTTTCTCCTTACTTTTTTTGTTTGTTTTTTCCTCAGATGTCGGTTTGCGTTATGTTCGTTATAAAAACTTAGCATCCTTGGATGCCTCAAGTGTGGACAGGATACGGAGACGATTATCTATCCAGCTATAATTCGAAGGTCTAATGTCAACCTATCTAATCTCTTGGCAGAAAGGGAGGAGGCGCAATACAGTATATATGATATACATATAAAACTAGAGAAGCACTCCGAGAGCACTTATCACCGTCAAGCATCGCAAGGCTGAAAGGTAGAATGGTAGACAGACACAAAAATAAACAAGTGGTCTGACGGATCAACACCAAAATTTAATTATCCATTTCTTGTGACACTCGCAACAGTTTCTGTAAATTTCACAAATGCCCGCTATAATTTTTGCGTGACGTTGCTAACGGACCGCCAGACAGACGCAGAGATAAATCCCGGCAGAAACATGACCTCCTTTGTGAAAGTTATAAAATTCAAAGAGGTTTGTTGCCCATCCCCCTTTTCCTCATTCTTTGTCTAAGTATCTTTGATTGGTACAAGCAGTACGAAAAGCTACATTTGAAAGCATCGACGTAATCGAATAAAAAATTAATGCAATTGAGGAATAGTGATTTCTGTAAACAAGGCTTTAAAAAAACATTTTATTACCTTGAATGGATGTTACATATGCCAAAAAATTAGTAGCTATGTGTGAAAAGACTAGAGCAAAATATAAAATTAACTGCATAAAAGATCAAGACTGACAGTAAGCCGTTAAATTACTTGCAATTAAGGAAATGACCTACAGGACAGTGCGAAACTTAAAAAGTAAAGGGAGAGGCATAGACCGCAACACTACTGGACTCTTAGGTCTGACGCTGGCGGCAAAAAGTCGGCAACGGAAAAATGGGATTTTCTCAAGAGCTATTCTTTTCTCCTTATCTAATACTGAAGAAAAAAATTCCAAAGTACCCAACATCTTTCTTGCGGAGAAGGTATCTTGGATACGGCAGGGACACATTTGGGCGCTTGCCTGCATGACCGTGTCTGGACCTGTTCATAATAGCTCTTGAGAAAATCCCATTTTTCCCATTTTGGCCGCCAGCGTCAGAGGCCACTTGGACCTAAGAGTCAAGTACTGTTGTGGTCTATGGGAGAGGAATAAAAGTAAGATACCATGCCACTACTAAAAGGAAGAGACTAATAGGAAAATGCAAAACTATAAATAAAACTAAACGACTAACAGCACTATATGAAACAAAAAATCAGAGCATATGACTAACAGCTGTAAACGAACTCGAGTAAGAAGCAAAAGCTTAACAGTACTAAGCGAAACTAGATATAGGAGGCAAGGAATAACAAAGCAAGGTGAAACAAAGATTAAGAACCAACGTACAGCTAATAGTTCCTTCCAAAGTAAGAAACAAATCTAAACGACCAAAGGTACTCTTTCAAACTACTGCACAAATAAAACAAGTGCACTAACAGTACTGCCTAAAACGGGTACAGTACATTTGAAGTAACTGAGGACGTCTCTCACCCGAATGCACCCAATTTCCAGGCCAATATTGCCTTAGCTGCAGCCATTGATGTTATGTCTTAGGGCTCTCAAGATATTCTTGATCCGCGGAAATTGAATTACGCTGCCGACGACGCGACGGCAGTCACGACTCGGTAAATTCAAATAAATTGATTGTGCCCTTTAGTATTGAATAAAAACTGCGTTCAACATATAATAATGGTCGTAAAATGGTTGGACCCTGTAATACTAAATAATAAATTAATTTCGATCATGAATTATGAAATAATCTCCCCCTTTAATGTAACTAATAAAATATTTGTACGGTTTATTGCTAAATATTAAAGTTGTATTGTCATTTGTTGCGAAAAATATTAGGTTTGCCCTATAATAAAAGTACAAAATGGTGGGACTCTTCAATATTACAAAACAAAATGGTTGCACCTTTTGATGAATTAATAACATGATCGCATGCTTCAATAATAAATAATAATGCGCGTGCATTCATAAAAGCAATAATGTTAAAATCGTTTCACATTTGATATAAATAATCAAAAAGTTGCACTATTTCCCCGTAAAACTGGCAAACGCAACTGATGCAATATGTTTTAATTGTCACTTGCAGAAAATGCAGATAATAATTCAAAATAACAGAATCGGGCATCAGTTAAAAAAAACTCAAAAGTTAGAAAATTTATGCATGGGACACAAGCGGCCAGAAAATTAGTATACAAAGGAAGTTGCAATCGAATTTCAAATTCTCTCGAATGCAATCGATTTATCAGAGGCTTAGGCAATTATGTCTGAAATCCAATTTCATTACTGAAAAATGTCAACCAGTTTGATATGCAGGCTGAGCTTGAAAATCAGTTATTAAGTTGAAAACCAGTTTTCATTTTCCACTGCTTATAATAAAGTAAAAGCAAAAGTTTAACTAAGTATGTAGGCGAAAGTAAATCATATGCGCTCAATTCTAATCTTACCTTGGATTAGGATTTGTGGAAAGTTGAAGACGCCATAAGATAAACGTATTTAAGGCAACTGAATATTTTCAGATTTACCGCAGCAATTTACGTTAAAAACACTTCGCAATGCACGACTTTCCACGATCGAGGTCCATAGAGATATACCAAAATAATAACTAAGCTTCCTGCGCGTCATCGAACACATTTCCTATACGTTTGAAATTCCAAGCTTTTTGCGAATAGAGTAAAGAATTTAGATTTTGTAACGCTCCAACATAGTAAGACTGCCTCGTCATCTACAACATCTACACCTTCCGAGAAGAAAACGGTCTATGAATCCCATATTAGTTATTCTGACTGTAAAACGTACATTCTGTACGTATCTCTGTGCACCCGAGCAGAGAGAGCTCGTAGCGTGTTGCTTGTTTTATCTCTCACAAATGTTTTACCTTTGTAAATAAACTTACAAGTGTTATCTGCAAGATACAATGCGGAATGGGCTGTACTAGCTTGTATCTATCTCGATAAATTTGGGCCCGGGTCTATAAAGAGAAGGGCAATAGGAAAACTATGCATCTACAAGGATCATCACGATCGAGGTGTGGGTTGTCGGTTTAATTGTGTGCTTCAACTTTTGCACGAACGGTATTTGCTCCCACAATATTAAATATTAGAATATATCTATACATATACATTGATGGCCCATCAGAGTTAAAGAGATATTTCGTGAGTCGTTTAATGATAAACTTGCGGAGAAACTAGAAAAAAGGCCAAGGTTTTCTTTGAGATGACATAGAGCATTGTTTTTTTGCAAACCCTGTTTGGGAATTGGCTATTTCAGTTTGTGTAACCAAGGCTTCTGATCTGGACTGACAGTGTCGTCAGAGCCGCCTCAGGATTGGATTTGGTTCGGCAGTTTTGTGCAAACCTTGCTTGGGGATTTGAATGAGATTCAGTCCTTGGATTTGGTTGGGCAGTGTGGTCAACACCTGCTCGGGATCTGCCCAGACGAAATTTGGTACGCGTAAGTAAAACACCAACATGAGCTACGGGAGAGGCTCTCCTAGTCATTTTCGTAAGACGGACACACTTTAGAGACTGGAACCAAAGTAGGCAGAACCCAGGACGCTGTGTAGAAACGGTGCGGGTGCAGGCCGCTCGCGCCCACTGGCACCAGGAGCAGGAATGTCTCCAAAGCAAACGTTCTTACGCAGTGAATGAGTCGAGTGAGCGTGGAAAACAATTACAGTTATTTAACATTAAGAACAGCAGCCAGATAACTGCTATGCAAAGCTCCAAACTAAATTTAACCGTTTTTTTTATTTATACTGGAGCCCGTATTCATATTACGGCATTACATATACAGCAGCTGCACATTAAACATTCCTGAACGAATTGTATAAAATTGCAAACATTAAAGGCCTGGCATTTGCGCATGGCAACTGAATCGCAGTTGTATGTTATTAACAACATGGAAATATGATAGTTGTTCAAGGACCTCATTAATTTCTATTTTTTTATACCGTTACTATATTGGAAATTTGCGTTTAGGAGCCTTCAAGCGCACCGACTAATTGGCGGCTAATGAAGCTATTTCCACTTAAAACTAAATTAAGTTTATATAAATGAAAGCGGTGCACTGAGTGACACGAACATTTAAATGCATATTGCTAGTTATGCTCTTTGAATCAGAATTGAGCTGGCCTCAGTTTCTGCGGCTGAATCATCAACCATGAAATAGAAGGCTTCACATTGCCATTGCATAGCAGAAAAATAGAATTTCTGCAAAGTTAAATAGTTGTCATTTTATAAAAAATTTAATACGAAAAATATTTAATCAGCTGACAGAGAATTTAATCGTAGACCATACGATTACATTCATGACACTGTCAATGCGTCACCATGGCACCGAGGGACCTTTACAGTTTCACGAGGAATACTTTTAAAATTTCTACAATATTTACATAATGTATACCTCACGTGGCCGCTGCCGCGCGAAAATAGACTCGAAATTCTTGTGTCACGAGCGTTACATTTGGCGCAGAATATTAAATAATCTTTTGGAGCAGCTCCAAGGAATTATAAAATCATGAAATCTAGGATCCCTTGGGGTTTAAATTTAGGCTGAGCGCTCCGAGTGCGTGGAGGCTGACTTCTCTGGTGTAGGATCGTAGCGAAGGCTCAATAAATGTTGATGTTATTTCGACATGATTCATTGCACTCTCTTATTGAATCGCTGCATTCAAAGTGTGTTAAGAGTAAATATCAGTGGTAGAATAGCTAAATAGAGCATGTTGAGAGTAACTATTCTGAGCAGAATACATAAAGAGATTGTTTTAAGATTTATTATCATTGGTAGATTATAGCTAAATAGAGCATGTTAAGAGTAGCCATCACGGGTAGAAAAGCTAAATATGGCGAACATGTCAAGAGTCACTTATTATGAGTAGAATAACTAAAGAGGGAAGTAGGTATCTGCTAAACCACAAAGACCGCCTTCTTAATTGCATTGCATACTAGGCTCTTGTACGTACATGCGGCACTCTAAGCACATTAGCACTTGTGCACTCGGTAGCTACACTATCTTACCTACTTAAACTACGAGAAACTAGTTGCAAGCACAACACGGTCAGGCTACGGCAGTCTGAAAAACGGTAACTGTAACCCGAATGCGGTTATGAGAGCGCCAGGTGCAGTATTAGCGTCACGAAAGCGTTATTCTGTGCTAACTGCAAGTTCGCAAACGAAAGCTTGAAATAAATCAACTTTTGTACTCACTGTCGGTTGCGGCATTTTCTGGTTGTTGATTTGTGTCACTTTCAGTTCTCCTTGATTCGAAATAGATAGGTGTGTGCTATAGCCTACGTCCTCCTCCTCGTTTTTGCTATTCGGGTTGTGACTGCAACATAACTTGTGAGTGGCAGGGAGGGGGGGTTATCAGTGTTTGACCAGCAACTTTGAAATTGGGATTACAACCAACACAACTCAGATGAACAACCGGTAACTAATCCCCAAGACTACTTTTTGGAACACGTTATATTAATAGTTTACATATACTGTACTTGCTACTATTAGCATTCTTTAATTTCCTAAAGGTTGAAATTACCATCCTTCAACGCTATCAAAGTGTACATAACGTAATAATATCTAGGAAAAGTTGTAGAACGTGTGTCTAATGCATCCTCGCAGGGGCAGGATGTTAGAGGGCTGCGCTTGCATGGTGTAGTACCCGAGATCGCCTCCATGTCAGGCAGGCGAATTTTTATGAGATTTGGCCTTCAGAGTTAGCAATTATGGCATACACACTTCAGTGCGACAGAAGCTGACCATGACAAAAGTAGGAACGGTCGCAGGGCACCAAACTCGCCACGTGCTATGTACGTTCTCGAATAGTCTGCGTACGTGCATCGCTGTGCGTGCTGCGTTCAAGTACGTGTGTTGTGTGTCATTGACATGAGTCGCTGCATCGCAGATTAGGTTAGGTTAGATAAGCTAGGGTTAGGTTAGGCAAGGTTAGTTTAGGTAGTGCTTATGGTAGTGCATCTGGTGGTAGTGACGCGGCAAAAAAGCTTACTTGAACGCACGCATAGTGATGCACGTACACAGCGTGGCGAGTTTGGTGCCAGTGCTGACCGGTCGGAAGCACGCAGTTGTCATATGGACCTTCCGTCTCTGATGCCAGAGCTCTCGTATTTTGTGGTTGACTGCAACCATGCACTTCTTGGGGGCCAGCGGATACCCATCTGCAGCACGAGTTGGTGCAAATGAATTTACATTTGAAGTGTGCGGTCAAGTTAACTATATTTTTACCACAGTAATCTAATTTTGTGAAGAAGAAAAAAGACGGTAGGTCTATGGGTCGTTCCTTCGCACCCTCGCCACCGCTACCAATTTCCATTGTGATGCTTGTGACCCAAATTTGATTCCTGTTATCTATTATTATTATTATTGGCTTTGCTTTTTCCAGTGGCATCAATGGTGACTTTATATTGGATAAAGTTGAAGCTAATTCGGATTATACTCACTGTATAATTTATTTATCTATGTGTAGTTTCAGAACATTCACAATGCTATGACAGTTTCGATAGTATCTAACGATCAGGCCAATTTAACCACACTTTCAACTGCGAAGCCCACACGCAGTGGTTTGTGCTGCAGATATTGACCGACTAGCTCCTTAGGAATAAGTGCGGCTGCAGTCGACCACGCTTCGTCCAGAACTACGGCGCCATCGACAAAAAATTACAACGATCCGCGCCCTTTTCCCTGCTCATCCCATCTGAGGAAGGTAAGTTACCCCTTGCAGCTATGCATACCTATCTCTGCTGAGTCAGTGGGCCTAGCGTCGCAAAAAACTCGCATGCCTGGCTTGGCCTCGAACCTGCCACCACCGGCGCCTGAGTTGAGCACGAAAGGCTGTTGCTACCGTGGGCATCTTAAATGCAAGTAGTGAATAGTAATTTCCTAATACGAACTAAGCCAAGCAAAGCAGACAAAAAGTATGATGTGGCAGTATCAGGGCGCACACACACGTGTCTCCCTGAGCTCTCTGTCCGACTGGTTGATAAGTGTCATTCAATTAACACTATAGCGGAGTTATGATGATCACATTATTATCGAACGATGACTTTTTAAACAATCATATATTAACCATAACATTTGCTTTCGTTACAGCACAGAATAGACGTAGTCTTAATAACGTATTATGAAAACATAGCGGGTAGTGTATCATGTAGGAAAGCTGGGCCTGCCAAGAATAAAGAAATGAATACTTCTTGGTAATCAGCAGGACATAATTCAATGAAAGCAGCCTCAATTACTAAAGCAGTTATTATAGCTATGGTATTAAATAAATTTTCGAGGTTAATGGCAGAGCAATACGCAATTTTCGAAGAATAGGAGCACCGCCTCTATCCCACAACCGCAGTTGTTTATAAGTTTCTTTCGACAGCTATCAACATTTGCAAAGCAATATTTTCAGCACTAGTGAGTAACATCGGTGAGAGAGTAAAACAAACCATGCGGTGTAACCGTTAGTTCATATTCAATTTAATAAGTTATTGCTTTAAAGGCCTCGAGAGAGATCAAAAGTTACCACAAGGATAAGTTTCTATTAAAAATAACTAAATCGGGCAAAAGAAAAATGTTTCTATTTGTAATTGCATACGACCATGTTATCCATTTGATAACAAAACGGAATTTCAAAGTCAACAGATTTGTTTTTTGCATTGCAGGATATCCGACAGACGTAGGGTCCGACAGCTCAATGTCCAAAGCGCAAACTGCTCATATCCATAATGTTTGAATGATCGGTAAGTGAAATATCAGTAGATGAAATATGCTGTTAGTAAAATATCCAGCAAACAAAATATTTAATACATCAACTGCCATTAAACAAATTGTCCGTAAACCAATTGTACATATAGGCGAATTGTCCAAGGGAAAATTGTCCGAGTACGCCAGTAGTGGTACTTTGATAGATTGCTTTTTCTTCTCCAACCTACACTGACATATTACTCACTGTATATTCAAAGCCGATGACAATAATTATTTTTGGTCTTTTCGGCATGATGCAATACCTTCTTCTGTGTAGCAGATTCACGACGTGGTTACAACAGAAACTGAAAAGCTTGGCTCTCTTTTGCCCCTACGAATGAGAAGGTAATGAGATTAAATCCTTTTACCTTCCTAAATTGAGATTTTTAATTAGCGAGGCAGTTTAAGGTGTGCAGCCTTCAGTTCTGTTTAATAAAGGGTTCCGCCTAATTCTACCCCAAAAGAAGTTAAAGTTGGAACCTCCCGCACGTGCTGGTCTAATGAGCCTGGGGATACTTTGGTACTGAGCTGTCTAATGTAATGGCCCATAAAGTTGGTCATTGCGGTATCGCATTCTAAGTTCAACCGCCGAGCACCTGAGACGGAAGGAGTATACCGACTGAAATTTTATATCCCATGCCCCGTTATCTAAAATTACATGATAATTTACGGACGTAAATTGCTTCTCATTGCGTAACTTATTGTTGTAGTATACGGGGCGAAATAAGGCTCTTAGGCCTGTGGCAAAATTATACATAAAGTTCGGGGTAAATTTTTTTCTCATTCACGAAGTTGACATTTAGTATAATTACTTTTAATTCTGTGGCCCTTTGTTTAATATCATTTGATCTTCATTGCAAAAGTACTACTCCTTCATCAGGCACTGTACGCATCTAATGATGCAATCCTTCATCTCACAGTAAAATGTCACAAAAACTCCACAACGTTATTACGTTTTGACTTCTGACGGCCAAAATTATTCGCATTCAAAACAGAAACGCGATGGAGATACTATATCAAAATATAGTATCTCACTAATATCAAGCGCTAACGACAGTAGTGCCGTGCAACAGACTAGTTAGAACATTACAGTATTTCATGACTATATATAAATATCAGCAACATGTAGACGGAATTGGAGTATCATAAAATGAAAGCCGAGGGTTTCATTAGGAGTGCCAACTTAAATACCACAAGTTCTGCTTATTAGTCATCAATATCGTGTTGGAAATTTTGAATGACGTATGCTTTGAACTACCAGCAAGAGCAATTTTGCAATACATGGATCTGTAATTGCATTAATCCGACAAAACTATGAATTTTAAGATATACACTTAGGTGACTGCGATAAGTCACCCGAAGATATAAAATTCTCTGTGTTGTTTATTTAATAAGCGAGCTAACCCCAGAAAATTGCCATTAAAACTTTTATTTTGTATGAGTGGATGGGAAGCCGTCTTTGTATGGGCTACCGTAGCAATAACATCTTATATCATGATTAGCTGGTGGCATGAATATGAATACTCCAGGCACACTATTGTGAGTTCAGTATCAAAAGTTCTACTTCATTAGAAGTACTTGTTAAAAAAACGTGACGAAATGGGAGAACTTTCAATGAAGTTTTCCAAGCCAAAGCTTTCTTAAGAAACAATAGTGTTTACATGGTTGTGAAACTTCTGATTAGTGCAAATTAATGTAGCAGTTAAATAAGTGAACGTTAATCATTAGCTAAGCTTAAATTTATCTAACTGAGACGAATTTAATTCTCAAGGTTATAAGTTCACACTGCGAATGAATTTATTTTGCCATCTTCATCATCTTTGTCACTAGATGCGTAAATTTCTGTTTTAAACAAATCAGTTAAAGTTTTGAAATAAAGTGTTCTCAATGAATACAAGTGTAAGGTGTAAAATGAGTAAACTTTTATGTCCTGCAAATTTACTTAGCCCATAATGCTCAAATGATTCTCATGCAATCTTTTCAGATGCTTCAATATTGATTTAATCCCTCAATTTGTGCTGAGACCGCTCTTCTCATGCCCATCTTATCACCATTAACGGGATCCGTTTGTCCTCGGTTATAACGATGCCGTTCAAGGTCGGCATCCTTTTTCACTAAACAAATTCAAATACGTATAGAGTGATGACGCACAGGTACGCTTTTGTCACTCTTCAAAAAATCTTTCCCTTCGCCTGGACGAAAGATTAATTTGGAAACTTAATAAACACTTCATTGAAATACCGTATGTTTGTTCTATAGACTTCATGGATTTCATGAGAATCTTAAAAATGTAGTAGCGCAAGTATTTTTGAGCAGTCGTCATTGTACATTAGAAAAACGGCTTGTACAATATTGCTTAGGAAAATTCTATACAGCTTAAGTTGAAGAATTAATTTACTTATGGAAGTCAGGCTCCAAAAACAAAGCTCCTGGTAATGCGGAATAATAATAATAACGCTACAAAATATAAAATGCAGATCGCCATGAAAAAAATCAAACAGTAATGACTGCAGCGGCACAATAATAATTAACTGATGAAAATCTTCGTCGGTTGGGAACATTTCATCCCAAAATGCGGTTTAGTCGTGGGTAATCGAATTCACATTTTCAACAAAAGGGCCTCCGGTACCACGACACTGTTGACAAGTACTAGTGGAGATCACTTCAAGTGTCTTCAGGCCAAAGAACCTCAGGCTGTAGAAAAGAGTCGTTCAATATCAGAGTGAGATGAAGTAATATCACCGTGATATGATACGAAACTATTTAGCAACTGTTTCGAAGGTCTACGGATAACGATACCAAGATTTAACTTACTCTTCTGCAGATTTAAAATAATCGAAGAATATTATTATTCTTTTTTTTTGCGAGTGTGAAGAGTTTTGCTATCAGTAGTACCGTACTTGAGAATGTTTTTAATTCATAGCTGTTATGTCATTAGAAGTTCTCATGCTTGACCATTGAATTATAAGCGTTGCTAAAATTATAACTTAGACGCAAGCCTTATAACTTTTAAAATTTACGTACCAGTGCAGCTGGGCAGGCAAATTTGCTGTACTAAAATAAGTAGACGATCTCACTTCTCTTTCTTGGCACAGAACAAAACTTAAGACCACTTACGACGCACTAATCCAAGAGACAAATTGCGCTGACCTTTCCAATGGCAACACCTCAATTACATATATGAGTTTATAGTATATTGGCAAAATTCACTTTTTCCTCTTTCTTTGAGGGTTTTCACTACCTTAATAATTTCACATCACAAAATTAACTATAGAGAATATACGTTATTCTCAGGGACTAAACACTTGTCACGATCACGATCACAGATCAACGACCTCCGCTCGTCACCACAACCAAGCAACGAATGACCTCCACTGAGGCAGGCAGGCTCTGTTCATGCGTTCCCCTCCTTCCCTCCCACCTCCCTCCACACTCCCTCTTTCGTCATAGCACTCCCACTCGCCGAGGGAGCATCACGCCCTATAGGCCACCTTTGCCTGTACCGCACCCAAAAACGGGACCTTGGGAGGCGCTCAATACGCAACCCCTTCCTTTTGCACCCTACGGGGGACACGCACTTGCCTTCTGCAAGTGTAAGGAATTCATATAAACTTTTGTGAGTTGTGTCCTGTATTGGAAAACGTTTTCTGCTAGTGAAAGGGATTAATATATGCTCTTATATGTTGCATTGGCATTCGCCTTCTGTAAGTGCAAGACATTCTTATTAATGAACTTCTTTTGCATTGCCAACGTTTTCTGTAAGCGCACTGAATTAATGCAAATTTCTTGTGTATTGTATTGGCGAACGTTTTCTGCAAACGCACTGAATTAATACAAATTTCTTGTGTATTGTATTGGCGATCGTTTTCTGTAAATGCACTGAATTAATACAAATTTTTTTGTGTATTGGCGAACGTTTTCTGTAAATCAATGAATTTAAAATAAACTTTTTATTTATTGCATCGAATTATGCCACGCTAACCTAAAATCCAAGTTGAACTTCCTGTCTGGCATTAGCTACGTTCCGTTGTCATCCCAACCATTGTCAAATTCCTGGAAACCTCTTCTGTGTTGAATCGGTTCAGAGACATGCACGGGCCACCTGTATATATGTACGTTAATTCTAGGACCGTGTTCACACACCATCCACATCAACGCGTTCGTCCATCAGCTTGTTAGAATGTGTTGTTGTACCCAGGCAAAAGCAGAGAAGTGCGCTGTTTTCTGAGTTTTATTTTATTCGGAATTTAAAAAAATATCTGTAACTTGCCCAGTGGTCCTTGCAGAGGAGACTGATTTCATTGTAAACGTTTTAGCAACTTTTTGTGGCGTACACAAAGTTATGCTGATGAAGAAGCTACAACGCTTTCGGACGAGTGGATGAGGGAACGTGGTGAGGTGAATGACGTGTGAATTTGGTATAAGACAAACTTTGTGTCTGTTCTGTCGGTTTGGTGCCACGGACACGATTATTGTAAGATCCAAATCTATCGTATCGAAGTGTTGCCATGCAAACCCTGCCTAACTTTGCAAGCTTCTACGATCAACGTATCTTCTACTGCGGATTGTTGCAGTGCAAACAGCGGTAAATGGCATCGTTGTTAAAATTACTTTTCTGCTACGTCAGACGAACATCACGCAACTGTCGTCTGTGGGTGGAAGATTTCTCACTCTCATCGCTTGTCTGCTACTTGGCTCAACGTGGGGACAAGTAATTCCGTTTTATTAGGGCAAAAAGTTGGTGAGAAAAGAGGTGTGCATGCCTCTGGTACAGATAATTTGCGAGTTACTTAAGTTATCCAAAGGTGTAATAACTGTTTCATCACCAAATCATGCATTTAAACTGTGCATTTAATGGGTACTTTGAAATTCGAATCCCTATATTTTCTTTTATTTTCGAACTAGACTATCTGGATTACTTCGTAATAGTGAGAAAATTTTTCTGCTTGTATCATGTACGTATGCAACTGTAAACTCTTACGATTGGAAACTGCATTTGAACTTCACATCGCTGACTTTTTGGTAATTTTATTACTTTTAATTAGAATGACGACATTTGTATTGGAAACAGAGATTTTTTTATTAGCACATGAAAGTTACTCTTTGGCAGAAAAAGAAATAATCCTCAGTTACCCAAGTTTTAAGGCCGAGTGGTTCTTGACGTGTTCTGCAAAACTCAATTTGACAATGCAGGTGCGAATCTCAGCAAAACGAACCCTGTTTTTTTTTCACCCTGTTTTCTTGTGGTATTTGCTACGTGGCTACCAGCTGGCAACCACGTGGCGAACATCCCGCGGTAGTCACAGTGAGTCAAGCTAGTAGCTAGGTGGGCACCACCTCGGCAGAATTAAAAAAAAAGAGATTTGCGGCTAACGTGGCAGTGCTGCTTCTGGCCAGTGTGACAATGCCACAATGGGCCCACGTGAGCCCCATCTTCATCATTGGTAAGGTTTCGAACAGGGTCCCACGCTAGCCTATGCCGTTGTGAAGTATGAACACAATCTTTTCCTGGTTTCGCCACAAATTTTATGTAAGAAAAGAATGCTGCTTTTATGCGGAATGCAGTAAAAGTTACCAGTATTTCCGGTAAATTTAGAGCTAACATCTTCTGCTTAGGGTTAGTTCATACGCTAGTTTTCTGGTTCTGATGCGCACTGCTCAGCATCTTCAGTACGTTGCTGTATTAAAAAAACAAATAAAAGAAAAAAAAGAGAAAGAGAGAGAAGCGCTTAGCTTCATCAGTCCTAATATTCAAAACTGCACAGTAACACTGACCGGACGGCTAACATCTTAGAATTTTTTTTGGTAGACTCACAGCTGCGTTTACAAGCTTACTACAAGCCATGCAGAAGCTCGGGACGACCACTTATGGGATCAAAGACATGCCCTGCGAACCTGCCCAGAGCGGTTTGCGTGCTCGTCGTATGCCTAGGATGTGTAGTGAATTTACCTCATTGCGCGTAAGCTGCAGCAAAGCAAATCTTGTGTTCGTAAGTTTCTTTTTTCTTCATTTTTAGTTTGTGACTATTGCTGAATTGGTCGGTTCATCTGCTTCATGTTAATTACATCGGCTCCTAGTGAAGCGGTTTTGACCTTATTGGAAAACATAACCTCCTTGACGGAGACAAGTATAGCAATTGCTATGTGTGTGAACACAGATAGACTATCTAGAATGGCAAGTTGATTATTAGCATCAAAGAGGTAAATTTAACTATTTTGATGAGATTTTAACAAGTAACTCTTAACCGACCACAATGGAGATTTCACAGCGTATAAAAACACAAACATGTGGTGCCTGATGACTGATATTATTTGGCTGTATTCTGGTTGTAGCGTTACCGGTATTCAGTGGTACGAATTTTCTATCGATATTTGCAGTCGAACAATTTACGTAACGCTATAAGTAAGGGCAAAACTGCATAATATTCTCGGTTCTTCGAAGAATCGTTCTTCGGTAACCGTCCACGGATGTGCTCCTTGTTGTTACGACATTTGTTTGTTACATTTAATAATTAAAAAGCAGCTCCTAAACACAACTGAAGCGCTTTTTTGCCCTCGGTTTTCAAGGGCACGTAGAGCACAACCTGTCATTATTATTCTAGAATCAGAAATTTAATTCCTCTCATCAGTCGTAGCTCAATCATCTATCTCTCCATCCTGGAGGAAGATGGGTACTGAAAGATGAAAATGAAACTAAAATTAAAAAGACATACGTTGCTGTTGAGGCGTAAATCGATTTACGATATTGTGAGGCAATAGCGACATGTTTACGTCCTTCTGTAGCGTAACAAAAATGCTCTATCAGTAGACATGTTTATTTAAATACCCCTCACTCAATAAACAGCGCTTCAGATGGGAAAAAATGCCTTCTAGCAGAAACGTTTGCAAAGTTCTGCAGCAAGAGTAAGTTTATTTCAAAGACTCTGAATATTAACCAGCGCATTTCCGTTTTACAAATAAAGCAGCAGGAGTTTGTTATCGCGTATATGGATTTTATAATTCAAGCTAGAAAAGTTATAATAAGCATTGCAATGGTAGACACATTCTCATGTAGTATGTCAGGTTACATTGTGTAAGTGCTTCTCTCAGGGGGCATAGTATGGCATAACTTCGTAACCCATAGGGTTAGGTGAGTTGGGTTCGCCCATCTCATGTTACAGGGAGCAGCACCCCCATCCCCCAGGGAATTTATGTAGGTTACCTTATCCAGCAGCTAGGCCTTAGGGACGCCTGTCTTTCGTGTCCATTTGCTTCCTTCTGATTTCATGTTCCTACTAACCTTACTTTGTACTCTCCTTCTTCTTCGTTTCCGACTTGACTTTCCCATGCGCGTTGCCCTTGCATGGGAACATCTTCGTGCATGGTTTCCCCGCTTCGATTGACATACTATATGTCTCTTGTTCTTTCCATTGTGACATTGTCTTGGTGCGGAAACGGAGGCTTAAACCTCAGACTATATCACTTACATACTATCAGTGGGACTCATAGAGCGTAGACAGGCAGAGGTCTCAATTTTGGGAGTTTCAGTTTTGAGATAACATGTTCTATAGCATCCTCGTTTGCCTTACATTTGCAACACATGTTTTTTTTTTGGGGGGGGGGGTGGTTTAGCACCATCTGATATCGTGAAATTGCACACATGAATATAGTGCCAACCATGAAGGTATAAAGTCCTTTATAACTTCATGGTGCCAACGTAGTTTTGCTACACCTTTCTACTGGTCATACATTATGTGGTCAGCGTTAGCTTCCATACATTCACGACAGCTGGCTCTCCATTCACTCTACGTTCCTGAATTCTCACAGTTTCGGGGTCTCCCCGTCAGGAATTTTCTCTCTTTATCACCCGCTAACAAAGTGAGAGAGGTGATCATGTTTTCGTTGAAGATTTAACTATATATATATATATATCTTAGTCTGTTCACCCAATGAGTGATCGAAGGAGTTGAGCAATGTTCACAATTTTTTGCAAGGAGTCTGGTGGGTTGCCCTCAATGTGGCCCTTGCCAAAAAACTAGGATTACTTGGCCATCAAAAATGACGGTGATGAAATTTACAGTCCACCCACAAACAGGTAGAAGGAGTCGAGCTTTGTTCATAATTTTTTGCTGGAAGTCTGGTGGGTTGTCCTAGATGTGACCCATGACAAAAAACTAGGTTTAGCTGGCCATCAGAAATGACGGCGAGAAAATTTGCTCTGCCTGTGGGAGATGGTCTTACGCCACGAGGCGTTTTAGTTTGGGAGTATGTGTTCGAAGCGTTCTGCTGTACCTGCGAAATTACATCCACTACGAGCGTTTGGATTTTTAATCCACGTCGACTGCAGAGACGATTGTGTTAGTTACCTTACTATGAGTGATTCCGGATTAGGTCCAGGTTTTGTTATGCAGGCCACCTCACGTCTTCACGGGTCTGTTCACTTTGGCTCCTTCCTGTTGGGCTGTAGCTGGTGATCACGTGTTGAAAAGAAAGAACCGCTCGAAAATACTGTAACCTAAGTTTTCCATTCCCCCAAATAACCACTATAGTTGCATTTCACAGAATTTCATTAATGGTAATCGACAGTTTTTGGTCGTCAGTTCGTACATTCTATTACGTGTATATCCTTGGAAGATAATTTCTTGATTTTCTTATAAAATTAAGGCTCTCAAGTAGAACTTGATGACTTTGTTCAAGTAAAGCCCGGTCCTCACGTGACAACTTTCGTTGTTGCTAGCAGCCTAGAGGTAATTCAACTAATCCGACTGCGTAGTCGTGGCCGTGACTTCATAATGACGTCTATGAACATCGTGCTCTAATTCTTAATATATCAATCTTTGTGGACTTACACTGCTCATAATTAGCAGCAATAGCTGAACGTTCACCATTGCCACTTGCTATGGTGCAAGAATCACAGTAGCGTCTGAGATATTCGACAGTTCTCTAAACAATTGATTTTGTGCAAGCTGAAGCCGCGCCGCGGCTACGTTAACGGATTAGTTGAGTTGCCTCTAGGCTGCCAGCGGCAACGAAAGTTGTCACGTGAGCACTGGGCTTAAACGAACATTTAACATCCCGTCAAAAGACAACAGAATTCACCTTGTGTCTGTAAGATTATGACACAATTATTGCAATTGAATGTATTTTGCTCATCTTTTGTTCTTGAGAATTTGACACTGAAAATTGCTCGTTTTGATTTATGCTATTATTCAGTCAGTCATTCAGTAATTCATATAATGTTTCATCAGCAATATGAATACATTTCAGAGCAGCTGTATAATAATATCATCACTCCACAGCCCACGCATCAACAGTTGAAAAGAAAGTCACACAATGAAATATTCACTCCATCCGGTGCATCGCCTTCATAAAAAAACATTACTTCAAGAAAAGTATACTACCACTTTTCTGCAAGTTCGTAAAACTATAAGTTCACCCTGAAAGACTTTGTGCTTGACTGTCGAACAATTTACCATAAAAAGAGTACGAACATTCCTTGTTATTTTGTATTAAACCTGCACTTGTGGTCACTGACGTCGGATGATTGAGTCAAATATTCAAGTGAAAATTGCTACAGGGAACACTGGGAAATGACACTCTTATCTAGAAGACTTTACCTGTGCGGATAGTCCATATATTATGCTGTAGTTAAATAATTAAGCATTATATTTATTCAGTTAACGCGGAGTATCCAGTGCTTGGACATTGTAAATAAACCGATACCTGCAAGAAAAAAAGGGTACACTTATTGCGTTATTAGATATACGCTCTATAGAACAAAGTAATTTAAGAAAAAGTCTCAAACAACGCTCACTGTTCTTATAGGAAACTAGCGTTTTAGCACGTCCCTCAAGGGTCATCTTCTTCTGTCAATTGCTCTGTCTCAGATAACAAAATTAAGCTGATTATGCTGTCTCCTGTATTGATTTGACATCTGTTCCGCTGCGGCGTGAGTCCTAAAGAGGACCTCACTAAGGAGGCGCTCAATACAGGGCAGTTTCCTCCGACTGAGCCCGACCATTACGGCCCACAGACTCAGTCATGGCCTGGCAACATGAGGGTCCATAGATAGAAGTGCAGACCAGGGCTCCAGCTGCCTCGTGAACAGCTTACCTAAAGCCTTGTTCGCCCCTGGGATAGTGTTTAGTGAAGTGGTAAGTAGCTACTTGTCACTTGACTAACTACTTACCAAAGCTCAGCTCACACTATGTTATATTTGAAGTGAGTAAAGTGCATTAGTGGCTACTCCCTAACGAGGGGTTACTCCCTAACGAGGGGCTACTCCCTAACGAGGGGCTACTCCCTAACGAGGGGTTACTCCCTAACGAGGGGCTACTCCCTAACGAGGGGCTACTCCCTAACGAGGGGCTACTCCCTAACGAGGGGCTACTCCCTAACGAGGGGTTANGGGGCTACTCCCTAACGAGGGGCTACTCCCTAACGAGGGGCTACTCCCTAACGAGGGGCTACTCCCTAACGAGGGGCTACTCCCTAACGAGGAGCTACTCCCTAACGAGGAACTACTCCCTAACGAGGGGCTAGTCCCTAACGAGGGGCTAGTCCCTAATGAGGGGCTAGTCCCTGCTGACTTGCCTACAAAATAGAACGGAATGAATTGAGAATTTAGTCCAGTAGATTAGTAACTGACTAAACAATTTGACTAAAATCTTACTGTTCGGCACTTAACTACTTACCACTTGACTAAATGCTATCTCTAGTGCGAACAAGGCCTTACAGCAGACCTTTCACTTCGGTACCGCGAGCACCAAAAAGTGACGTCATTATCGACGAATCTATGGCTGAGCAGCCTAGGACTATTTTAACTATCTTAACCAGAAAAATCGTCTTAAATTGCGAAATTCATCTCTAGCGTAGAAATAAATTAAGATAATATGTATTAATTTAGCAATTATCAATAGAAAATTGCAGTGCATGCTGGTGGAAACTTTTACAGCACTAGCGCCGAAATTGGTCCAGTTTGGTTGCCTGATTTAACTTCTGCTTTTAATTCAAGCATTATTTACTTCATATTCAGTTCACAGTGCTCTTCAAGGAACATATTGATTCCTTACCAATACATATAAGCTTCATTATAGCCAATTCTGTACACGAGAGAAACACAGTAACAGTTAGCCCTTTACTTGAACTTTCTGTACTTGACAATATTTTACAGTATTTTGCAGCTCAAGTAGCTGGCCAGTCATGAGAGCGTGATTGAATGAAATAAATGAAAAATATGGCTTTATGTTTAAGAAAACAACCTACGAAGGCCTGAGGTCCCACACTCAAATACTTCGAATCGTCGATGTGATGTAAATTTGCTACGGGCGGTCACGTTTATTTTAGTCCTATTGAGTTCTCTCGCTGCATTATTTGCTTCCTGGAAGCAACCGTGTTATACTGAGCTGACTGAAGACTCCATTTTACAGATTAAGATTGAGCAAAGGCAGCTGACGCAAATTTTGGACAAGTCAATCCTCAAAGGTTTCATTTCGCTGTCCAATCGAAACGCCCCCTAAGCCTAACCAAAGATGCAGCCGTACGTAAAGCTCGCCGCCGACGATAGTCTTTTGCATTCACCGAGTCGGAATATTTCTTTGTATACATGCAAACACAGCTGAGTGCCAACGCAAGATTTCGATAAAATGTTAAGAGTCATCTTCGCTGGCTTAGCAAGCAACACTAGCACAGTTTCTTGCGTCTTTTCCCATTTTATGCGGTCATCCAGCAAGAAGTGCCATTTTTCGTCGTTTACATGGACACGCATTCTATCACTGTGAAGTGAAAACGCAGGACAAATGACTAACGTCAGCAGCGGGCTTAACGAACAATCTACTTTATCAAAAGGAGTGCTGCTTCTCAAACAGCTGATCAATAAAGCAACGAGGCCAAAATATATTTAAGAAAGCTACATTCTCGCAGGCCCTTCGCTCTAACAGTACGGTGACAGTATTATCCAAGATACCTCTGGAAACTATTTAAATTGATCGAAGTGCGAGCTGAACGACTGTAGGTAGGTTCAACGTGCGAGTGTATATTGTGGCCCCGGTGTAAGACAAGTTCAAAGTACAGGCATGTGGTTCCCATACGCGGTGTTCCACGTCCAAATGCGTTGATGTTTATATTGCTGAAAGGTTCATAGATATCTAATATCTAACTCACTCAAAATATAGCGGAATATCCGCAGCTTGGTTAGCGACACCAGCTGCCCCAGCTATCGAGACGGCTAACATTTTAGTGCTTCTCTTGGAAGACACAAAGTTGCATTTGCAAAGATACGGCAACAGCATGGAGTATATCCGGAAACCCACAGCCCGCTATGGTATACACCATTACCGGAACAGAACACAATCTCCTTGCGTCGACCCCCGCTGACAGCTGAAGGCCCTATTATTAAGCCTCGTCTAGACGGTCAATTTCTTCGTCAAAGTTTGTGTTTGACGAACGATTTTGATTGACAAACACACTCGGCAACGCCTCGAATCTTGTGATTGATGAATATCCAACCTCTTGGAAAACTTTCAGCACAAACTCGCGGGAGTTTGACAAACACAAAGTTCGAAAATTATATTCGGCTGTGTGACTAACACAATTATTTGTGTGTGGCTTTATAATAGTATTTAGAAATAAAAGCATCATTTTTTATTGAAATTAACCCGCGTAGTGAATTTTTCTATGCTTGTTCCCAACTTCTGGACAACGGGAAATATATACTATTTGGCAACTATATGCTGCCAATTAGAACTAGAGCACTCTGAGAGCGCATACCTCTGCCAAGCAAGGCAACGGTAGCAAAAAATTCAAATTGGCTCGGAAACCATAATTTTCTTTGTATAAACTCCAAACTTTAATCATTTGTGCCTTTTGGTAGTAATAACAGCTTGTGCAATTTTCTTGAAGATCTGTTCATTACTTTTTGAGTTATACTGCTAACAAACGTTATGACAAACTTGAGTCAAACATACAAACGAACAAACCGATCTGCACTAAAATTTGATCATCTATGTCTTTTAACATACTAACAACCCCTAAAAATTTTATAAGGATCCATTCTTTATTCTTTGAGTTATTGTGCTAACAAGCATAAAAATAAAAACAGTGACAAACGAACGAATGAACTCACGGATCATTACCAAAATTTGATCATTTATTTTTTGTTACATATCTAACAACTCATGTTAATTTCATAAAAGTCCATTCAGAAATTTTTGAGTTATGGCATTCAGAAAAATGAGGTAGACAAACAAACAAACAAACGAACGGATCGACATATCTTCACTAAAAGTTAATCATCTGTTCCTCCTAACATACTTAACAATCCCTGTAAATTTCGTCCAAATCGGTTCAGAACTTTTTGAGTTATCTTGGTAACAGACAAATTGACAAACACGACGAAAACAAAATCTCCTTGGCGGAGGTAATTAACTAGTATATTCGTCTAGTTACGTCTATTTCTTCTATTTTTTTATTATTAAAAGCTACAATGGAGCACGATTTACGTTTTAGAGCTAGAAACAGGAGTGCACACTGTGAATTGCAATAGAAAGTCAAGAAATCAATAAGTAAAGAGATAAATTAATGCTTACGTCTGCATCTCCGTTTTTAAGAGGAGCCGTTGAGTGAATTATTAGCTGCACTTTTCGCCAGTATGAATAAAGGTTTACCCACAATTAGCTTCTACAACTAAAATAAGCATCTACGATAATGAAGCGAGGGTAGAATGTCTATTAATAGTTATGGAATGTTGAATTCACTGGTCGTGGCCTCAAAGTGTTTGCGGTTCCTACTTGGACAGAGAGAGAAGTGTTCGCGTTTTTGCTTCTCGATTAGATTATTGTGTTGGTGACTGATGTAGTGACTGATCGTGTGGACGCGGCTTAAGCTTGTCGCACATTGATCCAAAATTGAACCGCCGCTGAAGCCACAGAACAGGAACGACGTTCAGCCCGCACACTAGAGCAGACGACACCAGAACGGAACCGACATGGCCAGTCTTCAGTTAGCCTCGGCAACCCCCTCCCAACACCACGCATCAGCCGTTCTGCGCATGCGCTGCCTCTCAGACGCTTCAGAACCGTCGAGAAAATATATCTTTCCAAGAATTCTGAGGCAGTATGCGATGTCAGGTTCAAATGATTGTTTTCGATTTCTTTTCAGACATTTCGTTGCTGATCTGACACGTCGTTTGTGAGACTGAGACAGTGTGCGACAAGCTTCAAGGTTGTGAGGTTGTGCGACCAACTCTCGGATGAGCGGCCTAAGCCCTCGGGTTTTGTTTCCTCTGTGGTTAGGCTATTGCCGTGGGAAGTTGTGTCATGTGGTGGGCAGTGAATATATATATATATTTTGTGCGCATTTGGTGGATTTGCGCGATCGATCGATCGCACTGCGCGTTTGGTGGATCGTTCAAATTTTTAAATGGAAAACAAAAAAACAGTCCTTGCCTCCCCTAACCTACCCGACATTAAACCCGAATATAGTCCAACTTACCCGAAATT
>LQNS02000141.1:6057988-6083355 GCA_001587735.2 Parhyale hawaiensis | reverse complement strand
CTTCATAGGTCAAAATTTGGGAACCTCAAATGAAACAGATATTTGAGGTGAAAAGACGATATCAACGGTATCTTTACTACGGAGCGAACACATCGTATATAAGCTGCTATTTTGTTTAAGTTTGTTGGAGTGTTTTACTCAATATGTTACTTCTGCCTGTCTATATAGAAGACCTAAGGATGACAGCACGACAAAGGATCACTGAAGAGAAGAAGAAAACTAAGAAGCAAATAAGAGAAGAGGAGATTCCACACCGGCCTAGAAGCATTAGGCAATCGTATATGTTATTGCGTGAATTTTTCACGCACGGGTCCACTAGTGAAAGCATAAGCGGAATGGATTATGCACCAAAGGAAAGAAAATTCCAAGACTGAGCTTCTCTAACTACTACGAAGAAATTTAGCTAATGGATAGGCTATGTGATAATATAGCCGATGTCCGATGGGATCTAAAACTCTGTCAAAGATACCGCCTTCCATCTACCATGCTAAGAAGAAGAAGCATCATCGTTATATGAAAAGTACCAAGCTATTTTGCAAAGCGAAGCAAGGTTGAGAAATTGAAGTATTTCCATTTTTGACCGTAATTTTAGGAACTATACTTGTCATAGTTACTCCAAGGGCTGAAATTGTATGGTATCTTAACTTGTTTTTCAGTAGATGAATTTTCTCCTTTCTAAATCCTTAACAGCGTGACGGAGATACGGAAAAAACATTGGAGCAAACAATCGACCAACAACTGTGTATTATTATATAGTGGATTATACGTTCTTCGATAAATTTCCTTACATAAAATTTCATTTTTTCTCTAGGATTGAAATTGACTCAGAATTTATCGTCTACCCTGGAAACCATAGGTACTAAATGGGGTAAGCTAGGGGCGCCGCTCCCATACCCATGTGCTAGCTCAAGGGCTTCCATTGACGGAGTTTCACTCGCTGTTATTTCTGCGAAAAACCGAAACTTCAAGCGAGTCTTTTCTGAGGTGGGCTCTTTTAAGCAGACAGAATCCTAGAGCGAGAAGGGTTATCGGAACCTGCTCTGAAGTTTTTCTCGGAGCACAGTGCCATATTTCATTGATTGAACGGTACCTGGTGATAAAGGGTTTATAAAGGAGTGACCTTAACATCAACGGTAATGCGTATCACAGACATCGCTTAGTCATGGAGGGTTAGGGCGCTGTTCTCTTCTTCTGAAGTGTACCTACAATGCCCACTTACCAGTAGCAGAAGCAGGTATAGACGGACCCAAAGCTGGTGAAAATATAAGCAGGGGCGCTACGGAAGGTGCGTATAACTAGCCCTTGGATTGAAGCTCCCAGGGAGCAGAGACTAAAGCTGGGGATTTTTATATCTTGCAGCGCGGGACCTACGGCAGCACATCACGATAATAGACACTCCTTCTAAGTTTCATCAGGAAGCGGCGCAACAGATAGGTCACAGTTTTTTCACGTCACGGTAGTAGTAACTACTGTGAGCAATATACATATAAATTATTACTGGAGGGTAATTTTAGAAAATCATTGCAAAGACTATATACTGAACAGCTCCTGCCTCAAAATAAAGTAGCAATAATATAGCAACAGCGGATGTATCTATGCCGAGCTGCTCGCGAACTACATTGAAGCCAGATTTTGTTGAAAGAATATTTAGAAGCGAGTGGAAGGACAGGAAGGCGCTTCAACAGAAAGGAATAGCCATTGCGCTTTCGATTGTGGAACATTTCATCAAACAGAAGAGTATGCAAAATACTACAGGAGGGGAGGATGAAATGAAAAACCCCTGTATTATAGTAAGCCAAAACTCTCAAAAGTATTTAACAAACAGACTGTCTTGTTGCAACAAAAAAAAAAAAAGAAGCTGTACACTTCAATAGCATGACACGAGAAATGTGAGTTAGTAATTCGTTTACCCTACCCGACATAATAAAGCGAGAAGATGTTAGTGATGATTCATTCCCTCCACCCACTCATAGCAAACGTCCATCACCCAGCCAACCGTCAACAAGGGTTGTGTGCTGCTGCAGTGAGGTTGACTGTGGGTCACTCTTGCCGACGTGTTACTTTTTCATTCTTATAAGCTTGAAGTCATTTAACTTTACACCTACTGTACACAAAGGGTCAAAAAATGCTTCAAATGAAAGAGTAAACCCTTGAGTTAACTATGCTAGAAAAGGGAGACTGAAACGGAAAACGTGAAGAGCATGGTTTTTTTTTCCGGCACGCCGACTTTTAAGACCCAGGTCCTTCTGAAAGCGATCGTGAATTGTTCTTGTTGCGACGTTTTAGGGGAGCTCAGGTTGTTTGTTTTTGAGTTCAATGGCAGTTAAAGCATGATTTGAGATAGCCTCACGCTTCAGAAGCTTATTTGTTCTCATGGTAGTTTTCTTAGGAGTGCCAGAGCCCGACTGCATCTGTGGTACCATCCCTGTAGGTAATTTTGTCCCCGACCGCTTCAGCTGATAGATTGTCTCTCTTGACATCCCCAGATCTTTGATTACAGCAATCACAGAGTTTCCCTTTCTAGTAAATTTAACGCAAGGGTTTACTCCTTCATTTGAAGCATTTTTGACTCATTGTGTGCAGTAGGTGTAAAGTTATATGACTTCAAATTTATAAGAAAGTAAAAATAACACGTCGGCAAGAGGGACCCAGCATCAACCTCACTGCAGCAGCACACAACTCTCGCTGAGGGTTGGCTGTGTGATGGACGTTTGCTATGAGTGGGCGGAGAGAATGCATCATCACTAACATCGTCTCGCTCTATTATGTAGGATAGGGCAAACGAAATACTAACTCATATTTCTCGTGTAAAATTTTTTCTTGCCATTGAAGTGAGAAGATTTGTTTTGCTGGCACTGTATGTACAATCATCTGACTTCGCTTCAAACACTACCTGCCCATACACGTTGCATTTGATGGCTGTTTTGCATAATCAGGACTACAGATTCTCTTCGGTGTCATTTTATTAACATCTTTGTTTGCTCATACGATGGTCGAATTTTTGGCTATTTAATCGCCTCACTTGTAGGAAGGGACATAAAACTTGCAAATAAATATATATACGAGCTGGCCTTCATTTAAGTTTTTAAAGGAATTTTTATGGTACCCTGAACCAGCTGTTGCTGCGGTATTTGTATAGATAACTACTGTAGAGTACCCGTGTCGTTAAACATGACGGAGAGAAATTTGTGTTGGCAATGTTTCATTGATCATACTTTCTTTTCTATGCTAATGACGGATGCATTACAACCCCCTATAATAGCACGAATTATTATATCAGATGAGTGGTCTCTGTTACAGTTTGAGCAATACATTTGTCTTAGATGATATGGCTTTATGAGATCCAAGTTACAGCTCAGAAATGTTCAGTTCAAATCAACGGAACACAAAAAGTGAAAAATAAAATTCATGAAACAAGTAAGAGATCACTGAATTTATGTTTCATTCACAAATTCTATATGCACAACAGTAAATCGTCAACAGATAAAAATTTTTGCCCTCAAGCGCAAAGCTGCTCCGTCACGGAGGGCAGCCACTTGGAAACAAAAGTTAATTACGGTGTGTACTGCACCCTGAAAATAGCTTCCCATTTGTTTTGTTCGTCCTATGTTCACTTTGGATAGCGTAAACAGAGAGAACATAAAGCTTTGAAGCAGGATGGAAGCAAAATTCAGAACCCATGACAGTGCCAAAGGAAGACGTGGATAATGTCATCGATCAAATTTCTACGCTGGCAGAGGAAGAAGCGCATTCTATTCAAAGGCTAAGCATCAGGATCCCTTAATGTGCCCATCTTCTGCAACCTGATCTAATTCTCGCATGTCGGGTTCCATCAAAACACCACCGAAATGCTAAAAATCTTTAACTTAGGCCCAGTTTTCGCATATCTGTTTTCTTAAGCGCTAGGCAAAACCACTTTAAATATTACAAATATATAAATAGATAAACAAACGATGGTGTTTTTTATTTCGTGTTGATGTTATCTTAGTAGAAGGCACTTAGTCTCAACGACTAAAATTTTGTAGATATCTTTCCTCTAGCTGCTCAAGTGTGACCATTTGTACAAAGGACTAGTTTTCAAACCAAATATCTGATCAATTCCGATTCCTGATGGGTGAACAACGTGTGAACACATTTTTGAGTGCCGAGCTGAACACGTACCGCAGTATTTCTCGGCTGAACAGCGCAGTCGGAGGCAAGAACCCCTGCTTTTACAGACGCATCGACCCGAGCCTGATTGAAATGCTCAAAAGAAGTCTCTTCTGCTCCCTATTTTTGTCCTTCCAGTGCTTGCTCAAGGTCATCTCCGGCAGAAAAATCTTTTAGCGTTGCGGCTGAAAAGTGCCAACGCCCGCTTGCTCAGGCTGGAAAATTTCCAATTGCTCTGGTGCAGATTTTGACTGAAGTTTTTGTGGGCAGAAAAGGAGTAAGACATGCGGCCATAGCGTAGTGTTTTGTGATCAGCTGGTTCATCTGAATGCTTGTACAGGCGCTGCAAATCAAAATTCATGCACTTCTCCTAGTTCAGCAAATGAAAAAGAGCACACGCATAGACAACATCGCTTCATATCGTAGAGCACCAACTTTGAAACCATGACAAACAAATAACGAAACACTAGTTTAACATCTTACTAAAATTATGGCACTCTCCAGCAGTGCTATGACCTAACGATAGATAAATAAATATTTTGACCATTTTTCGAGAAGTCCTATACCTTCAAATATAACACTCCGGAGCATCTCGCAGTCGCACAAAACAAAGTATGAGAAGGACCCTAATGGCGGGTGTACTCTAACGCAAAAGTTGTCCAGTCACTCAACCTACTACGTTTGAACGTCACGCTAGAATATACTTCATTGCAGCTTTGAACTAACTCAGAAGTAGGAGGTTTGATCATTGCATGCGTCTTATTGCATAAAAACTGCGAGACTACTCATAGTTAAGAAATTTCAACTTAGGGTTAGAGCCCTATGGAAGGTCATGCCTTGTGCACAGCGACGTGATCGAATGTGAAATTGATTGGAGATGCAACTTTTGCTTTAAGTGTGCACCCGCCATAACAAAAGTGTTGTCGATGAGTGAAGTGTAACATCAACACGTAAATAATTTGCTATCCACGAGTTGGTAAAGGCTTGCCAATTATATATATATATGTATCGAAGTGGCCTATTTGTTTACCAATAATCTTTCTATACGGCCTGTTAAATGACCGGCGTCTCTATAAAGGTACCAGAATTTTGATACGTCAAATGGCCTCTTAGCTTTGAATAGCTGAAAAGCTATTGACAACACCGCAGAATTTCTCACGATTTGTCTCATTTTGAAGGAAAATAAATCTACGTTTGAAAGTACGCTCACTTCTCGACAGATAAACGTCCAAAATAATTTTAAGCTGTCATCCACCACCACCACCCTACATAATAGTACGAGGAAGCTTTCCTACACCCAGCTAGCCGTAAGATAGCTAACCAACAATGAGCTTTCGCTCATATAGGTTAGATTGCACAAAGTTAGGTTCCCCTAACGTCCCAATCATGCCCGTCAATAATGTATATTGACTTAGAATAGTAGCAGAACCGGGCCAAGCCCCCTAACCTACAAGGTTCTCTTCCTAACCGATGGCTTCATTTGTTGGTTAGCTATTCGCTACTTAGCGTCAATCTTTGTTGGCCTTACTTAGCGTCAATCTTTCATTGGTTTTACTTAGCGTCGTCATTATAGCGTTTATATCATTATTTATATATATTTCGTTTAGCTTCCGTAGCCACAACTCAGGCGTTTCAACAGAGAAACTACTTGTCCAGTATTCAAATACACCACATTGGGTAGGCGTGGTGGCCACGTGCGCCACTACGGGCAGGGAAACAAGGCGCAAAGTATAGTAGGAAACACTCAAGTGGTCGGCCCCTTTGTGTCCTTCCACATGAGAGAGACTATATTATGTTCCGCGTAACGGGTCGGCTATCTCGATCGGCAGCCCCCCTCACGGGACAGAAAGAAGAAAGTATAGAACTTACCTAATTTTACAAAACTAACCTCGTCAGCAGGAACTGCGCAAGCTGCAACATCTCTTGCGGATAAGGCACTCGGGAACCTTGGCTGCGTGATGTCCAAATATATTGTGGTAGGGATAAGGCCCGCCAGAATATACCCCTAAGGGCTATAGCGTTTACATCAAAGTTGAAGCTAAGTAATCTAAGGGATGCAAGTAGTGTATAAGGCCGCGAGATACGCGCTCGTGACCTTTGACCTCTGGACCCCGCCTGCTTCCGGTTTGCCAAGCCCCGCCCACTTTCGGTTCGCCCCGCCCCCCCCAACCCCCGCTACACCAGAAGTGCATTGGCCGTCCTAAACCAGAAAGTCAAGGTCACGCGCAAGGTTGCGGTGGTGAAAGGTCACCAGCGCGTATCTCGCGGCCTTATACACTACTGATGTACCTCAATAAGACCAATACGACGTATAAAGATATATTCTATCAAAATATATGGATGTGTTTTAAAAACGAAGACTCATCCTTTCATGCACGTGCGTTCTTAAATCCCGTTTCAACCAATGCTATTCTTCTATGAGAAACCAAACCTGTCTTTGGTTACTACCGGCACAAGATTTTCGTTCATCAATCAAGAGAGATTTCTCTGACACACCGCGACCTGCCAGTCTAGCAAGCATTCCCGGCTGATGGAACAAGTGGGAATACAAATACAGGATAATCGTTTCTGGAGATGCCTTCCATATCTGTGGCATATGATCTGTCACCACTGAGCAGAGTGGAGGCTCTAGATCAGTGGCATGGTGAAAGGGGGCAGGACAGACTCTTTCCGAGGCAACCAAATGACCCGAGGAGGTGAGGTAAAAACTCTCGTTCCACGATCACGTCTGGAATGGACGTCCTAGTATACCAATCCACCCACGAAGTAAGTCTATTTCTTATGAGAACAGCGCCATTAATACCGTGTTGAAAAATTGACACTATGCGTTAATGGAGGAATTGTTGCCAGCGTGGAATAAGATATTCATGATATCGGCAGAGCCAACGTTTTACATTTTTATGTCTACTGTACTGGTGATTTGTGGATGTTACAAATCGTCTGCTCATACGAAAAGTTACGCTTTATTCAAGCGCGAAAAGATAAAAATTGTGAAATAGTTAAAGAGTGGCTTAGATACATTAGGTTTGGCCTTTATAAATGCTACAAGGTGCATAGTGAAACGAAGGGCTCCATATAGCGCGTCGAAAAAAAATGATTGACCTCGGAAAACCCGAAATTTCAACAAAATGCTTTATCTAAACATCTATGCAGGATACATACCTTTAGCCCATCAATACGCATCAAACTGTGCCACTGCAATTATTGAAGTTATAGCACTTGCTCATTGAGAGCAAACGCGCCATGAAAAATTAATGAAGAGACCATTTGCTCGGAGCTAAGGCGGTGTACTATGAGAAAGTGTCGTATGAAAAAGCTTCTCTCACAGACAGTGACGCAGACAACGCTTGAATCATAAATAAGCTGAAGCATTAAATGCTTATGATTATTCAAGAAACAGAAGCCGGAAGAGACTCGAAGGGGTTCTGTAAATGAATTGGTAACAGGGCAAAATTGACGAATACTGGATAACAACAAAGAGTATATCTATTAAAAATGGCCATTAAAATTAACCGAATATACCTTGGCTAGACAATGAAATAAAAAGTAAAAGATTCATTAAATTTATTTGTGACTTTATGGTAGATTACGACACATTAGATGCAGTACGTAATTGCTTTGCTAACGAATGCCTATCGTTCTCCCTGATGCAGTCGATAATTCTTTTTGCTTCAACGCAATAAAAATTGCTACACACACGCTATGCTAATTAGAGCCCATACGTAGCTGGCTGGGATGATTCACTTAACTTCCGCTTCGTCACAACCCTTGCTCTTTTTGCAGAAATCTGTAGCGAAGCGAAAGCTGGGACGCATAGCTAACACTGACGGTCTCAGGTTGGCTAGTCTTGCTTTGGTTTCAGTATTTCGTCGCCTGTGGCGGCAGGCTATGCGTGCTGCAGGTGCGGCTTGTTTGGCGGTACGACTGAGAATAGCGGGCTGTTAATTCTCCGCAGTTGGACTTTTACTAGTTTCCAAGCTTACAATTGTTGCTGTAGGGTGTAGAAAAAATTTTTTGGGCATCGGCATTTTTCCACGAGTCATATAGGCAGTTTCCAATAAATTAATTCATTTTTAGAGAAAATGGGTTAATATTTTTTGTTACTTAGTCAAATTCGATGTCTTCTCATGTACCGGCCCCACGCCGACACCCAGGTGTGAGCCTATATAAGGCCGTGACCATGTTCGCTAGGTAGCATACTCGCTTGACAAAAGTAGCTCTTTTCTCCTTGGAACAATCGTATGCACAAGTCCATCAACGTTAACTTGTCAGTTGTTTTCAGAGAACTGTTGCCGTAATTTCCAGCTTTAGCTTGCATGTACGCGTTTTCTTTTCAATAAAAATTCTTTATGCTCTTCACAGAGTCATTGCATTACATTCGACTCGAAGATAATACAGGAGAGGCGAGACTAAAGTTCCTTCTTAACCTGTCGGGAGGTTTAAATTCCACTGCGTCGGAGCCAACGAAAGCGATAGCTGTATGGGTAACAGAGAATGACTGTCTGAATGAAAGTCACCAGGACAGATATACCGGTCGTGAGATTGATATATATATATAATGTATACAGTACAATTATTAAATCGGCAATTTCATGAAGTCCAGGACAATTTCAGTTAGTCCGTGAAGCGATTTTCACGCGAGATTCCACAAAATAACTAAACTGTTTAGAAATTCGTTCAGTAACTGACAATGAGAGCTAGCAATTTCGTGAAATAATTGAAGCACACATCAAGAAGTAAGATAGACAAAAAGAGATTACATAATTAGTGACAGCATGAAAAGGTAGCTAAAATTTTTTGTGCACTAAATTTTAACAGTCCATCTGTATCAGTGTGGTGTCATTTTAAAGTGTAATCAGGATAAAAATGTTAAAAAACGGCAGTAGAGAAATAAGAATCAAGGAGTCGTCGATTGGCATGTCTAATTCTAGGAAAGAAAACCACGTGCAATAATAGGCCCTATCCACTCATAACTTCAACCACTAGCGTTAGTTTTAAATAATAAATAAATAAATTACTTTTATTAAGAATACTATGGGTTAACAAAATATGCTTACAAGTACAAACGTGTTACGTGAAAGAGTGTTACAGGTGTAAGCTGCTTGAGACGGTCAAAACTTAAATTTACGTGAGTAGGATGGAGTCATTCCCGGCGGCGTAGGTACCGCCTTTTATGTACGCTACGGACATGTTCTCTTCTTTGGAGGACACGGCAGTTCGGCGGTGGTCAAATTCCTCTCTAGATTTCTCAAATCTATGGGTATTTCTGAGATTTTGTTCGGCCCATATCCTAGCCCCGCCCACTATCTGTATATAGAGAAATCTCAGAAATACCCACAGAATTGCCACCGCTTTAGAGGAATTTGACCACGACCGAACTGCCTTGTTAAAATGGTCAGAATATAGGAGAAACAAATTCACCGACGGTCCCGCTTTCACAGCAGTGAGCCGAATGCCTGATATACGTGTTGCCGTCGCTCAGTATATGAACCGAGCTTAGTACTCATCCTAAAGAATGGAGCTGAACGCTGACACAACCACGCTGCGTTTTGTGATAACTGTGCTGAAATTACCCGATTTCTTGATCATTTCATTGACATCACTCATCAATAATTAGACAAATTGTGCAAATACGGCCAGGGTATGCAAGGCTTGTTTAACAAGATATTGTTCTAAAACTCCTATAAGACATAACCAAAATACTGGAAACTAGAATGCCTCGTGACGTAAGACCATCACCCGTGGTAGGAGGCAAATTCAACGAAATCATTTTTGATGAACAAGGTTAGGGCACAGCCTTTTATTCCAGAGATTAGCTCTTCGATATGAACAGAAGAAAGAAAATAGAACGCCTCGCGGCGTAGGATGCTCTGCCCCGTTGGAAGCAAATTCACCGCGGTGGAGGAAAATTCAACGCAGTCATTTTTTTATTGCCAGCTAGGAAGGGCTTTTTTTTGGCAAGGGTCACATCTAGGTCAACCCACCAAACTCCTAACAAAAATGTATGTAAAGATTGCTCAACACCTTCGACCACTTTTAGGGTGGACAGACAAATATATATATTGGCAAATATATCTATATATTGTTATATTTCGAAACGAGCTATTAGATTCCTAACAATATTCATTTATGCCTGTTAAGGGGCCTTCTGGTTCAATAGAGGTACCAAAATCCTGGCCACCCAAATGCCTCAATCTTAAAAAAGTGGAATAAGCACATTAAAATCCGTAGATTTAATCAAATTTGGTCTTATTCTGAAGGAAAATAAGTCTACGTTCCAACGCACGCCCTGTTATCGATAGTAAAACGGGAAAAATGTTTTTGTGCTGCCACCAATCACTTTAGTACCAGACCCCTTACAATGAGCTCTTACCCCGCCAACCTTGTAGGTTAGGTAGGCAAGGACAGGTTCCCGTAGTGAAATATGAAGCTTAGAACACAGCAAACCCGTATAAAGACCTATATTTGATATAGGGCATTAGCAGAACCAGTCCTGGTACCTAAGCTACAAGGTTCTCGGAGGAGGTGTACCTCTATCAGGCCATAACGATATATATATATATATATATATATATATATTGGCAAATATATATATTCATTCCTTAATATTCAACAAAAGTATTATCACCTCTCTCACTTCGTACGAGGGTGATAAATATTGCTACCAAAACACATCACACACCTAGTTATCAAAACGAGGGCGATTGCTTGCATAATATTAAGCATTTTTCACCAAAATACATAAAGCTGACATTGCTAATTTACGCAAAAAAATGCTATAGCAATATGTTTTCATATTAGCTAGCAAAACTTAGGTAAACATCGTAAATGAGGCATTATTTCTATGAAAATGCTGAAAAAACGACTGTGAACCTAAAAATGTTACGAAACACGTAAAATACACTTTGAAAACTCCATCAAGAGATCATAATTTCATCATGAAATACTGTTAAAACTTTTCATAAAATACCCTAGAATATCTTTGAGTTAAAAAACCGAAAACCTCATTTGTACTGGTATAAGTGGAAACTATGTCTCATAACGTTGTAATAAAATCTCGTTAGTATCATTAACTCTCGTTATATATAAATTAACTGACAACCGCAAAATAATCGTCGCTGTCAAAATAAAGCAAATGTATCTCAAGTAAATCATAAAAGTACAGCCGTAGAATGCTACTACAAAATTACGGTAGGTAGTAGATTACCTGAAAACTGTGATAGTAAGTACTTAAAAATTTCTGCAGAAAATTCCCGAAAATGGCTGCAGAAAAATTCAAAAAATGACTGTAGAAGCGGTTTAAAATGTTTTTGGAAAAAATTCCTCAACGTATTACACGCCAACAGAGTGTAAAACATATCGTTGGCCAAAACATACCGACGCGACGACGAAACAGCAATAAACGCTTGGGCAAAAAGCCAGAGCCTCTCACCTGGTTGAGTGTCGTGGCCACTTGTCGAGGCGCCGCATCCGGTTGCTGCTCCAGGACGATGTCGCTGCCCAGAGCGACCACGCAATCACTGAAGAAATGCCAGGATTTCTTGGCAGTCAAGTGAGTGGTGAGCCTGTCGAGCAGCATAGCCGCGGCTCCGATGTGCCCGTTGGAAGCACCACCGGTGTAGTGAGCGTTGTTGTAGAAGTGTTCCGCCATGTATTCTCCATAGTGCGCCTGAGGCAGGGTTGGTATTCATGATTATTATTAGAGTCCTAATCCAGACAGCGCAGCAGCGGACAAAAAAAGAAGCTGCGAGTCAGCAGTGGTACGGGATTTTATTTTGTCATTTCTACCTGAAGGTCTCCTTTTCGAAACAAACTCACTGGGTGAGTTCTACTCGTCTCAATTTCTGCCAGTACAATGCATCATGCATGGAGGAAAACAAAGCAAGGAGACAAAAAATCTGTCTATGCTTGCTAAATTAACATCAATGCAGGTGCTGCGGCTTTCAGAATTTTGTTATTGCAGTATGAAAGAAGTGGAATTTAATATCGAACGACCACGTCGATAACAGGCAACCAGTTACGCTAGAACAGTTATTGATGACGCATTACAACGGTGTAACAACTTGCACTCGTTCCCCACCATGGTAAATAAAAAATCAGATCAAATGATGAGTAAACTATACAAAAATCGGCATTGACCGGTCCTAACCTTTTACTCAATTTAGTTTGATTTATTCTTCCATGTCGTCTCCTTCACCCTTTCGGACTATCTCGTCTTCATTTCTCTTCATGAACAAAACATTAATTTGATGCCATATGGCGCGACGATGCACGAAGTAAATGCTCGAAGAAACAGGCGTATTGGCTTAACAGAATAATGTTATACATGCTCAGCTCTGCATATCACAAATATTCTGCTGAATTACTTAATTTATTGCATTTCACATAAACAATAATGAAGGTCTCCAGAGGGAAGAAAGCACTCGCTATTAGTAGTAAGTAACAAAGCGGAAAGGAGTAATACTGTCCAGGGTTATTGTTATAAGGGAGCATTGGGGGGGGGGATTTGTAAGGGACCATTGGGGGGCAGAGTTGTATGGTAGCATGGGGGGGGGGACAGGGCAGAGTATTATTATTATTATTATTATTATTATTAAATCACATCAGACTGGCGACGTGGGAACGGAGAAACTCCATGAGGTTAACAAACCCCCACACAACCAGCCCAGCGGGTGAAGACAACAAAAAAATTAAAAAAAGAAGATCCGAGATCACAAGGTAGCTATGTATACAGATCGTATAAAGCTTCCAATGCCCGCACCACACCAGCAAAGACAGAGCCATCAAGACCATTTTAAACATCCACACACGATTGAAAAAAACAAGATCCGAGATCACAAAGTAGCTATGTATACAGATCGTATAGAGCTTCCAATACCTGCACCAGCGAAGACAGAGCCATCAAGACCATTTTAAACATCCACACACGATGGAAAAAACGAACGGGAACACTGGCTCGTACGGCATCGCAACGGTTCCAAGGCAAACTCATGAAGAGCACCAGTACGCCGAGTATACCTCACCCGAACAAATGGATCCGGAAGAAACTCAGACAGTGGATGACTGGGGCAGTTATAGATTTNAGCATGGGGGGGGGGCAGGGCAGAGTTGTATTATTATTAAATCACACCGGACTGGCGACGTGGGAACGGAGAAAGTCCATGAGGTTAACAAACCCCCACACAACCAGCAAAGCGGGTGAAGAAAACAAAAGAATAAAAAAAGAAGATTCGAGATCACAGAATAGCTATGTGTACAGATCGTTTAAAGCTGCCAATACCCGCACCAGCAAAGACAGAGCCATCAAGACCATTTTAAACATCTACATACGATGGGAAAAACGAACGGGAACACTGGCTCGTACGGCATCGCAGCAGTTCCAAGGCAAACTCATGATGAGCACCAGTACGCCGAGTATACCTCACCCGAACAAATGGATCCGGAAGAAACTCAGACAGTGGATGACTGGGGCAGTTATAGATTTTATACAAAAAACAGACCCTACCGACTCTGCGACGATGCACCAGTTCACAAGGCACAACACCACCCAGCATGAACGCACATCGACGAACCACTTTGTCAACCAAACACAGATAGCAATCGGCAGCAGAACCCCAGACTACAAAGCAGTACTCCAGAAGAGGGAGAACAAAGCAATTAAAGCAGCGACGTGTCAATTCTACCAAGCCAAACACCCTCCAAGCACGCCTCATAAGACCAATTTTCTGCGATGCACGTGAGGCAACCGAACGAATGTGGGGCACAAACGTCAACTTTGGATCAAAATTGACACCCAATGTTACCAAGTCATCAACCACAGGAAGTGATACACCATCCAGTATGAGTTCAGGAAAAGGAGGGAGCATTGGGGGCCAGAGTTGCAAGTGAGCATTTGGAGGCCATTGCCTCGGCCCTCTGTAAGGAGGTCAATTCTGGAAGAAATAATTGGGGGCAGGCAACCCAAGAAAAAGAAGAAACAATGTAGAGAGAGATCAAAGACTATATACCAAAATAGATATGAATGTTTTGAAATGCTCTATTTACTAAAACATGATGGGCTAATAATCATATTTGACATAAATTTCCTGATGTTCTTCTACTGGCAATTACAGTTTCCATGTAGTATCATGTATAATGTTAGTTGTCTGCTTGATTCTGGATAGTCGTAACAACGAAGCTGATTCTGCGAACACCTTTCTCTGATATGCCCATCGGTACCATTATGCCTAATATGTGTATTTCTGTGGTTGCATTTTTTATATTAAGCATACTGTATATCATATTTTACCTTAATGATCGGAAAATAGTCCAAGGATGGAAGAAATTAAAGATATGTAGAATGTAGATGGAGACTCCAAGAGGGTACCCCAGTATGCACCGGGGTGAGGGCCGTTGAAAGGGAATTCAGTTAATCGAGAAGAAACACACTGTACCTCTACAGTGGGAACACCGAACTACACACCGTTGGGAGCGACCCGTCACGATGCAGGGGGGACGTCACCCCGGGCACGTGGCTCCAGTCGTACACTTGGAAGACCTCTTTGTTCTGGGAGCCGAACTCGCGGCCGTTCGCTATGATGGACAGCCAACCATCGCCCTGTGCATGGAAATTACATTTGAATGGCTCGAATATCTTACTGTTACGTCAGGCATTCCAAAGTTGGGTTTGTGACATTTACAGCTTCTTAGGTCTACCGGAGAGCGACGTATGTACAGGATAATAACGATCAAACGCTGAGAAGTTTAGACTCCATGCAGAATGGGTAACATCATATAATAATTAACAACACTATCATTGTTTGGTGATCTGGTTATGCATAGATGATCGAAAGCAAAACTTCGTTGCTGCGAATTCCTGTAGTTATGTAAAATCATAGAGAGTGAACAAACTATTGAAAATTTACGATGTTAAAGGTTCTTCGTGTACTAAATTAACTTGATATTGCAGTGAAGTAACACTTTATGGCGAGCCACGCTGTACTTTTGCAAGAGCAACGTGATGCGAGGATCTGCAGCCAGCTCGCATTTTGTTCATGCTACCGTATCTATGCTACCGAGTTGAAACATATTTCAGGACGACGAGTGAGCTACCCATTCTCGCTTCCAGTTGACCATGCGAATACAGTTATGTAGCCTCGGCATTAACTAGCCTCTCTTCAGTATCTTTAGCCCAGTGCCTGAGACACACGCCGTCTGTTCAGACGCTTGCAAAGCAGGCTACGCAAAACTAGACCACTCCAACTGTCATGGTACCCAAATTAAGCGTTGGTTTGTTATCCATCAAGTCTGTTGAAACACCGAATTCTCAGGGACATAGCCACACATACTATTCTAGGAACGGTGAACACCGTTATATGGTATACGGTATTGGAGCAGCTTGAACACAGAAACAAGATGGTTGCTTCGCTAGACCTAATATTCCTTGTTACTATACAAGTGGACCCGCGCGAGAACAAATTCACGCAATAACTGATATTTTTTTTCATTAACATAGGCCGTTGCGGAATCTTCTCTGCTCTGACTTGCTTCATTTTCTTCATTGATCCTTTGTCGTGCGTTCAACCTTACGGCTTGTTTTCTCTGACCTGTCATATCCTCATTTTCCCGCTCACGCTTATCAGCAACTCTCATTCACTTCTGTAACCTTGCTGCTTGCTTGAAGCCTTTCTTGTCTGTTTCGCATAGACGATTCATCTCTCTCCATGCATTCATAGCAGATCTTAGATCTTGTGACTGTAGTAGTCTCGTACTACTTACGTTCCTCATATTCTTTCTTGATTAGGTGAGCGTCTTCAAGAGTGAGAGACAGAAATTAATCTTGAGTAAGACACAGCAATAAACTTGAAATTTCCAGCCAGCCTGTATGCATGTCAGCGCTCTGTAGCCAAGATACGGTCTTGCGAACTTACATATCTGCTTCACTGAAATGCCGAAAATTTTAGGCTACGAAACAAAATTTGCAGCTTCAGAGAACGACAGTGTGAGGGATGATAAGCGTGGTATAGAGCTGGAAGAGCACTTGGAAATACATGGAATAGCAAGATCTGATTCAGTAACGCCTCATTGAACAGGGTTAATAATGCTGTAGAAGAAGAAGAGAAAGACAGTAAGCCATAAAAAATAGGTGTCTACCATCCGTGAAGAATCATCATCTCGTGAGTGCTCCATTCAGGAAGCAAAGAATGCAACGGGAGGACTCAATAGGACTAAAATAAAACTTAGCCGGGACCGCACGTAGCCAATTTACATCGCATCGACGAGTCGAAGTATTTCAGTGTGGGACCTCAGGCCATCGTAGGTAATTTTCCTAAACATATCACCGTATTTTTATATTTCATTCAATCTCCCGCTCATGACTGGCCAGCTACTCGAGCTGCAAAATACTGTAAAATGTCGTCAAGTACAGAACGTTCGAATAATAGGCTGTTACTGTGGTTTCTCTCGCGTGCAGAATTGGCTAGAATCGTGCTTATATTTGTTGGTAAGGAATAAATATGTTCTGTGATGAGCACTGTGAATTGAATATGAAGTGTAAATAAGGCTTCAATTAAGAAAAAGAAGTTAAATCAGGCGACAACAGAAGTTAAATCAGGTCGCCAAAAGGGCCCAAATTCAGCGCTAGAGCTGTGTAAGTTTCCACGAGCATGCACAGCCATTTTTTTAATAATTGCTAAATTAGTATATATCTTCTTCATTTATTTATGCGGTAAAGATGAATTTTGCAATTTAAGACGATTTTTCTGGTTACATTAGTTATAATACTCCTAGGCTGCTCAGCCATCGATTCGTCGATAATGACGTCACTTCTTGAAGCTAATTTCTCGTGAGTCCTCCCGTTACGCTCTTTGCTTCCTGGCTTCGTTAATCATCTGCCGAATTTATACGTCGTGAACTAAGAAAAGAACGTCATAAAATCGGACTCCAGGAGCTGCATACATATTGTCCCGATTTCAAGAAGTGTTTCAATCAAGAAGTGTCTTCAGATAAAAGGATAATTATCAGTGTTAACCATTTTTTGCCCCCTGGTCATCGATTTACAAAATCTGTAACCTGGCTTACTTTTTATCTATTTCCTTCAAAGCGGACACAAAATAAATAAATAAATACACGAAGCATTTTATTATTTAAGGATTGGAGTGACAGAGTCAGGCCAGCCTCCATGCGACAGCAGCTATGCCTCGGTATCGAAATAAACTGTAACGTTCAATATCTAATCCTTAGCTGCTATATCCAGTAATATGCAAGTACTAATTATCTTCATCTGTCACAACTTGACAGTTTTAGGGCCGTCGACAAGAATTTCTAATCTCGCCAAGCGTATCGAAAGGCCTAAGCACACGCTAACTAAACAAGCGCTAAACGAATAACCGCTTAATGGAATGAGCGTTAGCCAGAATGAGCGCTAGAATTCTTTGTTGCCAATTCTTGGAGAAAATTGTTGGTTAAAGACATCTACCGAGCTACTGTTAGGTCGAAGCTAGTGAAGATACCTACAAATGCCATGTCCCATTTGATGCTGCTGCGTATATCTGTGTACAGTACCACTTTAAGATCCGTCCGCCATCTAGCGTCATTATAAGTATATAGGCCCAAGCTTTTAGATGCCTACAGACACTTAATCAGCTTTGTAGCTACTAGCCTACTAGGTAGAGTCACAAACAACCCGAGTGTTGCATAGTCTCATACTATAGTCAGCAGGTAGTACCATGGGTCCCCTGATTACGTCATCGGTATCCAACTAGGCAGTTGATAATACCATCACGCCCCCTGATTACGTCAACGTCTCTCAGTTGGCGGCTATCAGTGCCATAAGCCACTCGATTACCTTATTGGGCAGCCGCTAGGCAGCTGGCAGCGCTGGAAATTACCTGATAATATCCGGCAGGATTGCGGCCCCTAGGGAAGCTCTCCGGCCTGCTGGAGCGGACGGACGTGAGGCGCACGCCTGCGAAGAACTGGGCCCGCTGGTGGGCCATCAAGTCAGAGCTGCAATAATTAGTTACGTCACGATTATTTCAGAGATGAAGTAGTTACAGTGTTGATGGTAGGATTTTCGTAATGTTTCCAAGAGATTTATTCCCTCTGAACATTAGGTGAATGTCCGAGGAAAAGCAAACGGTGCTTGCAGTAAAACTTAGATGATGGTGGCTGGAATATTTTAACTACATTTTTATTCTTAGTCTTATTTGAAATCAGACTCTACGGCAGGGCTTCAAGTGCCGAAAAATAAAAGCCCAAATGAAGCATTGGGCAAACCTAAGACACCTAAAACGCTGCCACGAAGAAGCACTCACAAAAAAGTTGAACGTTTACGGCTCACCTGAAGGCCGGCAGACCCACACGACCTACTACAGATCCCGGCAAAAAATTGCATACCAGCACATTGAGGAAAGGAAACGTAGAATGTTTAATAAAATGAAACATTTACTTAAAGGAGTTTCCACGTGGGATCAATGCGCGGAGGAACACTACGACAGGAAAAAAGAGGAAGGGCAAAAGAAAGTGTCATTAGCAAAACCATGAAGAAGAATGAAGTAAAGTGGTCGGGACAGACAGAAGTTTCAAAGGCCTAGTTAAGGCGACCTATGGATTTCTCTAAAGGCAGTGCTCTCCTTAATTTTGGATGGGAGAACCTAACTATCTCAATAACCCTCAGGTATGCCCCCCCCCCCGGGAGAGGATACTGCGCAGGACTATCCCCCAAATACGCATGACTTCATTTTTTTTACATAGCGACATTTGTGCAGTATATATCTAAAGCGCTAAGTCTCATTCCATAATCAGTAGGTAGTTTAAATGACACAATGTTCCATGCAGTACAAATTCATATTATGACGCAAGCTCTCACGAATTCCCTTAAAAAACTCACAGTTTAGCTTGCTCTCAACCGTCATTCCAACACTTGCCTGTAGAAATAGCGGTTTCCAACAAGGGCATAATCGCCAGCAGGCCTGTCATGTAAATATCTCTCATGGACGGCAAGCAGCGCCGCCTGGTGGTGGCCAAGTTTTCTGAACTGCCGCACTGCCCGGGAGATGGCGTCCTCANNCATAATCGCCAGCAGGCCTGTCATGTAAATATCTCTCATGGACGGCAAGCAGCGCCGCCTGGTGGTGGCCAAGTTTTCTGAACTGCCGCACTGCCCGGGAGATGGCGTCCTCAGCACCCACTTTCGTCACCATCGACCCTGCGGCAATCGTTTAGTATTAACTTGCTGTACACAGCTATGTCGTCGAGCGTCTTTCTAACTCAATAAACATAAGGGGATTCGCTGGCAAATCGTATGGTGCGCTCCGGCTTATGATTTATGACGTAAAATATCAATGAGTTTGCTGCCCACAGCTGTGTCGCCCAGCGCCTTGCTAACTCGTAGGTATACTCGACACCCGTAGAAAAAATTCTTTATGTAAATATCAAATACGTGATTCAAACTTTTGCAATGTAGTAATAAAAAAACTCTTAAACACATTCTATGCAACTTATAAATCGCTGCTACGCATTGGGCTTTACGGAAAATCTCCACGCGATAAGTATGCTTGCCATTGGGCATAAAAGGGTTAATAACTGCAATGCTCAACGAATGATATAAGTTCTATAAATAGATTAGATAGCTGGTAGAAGACGGACAAGCGCCCATTTTCACGAGCAGCCGAGACGAACGCTCTGGCACTCTATGAGCTATTGCCGTCCTGTCCAATAATGTAGATATCAAAGATAAATGATATCCCTTATAATATAGATGATAAATCAGCTGCTAGTTTACGTTGAGAGCTCTTCTAAATTGTTTTCCTCAGTTTCACTGTCATTGATTGGGAAAAATCACATTAAAAAAAAATGTGCTAGCACATGTTGATACTATGCCAATCCATTTTGAATTAGCAGTGCGGCCTGTATCGTATTATTGAGACGTTATACTCTGAATTTCAAATTCACTTTATTGGAAAGACCTTACGTACAAACAAAGGCACATCTGGCGAAAAATAAGAGAGACTCCAGAACATTACGCAAGCGGTTGTACAGGGGTTCAATAATTTTCATTACCCACCCTACGCTGGCGCACGGAGTAAAAAAGAAAAAAGAACGACTCAAGAGGGGTTGGCAAGCATTGTGCCAGTGTTCCAATCCAAGGAAAACTGGCCTCCTTCATCTCCAGACTTAAACCCTCACCGCACAATAGGCGACGTGTCGGACAGCTAATGGCGCGTACAATGGTACCCAACTGGACGCCGATTGCGAAGAGAATAGCAAAGGGGAAAACCTGCGGTTCCACGGCAGCTGGCATGCCTGAGAGGGTTAATTCCCTTGATTTCAGCATTTGGTCCATGCAGGAGAGCAAAGTCAACAACACTCTTTAAGGAATGGGCAAAACTTCCCTATGCTATCATTCGTGACTCTCGCAAAGCGTTCTCCAAGCGTTTTCGGCAGGTTGTCAATGCCAACGGAACTCATCTTGAATCAATTCTAGAATTTAGATATTCGGAAAGAGTAATGGTTGAAGAAACATGTTTATTATGTCTTTGAATTGCATATTCCAATTTATTCAATCAACGCGAACAAAAAATAACACGGCAAATTTTGAACACCCTGTGTAAGCAAACATGTCGTTTGCCAGATTTTGTACCCGTTGCATAGCCCAGTCGGAAATTATGGTTCTGATTATAGTAGAATATTGTGCAGTGTTAGAGATTAAGGTCGATTATGGATGTTGAAACAATATGGTAGATATGTCGACCATAACGTAACTTTGATTTAAGTATATTTAGTTCGATATTGGTGGTGGCAATATTGGTTGTTTAAGGTTTGTCAGGAAACGAAGGTCGATGGTAGTACATGGATGTTTGACGACTATTATGGTAGATGGTAGTACATGGATGTTTAAAGACTATATATGGTAGAGCATAAGCTAGAGCATAAGTATGGTAACTTATCAACGTTTTTCCGTACGTACGATAATGAGGGGAATTGCTCCCATTATATGGGGCAGAATATGTATGGATTGCCAGGGATTTTGATAATATGGCTAGAATACCCAACATTATCGACCAAAATAATATTGCATGACTATAAATTTGAATGCGAAACATCTAAAAATTAATATTATAGTGCAAAAATTGTGCACATTTTCAGTTTTTTCTTTCCTGTCGATGAAATGTAAAAATTGCAAGGTATGTATGGACACTAACCGCCCTGACGTTATTTTTATCTATTGTTTCCCGATTTTTTCACGCTTAACCACATTAGCGTAGTTACCCGTTATCTTTATATTTTTGTTGAATTCTTTGCTAGATAATATTGCAATCTTTGATTAAATATTGCCATATATTTTTATGTTCATTCAATCCATATCTGCAGAGATTTATCAAGAAATTATTCCCATTAGCTTTATGTAAAAGATGTAAAGTTTTATGAAATATTTAGCTTTACGTACCCTGACAACGAGTACGGCTAAAACTTATCAATCGAGCTGTGACTTCCTCTAAACTGGGTAGTGTAGCTCTATACCGACTTAGAGTTAAAGAAGTTACATATAAACGTGCGTTAACTGCACAGACAGGTTTAAGTTCCTGCTCTAGCATCGTTCTGAAGTTTAGAGCCTTCGACCATTCTGAGCTGCAGGCCTAACACGCACGTATGAATTAAACTATTTTTTTATAAGCAACAAATCATCAGCAAAGAAAGCAGGCATCGATTGCACATTATGTCAACAGTTAAAAACTTTATCTTGGTAGAATTTACTGTAGTTGTATCATTCGCGGAACACAGTCGATTTTGGTCGTGAATGGTGTTTCTTACGGTTCACTATAGATGGTAGATCATGGTTGTGCAGCTAAAACCTTAATGGTTGTATTTGGGTATGTATGGTTGGGAATTATGGTTGGCAATGTGGTCGAGGGTTAACATATCCCTACCATACTGCACCCCATAAATGGTTGAATATTGAGGATATTTCGATCATAAAAAACCAAAGTCTCCACCATAATCATAGTTGTTCTACTATACTCACAACCAATATTTCTGACTGGGAGGTCTAAAAGTTGCCAATTTACTGTACTGTACACTGATGACCCAATAAGTCGGTCGTACCCGAGTCAACGAAGCGTCCGGTGCTGCTGGGCTCGACCACCTTGCCTCTGAAGAGCCACACTTGACACCGTAAGAAGGCATCCACCACCGCATCCTCCACTGCAGGTCCGAATGCAACAGGACTGCCCTGCAGCCACCACAGCACCAGTGCCACATGCTGACCAGCCACATAAATACTCAGCACAACACTTGGCATGAATGTAAATCTATATCAGAGAAGAAAAGTGAAGGAGATGTAATGTAATGGTTGACACATGGAACTCATGCAAGAGGGCCTTCCCATGTGGCAACAGAAGTGGTGGGGCTAGAAGAATGCAGATATCAATGACAACGAAATACCCTAGATCGAATACCATCCAGGCAGGCGAGCTCTTGCGTCGTTTGATGTGCTTAATTAGCATTTAATTTTTACAAAACTGTTGCGCAGATACTGACCTTAGCCAAAAACGGGAGAGCCGGGGTACGGGTCGTTGCATAAGAACCTTCCGTCGATGGCGCCATAGTTCTTGACGATCTGTGTTTGACTGCAGCCTAAAGCCCGCTGCAGACGATAGTCATGTCCTGTGTTCTCACTGCACAGCGCTCGATAATTTGGTACTGTCCTTGCAAACACGACTGTCTGTCTACCAAAAGTTTCGATAAAATGTTTACCGTCGTATTTTCTGGCTGAACCCGTGTCACTAGTGCAGTGTCTTGTGTCTTTGGAAATATTTAGCGAATGTCGTCTGTGAAAGCGGTGCTCTTTTTTATGTTTAGTCAGACACAGTAACGCATTCGAACGCGGTGAAATGAAAACACAGGACATAAGACTATCGTCTGCAGCCGGCTTTACACTCCTCTCGGCCAGTCGGCCTATATCTGCACTGAGATCTAGCGCGTGTGGGTTTCCGGTAAAAAGTGCGGTCAAACTGACTTTACAACTTACAGCCGATCATTGCGCATATCGGCACAGCATATCTGAAAAGAAGAAGAAAACCAGAAAAAACATCATTAGTGGTAGTAAAAAGATAAGGGAAACAAAGTGGGCGCGAAAAAAATGTTCGAAGGCCTAAGTGAAGCTAAGACAACCTATGTATGGGGTTCTCTGAGGGTGCGACTTCCTATACCATTAGACTAGGATGATGAGACTACACAAGGTTAATATAAATAAAAGAGCCAAGGTTACGGAAGCGAACATAGTTAGGTTTAAAATGAACTAAAACTTTATAAACGTTTCGGGATCTACATGTCCCATCAACAGTATCTGAAATGATAAGTAAAGAATATAAGAAAAATGGACACAACTATCAGTTCTCTAATATTCAAATGGAAAGACTACCAGGTATCTAAAAGTAAAGAATACAATACTGTGAACAATGATGCACAGCTAAGAAATCTTATCTGTTAGTAATATACAAAGGATGGGCACTATTTAGGTCGTTTAAAACTGGCTTGAATTGAGAAATATACATTGATTCTAAAATACGAAGCTCAAAATGGTCAGTTGCAAATGCTAAACAGTAAAGTCATTAAGGGACACCGGCACCCCACACTGCTCTGCATGAGCTCTAACGGAAAAGTGAGCGGGGCTGGAGAGAATGTTGCCCGTTCTACAACTTCTTCCCGAATGCTCAGTGGCCCTCGTGTGCAGCGTACGATAGGTTGACCCTATGTAAAAAGATGCACACTGTGCACAACAAAATTTATACACGAGAGAGCTCTGCATACTGAGAGGAAGTTGATTTTTAAAATGGAAAAATCAACCTATTGTGTAATTGTTAGTCATAATAATTTTAAAATCTATATCAGTGAAATATTTCGATAACAATGTTAACCCTTTCGATACTGACGGTACGCGCACGTTCCGCATCAAAAATTTTTATTATTAAAACCGGTGCGTTGTTTCCTGCTCTGGAAAGTTGTACAACATATTTAACAACCCGTCTGAAGTCGGTGATAGTATTTTCTTTATGAATCAACTGAACTGTAGGAGAGCTAAAGTGACTACAATGATTGTTTCGTCTAGGCTCTTCTGTTAGAACCTCATAAGAAAAAACAAAATTTCCCTAGCGAAAGGGTTAAACGCTCTGTTTTCCATTAGTACGACTGAGGTCCAAAATATTGCATTTATAAGAAAAATTTCCTTCTTGGGGCCGTCATGGGTTGGCGGTCGTATAACTTGTTCAAAAATTTATTGATTTGCGTTAGCCTATTCTTACCAACGTCGGGTATATTGGAAAACCTCGTAACCTCCAAGTCTATCTATAAAATTTTGAGCATTAAGTTTTTATATGCCTGTCCTTAGCTAGATCTTACCAGTAATATTACAATTGAAAACTTTTTAACTGCGTAACTGTGAAGGTAGTCAGCACAGTTATTACGTGGTGTGCTTTGCGGCTGACATAAAAAAACGACGGTGCTTGTATCGTCGTACGGACTTTGGATGCAACCTTGATATGTTGCCCTGCTCTGTAATTATGTGGTATACATAGAATAACATCTCTTCTCAATTACTATCGCCTATCGCGACCTGCCCGTCTGTATGCAGCAAAAGAATATCCTCGTACTAGTCAACTGACTGCATGTAGCATCAAAGCTTAGTAAATAATACCCCTCTTCTGTAATGACAAAAGATTTTAGGGTATGCTTGGGTCTACTTTATTCATCATATATCTGACGAAGATACATTGCTCTATATCTAAGTTATTCTGTTGAATATAGGAATTTAACGGGTATATGTTTTAATAATAATAATAATAATAATAAAGTTTATTAATATACTCTGGCATCAATTACAAAAACATACAACTAGGTTGCTAGAAAAGTATATTAAGCCTATAGGTAGCCGAAGCTAACCAGGCAAAACAGAAACGCGACGCTGCTATTCTACACCGCAGCGCACGCAGGCGCTGTCCGCAGGCCCAGCTTATAAGTTTATTGACGCTGAACTACAATATGGTTCCCCGAGCTCTACGCGAGCATTATGCTAAATGTTGCTAGATGCTTCACTGGCGTTGCAAATAATATTTCTTCAGCTTCTTCTTGAAGTCTTGCTCGGTTTGAGTCTCTCTTATAAACATAGGCAATTCGTTCCAATACGAGATGGACTGGTATAGAAAGCCGTGCTGACTGGTGGAGGTTCGACAATAAATGTT
>LQNS02000141.1:6044619-6055813 GCA_001587735.2 Parhyale hawaiensis | reverse complement strand
TGCCGTAGTTGATGCTGTAGAGCTGGCTAAGAATCCACTGAGGCTCTGTCCGTAACTTCAAGTTGTGCTGGTGAATGCAGCCATCAGGTCTGTGGTAAAAGTTCTAGTTCAGCTCTTTGTGTGAGCAACGCAGTGTTGATGGATAAATCGCCACTTTTTAGTTTAATGTATTAAATGACGCGCTAGTCGTTCGAGAGGCGTTCATTGACCTTTAATCGGGCGACTGATTGACCTTTAACCGGGCGGCTGAAGAAGCTTTCATTAGTATAACATTAATTCATAAGGCCGAGTTCGCACGTCCCTCAGCGTAACGTGTTCAGTCAACTGGACTCGGCGCGTTGATTTGATAGAAACAGCTGCAGTACATGTGGGAGATTGATGGATGAAGCACGTCCTTTTTTGAACGCGCCGCGTAATTCAAGTTCAGTGTAGAGAACCTATAAATAGTGAGTTATTAACCCTCTATAGAGTTTCAAATCATTGACAAGTCGACAGAAATACTTTTTTTTACCGCCCTTTTAACGATCAGCAGCACTGTATTTCCTTTCAACACAAGAAAACAAGTGAAGCTGAAAATGTTGTAAGAACACTGACGCCATCTTTGATTTCGCAACGAAGCAGATTGCTGCGTGCTGATTTCACTTCTATCGGTTTATCAGGCTATAAATATTTTGAAAATAGGCTGTTCCTCTCAAATTCCGGCTATAAGATCGTGGGATATGAATGTGACTTTAAACCGACGCGAAATAAAAGCGAAACTGTAAAAAAAGCCAGATCATAACTGAACACGCGGCGTCATTCATTTATTTGAATGAAGGTGGCTTGTACGTGAGGTCAGCGACAGAAAAAGTTAACGCACAGCTGGTGTTTATTTTCGTTATTGAACACGCTACGATGAGGGACGTGTAAACTTGGGTTTATGAAAGCAACCACTCCTAGTTACTTACTGGGTAAGGGATACAACATTTGCAGCAAAAGCAATAAAACAAACCCTGCTCCTTTCTTTAAATTTATAAATGAAAGGTGTAAATGTGGGGTGCTGAGCAGTAGAACACTAAAGAAGTTCCAATACCGGAAAGGATGGCTTCTGCTACGCCCATTCGTTTTTCTAATCTGACACAAAATGAATTTTCTCTATTCCGAATCATGAAATCCGTTATTGAAAGAAGCAAATATTGTGGACGAAAAAATGTCTATTTCAGAGATGAAGTCGCACGTGTCTAAAAACAAGATGTCCAGATTGCATTGCACAGAGTGCTGTGTTAAGATATAACTATTTGTGGTGCCTACGTCAAGGAAGAATACAACTGCTCCAACTATTGTCTTTCTGTTGTAAATAACTGAGAAGTGGGTTAAGAGAAACCTTTGTTCAGCTCCCTTCGCACGTTAGAGGAAGCATTGTTTCTAAACAAGAAGAGACTGCAGACAGTGCCAAAGGTTTACTTTTACACGCAGAGAATGATATGTAAACTGCGATTGGCATTATTTTTAGACAGCTCTGACAACTACCTGATGTTGAAGAATACGTGATGACATAAAATCAACAGAAACAGCATTTTTGCTCCAGTCTGCAATATTTACATGATGTCCATGCACTCCTGGTGATATTCAAATTATGAAAAACATTACCTTGGCACTGGTGTGTATAGTTCACCTGATACCGGGCACCATTGATAATATATTCAAACTAAGATCAACGTTTCTTCTACGCTGATCTGTAACTTTCAGCGAATGTCATGAGCACCCTTGAATAGATTCAAACCAATCATTCAACATTGCTGGGACACTGATCCAAACTTTTCTCCCGCACCATTAATAATATAAATATATTCACACTATGATGAACAGCACTTTCAGACTGAACTATACGATAGGCGTCACGTCTTGGGCACCCTCTTTATTCAAACCACGATTTACCATAGAGCACCGAGCATAAAGACGCACCTGATACCGTTCTTGTGCCGCCCACTGTGGTGGAGGACCTCCCGCTCCAGCTCCGTGAGGGCCTCCTCCTGCCACTGCTGCAGGCGGTTGAGGAGGGCGGCCTCCACGGCCCCCAGCACCATGCGGGGCCCTAGGTTGCCTCCTGCACACAGTCATAGTCCACCTTAACGGACACGCTCAGTGCTATTAGTTCATCATTTCCCAAGCATGAAACAAGATGTCATAGTAACCATTATTTCCCATATGCTAAACGAGATTTAAAAACCGCTTTAGGCCATCAACCATTTTCACTCACGCTCTTCTGAGTCACAAATTTTCCCCTATTTTATGCTTACGGTAGAACGAGTCCCTGCAGCACTGTAGCGCAGCCTGAGGAAGATAAGACAAAACACCAAGTTTTGTGAGCTTATCACAATTCGCACTGCTGGTGAAAACGGCCCCACTTGCTAAAACATTAATTCTAGAATACCTACACTTTGGTAGTTTAACTGACGGTGGGAGGTACCAGCATCACGATTTTTCACGACTTCCCATAGTCGGATTTATGCTCTGAAAGTTCCTCTAGGGCGGCAGGTAACCAGACTTCAGCTATAGCTATACATGTAGAACTAAAGCACTCTGAGAGTGCATACCTCCTCCAAGTGAGGCAACGGTAGCAAAAAATTCAAGTTGACTCTGAAACCATAGTTTTCTTTGTATAAACTCCAAAATCTGCTCATTTGTGCCTTTTGATAGTAATAATAGCTTGTGCAAGTTTCTTGAAGATCCTTTCATAACTTTTCGAGTTAAACTGTTAACAAACGTAATGACGAACATGAGTCAAACATACAAACGAACTAACCGATCTGCACCAAAATTTAATCATCTATGTCTTTTAACATTATTGGCAACTCCTATAAATTTCATAAAGATCCAATCATTATTTTTTGAGTTATTGTGCTAACAAGCATAAAATTAAAAACAGTGACAAACGAACGAATGAACAAACGGATGATTACCAAAATTTGGTCATTTACTCTTTGTTATATACTTAACAACTCATGATAATTTCATCAAAATCGATTCATGACTTTTAAAGTTACGGCATTGAGAAAAATGAGGCAGACAAACAAACAAACAAACAAACAAACGGATGGACATTTCTTCACCAAAAGTTAATTATCTGTTCCTCCTAACATACGTAACAATCCCTGTAAATTTCATCCAAATCGGTTCATAACTTTTTGAGTTATCTTGGTGACAGACAATTAGACAGACAGACAAACACGACGAAAACATAACCTCCATGGCGGAGGTAATTATCCGTCTAGAAGCGGAAGTAGAAATTCTTCAAGTTTAAGGTGCTCTGTCCATATATTCTCCACAGTGTTCGTTGTGGTCCAATAAGAGTACGAAAGACAGAAGAGACGGGCATGTAGAAAGAAGCGTCGACACATTCACGGGTACTTTAAAACTGTATATCGGTACAAGGCACAGTAAGCTAGGGAACGACAGACCAAAGCAGCATTGAGGCTAGTAGGAGCAAGTAAAATAAAAGAAGCAAAGTAAGCAGAAAAGGAGACGTTCCGATCACTCCGGTGTGGAGACCAAACACAGGGTAAACAGAATGAAGTATGATAAGGGCGCGCACACATGCATGCAAAAGTTGCCTCGCAACTTTATATCCGATTACGTTGCAGCGCACATGGCTTCGACGTGGACATTGTTATGCCACTAGAAAGAATATTTAAGGTATCCCAAACAAATTTTAGCAGCCGATAAGAAGCTGAATAAGGGCTTCAGCTTCTGCTAAGACCCTAATTTTCTGTTAGGAGGAGTCGTTTCTTGCAGTTTGTCCGTCACAAGAAGCAGCAATGGTCAAGCTTTGAGAATACCTCTTACTTTTGATTTAGTTTCGAGGTGCAATGATGCATAGTTTGAGCTTGACATTCAAGCGCGATTAGTAGTAGTCACGGCAACGTATTCTTAATATTAAAAGACATAAATTATTAAATTTTGGTGGTGATCAATTGGTTCGTTTGTGTGCTTGACCAATGCTTGTAAAATGTTTTTTTTTAGCAACAAAGTTATGGACGGATCTTCAAGAAAATTACAGAAGCTGCAACTATTGTTCTTACAAATGATTAGAGTTTCGTGTTGGTACAAAGATAATGATAGTTTCAGAACCAATTTGAATTTTTCATTACCGTCACCTTGCTTGGCGGAGGTATGTGCTCCCAGAGTACTCTTCTTTACTCGTGAATTTGACATGGCGGTGTAGAGATAATATTGCGAATGATTCAGAGCCGTTGTGCGCAGACAAAGATTTCTATCATTAATTCACTGCACTCTAAGAGAGGGGACAAAATTGAATGACGGTGCCCAGGAATAGTTTGCTGAATTTTCGCGGCTGTCCTACCTGTTCAGTTGTATTATAAAGAGTTATTTGCAGCGACCACAGTCACCAAGACATGTTTCAAACATATAAAAATACTCAAAATAGTAATAAGAAGCAGTGCGTAAACACAAAGCAAAGTAGCCAGCATGACGTATTACAACATGCTATCAAGCAATTAAGGAAATAATTGAATAACTGACCTTAGCCTATTATTTGAAATTTAATCTAGTTTCTCTCCCAAGATATCACCTTCTACTACATTACACATTCGCTACAAGGTGAGGGATCGCGTTAACAGGACGGAAACAGCATGAGAACGAAAGTTAAGATGCCTGGAAGCCCCAACTATAGTTTACGGTTCCCTATATATGGAATCCTTCTAGGGAATGAGACTCCCCAACTTGGGGCATTATTACCTATATCGAGTCCCTCTGGGGAGCGCCACTCCCCAACTAACCAAAGAAGTAACACCACACCCGTCCCGGGCGAGCAGAGCCCCGCCAGGGAACAACACAAGGGCTCTGCTGTTCACCAGAAGTGAGACATAAGAGGCTGTCGCTAAGTGCAGGTTCGGCTAATCGCGACCCTCGACAGAGGCGTCCCTTGAGTGACTTTCTCCCCTCAGGGTCACTTACCTCACTGCACGTGGCGTTTGTAATTAATTGCTCTTGCATTTACTATTTTGCTCTTACATTTGATTAGATAAAACAATAAAAACACTACTTTGGGCTTCCCTTAATTACACGAGTAGCAAATTAATATATAGCTCTTGCACTTGCTCCTTTACTCCTAGACTTAAATTAAGCCTTAGTCCTGACTTCCCTTGCTCTTGTATTTCCTCTATTCCAGTATTTCCCCATTCGGGAAAGTATGAACCCACGGACTCCCAGTTAATTCACGCACGGACTTCCGACTGGCTCACGACGTTTGAGGCTTTTATGTCAGTATTTTCTTGCTTTTAACGTTTAAAACATTCGTGAAACAGATTAATAAATTAAATTGAGTGATAAGAGAAAAATGAATATTTTATTGAACGATTATATCATGTTAGATAAGTTTTTTTTAATCAAGAAAGCTCAATTATAAAAAAGGTACCCCTTAATGTCGCCTTTTTAAACATAGAGAACGTTAGATTTTTCTTTTAAATAACGATGATCGTAGTACAAGATTGCCATTGCTCGATGTAAGCAGTGATTTGAAGCAAGTAAAAAATGTATTCAAATATACAGTGTGTGATTAGCAGCGTGATCTCGTCAGTATTTGAGGCGTTTGGTGTTATGCTTAATTTCTACTCTTTCAAGTGACTCTACGCTTGACACATTAAACATCTACAGACACATACAGTAGTCATTCACTGTACAATCAACTATGCTGAGGCCCTTTTAATGGCAAGGAGTCTGGGTGATTCAGGCCGTTTTCACTGGGGGTCCGTAAAAAACTGAATTTAGGGAATCACTGCTCTATTGCTTTTACATACGAGTTGACCAAACGTTATTGCGGGCTTCCCGTATTATGATTTGGAGTTTCAGAAAGGAAAAGAGAAAGGGCTAGGATGTAATGAAAGTACGAGTAGGTTGAATTATGCAGGGAGGAACACTGAATAACCCGTTATGGGTCAAATCCGAATACGTCCGTCCTACAACTATGTATTGTTCGCCGGATCTTAGTAGTAAACTGGAAAAGTTCTTGAGAGTTAATGTAAAAGCAAGTTGAGAAACTGGAGGCATGCATTGGACACTGCACTTAGTTGTTGGACAAACGAAGGAAACCCTGTGATGCGGAAAGAAGGAAGCCATGTGGGCCTATAGCTTTGACTCGGGGTAAGATAAAACTTGGGGGTCCTCTTCATATAATGTCGCGGTTGCTTCCCTAGCGGAGGTTTTTGCCGCGGAGCGTTCAGGAGCAAAATCCCGTACGAAATTCACAAAGTACGCCGAGAGCAGGAACGTTCATCAGCAAATCATATCAGTAGCTCTCAAATCTTCTTTCGCTAGAGAATAAAAACTTGACTTCATTCATGATTTTCCAATTTCTATTTAGCTAGAACCAATAGCTGCATCCGCTAATAGCGTTCCATTACAACATATTAAGCACATGAACAAAACTAGTAAAAATAGAGGCACACTCAATGGAAATGTCGGCGATAATAACTGAAGTGCTTACGGAAGCTCACAGCACGAAAGAAAAATAAATAATAACTGCACCAGACAATCTAATGAGCGCTGAACTCGAACAGACATTGCCTGCAGAGCACGGACACACCGCTACAGCGACACTGTCGCCTATACTTTCTCGCCGTCGCATCGCTACAGCAGGTTGCATTAGTAAAGTGCTTGTCCCTCCCACCGTATTTCCCAACCGATTCGTTTTTCTTCTTCCTTCACTCATTCTCTCAGGTTTTAATTCATAAGTGAGTGAAGTTAATATTCTTTTTACTAGCTGAACGGAAGCGAAAGCGAGGCTGTAGTGGTGCCGGCATTGTGTGTGTGGCCGAATTCGGCACGTACAAGACGGTGCTTGTACTGCTGTGCTAAGCAATGACAAAATGTGCGTTAAAACGTCATTAAATGTATATTAAAGTTATTAAAAGTTCAAGTACGTTGTATTTTTGATGCACTAGATATTTGACTTCAGTTACTATTTTACAGGTCCTATGCGTAAAGTTACCATTAACTTTTCCATGCACCAGAAATTTTGGTAGACCACCATTACCTGAAATTTAATACCATATCCCATTTTGATAACTCTTTCATTGTTTACTACATCAGTGTCTGGTCACTCATACAGTTTTCTTTCATGCTGCTGTGCAGGTAGAATAGGTAGGCGGCTTAAATACGCAAACGAAAAGATATGTACACACGAAAACTCGTTCGTTACTTTACTGAGGCGCTGCCATTTTGCTTTGCTTAGGGCTTCTTTCTTTTATCTACTTTGTGTCTACCTACAGGAGACAGCACACTTCTGGCGAAATGGAGCAGTTCGAGTAAGAGAGGTTCCATAATGCTGAAGTTCACGTTCCCATGAATAACTTGATTCGAGAATGCGCAGCTCGCATATAGTTTAGGCTACCGTATCTGTACTAAAGAGAATAGATATATTTCAGCACGACTGAGTGAGCAGCCCATCCTCGCTTCAAGTTGCTCGTGCGAACAAATACGTGGCCTCGGCAATAGAGTGCTCTATGCGCCTCACCTGCCATGCGTCCATTGTCGATGTTAACGTCCCACACGGGTCCTGCCGCTCCGTCTGTCCAGAATCTGGCGGCGTATGAGGCATGTCAGAAACGACTCAAACTTCGCTTCAAAATAATAAATATCTTACACGGATCCTACTTTGCAGTAATTAATGAAAACTGGTTCAAAACTGTTATGAAGAGAATAAAAAAATCAGCGGGCTATTAACTGTATAGCGAACACCTCCGCCAAGCAAAGCAGTTCTTAAAGAGAGAATGGTATTCAGACAGACACAAACTAACTGGATTAGCACAAATGAATCATCTGTCCGAAGGGACACTCCTAAAGTTTCCTGCAAATTTCAAACAGATTCATTCAGAGATTTTATGTTCAACTTACCACCACCCCGCACCCACTTCAGAGCGAGGCTCGGTGAGGAATCCGTGAGCAAACACCAAGGACGACCGTGTGCTCCATAACATAATTTGCATACTGAATTCATCATTTGAACACTACTGGCGGGGAACAATGACGCAGAGCAAGGGGAAATAAAAAAACCTACTTATCTACCCAACGTCAAAACAAAACCTTATTAGCAGGTATCACAGCCACGAGCAATAGCCCCAGCGGAAAGTCACTTCGGATCCCTCAAGGGCGTGAGGCCCCATAGATATTTTGATAGGGACAGGGTCTGTCAAAAATATCCCCCTGAAGGGTTCGAGTCAAGTTGCTGTAATCAAACTGTCAAACAATTAAGCGCCGACAAAGACAATACCTTCTTGGTGGCGGTAATATTGGTGTTATTAGCGGAAAGCTCTACGGAAGACGGCAGCAGACTCTAAACAAGGATTTTCTGTGGCCTACTGAAAGTACATAAAGAAACCAGATCAATTATTCTCGTCATTGTTTTTATATTCTATGCACATTAGGAATCATAGCAGTGGTATCATAGACTATCTTCAATAAAAGCGGAGCACAGCGATTGATAAACATGTGGTGTGGTTGGGCTAACAGTGCGAATCCGCCTGCGGTTTTACTAAGATATTTAAAAAATGTTAAGTCTCTCTAGCGCTTTCATATTAAATTTGGCATCAATTTATGACTCGAGATTTTAAACGCACGGCGTATAAAAAAAATACACACTCACAAAATATGATTTGAGAATGATAAAACCGATGGTTGAGGCTCCTGTGTACTCTACATACATTTACAGCCGCTTCTGTGAAATATTACTCTAGAGTCAATGCAATCCATCATTTTGTGAAAGACTAGAGTATCCGTTCATCGAATATTATTATTATTATTATTAAATTACACCAGATTGGCGATGTAGGAACGGAGAAACTCCATGAGGTTAACAAACCCCCACGCAACCAGCCCAGCGGGTGAAGAAAACAAAAGAATGAATAAGAAGAAGATCCGAGATCACAGAATAGCTCTGTGTACAGATCGTTTAAAGCTGCCAATACCCGCACCAGCAAAGACAGAGCCATCAACTGGTAAGGTTTGTAGGTGTGTGCTACCTTTTTTCGAACGGGAATACTGGCCCGTACGGCATCGTAACGGTTCCAAGGCAAACTCATGAAGAGCACCAGTACGCCGAGTATACCTCACCCGAACAAATGAATCCGGAAGAAACTCAGACAGTGGATGACCGGGCAGTTATAAATTTTATACAAAAAAACAGACCCCACCAACTCTGCGACGATTCGCCAGATCTCATAGCACAACACCACCCAGTATGAACGCACATCGACGAACCACTTTCTCAAGCAAACACAAATGGCAATCGGCTGCAGAACCCTGGAGCAGTACTCCAGAAGAGGGAGGACAAAGCAATTAAAGCAGCTACGTGTCAATTCAACCGAGCCAAACACTCTCCAAGCACGCCTCATGAGACTAATTTTCCGCGATGCACGTGAGGCAACCGAAGAAATGTGGAGCTCAAACGTCAACTTTGGATCAAAACTGACACCCAAGATTACCAAGTCATCAACCACAGGAAGTGATACACCATCCAGCATGAGTGCAGAAAAAGGAGGTCCCACTGTACGCGACCTGGACACGAGCATGGTCTTAGTCTTGACAGCATTTAGCCTCATCCCCCACCTAGAACACCAGGAATCAATCATTTCCAAATCATGCTGAATAGATTAGATTAGATTAGATAGGCGGCAGTAGACGAACCAAGAGGCCCATTCCCAAAGAGACACCGGGACTAACACCCCGGCCTCTTTGAGCTATTGCCACAATAAGATTCTGAAACCTCTAATCTATCACTAGGCTTATCGCAAACAACCAGTAAAGTAACATCATCAGCGTACCCAACAAGTAAATTATTAACAAGATGAAGCAGATCCGCCGTATATACAATGAACAAAAAAGGGCCCAGAACACTACCCTGTGGGACACCAGAAACCAAATCCACTTTAGGTAAAGTGACAATAATGCCTCTTTATTAATTTTTGTAAATGTAAAAAGGTGGATTCAACTTGATCGCATCTCTAACTAAGAAATTCCCTCGCACTCGTTCGTGCCGCAGATACAATCCAACTGGTTCTTGAGGACTGTACGGCTGCAGTCAACCAAGGATTGTCAGAGCTATGGCATCAATGACGGAAGCCTTTTATGCAACGATCTGGCCCCCGACCTTCCCAATTTCTGGTAAAGGTCAGTGCCCCGCAGAATTTCCACCAACGTCAGTTGCTCAGTAAGCACAAGCGCCGCAAGATCTTGCTTGCTTGGGTTAGTATTCAATTTTGCGACCTCTACGATATTTAGCCTACCGTTAGTGTGAGCACGATGCTACAATAGGAACAATACGCCCTCCTAATCACACAAGAAACGTTACAAATTGTAGCCCTGCGTACAGTGTTATTCATTACATTGTATAATATATTGATTCCAATCTCTCACATGAAAAATAGAAACAACAGATCTCTGGGCAACTAGATGTTCGAAGAACTGCTGCTTCTGCAGAAAGTCCTCTTTCAATACACCAAGTAGAGCGGACTGATTTTTTATAGCTTGTTTTTGCCTCAATGGGGAGGTGATGTGGAACTTTTTTCACATCCGTCATGTATGGAGAATGCAAATTAGATAAATCAATCAATTAGATCAATGTTTCCGAATTATCTTTGAGTAGCTACATAGCTGCCTAAAGTATCGAAGACTCTCGGGTATTCGACAGTTCCCCCTGATAATTTCAGATAAAAAAAGTAGTATTTGTTTGATATCTACTTTTTCCCTACAGCAATGAAATTTAAAGTTTGGCCTGTATATCCAAGCCATTATAATAGTATTCGAGAAACATAGCTCACACGCCCCTGCCAACAGCGCTGTGACAGCTAAAATACTTATAGACTAGCTGGACCCGTGAAAGTTTTCACGGTTTACCAACTTTATTTTGAGTGTTTGAAAAATTTCCTTCTACCGGTTTGCTTGTTGGATTTTAATGTAATTAGTTGCGCATCTAATTTAATCGTGTTTATTTTATCAAATCGGTAGTTGCCCTCCTGGGGGTAGTTAACTTCACAGGGGTTGTTGTCCTCCTAGGGGTCATTGTTTTCCCAGAAGGTATTGTCCTTCGAATTTAAGGGGTAGTTTACCTCCTATTGGGACAGTTGTCCTCCAATTTAGGTAGCTGTCCTCTGTGGGACCCGTGGATAATCTACGGTTGGTAAATGTTTTCACTTGCCAT
>LQNS02000141.1:5941893-5960740 GCA_001587735.2 Parhyale hawaiensis | reverse complement strand
CAATACTACTGGCATGATCTTAGAAAGGAGGACAAAATTTTCAGCAAACGACCTTTTGGTGGCGGATCCCTTATGATCTGGGGAGCATTCTCCATCAAGGGCAAGGCGAAGTTTGTGATGATGGAAGGTAGACAGAATGCTGAGAAGTACACAGAGGTCCTAGAAACTAGTCTTCTCCCATTTCAAACTGATAAACATCAGCAAAAAGCGGTGTTCCAGCAAGATAATGCCGCCTTTCACACAGCGAGGTTGACCACAAATTGGCTTAATGCCCATAATATCGCCCCTTTAGCTTGGCCTGCTAAGTCACCCGATCTAAACCCAATTGAGAATCTTTGGGGGATACTCTCACCCAATTGAGAATCTTTGGGGGATACTCTCACGGCATGTTTACGCCAATGGGAGACAATTTCAGGATAAAGAAAGCTTGTGGCCGACCATAAATGAATGCTGGGAAGCTATCCCTGAAAAAATGCTCGCTAATTTAATTAATTCTATGAATAACCGATGTGTACAGGTGTTGCAATCAAAAGGCAACGCTTTTAAATATTAAGAATGATTTTTTTTTTGCTTTCATTATTTTCTAAAGTACAATTCTTTCCATATGTGCTATCTTTATTTCCACCCGATTTGCACCCACAAACTATTATTTTCGTGGTAAAATTTTGAAAAGACAACGAATACAATATGATTATAAGGAATCGATAACTAGTTAAAGTAACATTATTCAGTTAAAATTTCAACTCCATTGATGCAGCATTCTTAAACTTATTACAAAATTTCAAAATGTGCTATCATTATTGCCACCACTTTATAAGGCAGACAGACAAATAAACAAACGGATAGACGGATTTTCACCAAAAGTTAATCATCTGTTCCTCTTAACATACCTAACAATCCCTGTTAATTTCATAAAAATCGGTCAATAACTGTTTAAGTTATCTTGATGACAGACAGAGCAACAAACAGGCAGACAGGCAAGCCCAACGAAAACATAACCTCCTTGGCGGAGATAATTACTTTAGTGCGCAGTACAACACGCTGGTTTGTCAGCGTTAAATACATGCATGGAGCAGCATTGTCATATTTATAAAACAAACAACTAAAAACTACAGTTTTCACGAGATCAATAAACTAACGTATGTAGCGTATTGTGACGATCTAACTTTTCTAGAAAATTGAAGTATTTTATGACACTGAATCAGACTGCTAGAAGGGAACATTCAGATAAGTCATTTATTGTCATGTATCTGTTTATGGCGCCGTATCCGATAATTATAATCATTGTATGCAATTAAATCACCTTTATTGTAACTAATTTGTTTCAGTATGGCTTATAGATACGAAAAGAATATAACTGCTATAATTAGTTGAGTTAGCCATAGTTAGAAAGTTTAAGCCTCCGTTTCCGAGCGGAACGATAGCACAGAGGAAAGAGCAAGGGACATATAGTATGCCGATAGCAACGGGGAACCTATGCACGAAGGTGTTCCCACACAGGATTAACCCGAAAGGGAACAACAAGGAAAGAAGAACAGAACAAAGCACGAGCAAGTAGGAGCATGATATAGGGAAGAAAGCAAAGAGGGCTCGAAAGACAGACGTCCCGAAGGCCTAGCTTATGTCTGAGGTAACCTACTGTACACGAGCCCCCTGGGGTTGCCGGGCCTGAGTGCTCTAATATAGGTTTGTGCTTTGAAACAAACTAAATATCGTGTACATTGTTTGCTTACCTTTGCTGCGCAGTCGATGGGTTTCTTCATTTTCCGCTTTTCCTGTTCAACAAAACACACCATTTAATAGACAAGATTTTACTCAGGATATGAACCAGGATGGTTCACAGAATTTCTCTGCGTTTTCCGTAACGAGAACTACGACTGAAATAGAGTATTACTTGGAATTGCAATACTAAGCAAAGAATCTACCTCCAGTTTCAACTCAAGGTCAGACGTTAGCCTGGTAGAGGGAGAAAGGTTGATTCATTTATTAAAAACACAAGAATAAATCGACGATAATAAGAGAAAAATTAGCTCAGCCTCGTGGAACTTGACAATCACAACTACGGTCTCAATACCAGATACGCTACAATGATATACTGGGAAAGGGAGCAAGCAATTATTGGAACTCCAAGAAATTTGTCTTTTATCCTACTTGAAACAAAATAAGTAATTATTTCATAAAATAATTATTAGAGAAATGTGTTCTATGATTTATATACCTATGTTTAAGCAAAATAGAAGTTTTGATATAATTCAGAAATAGTTTTTCTGTACGCAATGATAAAAATATATTTGGATTAATAATTATAATTAATAATACACACTCCATGCGGGTGCAAGCTGTGTAGTTCTAATGATGCGTGTAGGCATAGTCTGAGTCGTAGAGCTCATTGAGATTGAGTGCCCACTTGGCCCAACGGCAAATATACTGTAGCTTTCCGCAATTGGAACTAACATGTTGTTACGCTACTTTTACGTACTTTGTTAAGAATGGTATATCTATTTAATTTACATCCACTATTGATTGGCAAACATCGTACATACTTCTTACAACGGCAACCGTAGTACATGCCTCTTAAAACCTGTACATGTAAAAATTCATATATATATATACTGTATATATAGGCTTGCAGTGTAATATCGTAAACGGTTATCAGACATCTATGGTTTTGCAGTAAAATATAATGATTACGCGATAGTTGGTATAATAAACAGTCTCATGTTGTACAATAGAGACTTCTGAATTTGGTTACGTACTTCATTTCTTGATTACTTTATGGTTTTGGACGAGGTGCACGTGGCGTTATGTACGCCACCCATCTTGTATAGAGGTGATGCTGCAGTCCGTGACAAGCTGACAAGCGAGATGGCTACTAGGGAGTCATCTCTACATTGCACGTAGCCGATAACAGCTGGCCTATCTGGTACTTTCAGTGTGCATGTGTCCAGTAAGTTTTTCAATTTCGCAGTCTCTGTACCGGTTACACATCGAATGTGACAGGGCACTTTGGTGAATAATCTCGCCCCCCCCCCCCGGACAGCGCATAGTCAAATTTCCAATGGAATGCAAAATAAGCAGTTAATGGAGTAATCAATGAAAATAATTCGGTACAGGCGCTGAACGAGGAAATCAGTGCGGACAGCAAAGCTGCCGGGTCAGTTGGAGAAGCTGTCAGCCCCTAAGCGCTTCAGCATAAGCAGCCAGGAAGTGTTATAACATATGGTAGCCATGAAGTGAAATAGCATTGGCAGCCATTAAATAATGTAGCATTGGTAGCTATGAAGTGATATAGCATTGGCAGCCATTAAGTGATGTAGCATTGGCAGCCATTAAGTGATATAACATTGGCAGCCATTAAGTGATGTAATTTTGGTAGCCATGAAGGGATATAAAATTGGCAGCCATTAAGTGATGTAGCATTGGTAGCCATGAAGTGATATAACATTGACAGCCATTAAGTGATGCAGCATTGGTAGCCATGGAGTAATATAACATTGGCAGCCATTAAGTGATGTAGCATTGGCAGCAATTAAGTGATGCAGCATTGACAGCCACGGAGAAGTTTAATAATGGTAGCCATGTAGTGATGAAATGGAATGCTGGCAAGCACGAAGTGTTACTACATAAGCAGCCACGATTTGATATAATACAGGCAACCACGAAGTAATTTTACTTAGGCAACTAAAAAATGATGAAGCTTGGACAACAAAAACGGTGTAACATACTTTTGCAGTCATGTAAGAAATAACATGGGCAGCTACGATGTGCGGCTTGATATGGTTCCTGTAGTGAAGAGTTGTTTCAGTCCCAAAAGGTCACAAATCAAGATCATTTCACGGCTATCCTTTCATCTTTATTGCACGGTTAATAATGCAGTTTCGGTTCATGGCTACGACTGTCGTTTCACTTTATGATACATTAGGTGTAGCAGGTATGTGCCCATTTTTTTTTTCTACAAAATTTGGTCAATGCTAGAAATTATGAGTAATTTTCAGTTGCCTCTTCGGGGTCTGGAGGTATGCTATTCACCGCCCACTAATGATATATATCATATATAATGTGAAAGTTGGTTATCTCTGCTCTGTAACACATTCCTACGCATACGACAATGAACGTACTCTTTGCTTAAAGTTTCTGCGATTATTAAAACTCATTTTAACAAAGGTTGCGTAAATCGGCCTTCAGCCCCACTCACAATAGGTTCGCTTTAAGTGGACAGTCCAGGTATGATATAGTCTATGGCTGAGTACATATATATATATTTACCGCGCTTGGCCTCCTTCTTAGTTTATGTGACTGAGCTCTGTAACTTTTGTAATAATGTTGTTTACTTTGTACTTGTAGGCGTATTTGTGAGCCTGTACCTGTGTTTCTAATAAAATTAATATTATCCATCTGAAATCATGTTTGGTTCTAATAGTGTAATTTACTTGTTGGTCTGCCGCTGAGCACACAATTTTCTGTAATAGTCATAGTCAGAAAGTTTGGGCCTCCGTTTCCGAGCGGAACGATATAACAGAGGAAAGAGCAAGGAAGATAGAGTATGTCGATACAACTGGAGAACCCATGCACGAAGGTGTTCCCACTCAGGATCAACGCGCATGGGAACATCAAGTCGGGAAAGAAGAGGAAGAACAGAATAAAGCATGAGCAAGTAGGAGTATGAAATCGGGAAGAAAGCAAAGTGGGCTTGAAAGACAGACGTTCTAATGGCCTAGCTAATGGCTGAGGTAACCTACACGTGCCCCCTGGGGTTGCCGGGCCCCATAACATAGGATGAGCAATCTAAGCAATTTAGACCCGACGTTTCTAACCCGAATAAACCCGAAATTTGGGCTCTTAGTGACCTAACCTAAACTAAACTAAACCCTATATGGTCCATCTTATGCCCCTTGAGAGGAATCTTCGGTAATATGATGACACAGTGAACCAACTGAGAGGAGTTCGGAGATTTGAGAGTAGTAATGCTTCAATTAATTTCAATTCATCATACATAATCTCTGTGACCGTAACATCCTGGATAAGGCTCGGTAGTACATTTATTTAAAGCAAATTCATCTCACAATATTTTCGTATTAAGAAAACTGATGTAACCTAATCGAGGTTCACGAATCGAGCAGAAGCATATATATTGATGATAGATTTTTAGTGATCTACGGTAGTCTAGTTACTTATTAAACCCAGTAAAAAGTTTTGCGTTACAATATCGCTCAGTTAAAGAACTGAAAGTTTTTCAGTGGATATCAACTAGTGATCCACAATTTTTACTATGACCTTCTATTAGTTGGTACGTTACTGCAGATTTCCCGTTAGAGTTCTTAAATCGGTTTGAAATTTTGAGTGCGTCCTCAAAACCTCCATTGAATTGATGTCTGGGGAATGAGACAATCATTAACAATGCCGTAATCGTGTTTTCAGTTAGTTTTTATTGATGTAAAGTTTGCGGTCTAGTCAGGACTATTTTTTTTAAGGAACAGCGACTCCTGGAAAACTTCATGCTTCTCTGCTGAAGCAAACAAATGACCAGTTTAGAAAAGCTCCATCCGCCACAGCTTCCACTTTGCCGCCTATCTGTTACAGATATCTTTCCCGAACTATCGCAATAAACATCCCAAACCTTGATTTTTTTTCTGCCGCTGTCAATGTTTTATATTCGACTTGTAACATTTGGTGCAATATGTAATTAACAGCCGACCTCGTTTCCTTTCAATCCCAATATTATTCCTCGATTTCACTAAAGTAATTTTTTCTTTCATCTCTTCAGAAGCTTTATCCTCAAGTGAGTCAAATTTATCTTGAACTTTACAAATGAATTTCAACGGGGTATCTTTGTATTCTTTTTTTAACAGCTTTGTAACATTCATTGGCGAGCTCTTCTGGATATGAAGCGCATGATTTATATTAGTTATAATATAATTTGATTTTTAACTGATGAATTAAAGAAAGTTTGTTTTTATTTGAGCTCATTGTGAGTAATTCTGGGATTTTCGCTAATTAACTTTCAAAGTTCTTTCATAATCTGGAAGAAATTGTAGGTGATGCACCAGGTCCTGTTGGCCTTCAAACGATTTTGCCTTTCTATACTCTGCCTTAAATAAGTTCATAGTACCAAATAAAATATTTAAAAGTTTCGGAAACATTCATGCAGCTTTCACCTAAAATCCAAATTTAAAAAAAATACTTTTCAGCAATATCAGAAAATATGTTACTGTAAGCAAAATGATCACGGAATGCCTAGCGTGCAACTATAGCGCTAAAATATACTAATTAAAGTTGTTAGTGGAATAGTCTCAAATGAAGGCAAATAGAAGTAGTTATTATACACCTACGAAGTTCTCACTATGATTACCTTATCTTGATGATACTTTGGACGGGGTCCAGGTGACGTTATGCACGCCACCAATCTTGTGCAGTAGTGATGCTGCAGTCCGTGACTAGCGGGATGGCTAACAGCGAGTTATCCCCATAGTTCACGTAGCGGATTACAGCAGGTTTATCTGGCACTTTCAGTAAGTATGCGTCCAGTAAGTTTTCAAATGTCGCAGTTTCTATACCAGTGATATTTTCAATTGGACGTGGCATTTTCTTGAATAATCTTGCCCCCCGGATGGCAAAATTATTAGAATATTTTGTGGCTATTGCACCACCACCAGTTTTGATCGAAATTCGCACTTCACATGTGCGACCAATACGGTTTGAGTTTCAGGTCTCGATTCGTCCATTGATGTTGACAGTAAATCTTTCTAGAGTTTTCCAAAAATATATGATCGTAAAGTGCTCGAATCTCCTGAAGTTCCTTTGAATTGAGTACATTTAAAGTTGAGAAAATTTTTCGTGATAGTTTTAAATCTTGTATGCCCCGGATTCTGACATGAGCGATCTCTGGATAGCCCCGAGGTGCTCTAAGTTTTTCCGTTTGCTTGGTATCCAAAGAGGTGAACAGTATTCAAGCCTCGGTGATATCAGTTGTTTCCATGAGGTGAGCATTATGTCTGCCTCTCGTGAAGAGAAAGTTCGAAGCACCCATCCGCTCCACTTCTTGCCTATAGTAATAACTCGAACCACGTGATCTTCAAAAGTGGCATTATCTTGTATTTTCACCGCAAGATCCCTTAAAATTTGCGTTCTCTCGATTTAGCGCCCATCTCTCGTCGTGTAAGACGTAGATTCAGTATGGGAGAATTCTTTCGGTATCGTAAAAGTTCAAATTTTGATTCGTTGAAGTCATGTTAACAGATGTCCAGTGAAAGACGTGGTCAGATCTAGTTGCACATTTCGTGCGTCTGCCAATGATTATACCGCTGCTAATATCCGTGTGTCATCAGCGAACAATGAGGGACCGGCAGGCTCGCATTTGTGCCCCATATTATTTATCATGATGAGGAAGAGTATTGGACCAAGCACGGTGCCTTATGGAACTCCACTGAGTACCGGCTGTCATTTGGACACGTTATTATTCATGATGACACTTTGGGTTCGCTTTGTCAGGAAAGCTTCGATTCATCTAAGACGTTTCCCACGGATCCCCGTGTTGAAGAGTTTGAGTAGCAGTATTCCATGTTTACTTTATGGAATGCTTTGGCAAAATTTAAATACAGTATATATCCTCCACATTTTTGCTTTGGCATAGAAGGTCGAGAATAGAGATATAATGCTCAAGAAGCTGAGAAGTGGTCGAACATTTATAGCAAAAGCCATGTTGATTTGATTGATTTGATGTAAGCAGGTTATTGCTTTCTAAATGATGTACCAGGTGTTTTCTAAACACCCTTTCAAACGTTTTCACTACTTGGCTAGTTAAGGAGACGAGTCTATAGTTGGCTGGATCCATGCTATTTCCAGCTTTAGGAATAGGTGAAATATTCGCTTGCTTGTAAGTGAGTGGAAAAATTGCTGCATCATACATTGATTTTTGCCACATGATGTAAGGGGGTAAGAGATACTTAGCTTGAGCAATGCACATCTTAGGATTTTTGCAGGCACATCATCTGGTCCCACTGCACTGCTGCCGCTAAGATCGCCAATGGCTAGCTTAGTGCTTAGTTTTGTAAACTGAAAGTCCGTTAGGTAGTTTGTAGTTATATCAATGCTGGGATTCCAGGATTCTGAATTCTGTCACTATAGACTTTTTGATATAGACGGCTTAGTATATCGCTCAATTCCTAGTCATCATCAACAATAGATCAGTAGATAAAATAGATCCTGTATCATTCACCAGTTTCCAGATTTTCGATTTTACCGAGGAATGATGTGATGCATAGGCAAAAAAATATTTGGTACTATTTTTTTAGTTTTTCGATGGCTTGCTTTTCTGTTTCTTGTTTTTCTTCATCGTGTGATCTTACAAGGTGACGTTCTATCTCATCTAGCTTCTTTTTGCACTCGATTTGACGATGTAGTAATTTCATTTAATGCTGGCATTTGATAAGTTTTGCTTCTTTCTTAAGTGGTCCCTTACGAAATTTGTGACGTTGACTTTTATTAAATTATTTTTTTTGCCGGGATAAGGTAGTTCATGCACTTTTCCAATGGCATGTTTTCGAATAACTCATTGATGGTTTCACTTTCTATTGAGTTTTTTAGAAGTACGTCCCAGTTTACTGACTGCATTTCTGCATTCAAGCCGTCCCAATTTATCCCTTTATAGTACACGTTCAAGTCCCGTAGTCTGGAGATGAAGTTTATTTGCGAATTTTTCTGTGGTCTATGAGAACTGCATTCGCTCAGCTGAGTCGTTATTTCAACAAGCTCATGATCAGATAATGTTGTATCATGGATTTCAATATTCTAAATAAATTTTGCGTTATCTACGAAGAGAAGGTCTAAAACATTTTCATTTCTCGCACGTAATGAGATCATTTGGGTCAGTGAAAATTCTTCCATCATGTGCACTAGCTAGAGAGAGGCCTGATCTTTTTCATCTCTAGTGGCCGATGATGTCCTGGATAGTACGAAGCTTCCAGTTTCATCTGGCAAGTCTGTCGTTAGCCATTTTAAGAAGGGGAAGTTGAAATCACCAGTAATATACAATTGATACTCTGAACTTCTTTGCAATGAGTTTTGATTATATGCAACATTTCGGCACATTTTTCACTGGTCCATTTTGGCGGCCGATAGCACACCAAGCATATCAATCTACGTTTTTCAATATTAACAGTAATTCAATCACACATCCCATTAGAGAATTTCTGCTTTGTATGTGAAACAACCTTACCTTTGTAGAGATGAGGCGTCTCACCGACGTAGGCCTTGACGCCCGATGTGAAACAAGGTAGACTCTTACGTATAAGGCAACACCACCTCACTTCCTATCTTTGCGGTCACTTTTATGTAATACATAGTTTCTATTTTAACTTCTGCATCGTTGATTGCATCATCTAGATGGGTCTTAGTAACGGCAAGGAGTTCAGAACGAGCCTCATTTTTATATTCTGCAGTGCCACTAGTTTTCTGCAATTTTCCGTTAACAGGCCTCGCATGTTTATAACATGGACTTTGCTAAGTATTTCAACTTTGTTTGATTTTAGTGCCTGGTGTTCATTTTGTTTTGCTGTGATAGTATAGTTGTTAATGTTTTCAGTTGATGAGTTGCACCAGGGTCCTACCTCCACAGTTTGGTAGGATTTTCTACTGTTGGCGGATTCCAATGTGCTCTTGCCCCTCCATGCTGCACTTTTTCATATAAGTCTCCGTGGACGAGATCTTTTCGTACAGTGTCTGCATTTGTTTTTCTTTTCATATTTTGCAAATCTCTACTCACATCTTGATTTTACACACTCATATCACGGTCATTCGTGTTAATATCTCTTTTCACATTGTACTGGTGATTATTTTATCCGTACTTGTTAGTTTCTTTGCAAGTTGAGTTTTGCCACGATCTCCACCAATTTTCCCCTCGTTCAGTGTGGGTGTGCCTATGGTGGTCAGTGGGAGCCGGTCGAATGGTTCCTATCAGATGTATTTCAAGACATGTGGTATCAAAACACTTGCCATTTTCGAAGGATTTTGGCACAACCAGGGATGAAAGAGATTGCATTCTTGCTTTGGGCTGTAACCCTGTCTGCCGTATTTCTTGAACCTAGGGCACCTCTTTGGGTGGAAAAATTTGCACCCTTTGCCTGAAATTCCATAGTTACACTGGTTTTTGGCATAGTACTTGCAGATTCTTGTTTTTTTTTCGTTTTTGGATAGCCAGTCCCCTTTAGAGCTACTTCTTTTCTTCACAGTGTTCTGTGCAATTTCATAACTGCTTTTTTCCACATCATGATCGCCGGTTTCTGCATATTCTTGGAGTGGTTCTCCGCCTGCAGTTTTCGAGCTTTCTCCTACTGATTCATTTGTATCAGATGCTACGCATTTTTGGCTTTGCGCTAAAAGTTGTAAGCATCTTCCACAATTCCACTTGAAGCTTACGGGATATATGTTAATCATGTCGATTATGCCCGGCCGTAACATTGCTCAAGCAGCACAGAAAAGATGTTCACATTTTGTGCAAGCAAGTTTCGTAGTATAATTTGTAGTAGGATCTCTGCACCAGGTACAAATCCAATGTTGCTTCTCAGTGGATCTTTCATCAACTAAGCACCCATGCCCAGACGAGCACACTGGTGCGTGGTAAGCGGCGCTAGTTGACAGCAAGACACGGCACATGAAAGTTATTCTCTTCACGCAGCACACACTGACTCAATCTATTTTCTTTTGGTATCAGACACAAGGTACACTCATTTAAACAACGAGTTTTTTGTGGTTCACAAATTCTAACCAGATTACCACTTGAGTTTAGAATAATAGAGTTGAACTTTGTTTTACTACGACCTTTACTGCCTCCCATGGCTGAAGACTACGCTTCCCCAACACAGTATGGTTTTCGTAAGGGCTTGGGAACTTGTGATGCTCTGCTTCACATTTCTCATGTGTTGCAACTGGCTCTTGATGGGGGCATGAGGCAAGGTTGGTACAGCTTGACTTTAGTGCTGCTTTTGATCGAGTGAATCACCTTGGGCTGTTTCATAAGCTGAGATTAATGGGTATTGGTGGTTCAGTTCTCGCGGTAATAAGTCAATTTTTATCTGACAGACGTCAATGTGTAGTTGTTGATGGGAAGAGGAGTGAGTTTTTGGCTTTGGTTTCCGGTGTCCCACAGGGTAGTGTTCTGGGCCCTTTATTGTTCATTGTATATACGGCGGATTTGTTTCATCTTGTCAATAATTTACTTGTTGGTTACGCTGATGATGTTACTTTGCTGGCTGTTTGCGTAAGCCCAGTGATAGATTAGAGGTTTCAGAATCCATTCAGCATGATTTGGAAATGAATGATTCCTGGTGTTTTAGGTGGGGGATGAGGCTAAATGCGGGCAAGACTAAGACCATGCTCGTGTCCAGGTCGCGTACAGTGGGACCTCCTTTTCCTGCACTCATACTGGATGGTGTATCACTTCCTGTGGTTGATGACTTGGTAATCTTGGGTGTCAATTTTGATCCAAAGTTGACGTTTGAGCTCCACATTCGTTCGGTTGTCTCACGTCCATCGCAGAAAATTGGTCTTATGAGGCGTGCTTAGAGGGTGTTTGGCTCGGTAGAATTGACACGTCGCTGCTTTAATTGCTGTGTCCTCCCTCTTCTGGAGAACTGCTCTGTAGTCTGGGGTTCTGCTGCCGATTGCCATCTGTGTTTGCTTGACAAAGTGGTTCGTTGATGTGCTTTCATGCTGGGTGGTGTTGTGCCTTGTGATCTGGCGCATTGTCGCAGAGTTGGTGGGGTCTGTTTTTTGTATAAAATCTATAACTGCCCCAGTCATCCACTATCTGAGTTTCTTCCGGATCCATTTGTTCGGGTGAGGTATACTCGGTGTACTGGTGCTCTTCATGAGTTTGCCTTGGAGCTGTTGCGATGCCGTACGGGCCTGTGTTCCCGTTCGTTTTCCCTTTGTGCGTGCATGTTTGGAATGGTCTTGATGGCTCTGTCTTTGCTAGTGCGGGTATTGGCAGCTTTAAGCGATCTGTACACAGAGGTATTCTGTGATCTTGGAACTTCTTTTTTTATTATTCTTTTGTTTTCTTCACCCGCTGGGCATGGGGGTTTGCTAACCTCATGGAGTTTCTCCGTTCCCACGTCGCCAGTCCGGTGTGATTTAATAATAATAATAATTAAGCGAGCTACGCTGAGGTCGCTGGTCACGCTAGTTACAGTCGAGTTCATAGGCAGGCGGGCACTCTACATAACACCTAATTAGTTTATTGCTTTCGAGAAAATGCTATAGCTTTCTGATTTTATGATCTCTATCGGAGCACGGACACGTTACAACCGAATGGCACGGAGGGTAACTAACTACTGGATGTAGGTAGACTTATAAACGTCAGTTTGTCTCATATCTGCTTTTGCTTACGAGTACATTTATTTATTGTGCTCTATCAGCACTTCAGCTGTTTTCATTTACGGGACAGCTGCATAAGTTGGACACTAGGCAAGGCAGACGCCGGCACAATGTATATATATATATATATATATATAAGCAGAACGTACCTCAGCTGTGGGGTTGTTGGTGTACTTCAGAGCCTTCGCTGGGAATTGGTCACACGCCTTGATCTTTTTCGGGCTCGCATCCGCATAGCTCAACGCATATCTCCCACCGGGTAATTGCATCCTGGAAAATGCAATTACATGGATTAAAAAAAAGTCCAGTTAGTTACATGACTGGGCTCCTAAATCATAAAATTGAACATTTCCTTTCAATAAAGGCCACGTGCTGCTGCTAAGATAATATGGAAATTCAGTTTAATTATTTGCATCTCGCGTCTGAAATAAAAAATATCTGTCATTAGGTAGATAATACTTACGTGTAGATTTTCTTTGGGTGGATTTTTTTCCCCTTTTCCTTCAATTCCTTAGCGAATTCATCGTCCCGTTTATACGCCGAGCTTGCTAACGCACTCCCTTTGAAAATCCTGCAAAAGAGATGCTCGTTATTGGTGACAATGAACAGAATAAAAAAAAAGAGCTTTTGCATAATCCCTGCTGCGCTCTCATTATTATCATTATCAACATGTAGTGGCAGGCAAAGTTAGCATAGACACCACGCTCCACATATTTTTTGTGAGATTCCTGGGATTTGCAAAGCGTCCTAAAGCTGTGCTCAAGTGTCTAATGGAAGGCATAAAGTGACTGTCTAAATCTACCGTATGCACTGAGCGGTGCTCTAACTAAGAATAGGCTTCACCGTAATTACCTTTGCCAGGTTGGTTAGATTTTGTCGTGTTTGTCTGTCTGGCTCTTTGTAAGGCTATTTGTCTCTTTGTGTTTCTATCTGTCCGTCTGTCTATGTGCCTGTAACCAAGCTAACTCAATGTTAAGAACTGATTTTTACGAAATTTACAGGAGTTGTTATTAACGTTAAAAGACATAAATGATTCAAGTTTGGTAATGATTGGTCGGTCCGTTTGTGTGTTTGACTTATGTCTGTCATAATGTTTGTTAGCAGCATAACTCAGAAGTGATGAACGAATCTTCAAGATAATTAGAGATATCGTTAATACTATCAAAAGGCACAAATGATTCGATCTTGGTGTCGTTTCGAAAAAAATCGTGGTTTGAGAACCAAAATGAAATTTTCCTGATCATTGCCTTACTTGGCGGATGTATGCGGTCTCAGACTTTTTTTCTAATTCATTCATAGCACTGGGACTGCTGATAATTCTTGTTGCTTCCCTAACCTTATCTTCTAGCGAGGGTAAGAGTATTGTGGTTCATGGTTCCCCTAGTGTGGATCGGAGAAAGCTGTGATACATTTCTATATCAACCACGATAAATGAGCCTCACTTGGGCGTTTTCAGGAGGTAAAAAGGCTATAAGGTACCGGTTGTCGGTGCCATATTGGCATTGACGAAGCTGGCCGGTACGCACTATCGTCTCTCACGACGATTTTGCGTTCACGTAAGCTTTCCTGCATGCGCCACCTCTAAAATAAACACTACCTAAGCAAACCTAACCTAACCTACCCTTACCTAACCTAACCTCCTTACCTAATCTTCTAACCTAACCTGACCTTACCTAACCCAACCTAACCTAATCTAACCCAACCTAACCCAATCTAACCTTTCTAACCTTACCTAACGTTACCTAACGTTATCTAACGTTACCTAACGTTACCTAACGCTACCTAACTTTACTTAACGCTACCTAACCTTACCTAACCTAACCTAACCCGACATAATCAGCGATACACCGAGCAGCGCGGCGCACCAACTTGAACGCCGCTCACGCGCACACGATCTGCGTACACAAACACGCACGCATCTCCGTCGTGAGAGACGATAGCGCGGCCGTTACCTACCTTATATGGTACTTGGTTTACGTACTTTTAAGCTGCTGTGAGTGCATCATACCTGAAATGTATGCGACTAAGTTACGTTGATCCAACGTGGTTTCTACGTGGCAAGTTGTACTGTAACTACCGTTTTGCGGTGTCCTTGTGGTTACCACATGGAGCAAAACTTGAGGAGCGTTGGTAATCATTTTGAGACAATTAAATAAAATTTACAAGGTCAAGTTATCGTATACAATGGACAAAGTCCCAAGGGGCCCACATTAGATCCAACCATTTTGGTTGACACTAATGACACTTCAGCTCTGAGCGCAGCATCGTAGAGTGTGTGCTTTTTTTTAACGAGTGGGCATTAGATTTCATTGGAAACATGGCTGAGAGGTTTTAGAACCTTATTAGACACCCCGCGACCCATTAGATGACAATGATCATCGTCATTGCTTCTCAAGGAATATTCAACACTGTGGTTCTAAACATGAATAAATATATATATAAGTCGTATTCAGCTGTATTGACCGATCACCTGTACGACGAGTGTACGTTCAACGTACACGTTTATACAGCCGAACTCTGGCACGCCCCTCCACCACTGCTCCCCTAATAAAGTGTCACTAAATCTTCAACAGTCGAATTTCTTCCTATTCTATATCGAAGGTTGATATTCCTTTTAACCTTAGAAAAAATAGACTGACGCTATTCTTCAATCGTCTTCGCCACTGATACTGGCCTCACGTCTTGAAATTCAAAATTTTAATTCTTTAGTGCTTTCGATGTATTTAGAAAACGGTGTCCAATTTTCGACGCTCTTTAAGACTCTACATCAAAGCTGGGTCATTTCAGAGAACCGTGGCGAACAAAGCGCAATGCTAGCGCATATAGGCCAGCAAGCGACAACGGGACCTCACTACAACTGGCGGAACCCTGCTGCTAGACACCAAACCTCCAGTTACATGGCTCATCTACCAACATGTCAAGTGAAAGAGCCTATGCGTCACTTTTGCTGCTATTTCTTTCACTACTTCATTCAAAACTTCATGCATTCATTCACCACATTATGCAATGCTTCCCTTCTTACGTTATTTCACGCTCTCCTCGCTTTACGCGTTTATTACATCGGTATTTCATTTTTTCTATATTATTCTATCTGTATTTCTATTATTATTTAATCGTTCTTACTTTTATAACCTTCGCAAAAAAAAATATATTTTTGTCGAGCTTGTCTATTTGTTTGTCACCAAGATAACTCAAGGAGTTATTGACTAGTCTTTACAATATATAAAGGGACTGTTGAACATGACAGGAGTCACAGACGATTACTCTTGGTGAAGATCCCTTCAACCATTTGTTTCTATGTCTGCCTTTTCTTTCTCGGTACCACAACTCAAAATGGTATAGATTTTTCACGAAATTTGCATGAGTTATTTTGTAGCTATATTACGAAGAGTTAATATTGTTCACTTGTTTCTTTCGGTGTTTGACTTTATGTTTGTGGGAAAAATAACTGAAGAAGTTGTGAACGGAGCTTTGTAAAATTTCTATGTATTCAAAAGAGTTAAAATACATAAATGAACAAACTTCGTGATGATCGATTAGTTTGTTCGTGCGTTTCACTAATGCTTGTTACAATGTTTGTCAGAACACAATTCGAAAATTTATGAACGAACCTTCAGGAAAAGTACAAAAGCTGTTATTACAGTCTAAATTTGGCACAAATGACCTAAATTTTTAACGCTGATAAAAAGAAAATTAATGTTCCAAACCAATTTGAATTTTACTTTGACGTTGTTGCACTTGGCGGAGGTATGCTCGGTATACCGCTATCCGCGCCTCAAGTAACTCCCCGGCCAGCGATTTTTTTTCCTGAACCTTTCAGCAACTACAGTCTCAAGGCAGCCAATGGCGTGGCAGGTTAGGCATTGCGTGCAATGCTTGGTGACATTTACTCCCTGTAACATGTGCATAAAATACACAGAGACTCGTTATACACTGCTAACACACGAGCAATTTTCACATGCTGCTAACATCGAAAAGAAGTTCAAGTANNNTACATAGTGTTTTCAGAGTATGCATCAGAGTGCAACACCATCACTGAGCATCACCCTTCGCCCCTCCCACTGTGGCCTGTGACCTGCCACGCCATTGGCTGCCTTGAGACTGTGTTTGCTGAAAGGTTCAGGAAAAAAAATTCGCCCCCGGCCATGGGCCCTGATGGACTGGCACCCCAAGACATCATGCTCCTGACCACTCGCTTTAATCTCTCCCTAGCGCATGCGCATGCTAACCTGCCCAGCGTCTGGAAGGCAGCCAACATTATCTCCAACCCTAAACCTGACAAACCACTCTCCGACAGTAAATCCTACTGTCCGATATCCCTGATTTGTGAAGATCCTGAAGCGCCTGCTGCTTCCGCTTTTAGCGGAGTCGTTAGAAGTGTCTGACTCGCAACACGTGTTCTGCTCTATGCGGTCGACCACTTCAGCCCTTCTTCCGCTAGTCCAACATATTGTTCATGGGTACAACCAACATCAGCCCCCACCCGGTCGATAGCTTTAACAGTGGACTTCTCCAAGGTCTTTCATACGGTCTCCCACCACCACCTGCTAACTAAGATCACACAATCAGGCTTACCTCACAACCTCATTAGGTGAATCTCTGCCTACCTACGTGGGCGCCGCGCCTCTTGCCTATGGGCTGGAGAAAGGTCGCCTTTCCGTCCAATGCACGCAGGAGTCCCCCTAAGATTCGGTGATCTCACCGTTCCTCTTTAACTACTATGTCAACGACTTCCCCCCGGGTTGGTGACGTCACCTCTTCTTACGCAGACGACTTTACCGACCTATCCTCGGCTACTCGCTTACCGGAGGTAGCGAAGAGCCTATCACGCCATGCCTCGACAACTGAGAGGTGCGCTGGAGAGAGAGCTTCAACAGTCTCCCACTCCAAGACCAATTTCACATTGTTTACGTCAGAATATCACTAATCCGAGAAGAACCCAGCAATCAAGATGGGTGCGTCGGACCGCACCCTAGAGCGCAACCCAAAAATTTTGGGCGTGGTGTTTGACCCACACCTTACTCTTGCTGCTCACGTAAATTATGTTCGCGATAGATGCTGCTCCCGCCTGCGGATTCTTGCCGCGCTGACAGGCGCTAGGTGGGGACAACAAAAGGAGACTCCATTATTGACTTATCGGGCCCTCATCAGCAGCGTCGTGCTTTACGTCGACCCGGTTTGGTTTCCTAATGTCTCTAGAACCGCCGTGAGTAGGCTGCAGGCAGTACAGAATGCAGACATGCGCATAGTTACCGCATTCCACTGCATGGCTTCGGCACATCACCTCCACCAAGAGACCTCGACCCTACCAGTTGGAGTCTAGGGTTGTCGAAACAGTGTCTCCTCAGCGCATAGCGGGTACATCATCCTACCCACGGCACTATCAAGGTACCCCTGGCCCTCGCCGCATTCGGTACACTCTCCAATCAAAGTTTGATTGACATCGCTGCCCTTCTTACAGATGGGATTCTCTCCCGAGCAGAACCGCACTGCCCTGAGAACCTTACACACCGCTGCTGTCGCAATGGCAGCAGCTGCATATCCCCCAGCAGGATTCTGGGCTATCAATGCCCGTCTCTCTGTGCGGAGGAGTCTCTACTCCCCAGATCCTTTCTAACTATCCTCTCTCAGCTATGCTCTCGCCACTGCTCGGTCCTTGCTGATTATAAGTTCCGAGTAGGACGGATCGATGATCTCTTCTGTCAACTGTACGGACTGGACGAACAGTCTGTTCGTCACCCCATTGATTTTTCGGTGAGCAATCTCTGGCTGGGCCCACTCTGGGCTGCCCATTTCCTCGCTTCTCTTCCTCTCTTCGGCTTTCTCTCCCCTCTTCCTGTCCCCCTCGGAGTCTCCTCCCCAAGCTGGCAATGGTGGACCCTGACGATGGCAACCAACAACAACATGCTCTTTCAGAGTGCTCTAGTTTTTCTTGTTTTCACTCATTCTTGCTTTCATTCTTTTTTGTTTCTATTCTTTCTCTCTTACATCCTGTCCTGCTTTGTTTCTTGTTTTGAATACTACCGTTGCCTTGCTGGGTGGAGGTATGCGCTCTCAGAGTGCTCTAGTCTTTTCTATTTTTCACTACCTCCGCATAAGAGGTTAAGTTTTCATCGATTTTGTCTGTTTGCCTGGCTGAATGTTTGGCTCTTTGTTTCTGTGCCTTCTTTTCTCTGTGTCTGTCTCCGAGATAATTACCTCCGCCAAGGAGGTTATGTTTTCGTCGTGTTTGTCTGTCTTATGTTTGTCTGTTTGTTTGTTCGTTTGTCTGTCACCAAGATAACTCAAAAAGTTATGAACCGATTTGGATAAAATTTGCAGGGATTGTTAGGTATGTTAGGAGGAACAGATGATCAACTTTTGGTGAAGATATGTCCATCCGTTTGTTTGTTTGTTTGTCTGCCTCATTTTTCTCGACGCTATAACTCAAAAAGTTATGGATGGATTTTGATGAAATTAACATGAGTTGTTAAGT
>LQNS02000141.1:5887128-5907455 GCA_001587735.2 Parhyale hawaiensis | reverse complement strand
GAAAGAAGACGACTAGAGACAAATATATTCCAAGTTTCAGGCCTTTACGATCAAAACTCTAGGAATGGCATAACCGAGAATGTCCCATATATCCGGTATAACACCATCTTACGGTATCAGAGACCATAGCTCCGTAGGGGATGCAGGGGCACAGGCGGATACAGGGTAGGCATTCATGGCATTTGCCTCCTCCACAGGATATCTTTTTTGGGGTGGGGGCATTCGATACGACGAAAGTGCCCCCCCCTGAGGAAATGATGCTGAATATTTTTAAAAACCTGCTACATGAAAGAAAGGGTTTGATTATGATTTAGAATAAGATATATTATCATGACTATTGGTCCTGATTATATATCTTTGACCGATTCCTATTTTCTCAGCATTCTCCGTAAAATAATCATTCATCTGGTGAAAGATACTGCATATTAACACTTGAGGTTGCAACCACCCGAAGCCAGAATGCGGCAAGAGTATGAAAGATAATTTGCGATGATTCTTCATCAGCAATTACTGTGTCTACTATTAGCCTGATGTTTTCCGTGCACTGTATGTGGTGAATGACAATTTGTTCGTTTTTAAATGAATTTTTTAAACAGTGATACTATAGCAGTTGGAGAGCGTTTTGTCAAAGCATGTTGTCAGTTTTCTAATTTATGGTCACCTATTTTGCTCTGGATCGCCGTTCTGGAATTGTATATAAACTTTAGTCAAAGATAATATTAAAGCGAAGGTGACGCCAGCTAGTGCGCTCATAAGAAATAAAAGGTATTTCTTGATTGAAACTCGCAAAGGACAACAAGCGGGGTTGAACTCAATTTTCCGTGTATCTTTTACTACATGTCAAACATCACCTTTATTATTTTCGCTTGTGATTATTCACTTGTTATTTACGAGCCTCGGTAGCTGTATGGCACTGTAAGGCCCAGAGTAATCCGAATACTTTAGAGCAATTCAAGTGTTAAAGCTTCGTTCCCTGCTCTGTTGGGGTTTGGAATTCATTGCCGGCATTGGCTTTCGGGCGTGTTGGCCTGCAGGCGTTTAAGTCAGCTGTCAACTGCTTATGTTTGATTTCCTTTGACAGCGTTTTGGGCTTACCGGTGTTGCAAAGGGCTTCATTTGGATTAAGCTACCTGTCCATGGAGGCCAGAGCGGGAAGTTTTAATACCATTTTCTATAAGACATAAATAAATCGCGGATCTTCATTGCCTCCAGAAATGAACTGCCAAGCCAAAAGCATTCGGAAGGGAAACAATCTAACCCTCTTTATGCAGTAGCGTTGGGAAAACCTGCTATAAATCGTTTACCGCATGCCCACTTGCCCAGGATTGAAAGAAACACCGACGTTGATACATTCATTGTTAATCTGCCGAAAAATAAGGCTTAATCTACCTTTTATATATATAAGAGTCGCTTCAGACGGTGACTGGACGTTTATGTTATTCGATATCGGGTGACGTCACATTTATGTAACAACGCAGTGTACATAGCTAGTGCGGCAATAAAATCATCTACTAGGGATTCAGACTAGTTGGTTTTGACATATGCGTCAATATTAATAAATAATCTTACTTGCTTGGGAGTGAGTCAGCTGCGAAGCTCTCGTTCATTTCATAATTACCTCCGCCAAAGATGTTACGTTCGTTTTTATGTTTTGCTTATCTGTTTGACTATTATTTCGCAGGATAACTCAAAAAGTTTTAGACGAATCATTACAGAGACTGTTGCGCATGCTAGGAAGAACAGATGATTAATTTTTAGTTAAGATCCGTTCAAGTGTTTTATTGTCTGTCTCCTTTTTTTGCTAAAATAACTCAAAAAGTCATTGATGAATTTTTATGAAATCTGCACAGATTGTTAAGAATATTACGAAGAGCAAACGACAACTTTTTGTAGTGATCTGTCGGTTCCTTTTTTTACTTTTTTGCCCTTTGATTTTATATTTGTCAGCAACAGAACTCAAAAGGTTAAGAACACATCTTTATGAAACTTGGAATAGACTCCCTTCCGACGTTGTTAATGCGGAGTCAGTCAAGGCGTTTAAAAATAGTCTTGACATACATTAGGAGAGACATCCTCCACAGCTAAGAACTCCTCTTCCAGGAGTCGCAAACTCTTGAATGCCAAAGCTTCCGAGGCCACCGTAATCCACTTTTTTGTCTTTCTCGCTCCAACTACACAGTTTTTTTTTTTTACATGTCTAAGCTCCGCATATCAGCGGCTCTTGATCGTGCTTGCGTGCATTCATGATCGTCTTTTTGGCTAGGATCCTCCCTTTTTTTTCTTTTCTCTTCTCCAGTCCTCTATATCCTACTAACATAATGGCAATAGCTCATAGAGGACCGGGGTGCAAGTTCCTCTGTCTCTTTGGGAATGGGTCTATTGGCTCGTCTACTGCTTCCTATGTGATCCAATCCAAAATATACAAAAAGCATTATAAATGGTGAAGAGCACAAATGATGCAAAATTTTGAAGTTGATTGGTTCATTTGTTAGTGTGTTTGACTGATGTTTGTCTTGTATTTGTCGGAACATTACTCAATAAGTTATCCGATAATCAAGAAACTTTATGAAGCTGTTATCACTGTCAAGAGGCACAAATTATCAAATTTTGGTGTTGATGATGGAATGAAAATCCTAGTTTCAGGACAAATTTAAATATTTTGTGCTTTGTAGGTAGGTATGCGTTCTCACAATGCTCTAGTTAATTGATTTGATATGTCAAGTTTTGGTGGCGATAAAAAAAAAATCCTAGTTTCAGAATCAACCAGAATTTTTCGTTACCATTACCTTGATTGGCGGAGGTATACGTTCTCATAATACTCTAGATCATATACTTATTGTCCTTATGGTCGCCGCCCGCAGGGGCATATTCTGGCGGACCCTTTCCCTGCCACAATATATTCGGGCATCACGTGCCCAAAGGTTCCCGAGTGCCTTCGCCGCAGGGGATGCAGCATCTGGCCGCAGTTCCTACTGAGAAGGTTAGTTTTGTAGAGTAAGGTAGGTGCTCTATATTTCCTTTCTGTCCCGCGAGGTGGGTTGCCGATCAACCACTGGCTGAAAAAGACGCCCCGAGAACGGAAGCGGGCACGCCTCCCGGGGTCTTCCTTGGCCCGCGAAGAAAGAAGACAGAAGAAGAGAAAAGCAGGAAGTAGAGAACGGTGGACTCGTGTTGCAACACCAAGCGCCGCAAGCCGAGTAAATTTTCATAGATCGCTACCGATTGTCTTAGTTTCAGAATAACAATCATAATTTAATTATGATTATTATATTGGTATTTTCCCGCTTGTCCTTGTTAGAATTACTTTCTTTTATTCTATAGCAGTTTTTTAACTTATCCTTAGTCTCAGTATTTTCAGAAAACTCTAGGATTATCTTAATTTTCCGATGTGTTTATAATTAACAATAATTGTGGCCATATTGGTGGTTTTTTCATCATGAGAAATACATTCCTCACTGGATCAAACTCGGTTAAGAATCATTCATTGATATGAAATGAAGTCAAGATAGGCCCAGATGATTTTTTTATTAATAATATTTTAAAGAGACTTTCCCCTTAACGGCTATTGTCAGCGCCAGGCACTTTTGTTTAGCGGGAGAGTAGGAAGACGGCTGTAGTACATCAAACATGGAGGGGCTGCACAAAATATACAAATATGTGTGATGGCTTAATGGTAACAATATTGAAGGGCCAAATGTCGCGAGCTTGGCTCGATGGAGAGGGGGAAGGCTTGACCGAATATGGAATAGCTTGGCTCAATATGGGCTTGGCTCGAATTGAGGAGGGGACCCGGCACCCAGGCGGATGCCCCCCCCCCCTCTCTTCAACGAGAAGGGGCTATATCCGCCAGTGATAACCGTTATTCCTGAAGATGTTCGGAGGAAATCTATTTAAAATGCTTGGTAAGAGGATGATAAATAATTCTTCTAATAAACTTGCCTCAACACTGTGAAGGAGCACGGCATTGTCACAAATGTATTGCACTAGTTAGTACCCACCCGCACGACTGGCTACCAGCCGCAGAAACACAGATGGACCACAGGCTTAGGTTCCAAAAATGATGGAACTTACTGTACATTTATGCGAAACAGATCAGGTGCTTCAAAATGTAAAGTATTTCCGTAGAAATTTTGTTAATAACTATATTATATGATGAGGGCTTCAACAAATATTCAGCTGTTCTCTATTGGCAGCGCTGTACAAAAGTTTGGTATTACTATAGAGATCTTTATTATTGGGCTTACAGTCGCAAATATGGTGATGGTGATTAACGAGATGTTCTTCGGTGTTTGCAAATAAAATTAGAAGCCTAACTGGAGAAGCAGGATAATCAAACACTCAGCATATTTTGATGGCCTGTACTGTGAAAATGCACTACAGTTTGTCCAATAAATAGAGCTACAACAGTATTGATGAACACAATCCAAATTACGTTGGTATTCCTTGTAGAAATGAAAGGGTCAGACAGGAACAAATTTCGATTGAAGCAGTTCACCCTCAGGTGGGTAGTAGAACACAATTTCAAAACGAACAGCTTCTCTTAGTCAGTGTTTCCAGTACTCTTCGTATGTTTGAAAACAAAGGGAAATACAAGGTCAAGGCTTTTAATAATTGGAAAAACGCATAAATTTAAGATATAAATCCACTATCTGCTCGCATGGTGGCTGCGCTCATATTATGTCGCGTCAACTGATGGACAATATAAGCACGGAGAAGATGGTACATATTCACTTATCGAGTGCAAGGCACGTATACCTAGTAATGTATTTCCTGACCATGCGCAGACTGGCAGCGTATGAAAGAAGTACGACTGCAGAGGTTTACGCTTCGTTAAAAACTATTGTTCAATAATCACACTTCACACATTTCTAAAAGGATAAGGGTTCTTGTAATAAGCCTATTTGTTCCTCTATATTTACGAGCACCCATCGTTTCCTTAACAATAAATCGTAAAATAGTTATAAATCGAATTTCAACGTTTTTTTCACGGAAATTATAACGAATTTTTTCTTGAAATACCGTAACGTTTTAGCGATTATCTAGAATATTTATGTATAACATCAGTGAGTAAATTCTTTATCCACGTGATTTTGGTCAAACATGATTTGAAGCATTTAAATGTGTATGCCATAAGGCAATGACACACACTAGTCAAGAGAACAAGTGTCGTCATGTTGTCGTCCGAACACGTTGATGTGCACATTTAAATAACACTCACTAGCAAAAAATACTGAGTTATAAATCCCTCCCAAAATAATGAGATGTCCGAAAGTTAACAAAAGGCCTTTGCGGAGCAAACTGAACTAATGGATAACCTTCTTACACTTTTTCTTGGCATCCCAAAGTTATGTTTACGAGAGTTCAACATAACGTTCGCCGAAAAGATGACGATCCTCGTTAGACTCAAGTGTCTCATCGCCATAAATGAATATTTTCACTCAATAATTCAACGGGCCGTACGTACTTTCTGAAAACAAAACACACACAGAAATAGCAATATAATAGAATAATTATTTTCCGATGTTGATACTATGTACCAATCAAGAAAGGAAAAATCTAAAACTAATGTATTTTTTTGCATGCTCATCGGCTCTATACGATAAATTAAATTACAAGTTAGTAATTTACCAAATACTAAAATTATTAGCGAGTTCAGCGTAAATAAATTTAACGTGGAAACTAATTCTTAACTGCACTGTGTTTACTTACTTTGGGGTACAACGATTTCATGATGGTAAGATGAATGTCACTGGTTGAATTCTCACTATTAAACAACTCAAACTTTGGCAGATGCAAGAAGTTATTAACTTAAAAAAATGCGTAAAGGCCACTCCTGGAAAACATTGCTATATGAAAGTGTAAGAGCAAATGAAACACACGCAAAGATAAGATGTAGTCACGCATCACGCATATATGTCTAATAACTTGGAGACACTCTTGAAACAATCACTGTCGATCAGAAAGACCATTGTGGTATAGCGGACGAATGTCAGCCATGGAGGTAGAACACTACGAAGTTGCAGCACACTTAGGCATGAACGTTGACTGTAATTAGAACGTTCTCCTGTCCGGTTGCACCCTGTTGGAGTATACAATGTGGGTATTACCATACATGAATATCACATTTACCTGTAGATTAAAATCACTGGATTTAATGTATAGTAACTTGCCGGACGTCTCGGAAGGGTGGTGGTAGAATAAATTGATGAGATGCGTACACTGTTCAGACAACATAGTCGCGGAAGTTTGCATATGGTCCTCAGTCAAGGTCCGAGTTTTATCGGGCCCTTTTGTGATTTGGATCCTAAATTTTCAATTTCAAGTTCTCAATATACGTCCTCTTAATCAAATGCACAAATATAGAGTTTATGGGAGTGGAAAGTTTATGAAATCGCATGAAACAAATGGGGTTGATATTGAAGACTACCTGACCTCATGCGTCACTTGAGTTTGTTTTTTTTCCTTGGTACCAGAACCTTAAAATTTTTTGACAGATTTTTATGAAATTTACGTGAATTGTTAGGTATTTACTACGAGTAAACTACCAATTTCTGTGACGACTTGTTGTATAAATATGTAGTTCGTTCGTTTGTGTTTGAGTTTAAGTTTCTTAGAAAAATAACTGAAAAGTTATGAAAGTTTTTTTAATGAAATTTACAGGAATCGTTAACAATGTTGAAATAATGTATGAATGAATAATTTATGGTGCTGATCGATTGGTCACCTTGCCTGTTTGACTAGTGTCAACCAAAATGTTTGTCAACAGCACCACTCGAGAAGTCATGAACGGATCGTCACGAAAATAATAAAAGCTGTTATTACTGCCAAAAGCACAAATGATTAGATTTCCATACTGCGCAAAAAAATCTTAGTTTAAGAAGGAATTGAAATATTTTGTTAAAGTTTGTTTCGCTTGGCGGAGGTATGCGCTCTCTGGGTGCTCTATTATTAGTTATATTCTTAGGAGTAAACTCAGTGCGATGACCTAGTTATTTGGAGCTCTATAAATGATTTTACAACATTAATTGTTCTCTGTCCTCTCTGCTGAAATAATATTAGTTACTCATATCATTGATCAGGAAACGTATCCGCAGAACAAATAGCATGTCTTCTATAACTTGCAGAAGAAAAGCAATAATACAGTTTTTACGCATGCTGTGCAATGTATTAATTTGTTACTCTGAACAATATCTTTTGCAGACATGTTCTCACCAATTCATTGCAGGACTCGTGACTGAAAGAGAACACCAAAGGAAATTCAATCGCCTAGCCTTCTTCTCGTGATGCAAAACGTTGACGTGAAACACGAACGAGTGTATATACGTACAGTATTTAAGGTCCACTCACGGCTCAAACACTCAAATTTGAATTAAATCTTTTGGCTGAAAGTACTTTTTATACTGTAATGAATGGGAACATTTAGGGGCAATGACGCAACTATCTACATACTATGGTTTTCACTGGCCGTGTTGCCCTGTTTTCGCTAATAATTCGTGAAAAAATTGTCACATCACTATGGTATTTCAGCACAGAGCCTTTTACAACCCTACCTCATTTAGAGCCCACATAGCATATTGCTATATGTGTATACAGAGGGGATTGCTCTTGTGTATTAGGCCTATATTAAGCTGAAGCCTGGAAGTTGCGTCTACACGTTCGAACGACGACCAATTGTTGTCAGGTTGTCGAGGCGTAATATCTGTAAACCGGATCCAAAATATCGGTATTTTGCCAGGAATATTTGTAGATTTAAATGTTTTCTATAATGTGTCTTCTTCTATCATTTGTCTTAAACTATATTACAGACCGTTTCGAACTCTGTGAGTGATACGGCCTATGACAAACTATACCCTTCGGTCTATTAGCTATATGTTGTAAAAAACCCCAATCTATGGTAGCCATATCCGACAAACACTCAAAACAGTGGCGTAACTCTGTATTTAATAGTGTATTGGGAAGCAATCCCATTAAAAAATCGCTCATTTATCGATTTTTGTGGCATCAAAATGTGTAATTATGCAGATTTTAATCCTGATGTACGGATATCAAAATTGTTTTTAACTGCCCAAGATCTACAGACATTTGGAGTGATTTGTTCTAAATGCATGAAAAAATTTCAATAGATTCCTATAAACATTTTCTTCTGGATTCAGGTTATTTTTTTCTTTTATTGTTAAATATATGCGATAGAAGTACCACTGTCTTGTTCCTATTTGTTCTTTCTGAAGTCCGTTCATTAATTTCTCACCGAAAATTTCTCGCTGCCAATTTTCTAACAACTTATCACTAAGTTCTCGTGTTGCCAGTTTAGCTGATTGTATCCCTTTCTTGCCGATACCGTGTAAACCGGTAGTCTAGCTGATAGCCGAAAATTCAGCCGATTGTGGTGTGCTCCCTGCCAATTTTTCGTAGCTTTGGTGCTATAATGGCTGTGGATCTGGGGCAATTGCACCCAATACCTTCTCACAAACCTTCACATAAAGAAGGATTATGCTCCAACGTCACAATATTTTGCCAGGAAAATCAATGAATGAGCCTTTTTTACAAAGGATGGCTTCCATAATTGAAATTGACTATTATATAGAGTTACGCCACTGTTCTAAGTGCTTGTTAGATGTGGCTAACGTAGATTGGTATTTTCTTAAACCTATAATCGATCGATGGGCATAGTTTGTCATAGGCCGTATCACTCACAGAGTTCGAAATGGTCTGCAATGTAATTCACGACAAATGACAGACAAGACGCATTAGAGAAAGCATTTAGATCTACAGATATTTCTGGCAAAATATCGATATTTCGGCACCAGTTCCCAGATATTACGCCTCGACAACCTGACAACACTGGGCCATCGTTCGAATGTGTAGACGTGACTTCCAGGCTTCAGCTTAATATAGGCCTAATATACAGGAGCAAACTCCTCTGTATACAAATACAGCAAAATGCTATGAGGGCCATAAATTAAATAGTGTTGTAAAAGGCTTTTGGTTGATATACCATAGTGATCCGACAATTCGTTTAAGAATTATTATTGGCGAAAAACAGTGTAACACGGCCAGTGATAACCTTAGTAGGCGACTACCCTATAAGCCCACAGTACGAAGCAGGGTTTGTGGGTTCCCCAGTCCAAGGTGCAGTCAAATTTGACTTTGACCTTTACTTTTAGCCAGGCATAGTAAATGAAGACTTGGCTGCGGCTGTGACGGAGGTAATAATGATTTTGGTGGTCACAGATCGCACTGCGGTTGGAACTCTTGACTAGAGGGCAGCTCGTCCGCTCAGGATTACTGCTGACGTGCCGTCTACAAGTGTTGTACTTTCTTCGATTAGGATACCATACTTCGCTTACGGTTTCTCATCTAGCGGGGAAAAATAACACTAGTGCTCAATGACATTGAGTGCGCTATGATACTAACAAACAACTGAAAATAATACAGCAACAATCAAAAGTCGTGATGCAGGGCGGTTCATTGTATTTTCTTTTTTACCTTTTTGGTGCCCTGATCCACTATCCAGGGTCAAATTTGCACCTAAGGCGGAACGAGGTCGAAAGGTTGATTAGCTTCAATAACAAACACAGTATATCTATGGCTGTATTCTGAGCTAGGGCATTCTGAAATCGCATACCTCCGCCAAGCAAGGCAACGGTTACTAAAGTGTCAAATTGGCGCTGAAACCACGATTTTCTTTGTATCAAGTCCAAACTGTAAACATTTGCGCATTTCGATAGCATTAAATCCTTCTGTAATTTTCTAAAAATCTACTCATAACTTTTTTGAGTTATACTGCTAACAAACATTGTGACAAATATTAGTCGAACCATAGACCACACCATACATTGACTGGACCCTGGCCCCTGAAGCAGCTTTCGGTCCAGCAATTATTGGCCCTGACTGCACGGTGTCGGAGACGCATTTTTATATTTTCTCCCATTACTTTTCACACTTTATTTATGCTATTTGACTTAATTCTTTTACAATAACTAATGACGGGCAAACCTATACATAATTTTAAAACTTCTATGCACAACAAATTCACAAAAATATTAGGGCTTGAAGTGTAGTTACGTAGAGCAATTGTTTATGACATCCTTTGATATTTGCAGTAGCTAAACTTATTTCGCCAAATTTTGTTGAAATAAAGTCTAATTTTGTAGAATAGAAGCTTCTCAAATTCATGGTATGCTCGATTTGTAATGAAATGCCAGGTAAATAGCTATTGAAAATGCTATGGGAATTTATTAGGCAGCTATACGGGCTAAGCGAGAAAATCATAACAAACTGCAGAGCTGAAAGGTGAGTTGGAACAGCTTGCAGCCATAAAGTGATGGAGCCCTGCCAACAGTGAAGTGATGAAGCCCTGGCCGCCAGGAAGTGATCTAGCATTGGAAGCAGTGAAATTATTTAGAATTGGCATCAGTTGAGTGATGCAGCATTGATGGCCGTGAAGTGATCTGAATGCATGATAAAGCACTGGCAGCCATTAGGTGATATAATGTAGACAGCAGTGAAGTGATTCGGCGTTGACAGCCGTTAAGTGATGTGACTTTGACAGCTGTAAGGTGATATATGATTGGTCGCCTAGAAGTGATGTAATGTAGGCCACTGTGAAGTGATGTAATGTAGGCCACTGTGAAGTGATTTAACTCTGGCGACCAAGATGTGCTTCAACTTAGGCAATCAAAAAGTGATGCAACTAAGCAAACCTTGAAGTGATATAACGTAGTCAACCACCAAGTGGTGTAATATACCTAGGCAGTTATGTGAAATGATATTGACAATCCCGATGTGCAGCTTTAGTTGGTTCCAGTAATGAAGAGTTGTATCAGATATAAATTATGTTTTAATATCATTTACCGGCTGTCTTGGTAGCTTTATCTCATAGTTATACATGTAGCAATTTTTAGTTCATTGCCGATCATTGGTAGGTACCGATGTAGTATTTTGTGGTTTCTATTGTGTTTTTCAACATAACTGAATTTCCTTGACCTCACTTTGTTGCGGCTATTGGGATGAGGTCTACCGAAAGCTCTACATACTACATCAATTTCTGAGGTTATTGCTGCAAATCTGTCATTGAAAAAAAAAAAAATTAATTGAATGTTATATTTAAGCACGTTTTGTGTATTTTCTTTGAGTCATTTTTTCTATAAACTTCCAATATTCCTCGAAATTATGATGAATTTTCAATTTTTCTTGGTGTACAAAGGTATGATGCATATTGCCTATAGAAGATATATGATTGTGAATTTAGATTATCTGCTCTGCAACACATTCCTTCTGGTACGGCGAAGAAATTAATCTTTGTCTGAGGTCTCTGTGATTATATGAACTCATTTTATTAACACTTATGTAAATCGGCCTGCTGGTCCAATTGCGAGAGGCCCAATTTCAGTGTCCAGTCGAAGTATAGTATGGTCTATGGTAAAACATATAAACGAACCAACTGCTCTACACCAAACTTAAATCATTTATGTCTTCTAGCATTACTAACAACTCCTGTAAATGCATAAAGATCCGTTTGTATATTTTAGAGTTATTGCACTAACAAGCACAAAATCAAACACAGCAACAAACACACGAACGAATAAGGAGATCATCACAAAATTTGGCAATTTACTCTTCGTAATAAACCTAACGTCTCGTGTAAATTTCACGAAAATACATCAATTACTTTTTGAGTTATAGCATTGAAGAAACTAGCGAACAAACAGAGGAAAGGATCTTCACAAAAATAAATCATCTGTTCCTCCTAACATACTTAACAATCCCTGTAAATTTCATCCAAATCCGCTCATAACTTTTTGAGTTATCTTGATGACAGACAGATAAACAGATTCACAGACAGACAAACAGGCGAAAACATAAAATCTTTGGCGGAGGTAAATATGACATAGCTCATTAGCAACTGCACCCGTGGCTCCCTTCGGTCGGGTGCACTCTGACTCAAACCACTCTCCCAATTTTTAACTTTGGCGGTAACGTTTTCGTGACCACCCTTTACTACGTTCGAATGCAACACTAAAGCTATACTCAAGTCAGGCCTCTGCCGCCTGCCATAACGAACAAGTTGCAAAACAAAAAGTATCATATTTTAGAAATTCTTTGCTTGGTATTGAAGTATGCAATCCGAAGTTAGGTTCACCGCAACGCAATCGGATGTATGATTCTGTGATTGTGCAAATTTTGCGTTAGAGTGCCGTCGCTCTTATAAAATTTATAAGCTTGAGTTTGCTTACCTTTGCGTTGCAGCTGGTGTTTTTCTTAGCATTCTTCTTCTGCTGCTGCTTCTTCTTTACTGCTTTTTTCTGTTCAATAAAAATGCATCGTTTAATTCACAATATTTTGCTCAGGCTATACGTACGAGGATTTGCTACAGAATTTCTTTGCATCTCGGTTACAAGAACTACGGTCAAAGTAGAGAATCACAAAACCTTGAAATATTAAGCTAAATATTTGCTTCCAGTTTCAACTCGCGGCCTGACGTTTGTGGTTTAAAGGAATAATAAATCAATCTAATTGAAAACTAAGGAAAAATACACACTAATGTAAAATTTTTGCAGTCTTTCGAGTTTTAAACAGCACAGACGAGATCAAAACCATACATTTTTACGTCACAAAACAACCCTGGCACAGAGAGCACTAAACTACTGGTACACCATAAGATATTTCGTTTATCATACCTATTAAAATAAATATGTAATAATTCCTAAAACTATTATTGCAGACAAATGCAATACGATTTTATATATATTCACGCAATGCAAAAGAAGTCCAGATACATAATATTTTTTTTTCCAGAATTGTGTGTGGAAAATACATTCGCAATAATAGTTAGTTAATAATACATGTTCCTGTGGGTAGAAACTGTTGGGGTTAATGACATGTGCGGGCATAGGCGGAAGGGGGGGAGGGCTGTTCATCAACTTATCCTGTGAGTGGCCTCCTGTTTGTTTTTTACTCCTTGAACGCCTTATCTTCTGTACTAACATTGCTGTGGTAGGCGGGTTAAAGGAACCTACTGTCTTCCTAATAAAAATTAAAATTGGTGATAATTATAATAGACGATGTCGCAGTTTGCATTATTCCATTGTTCAACTCAAGAGCCGACAGTCTCTTTCTACGGGCATCAATAAATGATGTGCAAAGTTTACCTTAGACCTTCTCCCCTTCCTTACCGCTTTTTTTTCTGAGGTTCTTTGATGGGGTTTGAAATTCCATATAATTAGACCAAATCTCAATTGAGTTAAAGTCTTGGGACTAAAATTGCCATTAATAATGTGATAACGTTGTTTTCAATTGGGGTTAACTTTGAAGGATTTAACTGAATATGCGAAATACCTATTTGCTTGAAAAACTATTTCAGCCGAACTTCATGCCTATCGGTTGAAGCAAACAAATGGTCGGTTGAGAAAAACTCGATGCGCCGCAGCGTTCGTATTGTCGTCAATTTGTTACTGCAGTCGTGATATTAACGTCGTAGAGGAATATGTTCAAACATTAGATTTAGTAACGAGAATTTTTTTTTCTGACCGAATTGAATTATTTAATACGAACACCGTGTGGGCTTCCCTTCTCTCGAGATTATTTAGTTACCCCGAGAATAATTCTTTATTTCGTATAACTGTTTTATATTTTTGCATATATAATAAAATACTGTACATAGGTTATATTGATTTCATAACATATGTATAATTCAAATTTATCCGAATATTCACAAATAAATTTGTTTGCATCTTTATGCATGTATAATAAAATATGTCTGTCATATTGATGATGTAACACATAGTTCAAATTTATCCTAATATTCACAAATGAATTTCTTTGTATCATTTTACCAGCATTAAGGAAATGTTCGGTTTGCGCAACTGAACATGAACACCATAATTTCCATTGGTGAATATAATAGTTGTTTGGTTAGTAATTAATAGCTGCTGCCAGTTTATTTTCATCGAAATTCATTGTGAGCAATTCTTGGATATTCGTTATTTTACGTTGAAATTCCTTCGAAAATCTGGAAGAAATCGTATGTAGTGCACCAGGACTGTTGGTTTACAGATGATTTTGCTTTTCTATACCCTGTGTTTAACAAGTTCATAGTAATAAATGGAATACTTAAAAGTTTCAGATAAAGACATGAAGCTCTTACCTGAAATCAAAGCTTAGTAAACAATACTGTTCGGGAATTTTCCAGATGAAGTTACTGTAAGCGTTACAATCGCAGCTTGTGCAATTTTCTTGAAGATCCGTTCATAACTTTTTGAGTTATACTGCTAACAAATGTTAAGACGAACATGAGTCAAACATGCAAACGAACAAACCGATCTGCGCCAAAATTTAATCATTTATGTCTTTCAACATTACTAATAACCCCTATGAATTTCATAGAGATCCATTAATATCTGTTTTTGAGTCATGTTGTGCTAACACGCAAAAAATTAAAAAGAGTGACAAACGAACGAACGGACAAACGGATCATTACAAAAATTTGGTCATTTACTCTTTGTTATATACCTAATGCCATAAAAATTCATCTCTAACTTTTTGAGTAATGGCATTGAGAAAAATGCGGCAGAGAAACAAACAAACGAATCAACATATCTTCCCCAAAAGTTAATCATCCATTTCTCCTAACATACCTAAAAATCAATGCAAATTTCGTCCAAATCGGTCCAGAACTTTTTGAGTTATCTTGGTGACAGACACGATGAAAACATAACCTCCTTGGCAGAGGTAACTACTTGCGAAGTCCTGAATCTAGATAAAATAATATATAAAAAAAATCTTTTTGTACCACAGCTTCTTTCACTTTTATTCACGCTTATTTACTATGCTCTTGAAAGCCAACATTGTAGAGACAAATACTTTTTCGAGTTGCTTAAACACGTTGAACAAAAATTTCATGCTGCACGATGTATGTCTACTCGTCAATAATGCTTCGATCTGCTCCTTAAATATCTCGAAGCCATTGCATACAAGCATTAAAAATGTTGGCAATAATTTTGCAAAGAGGACTCTACGTTTAAAATAAATTTTTAATTGTAAAATTGCACCAGTCATTATAAAGAAGCATACAGACTTCAATTTATTATCTTGTCCTGGACAGGCGCAGTGAGAATAAATCACAGTAACCAGCAACTGATGATACATAAAATATAACGTAGATCATAGCTTTCCAATGAATAAGATGCTGCAGCTTCTAAACGCAAATCTAAAATTTTAATAACTGTCTCAAGAGACATAAGTTGGCAGTTAGACAGTTGTACATCATCTAGCAAAAAATCATCCTTTATTTTAGGGAGGGAGAGCAAGATTATGCTGACGCATTTAATACCTACGTACCTGTATTAAATCATTACACTGCCACTGCTACAACAAGTAACTTCGATGTTAGAAATTTCAACGAGAGAAAATAAGGTTATAGATAAAACTTGGTCTGTACCTAAAACAAGAGCACTCTGAGAGCGCATACTTCCGCTCAGCAATGCAACGGACACCAAAATTTTCTTTGTATGAACACAAAATCTAATCATTTGTGCCCTTCAATAGTGTTAACAGCTGCAGTAATTTTTATTTAACTTGTTAACTTTCCAACAAGCCAAACATTATAGCAAACATGAATCAAACATACAAATGAACTAACCGATATGCACCAAAATTTGATCATTTATGCCTTCAACACTACTAACAAGTCTTATAGGTTTCATACATATCCAATTATTATTTTTTTGAGTTATTGTGCAAACAAGCTCAAAATTAAAAACAGTGACAAAGGAACGAACGAACCAACTGATCTTTACAAAAATGTGGTCATCCACTTCTCATAATATATCCAATAGCTAACTCATGTAAATTTCATAAAAATTCGTCGATAACTTTTTGAGTCATAGCATTGAGGAATATAAGGCAGACAGACCAACAAACAAACAAACAGATAGATGAATTTTCACCAAAAGTTAAATCATCTGCTCCTCTTAACGTACCTAACAATCCCTGTTAAGTTAATTTAATCAAAATCAGTCCAAAACTTTTTGAGTTATCTTGATGGCAGACGGACAGAGACGGACAGACAGACAAATAGACAGACAGGCAAACCCAACGAAAACATAACCTCCTATGTGGAGATGTTTATTTCTATGCGTAGCACCAGCCGCTTGTTTGTCAGCGTTAAACACATGCATGGAGCAGCATTGTCAAATTTATAAGACAAAGAACTCAAAAGTACAATTTTCATGAGATCAATAGACTAACTTACGTAGGGCATTGTGATGATCTAACTCTTCTAGAAAATTGAAGTATTTTATGACACTGAATTAGACTATTAAAAAGCAACATTCAAACACGTAATTTATAGTCATGCATCAGTTTACGGCGCCCTACCCGATAATTATAATCATTGTACGCAATTAAATCACCTTTATTGTAACTAATTAGTTTCAGCATGGCTTATAGATATGAAAAGAATATAATTGTCATGATTAGTTGAGTTAGTCACAGTCAGAAATTTCAAGCCTCCGTTTCCGAACGGAACGATGTTACAGAGGAAAGAGCAAGGGACTTATAGTATGTCAACAGAAACAGGAAACCTATGCACGTAAACGTTCTCACACAGGATCAACGTTCATGGGAACCGCAAATCAGGAAAGAAGAAGAAGAACAGAATAAAGTAAGAACATGTAGGAGTATGATACAAGAAAGGAAGCAAAGAGGGCTCGAAAGACAGACGTCCCGAAGGCCTAGCTTATGTCTGAGGTAACCTAGAAAAAAATTGGAAGCCCATTGCATTCAGGGTGACTACTTACGATGGATCAAGGCATGGCTTACTGGTCGGCAGCAGCGAGTGAAGCTTGAAGGAGAGTCGAGCGACTGGACACCGATTTCCTCATGGGTTTCACAAGGTAGCGTGCTTGGCCCACTTCTGTTCTCAATTTACATCAATGATCTCGATCGTAACATCCGTAGTAAAATCTATAAATTTGCGGATGATACAAAACTATGCCATCCTACAAGCTTTTCTCGGCTCGAGGTTGTTCTGGAACTGGTGGAGTACCTTACCTCGCGTTGCACCGTCTACTTGAAATTACAGCTGTTTACGAGTCATTACGTCGTAGGGTTGGTGAACTCTTCCACCGCATTGAAAATGAATGGGACGGAATTGGCTACAGTCACCGAACAACGTGACTTAGGAATCACTATTACAAACAAACTACAACACAGTCAGAAAGTTGACAAGAGTGTGAAAATGGCAAGCAAAGTACTTGGATTCATCACCAGAAACTTCGAATACAAGTCCAAGGGTATCATCGTTATCTTCTACAAAGCATTAGTGAGGCCACACTTAGAATTTGCTGTTCAATTCTGGTCGGCACATCTCTGTAAAGATATCGATAACATGGAAAGAGTCCAACGCAGAGCAACGAAATTGATACCTCAGCTGAGAAACAAGTCGTATGAACGTCGCCTGAAATAACTGGGTCTGATCTCTCTCGAGCAAAGACGACTCAGAGGACAACTAATAGAAACATTCAAATACTTTAATGGCTTCACCGACGTACATATAACGGGACTCGTTGAAAGAGACCTTAATGATCGCTTGCGAAACAACGGTCAGAAACTAAAGCATAATGCTCAATGAACAACCTTAAGTCAGCAGTTCTTTCCCTATTTCATAGTCAGCATTTGGAATAGACTACCTTCCGATGTTGTTTCTACGGAGTCGGTCAACTCGTTTAAAAATTGTCTTGACATACACTGGGAGAGATATCCTCCCCAGCTAAGAACTCCTCCTCCACGAGTCGCAAGCACTTAACGACCAAAGCTTCCCAGGCCATTTTATGCTGACTTCTTCTCACTTCCACTCCATCTATATATTTAAGCTCCGCATATCAGCGGCTATTCGATCACGCTTGCGGGCATTCATGACCATTTTTTTCTTTTGCGCATAGTCTTCTTCCCCTTATTTTTCCATATTTTATTTTTTTCTCTTTCGTCTTCCATTTTTTCTCTTCTGGTTTCCCCAGTCCTCTATATCCTACTAACATAATGGCAATAGCTCATAGAGGGCCGGGGTGTAAGTCCCGGTGTTTCTTTGGGAATGGGCATCTTGGTTCGTCTACTGCCGCCTATCTAATCTAATCTACTGTACACGAGCTTCCTGGGGTTGCCGGGCCCCATAACATAGGATGGGCGAACCTAACTGAATTAGTTGAAACAATTATGAATATCGTTGAATCACCTTCATAACAAGTGTTTTCTCTTTGGCTGCCATGATCGCAATTTAAGTCATTCCTTCTTCAAATTAACTCGAAAGCAGGAGTTAGACGACTTTTAATTTAGGTGAATTTACTAAGTGCTAAAGCATTGTGCAAGATCGGGTAGCATAATCATGTGTGCATAATCAGGGTAGCGTAATCATGCGTGCAGCTGAATAACATTTGTGTTACAGTCTGATGGCTCTAATATAGGTTTGTGCTTTGAAACAAACTAAATATTCGTGTACATTGTTTGCTTACCTTTGCTGGGCAGCCAACGGGTTTCTTCATTTTCCGCTTTTCCTGTTCAACAAAACACACCATTTAAAAGACAAGATTTCACTCTGGGTATGAACCAGGGTGGTTCACAGAATTGCTATGCGTTTTTCGTGGCGAGAAGTACGACCGAAGTAGAGGATTACTAGGAATTGCAATACTAAGCAAAGAATTACCTCCAGTTTCAACTCAAGGTCTGACGGTAGCCGGGTAGAGGGAGCAGTTGATCCATATATTAAAAAAAAAAAGAATAAATCGAAATTAATGTGAGAAAAATTAGCTCAGCCTCGTGGAACTTGGTAATTTATTCATTTATTTATTGAACATTAAATTCTCCACAGGCGGAAGGTGTTCTTAGATTATTACATTACAGCTTACATTAAAACTTTTGTTTATCCATTTTTTAGCAATATTACAGCTATAAATTCACAACCTAATCTACATGGCTCAGTGCCATCAGATACCAAATGAGTTAACTGGACTGGCTCCGCAATAGTGCTACCTAACAATCACCCTCGCACGAGAAGCAAAATAAGATATAATTATGTTTCTGCTAAAATAACGGCTTGTTCAGTTGAAGCAAGGTAAATGGGAAATGCAGTTATTGCTTCCCGAGGAAAGATCTACATGGCTTAATACTATTTCACCTGATTGCCTAAGTACTATTACATACAATTTCATCCAATAGGTATTGCGGTACAATACAGCATGACCTACAGTAGAAAGTACAAACATGTAGATTTGAAATGATCTATTATATCTCATAATATAATCATCAAATGAATTACTATTTCCGCCAAGTGACGATCCGCACAGTGATGCTAGTCGACTAGGAGGCGCAATTAAGAATATCCAATCTCGACATTGGCTCTCCGCCATATACATGTAGTATAAGTTGGCACCGTGCATTAATACTGGCAGGGGAAAGGCGCAAAGAATAGAGAAAGACACTCGAGTGGACGGCCTCTTTCATGGCCTACCACACGAGAGAGACTGGAGGTGCCCTGCATGCGAGATCAGCTATCTCGACAAACGGTCCACCTCACGGAACAGAAAGAAAGAAAAATTTCACAATTACGGTCTCAATACCAGAGACGCAACAATGTTATGCTGGGAAAAGGAGCAAACAATTATTGGAAAACCGAGAAATTTGTCTTTTATCCTACTTGAAACAAAATAAGTAATTAGTTCATAAAAAATTATCACAGAAATGTGTTCTACGACTTATACACCTATGTTTAAGCCAAACAGAAGCTTTGATATACTTTAAAAATGCTTTTTCTGTACGTAATGATAAAAATATATACGGATTATTAATTGTAATTAATAATACACACTCCATCTCAGTGGAAGCTGTGTGGTTCTAACGATGCGAGCAAGCATGGGCTGAGTCGTAGAGCTCAGCGAGATTGAGTGCCCACTTGGCCCAACGCCAAATATATTGTAGCTTCCCGCAAGTGGAACTAACACATGTTGTTCCATTACTTCTACGTGCTCTATTAAGAATATTTTATCTATTTCCTTAGCATGCATGGTGTGGCTGCGTTGGACTTTTGCACCTTGTCTAGTTGTGTGCAGCTAGTTCGCGGGTCAACGCATATTGCTGGTAGCTGTCTCGACCTCGTTATGACAGATTTCATGGACTTGATGACGGTGTCAGTTGGCTCCTCTATTGGCTCTTCGATCAGACCACTCACATCTTGTTGTGTCGTTGGACCTCAATCAGGCTGTTCCTGAGGTGGACACCAGGAGAGTGGTATTCGTTAAGAGCAGGGCTAACTGGGTGGCTATTACTCGGGCAGT
>LQNS02000141.1:5836060-5882574 GCA_001587735.2 Parhyale hawaiensis | reverse complement strand
CATCTGGTCCTGAAGCACTGTTTCCGCTAATTTCATCGATGGCTAATTCAATGCTTAATTGTGTGAATTCAAAATTCATTAGGTAGTTATCAGTTACTTCTAATACTTGATTGAACATCAGGGTTACTGGTCTTTTTGCTAAAGACTTTCTGGCTCAGCATTTCACTCATCTCCTGATCATTATCAGCCATTGAGCCATTTTCGTCCAATAACGGTCCTATTTTTGTTTTCAGAGAAGCGTAATTTGATGCATAAGAGAAGAAGTATTTATTGTTTTCTTTTATCTTCTTGATGGCTTGCAGTTCTTTCTCCTGTTTCTCTTCATAATGAGATTTTGCAAGTTTATGTTCAATCTCTTCCAGTTTTCGCCGGCATTCAGTTTGTCGCTGTAATACACACGATGACTTTTGGCATTTGATCAATCTTGCTCTTTTCTTTAATGGGCTTTTGCGGAATTTATGATGGCGGTTTTTAGGACATTTCCTTCTAGCCGGTGGTAGGCATTTCACGTACTTTTCCAACAGAACGTTTTCAAAGATTTCGTTCATTGTATCACTTTGAGTTGAGTCATTTAGAAGAGCGTCCCAGTTCACCGACCGCAGCTCAGCGTTCAAACCTTCCCAACTTATTTGAATATTGAAAGCATTTAAATCTCGTAGACTATTTATATTATTTTGCCCATTATACTTTGAGTCACTTGAATCATAGCTACAGAACTGGGTTGTACTATCAATGAGTTTGTGATCAGACAAAGCTGTATCTTGGGTCATGATATTCTTTATAAATTCAGAATTCTCTACAAATAAGAGATCTAAGATGGACTCTTACGTATAATACAACACCACCTCACTTCATATCTTTGCGGTCACATCTATGTAATACATAGTTTCTATTTCAACATCTGCATCATCTAGATGGGTCTCAGTAACGGCAAGGAGTTCAAAACTTGCCTCATTTCTATCTTTTGCAGTACAATTTTTTTTCTGCAATTTATTCGTTAACAGGCCTCGTATGTTTATAACATGGACTTTCCTATGTATTTTAACTTTATTTGATTCCAGTTCCTGGTGTTCATTCTGTTTTGCTGCGAGAGTATAGATGTTCACACGTGTGTTCCTATGGTGGTCAGTGGGACCCGCTCGCATCTTTATTTTCAGATGTATTACAGGACATGTGGTATCAAAACAAGTACCATTTCTGAATGATTTTTGGCACAACCAGGGATGGAAGAGATTGCTTTCTTACTTTGGGCAGCAACCCTGTCTGCCGTATTTCATGATCCTAGGGCACCTCTTTGGGTGGAAAAATTTCCATCGTTTGCCTGAAATTCCATATTTACATTGGTTTTGGGCATAATAGTTGTAGATTCTTGGTTTATTTTCGTTTTTGATATCCAGTCCCCTCCATAGCTACTTCTTTTCTTCACAGTGTTCAGTGCTATTTCATAACTGGTTTTTTCCACGTCATGATCGCCGATTTCCGCATATTCTTGAAGTGGTTCGTCGCCTGCAGTTTTCGGGCTTTCTCCCACTGATTCATTTGTATCAGATGCTACGCATTTCTGGCTTTACGTTGGAACTTGTAAGCATCTTTCACAATTCCACATGAAGCTTTTGGGAAATCTGTTAAACATGTCGATCATGCCCGGACGCAACTTTGCTCAATCATCACAGAAAAGATATTCACATTTTGTGCAAGGAAATTTCATTGTACAATTTGTAGTATGATCTCTGCACCAGGGACGAACCCAATGTTGCCTCTCAGTGGATCTTTCATTAACTAAACACCCATGCCCAGACGAGCACACTGGTGCATGGTACTTACGGCTCTGGTTGACAGCGAGACACGACGCAAGAAGGGTATTCTCGTCACGCAGCACACACTGAATCATTCAACTTTCCATTGGTATCAGACACAAGGTACACCCATTTAAAACCACGAGTTTCTTTTGGTTCACAAATTCTATCCAGATTACCACTTGAGTTTTGAATCATTGAGTTGAACTTTGTTTCATTGCTACCCTCCTTGCTGCCTCCCATGGCTGAAGACTACGCTTCCCTTATTAAGCGAGCTACGCTGTGGTCGCTAGTCACGCTAGTTACAGTCGAGTTTATAGGCAGGCGGGCACTCTGTACAACGCCTAATTAGTTTACTGCTTTTGAGAAAAAGACTATGGCTTTCTAATTTTATGATATCTAACTGAGCACGAACACGTTACAACCGAACTGCACGGAGGTTAATCAACTACTGGATGTTGGTTGACTTAAAATATCTGTTTGTCTCATAACTGCTTTTGCTTACGAGTACATATATTTATTGTGCTATATCAGCACTTCAGTTTATTTCATTTACGGAACAGATGCATAATAATGATAATAATATCATGTTTCATTACGTACGTTAAGGGATATGGTACACAGAATACAGCTTAATAGTTACAGTACAGGGGATAGCAGTAGCTTCGAAAGAGGATATTTAACCTCATCCGAAAAGTGACCAAACTTTCTGATTGGCATGTTGCCCAACTGCGTAGAGCTTTCGCGTTTCTTTTTGTACATCCAAGTTATCACGAAAGTTATTGATAATATTGATAACTAGTGGCCCGTGCCGTCATTATAAATGACGGCAAAAAATTGACACTTCACCAAAACCCCCGCCGTCTTTTGGGCTTCCTCATTTTTCCCCTATCCAATACTGAAGAAAAAGATTCCAAGGTACCCCACTTTTTTTACGTTTGAAATCTGAATTTTCTCCTATCTTATTCCCATAGAGCGTGACAGGAAAGATATAAATATATAAATAAATAAATAACTAAATAAATACACGACGTAAATTATTATATAGTACTGATTTTACGACCCAGGTAAGAGAAGCTATTTACATAAGTGAGATCGGCTCCATTAATCGAGTGACTTCATCGGAGGGCATGTTACTTCTCCTAGATTTAATGTACAGACAAACAGTCTTGACAGTATTATATTCAATACGCAGTTTGCTGCCTTCGCTCACGCCAGTTTAGTTGGACCCAAGGCAAGGCAGACGCAGTCATAATGTATATTTATAAGCAGAACGTACCTCAGCTGTGGGGCAGTTGGTGTACTTCAGAGCCTTCGCTGGGAATTGGTCACACGCCTTGACTTTTTTTGGGCTCGTATCCTCAAAGCTCAGCGCTATCTTCTCACCGGGTAATTGCATCCTGGAAAATGTAATTACATTCATTAAAAAGAAGTCCAGTTATATGACTGGGCTCTTATGTCATACAATATCCTACAACGAAACATTTCTTCTCAATAAAGGCCATGTGCTGCTACTTAGATATTATGTAAATTCAGTTTAATTATTTGCATCTCACATTTGAAGTAAAAAAATATTTGTCATTAGGTAGATAATACTTACATGTAGACGGCCTTTGGGCTGAATTTTTTCCCCTTTGCCTTCAACTCCTTAACGAATAGTGCGATCTGAAGATTCATCCAGCTTTGTAACCCACTCCCTTTGATAATCCTGGAGAAGAGATGCTCGTTATTTGTGACAGTGAACAGAATAAGGAAAGAGTTTGTATACAATCCCTATTGAGCTTAATCATGTAACGGCAGGCAAAGTTAGCATAAGCACCACGCTCCAAATATATTTTTGTGCGATTTCTCTGTTTTGCACAGCATCCTTAGGCGGTGCTCAAGTGTCTAATGGAAGTCTATCGTATGTACTGAGCTGTGCTCTTACTACGAATAGACTTCACTGTAAAGACCTTCACCAAGTAGGTTATATTTTGTCGTGCTTGTGTATGTCTTTTAGTCAGTCTATTTGTCTCTCTGTGTTTCTGTTTGTCAGTGTGCTTGTCACCAAGCTAACTCAAAGTTAAGAACGGATCGTTACGAAATTTACAGGAGGGGTTATTAATGTTAAATGACATAAATGATTCAAGTCTGGTAATGATCGGTCTGTCCGTTCGTGTGTTTGACTTAGGTCTGTCATAATTTTTGTTAGCAGCATGACTCAGAAGTTATGAACGGATAGTCAAGAAAATTACAGAAATCGTTAATACTATCAAAGAGCACAAATGATTCAATTTTGGTATTGTTACGAAGAAAATAATAGTTTCATAATAGAAATGGAATTTTCCTGATCGTTGCCTTGCTTAGCTTAGCGGAGGTATGCGCTATCAGAGTGCTCTCTAATAATTATTTATTCATAGCACTGGGGCAGCTGATAATTATTGTTGCTTCCCTAACCTTATCTTCGAGCGAGGGCAAGATTACTGTAGTTCAATTTTCACCTATTGTGGATCGGGGTAAATCTGTGATACATTTCCCTATCAACCACAATAAATGAGCCTCACTTAGGCGTTTTCAGGAAGTAAAGAGGCAGAGATGTGCTGGTTGTCGGTGCCATATTGGCATTGACGTAGCTGGCCAGTACCTACCTAATATGGTAGGTAGTTAGTTTACGTGCTTTTAAGCAGCTGTGAGTGCATCATTGCTGAAATTTGAGCGACTAAGTTACGTTGACCCATCGTGGTTTCTACTTGGCGATTTGTACTGTAACTGCCATTCTGAGGTGTCCTGTGGTTACCACATGGGGCAAAACTTGATGAGCGGTGGTAATCTTTTTGAGCAAAATTAAAATAAATACAAGGTCCAGTTATTGTATACAATGGACAAAGTCACAAGGGTCTGATATTGGATCCATCCAGTCTGGTTGACAGGAATGGCACTTCAGCTCTGAGCGCAGCATTGTAGAGTGTGTGCTTTTCTTATTAAAGAGTGGGCATTAGATTTTATTGGAATCATGGTTGATAGGTCTTAGAACCTTATTAGACGGCCTGCAACCCCTTGGATGACCATGACCATCGTCATTGCATCTCAAGGAATATTCAACACTGTGGTTCCAAGCATGGATAAATATATATATATATAAAAGACGTATTCAGTTGTATTTCCTAATCACCTTTACATTCATCTTACACGTGTATGCAGCCGAACTCAAGCAGGCCCCTCCACCACTACTCCCATCAATTGATAATATCACTAAATCGTCAACAGTCGAATTTCTTCCTATCTCATATCGAAGGTTGATATTCCTTTACATAAACTTAGAAAAAATAGACTAAAGCTATTCTACAACCGTCTTCGCCACTGATATCGGCCCTACGACTTAAAATTCAAACATTAATTCTCAAGTGCTCTCGACGTATTTAGCAAACGGTATCCAATTTCCGACGCTCTTCAAAACTCTACATCAAAGCTGGGTCATTTCAGAGAACCGTGGCGAGCAGACCGCAATGCTAGTTGTGATTCAATGACAGATGATCTTCACCGGGCTCGCGGTCCTGAGGTGGTGCCACCAATTCCTGCTTTCGCATATGTTATCCCTGAGGTACCTGCTTCCAAACGCGATTTTTTCAGATTTGACTTTCCCTCTTGATCTCCCTCCTCTCGAAGAGTGAGCTGGAGCACTCTTCGTAACAACTTGGCTGATACGAGAGCCATCATCAATGAATATCGACGTCGTAGTCGTTCTCGACTTCAAAAAACTCCACGGCAGGTCTCTTACTGATCAGCGTGCTGGCCCAGATGTTTCCACTCCTTTCCGGCGGCAGACGCGGTCTCAGGGACCTGTCCTAGCTGTTTCAAATGCTCAGCCATGCCCTCTTGAATATCACATTCGGCGTGTACTCAAGAGTTCTCCTGTGGAATCTTCTTAAGTGCTCTCTTTGGTCGGCACTTGATGGGGGCAATGTGGAGGGCTATGCCGTGGTTTTTTGCTTCCCAAGTTTTGTGTCATTTTGAATGTTTTATTGTTATACTTGAGCTTGTTTACTCACGCTTCATGCATTGTCTTGTTCTTTTGCATGTTTACAGAAAGGTTTATTTACTCAACCAGTATTTATACCTGACTAGTTATCCAATGGAGTGCTTGTCTTTTTTATTATTGCACTACACCCGATACGTTGATGATCCAGTTGTCCATCGAGAAAACACTTCAATACATCAGTCACTAGATGAAATATCCCCAATGTAGTGTTAGATTTTGCTCGAAAGCCAAATTGTTGGCTAGGAATTACTTTATGAGTCGACAGAAACTTGGTTAATCTGGAGTGAAATAATTTTTCAAGTAATTTGTTGAACGTTGACAGCGTTGATATTGGTCTGAAATTGCCTACATCATTTGGATTGCCAGATTTGAATGTTGGTATAACACGAGCAACACGAGCATGATTCAATACATTGGGGTTAATACCAGTAGAAAAACACATGTTGAAATATAACAAAGAGGATTATCGATATAATTAATGACTCTCATGAGAAGAAAAAGTTAGATTTCGTCTCGGTAGCAACGTTTACCACTGAATGATTTTAATATTTGTCTTATTTCATGGGCCCCAGGGGGTCTCAAGACCCCATTATCATGAACATAATCAGTATCAATGGACAAATTCGCAGCTTGTTGAGGTAGGTCTTGTGCCAGAGTCGTTGCAATAGAAGATTAGATTAGATAGGCGGCAGTAGAAGAACCAAAAGGCCCATTCCCAAAAAGACACCGGGACTTACACCCCGGCCCTCTATGAACTATTGCCATTATGTTAGTAGGATGTAGAGGAATGGAGAAACGAGAGGAGAAAAAATGGAAGACGAAAGAGAAAAAAGAAAACAGAAATAAAAAAGAAGGGGGAGAAGAATCTACGCCAAAGCAATGGTCATTAATGCCCGCAAGCATGGTCGGTGGCCGCTGATATGTAGATGGAGCGGAAGTGAGAAGAAGTCAGCTTAAAATGGCCTGGGAAGCTTTGGCCGTTAAGTGCTTGCGACTCGTGAAGAAGGAGTTCTTAGCAGTAGAGGATGGAGTAAAATAATTGTTGAAGAGGTTAGTTGATTCAGTATCTGCAAGTGCATTCCCGCTTAAGCTGACTGAGATGTTTTTCGTGGTTGTCTTTCTACCTAAGATCTCATTGAGGACTTTCCACAATTTCCGAGACGAATTACTGAGGTATGCGCCCTCAAGGTGCTCTATTCTACTTTCTTAATGCGATAACTCAAAAAGTATAGACGGAGTTTTATAAAATTTGAAAATATTATTAGGTGTATTACGAAGAGTAAATGAACAAAGCGATCTATTAATTCCTAGGTTTCTTTGTCTCAAAATTTGATTTTATGCTTGCTAGTAATATAACTCAACCGTTTACAAACAAATCTTTATGAATTTTACAAAAATTGTTAATAATGTTGATGTGCATGAACGATTAAATTTTGATTTTCGGTTGGTCTGGTTGAGCGTTTAACAAATGTTTGTGATAATTTTTGTAAGCATTGTTCGAAAAGTTAAGAAAGAATCTACAAGAAAATAAAATTCGCTGTTATTACCATTAAAAAGCACAGATGGTTAGATTTTGGTGTTGATACAAGGGAAATCATAGTTTCAGATCCAAATTGGATTTTTTTTCCCCTTACCTTTGCCTTGCTTGGTGGAGGTATGCACTCTCTGAGTACTCTAGTTAGTTCTTTCTTCCCTTGAATCTTTCTTACTTTCATTCCTTCTGCTAATTTTATCTCTTGCTTCCATTCTTTCCTGCATTCATTCTTTTTTTCGCTCTCTTGGTTGTTGTCCTTCAGTTCTACTCTTTATACATTTGATTTTTTTAGACTTTTCTTTGAAAAAGTCGCATTTCCAAGAAGACACAGTAAGCCCCAACCCGACGCTGCTCAACAGGAAAATTTAGCATCGGAACAGATGGACTGGATTCATGTTTGGAGACGCAGTCGGCCATTCTAGGGGCAAAAAGGTTTTCACGACAATGCATGACCAATCTAGGCCGATGTATACGACAGTTATAATTCCGAAAGATTGTTACAGTAGCAGTTCGATTTCCATGCAGATACGGCGCAAATGGTACAACTTGATAATATAAGAAATCAATGTAGCCTTCCTGCTTCAGTTTGATAGGCAGCTGTGAATGAAAACTGGTGCGTCTAGAGTGCTTCCACATCACCTAAACTTCTATGGGGTCCAAATTTCTGTTATTATACCTGCTCGCGGAGGTCCTTCACCTTATTATTAACATCTTTTTCGTTCGGGGAGCATATAAAGTAGCCAGTGCTAGCAACGGTGGCTGGAGCCAGGCGCCCTACAGTAGAATATTAATTCCAAGGGCTGATGCCTCTCAAAGACACTGTCGGAAGACCCGAGTTTCCTCTCATAAGGGGCAAAAACACAGGACGTACTACCGAAAGGACCATCGTTTGCAGCAGGCTTTAGACGTCCAACAGTCGCTTCAAAACATATTTTTGATTAGAGATGCCCAACACTACCCGTTTCCGTATCTGGAACACTAACCCTTTTTTTCCACTGATAATATTCCTCTGATACTCCAGGTATCATAACAACACATGAATGAATACAGAAGATGGTAGGTATTTAGAATGCGTGGTCACAAGAAATGTTACGGTAATAATGAAATTTTAAGTTGACCAAAAATTCTGTCCAATAATAATAAGCTATGGAATGACATGAAAATAGATGGGACGCATTGCGTACAGCGATTGTTTTCAAAGCTGGACAGACGATATAGAAAAATACGTTTGCGTGTTATAACAGACGTTATTAAAACGCGCACACCGTGCACTGACATCAGTTAGCATCTGCTCAGCAATGAAGGATGATGGAAACGTGTACTAATTTCTGTCGGGACTGTTTGCTTTGAACTTCGAAGCAGGCTTATCAGCAGCAGCATCAAGTTGTGGCAATTGTCAAGTGTGTTGGAATAGTTCTGTGAATGAAAGTACTCCAAGTCCTTGGTTTCGAATATTCAAGTCAAAAGATTTGTCCCTCTGCGAAGTGCCTCACATGCAGTAAACGACCACAGGTCTTGACTGTCGGAGTCCTGCAGGCGGCCAATGAAGAGGACACTAGTGTAACGAGTATTGAATTTGCAAGACCCTCCAATGGTTAAGATGAAACAGTTAGACTGTACCTGCACCGCCTAGGTCAATCGTGCGGACTGAGCAAGTTGGTTCCGCACACGCTTTTGGAGGTCATACAATGAGCTGCAGCCTGCGGCTTGGTGCTTTATCGCCATCCTACTGCATCCATATCCAATGGAATGCTTACCTGTGATACAAAGTGAGTTCTGTATGAAACTCTGAAGAGTTTCAAACATTAATTTTCACCCCATGATGCTGTGCCTCACACCGCAAGATCGTCTATTCACCCCCGCAGGATTATACAAATTTGTGTCTGGTGGACTGGTCATCAAGTGGTTTATTACTGTACAAGCTGCTACCAACGTGCCAAAAGCTGGAGACACGTTGTCAGGTGCTGGATGTCTATGGCGATAACTTCGAAGACCAACTATAGTTACACATACCGTGAAGTGATGTTTTCTCATTAAAAACGGATAGAATATTTTTTGTTACCTTATATTATTGCCAGTAATAGGATCATCTCTAAGATAGTTGTATTTATTAGCGTTTACATCAGCGGTGCAAACGTGAAGGTAATTTTATTGAAGTCCTAAGATGAAAATAAGCTTTCCCTCAAAGAACTTACTTTGTAAATGCCCGAGTTTTAGGCACGTTGAACAGCTTATGCCCTCCAAGCTTAGGTTTAGGGTAGCTAGAACCTTTCTTCCCAAGGATTCTGCACATGAGATTACTCCGCCCTTTCCGTGTCACATGCATGACTGGGTTGTAGATGGCTCCATTCTTGCTCAGCTTCTTTCCTGATAAGAAGCACTAGATTAGTACACAAAGTAGAAATTTAATACATAGATGTTCGCTCTCATTCAGATCTTATCAATGTTAAACCAATGTTTAACTACATTTTTGGGCTAGAAAAAACGTCGTACTACTAAAGAATGGCTAGAATTGGACCTGAAGTGCGGCGAGCACTGGTTTCAAATCGAAACTGAAATTAACATAGAGGGTAACTGCCTGAATGTTCATTGCGTGAAAAAAATTGAAAGGGAAGCCCAAGCTGTGAAAAAAAAAATACTGTTAAGACACTTCTGCCCAACTGGATTAGGTCTTGCACGCTCACATTACACGGTGAGTACTTGCCACTAATACAGTTATTTTGATTATCTTCACCATCGGGGCCCGTGACGGCTCCACGGTGAAATAATGTTTTCCCTTTCTAATAGACAGTAATCTTAATCCCGGCTAATTCTACTGTAATTTGACATAACGTAGCTAATTTAACCGAACTTATGTTCGGAGTCAGCAAATGTCACCTTGGAATAGGAGTCATCATATGGAACCTTAGGATGGGAGTCATCACATGGCACTTTATTATAGGAGCCACTATGGAACCTTAGGATAGAGCCCCCACATGGAACCATAGGGTACTAGTCATAATGTGGAACCTTAGGATAGGAGTCATCATATGGCACCTTAGGATAGGTCCCTCTATGTGTAGCTTTAGGATAGAAGCCTCAATATGGAACTTTAGGATGGGAGCCCCATATGGAAACTTAGGTTAGGAAACCACCTTATGGAAGCATGACACCGGGGAATTTGTTTTACACGTTCATCCGATTATTATCCACCATCCGATGATCACGTTTTCCTTAATTAGGTCCATTATGAACCTGTCATTCCTTTCGTTTTGCAAATAATTGATGGTAGCAACTACGCCACCCATCCCACGGCAGTGGCACATTTCCTTCTTTCCTTCCAGCGAAATAATATTAGAACAAAACGAAGACATAATACACAGAAGCAATACATTTGCTCGGTAAATAAAAAAAAATCAGCTCCTATACACTGCGCACTACAACAATATAACAGTATGCATTGCGGGCGTTCTTCAGCCCTTATGAAATTACAATGGCTTGGTCGCTTTACGTTTCGTGACCATCGTCGTTCATCATCAAGTTCGTTAGCCTTTTAAATGTTTCTGATTCGTAGAAGCAATGTTATCGGCTGAATTCCAGGCTATGCCCGAGCATATTTTACCTCTGTCTGATTTTATCGCTCTTGCCTCTGCTGATGTCTTAAGTTGAAGATTTTCATAACAAAATACAGTAGATCTTCCCTGGCATCAGCAGCAAAGGGTGTGGGTGAACCTTCGTTGTCATATTTAATGATGGTGTCTACTACAGGTTTTTTAGCAAACAAAATGGGAGGTACTGTACTTACCGGAGGAGTTTCCACCCTTATTGAAATAGTTATCCAAATAAAACTTCAGGTGTAGGTAATTGTACGGGTTGGTAACTTTGCATACAGCAGTTAGTGGTTGAAGTTCGGTGGTGAGAATTTCCTGGAAAAATACGACCAACATATACTTGTTCTTCAGCAGCTTGAGATGCGCCGTAACATTTACAATGCACAGACGACCTTCTAGCTCAAAATATGATCTTCTACAATATTCCACTACGCCTGATATTTTCATTGTTAAATTAGACGTGTTGCACTGACGTACACATATGTGAAATTCATACGTAAAAGAAACATATTCACCGATTCTTTCTTCAAAATCTTGAAGGGCTTGTACTCAATGTAGCAGGAATCAATGGGTGGCAGCGGCATAACCCATTGTAAAAATTTCCAAGAAACCATGACCAGAAACTTCTTGTGAGGTAGTTTGACTCTGTAATAAAGCAACCATAACTATTAATTTAAACGGTTTTCTAAGTCGGCATTCACATTTCAATATCACTTTTTTACCAACGATTATTCTATTAGATTCCTGTCTCTTCTAGTGAATTCACTGGTGCTCGGAATTGAATGATATTGCGTAATAATAGAAACCATCTTGAACTTCTGATATGGATTGAACTGTGAGTTAACATTCATAACCAAGCGTAACAACTTCCAATTCTTTATTCCATCTCTCTCCCAACTCTAGGCAACTTGAGTGAATGTAACTTGTTTCATTGGGACAGCACTATCAGAGAACGTTCGATTGTGGGCCAAATTGATCCTTTGAGGCTAGAAAAAATATTGCTCTAAGAAGGTACGCTCAGGCAGGTGCGCTGGTTTTGCAACGTTGAATTGAGTTTCATACAATGGACCCTAATCGGTTACCGTTGACTCCCAGAAACTCAATCTCGTTTTGCGAAAGCGAGTCTTCAGCCTACTGAGCGCGATCGCTTTCCATCTAACATACGCGGTAGAGCAAAGGCTTCTGTGTGAGTTTCAGGTATGCCAAGCCTAGGCAGCTGATTTTCGCAGGGCAAGCAAATGGGCCTATATAACTCTCAAAGAAATTGGACAGAGTGCGTCACTGGGTAAGATCATTATCCCATGAAAAATAGGGTACTCTGAGAGCGCTTACCTCCGCCAAGCAAGGAAACGGTTACGAAAAAATAAAATTGGTTCTGAGACCCTGATATTTTTTAATCAACACTAAAATCTAATCATATGTGTTCTTAACAGTGTTAACAGATTCTGTATTTTTTTAGAGAGATCCAATCATAACTTGTTGAGTTATGCCGCTAACAAACATTATGACAAAAATAAGTCAAACATATAAACGAACAAACCGATCTGCACCAAAATTTGACTATTTATATCTTTTAACATCACTAACAACTCCTATAAATTTTATAAAAATCCAGTTATTATTTTTTTGTTATTGTGCTAACAAGTATAACATAAAGACAGTTTAAAACATACGGATTATTGCAATACTTGGTAATTTACTCGTCTTGATTCATCTAACGACTCATATAACTTTCACTAAAATCCGTCCATAACATTTTGAGTTATGGCATTGAGAAAAATGAGGCAGGCAAAAACCGGACGGATGAAAGGATTTTCACCAAAAGTTAATCATCTGTTCATCCTAACATGCCTAACAATCCCTGTAAATTTCATCAAGATCCATCAATAACTTTTTGAGTTATGTTAGTTACAGACACAACGACAGAATAACATACAAACAGAATCAACAGACAAGACAGACCCGACGAAAACGTAGCCTTCTTGTCAGAGGTAACTTAGAGCAGTGTCAGAGCGAATACCTCCGCCAAGCAAGGCAACGGTAACAAAAAATTGAAATTGGTGCTGGGACCATGATTTTCTCTGTAGCAACACCAAAATCAATAAATTTTGCCGTTTGATGGTATTACCAATTTCTGTAATATTATTGAAGATCCATTCATAACTTTTTGAATTATGCTGCAAACAAATATTATGACAAACATAAGCCAAGCACACAAATAGACCAGCCGGTCTTCTCTAAAATTTTGTCACTATGTCTTTTAAATGTACTAACAACTCCTGTACATTTCATACAGATCTATCCTCATCTTTTTGGGTTATTGTGCAAATAATCGTAAAATTTGTGGCATGCTCGATTTAAACTGAAATGCCAAGTACACAGTTGATGAAAATGTTATTAAAATTTATTTGGTGTACGGGCTAAACGAGAAAATGAAAGCAGACAGTAGAGCTGTAAGGCGAGTTGGAGCAGTTTGCAGCCATAAACTGATGGAGCGGGGCCAGCAGTGAAGTGATGAAGCCCTGGCCGCCAGGAAGTGATCTAGCATTGGAAGCAGTAAAGTAATCTAGCATTGGAAGCAGTGAAGCGATATAGCACTATCAGAAGTGGAATGAAAAAGCATTGACGGCCATGAAGTAATCTGTATGATGAAGCACTGGTAGCCATGAAGTGATGTAGCATTGACAGCAGTGAAGTGATTCAGCATTGACCGCCGCGAAGTGATGTAGCTCTGACAGCTGTTGAGTGATACATCATTAGCCTCCCAGAAGTGATGTAATGTAGACCACTGTGATGTGTTTCAACTAAGGCAAGCAAAAGGTGATTGAACATAGGGAATTATGAAGTGATATAACGTAGGGAACCACAAAGTGGTGTAATTTACCTAGACAGTTATGGGAAATGATATTGACAATCACGATATGCAGCCTTTGATGGTTCCAGTAATGAAGAGTTATATCAGCCATAAATTATGTTTAAATATCATTTACCGGCTACCTTGGTATCTTCACCTCATAGTGAGTCATGTATTTTAAGTTCATTGCTGGGTACCAATGTAGAATTACTGTGGTTTTAATACAGTTTGCAATGTTACTGGGTTGTATTAACTTCACTCTGGTTGCGGCTAGTGTGATGAGGTCTACCAAAATTTCTACATACTTCAATTTCTGAGGTTATTGCTTCAAATCATTTCATTGAAAAAAATTAATTAGATGTGATAGTCAAGTACATTATGTGTAGTATCTATGAATCAATTTTTAAATAAAATATCAATATTCCTTGAAATTATATTGAATTTTCATTTCTTTTTGTGTCCGAAGGTATGATGTCTATCACCTACTGTAGATCTATGATTGTGTATTTAGATTTTCTGCTCTACTATGAATTCCGTATGGTACTACGAAGAAATTATTTTGTGTTAGATGTCTGTGATTATTAGAACTCATTTTATCAACACTTGCGCATATCGGCATCCAGGTCCAATTGTGAGAGACACGATTTCAGTGTCCCGTCAATGTATGGTGTTGTCCATGCCTGAACTGTACGAATTCTCAAGTACTGATATGGCTTATTTTGCAATTTCCATATTTTTCCCATACGACAGTTAAACGCCGAATATTATTAAGGTTACGCATTCTGCGTTGGGTTCATTTTTGGCGTCGAGATGTTTGCCCTAGCTTAGCTTTAAATAGATACGTTTCCTTGGTGCGAAGGTATGATGTATATCACGTACAGAAGATATACTGGAGATATTTGAGAGTGTGGATTAGCGCAGTTCCTAAAAACTTGTAATGTCCTTAGCAACGCTCAATTTTGTTTCCGACAATGGAAGAATACAACCCACGCAATTTTTAGCCTCATCACTAATGTTTTACCTGCATTTGCTAATAAATCTTTTTAATCTGTTCATTTTCAGAATTGAGGAAAGCCTTCGATACCGTCGATAGAAACATTCTCATACAAAAGTTAGATTATTATGGGGTCCGTGGATCTATCGATCGGCTAATAGAGGACTACCTTACGAACCGTAAGCAGTTTGTAACTTGTGGTGCGGCTGAATCGAGAAATAATGAAATAGACATCGGAGTACAGCAAATTTCGGCGCTAGGACCTCTTTTATTTAATGTGTTTATCAACGACATTATACTTATTGAAGATGCCCGTGTGATTTTATTTGCGGATGACGCTGTCTTTTGTGTGTAGGCGCCAACCTACTTGGCATCATTGGCCTGGATTTCGCTTTACCGAAGTTGTTACAAAGCTTTAGTTTAAGATGAGAGTATTGTTAGAGAATAAGAGAGTACAATCATTTTATTCATGGGTTCGAGAAAAAATACGGTTGCAAACATTGTGTGCTCTGTAAAATAAAAATGGAACAAGTTAACTTCAGAGCAAATATAGTACATAAAATGTACCAAGAATTATCTATTAATAAATGGAAGGAGTGGAAGCAGCTGAAGACTCTAGAACACATGGACAACGTTTCTGTTATATTGTCCTAGGAATCTACTGGTAAGCGAAGGAACGAAAAATGAAGGAACACATAGTATGTCTATAGAAACGCAGGACTCTCGTGCCAAGGTGGACCAACACACTAAGTCAGGGCAAGTCGGGAAGAAAGAGGAAGAACAGAGGACAGCCAGCAAAGTACTAAATCAGGAAGAAAGCAAAGTAGCCTCGAAAGGGAGACTTCCCAAAGGCCTAGCTAATGTGTAGAACAGCCACCCATTTTCCCTGGGTCGCTGTTCCAATAACTCCGGATGGGAGAACCTGATTAACCTACCTAGAGCAGCTTCCCCATCTTGGGCCCCCAGGAGAGACTCTAAATTTATCTCCTTAACAACTCACTCAGTAATTTTCAACTTTGTTGTGTGGCGTATTTTGTACCTTAAATGATAATTCAATATAATTTCTAGAAATATTGGAAGTTTATAGAAAAAAATCTATTCATAGACAATACACGAAACGTGCTTAAATATAACATTCAATTAAGTTTTTTTTCCAATGACTGATTTGAAGCAATAACCTCAGAAATTGAAGTATGTAGAAATTTCGGTAGACCTCATCACACCAGCCGCAACCAGAGTGAAGTTAATACAACCCAGTAACATTGCAAACTGAATTAAAACTACAGTAATACTACATTGGTACTTACCAATGAACTAAAAATACATGACTCACTATGAGGTGAAGATACCAAGATAGCCGGTAAATGATTTTAAAACATAATTTATGGCTGATATAACTCTTCATTACTGGAATCATCAAAGGCTGCATATCGTGATTGTCAATATCATTTCCCATAACTGTCTAGGTAAATTACACCACTTTGTGGTTCCCTACGTTATATCACTTCATAATTCCCTATGTTCAATCACCTTTTGATTGCCTAAGTTGAAACACATCACAGTGGTCTATATAACATCACTTCTGGGCGGCTAATGATGAATCACTCAACAGCTGTCAGAGCTACATCACTTCGCGGCAGCCAATGCTAAATCACTTCACTGCTGTCAATAAGGCCTCATAACTTCACTGCTGGCCACGCTCCATCAGTTTATGGCTGCAAACTGCTCCAACTCGCCTTACAGCTCTACTCTCTGTTTTCATTTTCTCGCTTAGCCCGTATACCAAATAAATTTCAATAACATTTTCATCAACTGTGTACTTGGCATTTCATTTCAAATCGAGCATACAACAAATTTGAAAAGCTTCTGTTCTACAAAATGAGACTGTTTATTTCACTAACTATGGCGAAATGAGTTTCCTGAAAATATCAAAGGAGGTCTTAAACAGTTGTTCTACGTAATTACATTTCAAGCATTAACATTTTTAAGAATATGTTGCGTACATAGGTTTTAGAAGTTTTTACAGGTGTGCCAGTCATTACTGAATGTAAAAAAATCAAGTCAAATAGCCTAAACAAATTCTGAAAAAGTAATACTAGAGCGTATAAAGATGAGCCTGCCGGACCGTGCTGACAGGCTCAATTGCGGGGCCGAAATCTGCCTTAGGGGCCAGTGTCCAGTCAATGTATGGTGTGGTCTATGGTCCCGGGTGCAGAGGAGTGTCTGTGTAAATTGCTTTTTCACAGCTTTACAATGTATTTTCCTATTTCGTATGATAAGAACATTGAAAATGTTGGGCAGAACTTTCGCGCTTGGTACATTTTTGAATGGGGGCCCAAATTATCAATTGTTGACCGACTAATCTGAAACTCGCTAAGAACATGTATCTTTGGAAAAAAACTGATTTTGCTTGCACAACTTATTGATTTAAACATTAGTTTTTGAAACAATGGGGATTATATATAAATATATATGCATATTTTGGAAATTGAAACAAATGAGTTTTCATGCGAGGAAAAACAATGACAGTTCTGGAATCCTTGGAATATTCCTCACAAAACTATAGAGCCGCATTTTCTATTTTTGCTATCATAATATTACTTTATCACAGCTCAAAACCGAATCCGTTAATTTTAATTGTTTTTTTTTTTTCCTTATGTTTTAGTTAGCGATCGCAACATAATAAAAATAGGAGAATCCAGCTGCGATAAAAAATATTAAGAGCGCCAAAAATGGAAAATGCGGCTCTATAGTTTACTTGGGAATGTGTCAAGGATTCCAAAACAGTGACTTTTTAAGCATGAAAACTCATAGAATTCTATTCGTTTGATATTTCTAAAATATATATTCATATATAAGCCGCATTATCTCAAAACCTAAGGCGTAAATCAAAAAAGTTATACGAACAAAATATGTTTCTTTTTCAATAATACACATTCTCAGCAAATTTCAGAACAATCCGTCATCAATTGATAAATTTGGGCCTCCCATGGCACCCTCAAAAATGTTCCGGGTGAGAAAGTCCAACCCAACTTTTATTTTATTGTCCTCATCATATGGAATAGGAAAATGCATTGTAGAACTGTCAAAGAGAAATGTACACGGATACCCCCAAAGAGCCTTGACTAGTAGCTATAGAGTTGTAGTTAATTTCTCGATTTTTCACCCCTATTTCTTTGAAATTTTATCGCCTTATTTCTAGAAAACTGATTGTCTGTACCGCACAGTAAACAGCTGTGATCGTGCAGAAAAGATTACCCTTCTTTCTTCTTCATGGAAGCCCACACTCAATGTATTTATAAAGAAACTAACAGACATGAACTAATTTTCACGGTTTACTATCTATCGTTCCACCTGACGTAACCGCTGAAAAGGAGTGGGCGGGGCATAATACTATACGTTAGCGTGAGTTAACCTGTGGGCGTGAGTCACGCTAATGACTTCTCAGGGCTTAGTCTATGATTTGGCATTTTTAGCAGTCTGCAACTCAGTCGGCTTGCGAAGCCCACACTCCAGCCAAGAAATGTAATAGTATTCAGTCGACATAATTAAAATTCTTTAACGTGTCGGGATAAAATTAATGATCCCATCATCAGAAAGTCTAAGATACCTATTACCTATAAAAATACAAGTATTTCTCTATTTATAAATCGGAGAAGGGAGCATGGGTGTTGTTTGGGGGAGGTCTGAAATGTGAATGAGCAGAGCTACGTAGAAGGGCCGGATGTCAGCTGCTGTACAGTCAGCAGATGTGAGGCTAGGTATGGACGGTGTGCAGAGGTACAGCTGAGGTTATAATATTAAGACTAGGTTTTGTATTATGGATGTTGAGGGACTCTAATGTTGTGAGTTCGATTGGGCTGGAAGAGTCTATGATTGAGAAGTTGTTCCTGCTGATGGAATGTTTGTTTTGCTCGGCATGCAGGCGAGGGGCTGAATGTGAGAGTTTCGCAAGTGGTAAGCCGGTTCGACTGGATACACCTCAATATTGGTCAATGCGGGCTTTGAAGTGTTGTCCAGTGCTACGGATATAAGAGGCGCTACAGGCCTGGCATTGGTAAAGGTAGATAACACTGGACTGTTGTGGTGTGGGGGGTTTGTCTTTAAATTTGAAGTAGGACCCTATGGTAAATGTGTTTTTCTAGGAGAATTTGAAGTTTATATGAGGGTACGCTTCAGAGAGGAACGCTTTCAAAGAGTTTACTGCACTGACGGAGGTTTCGTTATAGTACGGAAGTGAGTGGAAGAAGTCCAATTTACGGACTGAGGGTTTGTTAATGCCGGGATCGAACAGTTCGTCCAAGAATAATTTGCAGTAGTAGTCCAAGAGGTGGTGTGGGTAGCCATTATTTTTGAAGAATTTTTGGAGAAAGTCGACTTCGTTCGAAAATGCAAAGTAGGACGAAGACAAATGGTAGGCTCGAAATAGTAAGGTTTTTATTGCATTAATTTTAAATTGATCATAGCAGTGACTAAAGAAACTGGTTCCAAGGCCTTAAAATGTCGATTTTCTATAAATTCCAGTGGTTAATGTAGAGTCTTGGTTAGTAACAAGGACATCTAAAAACGCTAAAGAATTATCTGAATGGTTTTCGGCGGTGAACTTGATGTTCGGATGTTTGCTATGTAAATACTGCAAAAATAAATCGGAATCTGTTTGATTGTTGAATATGGGGAAAGTATCATCTACGTAACGATTATAGTAACTAACAGGGTTACTATATCCACTCACTTCCGTACTACGACGAAACCTCCGTCTGTACAATAAACTCTTTGAAAGCGTTCCTCTCTGAAGCGTACCCACATATAAACTTCTAATTCTCCTACAAACACATATTTACCATAGGGTCCTACTTCAAATTTAAAGACAAACCCCCACACCACTACAGTCCAGTGTTATCTACCTTTACCAATACCAGACGTGCAGCGCCTCTTATATCGGTAGCACTGGACAGCACTTCGAAGCCCGCATTGACCTACATTTAGGTGTTTCCAGTCGAACCGGCTTACCACTTGCGAAACCGCACATTCAGCCCCTCGCCTGCATACCGAGTAAAACAAACATTCCATCAGCAGGAACAACTTCTCAATCATAGACTCTTCCAGCCTAATCGAACTCACAACATTAGAGTCCCTCCACATCCATAGTACAAAACCTAGTCGCAATATTATGACCTCAGCTGTACCTCTGCACACCGTCCATACCTAGCCTCACATCTGCTGACTGTACAGCAGCTGACATCCGGCCCCTCTACGTAGCTCTGCTCATTCGCATTTCAGATCTCCCTCAGACAACACCCATACTCCCTTCCCAGATTTATAAATAGAGAAATTTTTGTATATTTATAGGTTATAGGTATTTTAGACTTTCCGGTGATGGGATCATTTATCCCGAAACGTCAAAGAATTTTAATTATGTCGACTCAATACTATTAAATAATTACCCTAAAAATATATTATGTACTTACATGGACAAATACTTCAGGTTAACTTTAACGTTTCCTTTTTTTATCTTGGATTTCAGCTTCTCCACTTCCTTCTTCAGGCTGGATTTTGATCCGTCACTTTTGAATGAGCTGCACGTGAAAAATATGGTGTCAGAACAAGTAAAAAGGTAAAGGTTAACCATTTTAGCATCCCTATACTGAGAAACACACACGCACTAGTTCATTTGCAAACATAGGCTAACTGCCCTTAGAAATACATATGATCGTCAATAATGTAGTCCTCTTAGTAAAATAGAATTATAGCCGTTATGAATGTTTAATTCGTTGCATCTAGTTGAAGAGGTTTTAGACAAAATTCAAAACCGAATTTACGATGGTAAGCATTGTCCCAAAGTAGTTTAACGCAAACCGATAGGTTTCCATTTATCATCCCAGTCAGAAGTTATCGTCGGTGTCGTCGATAATAATTATTATTATGGGCACCTCATTGTTATTATGGACGATTATCGACGCCTGGCCGATTAACAACATATTCAGCGGCAACATGCTTGTTATGTTTCAAAAGTCACCCCTTCAATCTGTTAATGGTCGGCTCTTTTGCGAAAAAAACATCGTTCATAATGGTAAACGATTATCTTTGCCTGGCCTCCTATAATGAGTTTCAGTTTACTGTTATTCGTTGGAGCCCTGCCCTGCTTTGAATGCAAGTGGAGTCTCGTAGGCAATTCCTTATGTTCCTTTACCTTGAGAGTTTTCGGAAGAAGTCCAGGTGACGTTGCTCACATCACCTCAAGTGTGTGGAGTCACTCTGCTGGGTGTTTTCTGTGGTGCCGCAGTTTACAACCAAAGAGGGAAATGATCAAAAGTTTTATAGATTAATTGATTCCGACTTCTCTTGACTACCTATTAACAGTAGTTATTGTCTGAGTTCAAAACTTTTAAGATGACGTACAGAACTTATGCGCTCCGCAGATGTGTTTTACTTAACCTGAACCTAGTCTAAATTCTTTTACAGCAAGCCCTTGATTTAGCAACAAGCAGGCGCATACTGTACTTAATTTTCGAAAAATATGGACCTAACAAGCAGGACGTTTAGTCACAGCGGTGAGCAGATGTAGAATTATACATAAATGCAAGTTTTATTGAAGGCGATAGTGAACTCAGTGTTAATAATACATTTCTTGACCCTTTCCAGGTCTCGAAAATATTTACAGAATCATCATTGCTGATGCTCTGCAGTAACACTCCAATGTTGGTCTCAACGTTTCGACTACCTCGGTAGTCATCTTCAGGAGATGATAGTGCTGCTGTAGGGGGTGCGGTACCTTCCATGCTTGAAGTAGGGAGCTCATGATGATACTGCAGGCTGTGTTTGCGATCTTCGCACCTCGGTGCGCGGTGAGTGCGTTGAGCGTGGTCTCCGATTGGTCGAGACGGGAGGTCAGGCAGCCAAGCACCGCTAGATGTTGGACGTCCGTCGTTCCATACCTCGTTGGGCTGATGGTCTCGAAGAACTTGCAGCGTTCTACAGATACCGGTGAACTGGGAGTTTATGGATGGCTGGTTTAGTGGGATGAGCATTGCTCCTCGATTGGCAGACGGTGATTGCCACAATATTTACGAAGAATTTCAGGGTTGTTCACGAGTGTTTTCTGGTGATCGGTCGATTGTGAACGTTTGTTGAGTGATTGGCAGGGCATCCTGATTGCAGGTGCATCGTTAGTCCCCGGGATAGTGTCGTAGTGGTCATGCCGTAATACTATTTAGGGTGGAGTTCACAATCTCCAGCGCTGCACGTAAATTCGTTTACGACATTTGTCTGTTGTAGTTCTTGAGGCGGTGGTCGGCTATTTTTCATCAGCAGCTGGGAGGTTTTCTTGTTCTTGTAGTATATGATCAGTTTGATTTCGTCATCGGGATTCCTGCACGTAAAATTATTTTGGATGATCGATATGAGCACACGCTCATCTGTTTTGGAGGCCGGTAACATTAGGTTCTTGTAATATAATAATTCGATGACACTGCGATTTTCCGTTATCTCTGGTGGTTTTTTCTTCGCAGATACTTGTTCAGAATGTCGTCAATAAATGAATTACTGTAGCCGTTGTTGACGAGTGTTTGTTTGAGCTGCATATATGATGAGTGAAATGCTTCCCAGGTTGAGCAAATCTTCAGTGCTCTACAAATGAGTGCTCTGGCTGTACCTGTTTTATACAGCTTCGGACACTCACTGGTTGCATTGAGGTAGTTTCTTGCATTTGTTTGGCTTTTGTCGACTGCAGTAAAGTATTAATTTTGTTCCCGCTGCCGTCGACTTTAAAGTCCAAAAAAGTTTATTTTGTTATTGCTGCTCAACTCATACCTGAAATGGAGGACGGATGCAGCTTCAAATGCTGCACGGAGTTGTTGCAGATGTTCCTCGTTTTGCAGCGCCACATAGCACATCGACATACCGGCAATAGATGTTGTGGCGAAGTGCATTATCTTGTAGAATTGTATTCTCAATGTGGCTTATATAGAAGTTTGCGGAATCGACTCCTAATGTGGATCCCATAGCCACTCCGTCGATCTGGCAGCACAAACTTCCATCTACATGGTTGAAAGGAGCCTTAGTGGTGCAGGTGAGGAGTAGATCTTGCAGGATTTGCTTGTCAAATGGTGGCGGAGGACTCGAGCGATGGCTGTAGGCAGCATTGCAGGTGATGTCAACGGTAGTTTCAACAGCCACATTAGTGAAGAGCGATTCCACGTCGAGTGATGCAATAAGTCCGCTAGGTTCGCTCGCTAGAAGTATCTGCAGGAAATCGTCGGTGGACTTGATGAGATAGTTGGCATCCAGGTAAGGCGTAATCAGTCGGTTGATCTACTTTGTAGTTTGGTGCGTCGGTGTTGGTATTTGCGATATGATAGGCCCCAGAGGGTTACCCAGTCTTGTGTGTTTTTATTGTTTCGTATAAGTAGCTAGGGGAGTATTATCTGGTGATAGGTTCTAGAATTTTTGCTTGCAGTGCTTTATTGGCATTCTTGATGAACTTGTTTACGTCAATATTGAGTTGATTTGTAGGGTTTCTTAACAGTTTCTTAAACTTATTCATATCGCTGAGGATGTCACTCAGCTTCCGTTTGCATTCTTCTTAGTTGATAATGACGATGTAGCTGCGCGGAACAAAGTCCCTAGCGTTACTTTAGTTTCTGAACTAAATCCCGCCTATGGAATCAATTTCAAGGCATCTCTATCTGGCAACATTCTTTTATTATATGTCAGCCGCCCGAGAATATCATGTGCCAGTCGTGGTTTTTTCCTTTTTTGTGAGCTTATGACAGTAGCTTATCCAAGTGATGGCGTCTTTCCTATCGGTAACACTGCCTTTGTAGTCCATCGCATACACATTTTTGCTGGGCTTCAGCACTTTCTCGATTAACGCCGCTAGTTCTCTTTTACATTTTTTGCAAGATCGTTGCTTCTCTATTTTTTCTTTTTTTCTTTTTTTTTTGTTATGCCCAGGCACGGTGATCCCATATGGGGGGTGATGCAGACGCGAAGGTTTTGATGCCCCTACAGTACTATGGCGTTCTTGTCAGCTAGATACGCATCTTTGGATCGCAAGCAAAACTGTAAGGGATGTGAAGTAAAAATAAGTCTAGAGTTCAAGTGTCTCTCCTAAAGCAATTTTTTTTTATTTTCATCAGATCTTTAAATTTACTCTATATGAAGTTGGTTTCTGATATTTTCAAATCACATAGAGGAGCTTCTCGCTGTGCTACAGGGCGCTATCAGGCATTTTTCTGTGCAGCATGGGGTAAGTGCAGTAAACTTACGTGCCATTTTACAGGCAATCAATCAGTTGTAGGTAGCAAAGGAAACACACGCGTTCATGTTATCCTAAACTTATATTTACTTCTCTTTATTTGTGTTCTCTGATTAGTAGACTTTGTCCTGCTAATTTTTTTCATTCTAAACTATTATTACCGATGAACTTCTCCATAATTTTTCCTACAATTGATATGCGTAGTAAGCTCTATATTTTTCTTTTCTATGCGTTTGGTTGGTTTGGTCTGCCAGTCTTCGTTTGAGGAGTCGCGCCAGGGAGTCAATGACTTAATCCATCCGCTAGGCTTTTGGGACGTCTGCCTTCCGTGTCCGATTCAATTTTAGGTGCCGTCTGATCTCACTTTCATCAGTTGTTTGTTTTTCCCGACTTGCTGTTCCCATGCGTGCGTGGGTTCCACGTTTCTGACATACTTGTTGTCCCTTCTTTCTTACGCTGAAGTGCTACCTTTGTGCGGGAAGCGGAAACTGACTTCGGGATGTAATGCTATATTTATATTGTTCCTCCAAAGCGGGAAACTCTGTTAGCAAAACAACTTTACAAGCTAGTTTGTAGAGCATCTTAAATATATTATGAGGCGCTTTCTTGTCCATTCGTTGTCTGTGCCTCGTGAATCTAAGGCAGCAAGTGCCTTCTCCCTCGGGGATGTAGTAACTGGCTGCAGCTCCTACTGAGAAGGCTAATTTTGTAAAGTTAGGTAGGTTCTCTCCATTTCCCCTTCTGTTGTGTGAGGCGGGATGTTAATCGGGATAGCCGACCTAGCCCGCGGAACTTCTCTAATCTCTCTCGTGTCTTTTTCTCTTCTTTGTTTTTCCCCCCATAGTAGTGCACTCAGACAACTGAGACTGGCGGGAATGCCGAAAGAAAACATTCTAATACTGATACAACTTATAAACTAGTTTCATAGCTTGGATCACGTCATTTGACGTGGGTGCGGTGGTAACACCAGGAATATAATGATAATAAGAATTCTCTTCGTTCGAAACGAAGTCTCGAAACCAGAATCGAAGGTATAAATCTGATAACTATGCGGTGGTCACAGTAACTTCACTGCAGTTGCTAAAGGTGTAAATTTTAATCGGTCGTTTTCTCTTCCTACCGCAGCGGGGAGTGAACGAGCCCAGTGGCTATAATGGCATCGTACCAATAAGTTTGAACTGCAGCTACAGTACATACGTTGGTAGGCCGCTTGAAAATTCAGCACCAATGGAATGAGTGCCACCTTAGTACGACAGTGGGTATATTTTTTTTTTTTGTTGGTGTCGTTACAACCGTATCAAGGATGTCGTAAGTTAGGAGTTATGTAGCGCTGAAGACATGTAATGAAGGTTGGGCGCACTGAGTGATGCAAGTTACTATGTAAGTAAAAGTACACCCTTTCATCAATGCTAGTGTAAGATGGGTAAAAGTATAATGGTGGTGAATTTTCAATTTCTGTGATGCCTTCGTGAATTATGTTGTAACTTCAAGCCAATTTTGTTCCCTACACATTCTTTACCAGCCGATTATAGCGGCTGTAGTTTTGAACTTTCTCCTGATACCCTTTAGGGTACGTGACAGTTGCATCTATTAGAGTACGGAGTCGTACAGTGCTTCCGAGGTCTTGCACAATATACCGCGTTATGTTATTGTGGTAGTTTCTTGCTTTACTGGCACATTTATTGAGCTCCCGAGTACAGTTACTATAGCTGTTTCTGTATTTTGATTCGAGGTATGCTGAAGCGTCGAGAAGCCTAGCACTTTTGAGAAGCATACAACAAATAGAATATCGTATCTTATGCTGACCTTCTCCGGACGTAAACCTACTGAACCTGAGCCAACCAGGGATAATAAGTTATGTAGAGCTATTGGTTGCGCTAACTAGGAAAACGTGTGGCGAGCTCCCCCGCCACTACAACGAGATATTAGCTTTGTCTGCTTTTCTGAAGATGATGATGTCTTCGCGGTTCTTGAGGTCTTGAGCAAAGTGCTTGAGTTCTTGTGTCATGATGCTCGTGTAGCTGCGTCGCCCTCGTTGTTTTGTAGGTTCGGCCCCAAGTTGGTCGCGGAGGCTTTCGCTGATAGTAACTGGTTGCAGAATAGTAGCTCCAATTCAGTAGCTTTCATTATTCTGTCTTCTTTTGGTCGGAAATGGCAGTTCAAGCATAGGTTCAATAAGTATCGCTCTTCCACTGTCAGCTGAATGTTGGCAAGATGAGTCCCAACCTCTGGTAGGTAAATCTTACCGTGGTGTAGGGTGTTAAGTTTGTTAATTATTCTACTTGACTCTACATTCTTATGCTGTAGTAGAACACCATCTAATTTTCCTTGCTGCTGAGTGGCGAGTGCTTGGTTTATCCGTGAAGTGATTTTTTGCTTCACTAAAAAACTACGTTAAATGTCAAGGAAAAGCTGTAGCTGTGGAGAGGAGAGGACTTGAGATTCAAAAGCGAATGGAAACCAAGAATCTTCAAGTACTATGCAAAAAACAACGTATATATATGGAATTTCAGACAAAGAGTGCTAATTTTACCACCCAAAGAGGTGACCTAGGTTCATGAAATACGGCAGGCAAGGTTGCTGCCGCAAGAGAGAACGCGATCTTTTCAATCCATGGTTGTGCCAAGAATCATTCAGAAATGGCACGTGTTTTGATGCCACATGTCCTCAAAGGAACAATTCGAGCGGCTCCCACAGACCACAATAGCCACACCTACGCTGAACGAGGAGAACTCCAATCGCATAGAAACTAACAAGTACGGAGAAAATAACCACCAGTACAATATGGAAAGAGATATTACCGCGAACAACCGAGACATGAGTATGTACAATCAAGATGTGAGGAGAGATTTGCAAAATATGCAAAAAATTTTTTACAGACACTGTACGAAAGGATCTCGTATATGGAGGAATCCGATCTCCTATATATAAAAAGTGCAGCATGGAGGGTCAAGAGTACCTTGGAATCCACTAAGAATGGAAAATCCTACACAAATGCGGAGGTAGGATCCTGGAACTCGTCATCAACGGAAAACGTAAACAACAATATTATCACAGCAAATTAAAATGAACACCAAGATCTGAAATCGGATAAAGATGAAGTATTTAGCAAAGTATATGTTATAAACATACGAGGCCTGTTGATGACAAATAGCAGAAAACAAATGGTACTGCAGGATATAATAAATGATGCAAGTTCAAAACTCCTTGCCGTTACTGAGACTCCTCTAGCTGATACAGTCTACGATGCAGAAGTTCAAATAGAAAACTATGTATTGCATAGGAGTGACCGCAAAAATAGGAAATGTGGTGGTGTTGCATTATACGTAAGAGATCATCTTGGTTCACTAACAAAGAGGAAATTCTCGATTGCGTGATTGTATTATTGTTAATATAAAAAAACTTAGATTAATATGCGTCGGGTGCTATCGACCGCCAAAATGTACCACCGAAATTTGCCGAAATATTGCAAGTAATCAACATGCGTTGCAAACAAATTGAAGATTAAGCCCTCTCTCTAGGGTGCATCATGGATGAATTTTCACTGACCCAAATGATCTCGTCACATACGAGACATGAAAATGTCTTTGACCTTCTCTTCGTAGATAAAGCACAATTGATTAAAAAAATTGAAATCCAGGATACAACATTATCTGATCATAGGCTTATTGAAATGACGAATCAGTTTGGCGAATGCGATTCCCATAGACAACAGAAAAATTCGCAAATAAACTCCATCTCCAGTTTACGGGACTTGAACGTGCCCGATAAAGCGATAAATTGGGACGGCTTGAATGCAGAACTGCAGTCAGTAAACTGGGACGTACTTCTAAATAACTCAATAGAAAGTGAAAGGATCATTGAGACATTCGAAAACATTTTATTATAAAAATGCATGAAGTACCTTTGCCCGGCAAAAAGAAAATTAATAAAAGTCGACATAACACAAATTTCGTAAAGGACTACTTAATAAACGTGCAAAACTCATCATATGCCAAAAATCAACGAAGTTACTACAACGACAAACCGAGTGCAAAAAGAAGCTGATGAGATAGAACGTCAACTTGCAAGATCACACGATGAATGAAAACAGGAAAAAGAAAAGCAAGTCATTGAAAAAATGAAAACAATAGCAAATATTTTTGGCCTATGCATCACATCATTCTGCGCTAAAATCGAAAATTGGGCCACTGATGAATGATACAGGATCTACTGTTGATGGTGACCAGGAAATGAGCGAAATACTAAGCCGTCAATATCAAAAAGTCCTAAGTGGCAAAATTCTAAATCTTGAAATCCCAAAAATTGATTTAACTACAAACTACCAAACGGACTTCGAGTTCACTAAGCTAACGTTGAATTAGCGATCGACGAACTTAGCGGCAACATTGCTGCTGGACCGGATGATGTGCCTGCAAAAATTTTTAAGATGCTCAAGCTAAGCATCTCTTACCCCTTATACCTTATGTAACGAAAATCGATGGATGATGGAGTAGTTCCACTCACCTACTAGCATGCAATTTTTTCATCTTTTCCTACACTGGGAATAGCTTGGATCCAGCCAACTATAGACCTGTCTCCCTAACTAGCCACGTAGTGAAGACGTTTGGAAGGGTCTTTAGGAAACACCTTGTGCATCATTTGGAGAGCAATAACCTGCTTACGTCAAATCAACACGGTTTTCGCCATAAACATTCAACCACTTCGCAGTTGCTTGAGCATTATGACTCCATTCTAGACCTACCATGGCAAGGTAAAAATGTGGACGTAATATATATAGATTTCCCCAAAGCCTTCTACTAAGTAGAGAATGAAATATTGCTCAAAGCCTTCAACACGGGCATCCGCGGCAAATGTCGAAGATGGAACGACAGCTTGTACTCAATGGAGTCCAACAAGGCACCGTGCTTGGTCCAATACTCTTCCTCATCATGATAAATGATATGGGGCACCAATGCAAGTTTGCCGTTGCGTCATCGTTCGCTGATGACACACGGATATTAACAGTGGTACAGTCAATGGCAAACGTACGGAATATGAAACTAGATCTAACCAACATCTTTCACTGGACATCGTTTAACAACGAATCAAAATTTGAACTATTACAGCATGGAGAAAACTTCTCCCTTACTGAATCTACGTCCTACAAGCCGAGAGATTGGAGCAAAATCGAGAGAAAGCAAATTTTAAGAGATTTTCGGGTGAGAATACAAGAAAACGCCACTTTTGAAGATCACGTGGCTCGAGTTGTTCCTATAAGCAAGAAGTGGAGCAGATGGATGGGTGCTTTAAATTTTCTCTTCACGAGAGGCAGACACAATGCTCACCTTATGGAAATAGATAATACTACCAAGAATTGAATACTGTTCACCTCTTTGGCTACCAAGCAAACGAAAAACTTAGAGGGCCTTGAGGCTATTCAGCGATCGTTTACTGCCAAAATCCAGGGCATACGAGATTCAAACTATCACGAAAGACTTGCTCATCTTCAAATGTACTCCATTCAAAGGAGATTCGAGCACTTTACGATCATATACTGTGTGTCTGAAAAATTGTAGAATGAATTACTGTCAACATCAATGAACGAATCCAGACCAGAAACTTAGTATTGGTCGCACTTGTTACGTGCGATTTCCTATCAAAACTGGTGGTGATGCAATGGCCACAAAGTATTTTAATGGTGTCACAGTTCGGGGGGCGAGACTATTCAACAAAATGCCGCGTCACATACGAAATGTCACCGGTACAGAGAACCCGAAATTTAAAAACTTACTGGAGGCATACTTACTGAAAGTGATAGATAAACGTGTTGTAAGCGGCTTCGTGAACTGTGGGGATAACTCGCTGTTAGCCATCCCGCTGGTCACGGACTGCAGCATCAGCTCTGCGCAAGATGGGTAGCGTACATAACGCCACCTGGACCTCATCCGAAGTATCATCAAAGCAATCAAGGTATTTGAGAAAGCGAGGCCAGCAAACTGCAGATTGAATAATGAAACCTAGAAGAAGTAATCTCCTGATAAAGTCAATATAGTTAATAGTGTCGATCTCACTACGGAGACAGTTTCTTTTACCTGGATCATAAAATTAATGTTTTTCGGGATAACAAGGGCAAAGGAAAAGAAACTCGAAAGCTCCACGCAGTGGTAAATATGCTAATTATAAAGTTTGGTTACTGCTCAAAATACGAGGTTAAATGTCTGCTATTTTGGAGCTTCTGCATTCACCCGTACTGTAACTCACCTTCTTCGAACTTTAAGCAGAAATCGATTGGACGCCTGCGTATAGCTTATAACGACACATTTCTGCTCATGACGAAAGTACTTAGGTCAATTAATGCAAGTATGACTTTTGCTCAAAAGTATACCTCTTATCTCTGTCAGGGCAAGAAAATGCGCTCAGAGTCTCCAGCTCAGGATAGGAAAATCTGAGAACGCTTTGCTCAAAGTGATCCGTAACTGTCCTAGCTACAAACTATCCACATGTATAGCCGATGGCAGCGCATACTATTTCCAAACATGGGCCAAATATTTAATGGGCCGCAATGTAGTATAGGGTGTAATTATGGTATTACTTGATCTTTGTATTTAATGTAAGTTTAGTATTAAGCTGTTCTGTTTCATGTGGACCATGTCCCTACGTGTACTTAACAAAGCCTATCATTATTACCTACGCTAATGAGGTTACGTTTTCGTCGTGCTTGTTTGTGTGTCTCTCTGTCTGTTACCAAGATAACTCAACAAGTTATTAACCGATTTGGACGAAATTTACAGAGATAATTTGGTATGTTAGGAAGGACAGATGATCAACTTTTGGTGAAGATATGTCCATCCATTTGTTTGTTTATCTGGCTCATTTTTCTCAATGTCATAACTGAAAAAGTTATGAATTTATTTTTATGAAATTACCCTGAGTTGTTAGGTATAAATCAAAGAGTAAATGACCAAATTTTGGTGATGATCTGTTTGTTCGGTCGTTCGTTTGTCACTGTTTTTAATTTTATGCTTGTTAGCACAATAAATTAAAAAATAATGAATGGATCTTTATGAAATTTATAGAAGTTTTTAGTAATGTCAAAAGGCACACATGATCAAATTTTGATGCAGATTGGTTTGTTTGTTTGTATGTTTAACTCATGTTTTTCATAACGTTTGTTAGCAGTATAACTCAAAAAGGCATGAATGGATCTTCGAGAAAAATTTCACAAGCTGTTATTACTATCAAAAGGCACGAATGATTAGATTTTGGAGTTTATACAAAGAAAATTTTGATTTCTGAGCCAATTTGAATATTTTATACCGTTGCCTCGATTGGTGGAGGTATGCGCTCTCAGAGTGCTCTGGTTATTACTTTTATTATTTCACCACGCAACCTGTAAGCTGAGCTGACAGGCCTGTCTATCAGACGCAAATGACTGTCGCTAGTTGACGACCAAACAGTTGGGCAGTACTACAACACTGACACCAAAATAGCATAAAAGTATCTGCGAACTGCATCTTTGTCCCCAAACGCAGAATTTACCTTACGCAAGAGCCCAATAGTTCAGGAAGTATGAGACACGAGTAGCCCGATATGCGGCTCAACCGTTAGGAACTCATCAAAGACAGCACCGAGGATTTTAAATTAGCTATACCCCTGGAGCAAAGTGCCTTCTATCTTAGGAGGTAGATTCTGCAGTAAAAGGGTCCGAGACCGACTGAATATCACAGATTAGGACTTGCTGGCATGCAGCTTCAATAATACTGCGTCATACTATAGGCTGAGCACCATGCAGTAATGTACTACAGGTTCCTAATTTATAACGGTGAGGCAACATTACGCATACTGGGCATTGGTATCAGCGCTCTCAAAGTGGAATCATTAGCATAATTGATCGTTGTGTTCTCTAGCAAAGAGAAAACGTCTCTAGTGAACGGACCAAATGACAGCAGGCCAAGTACGCTACACTGAGGAACGCTTAATACCACTGCGACTGAGCCACCCAAAAAACAGTAAACAGTCACACTCTGCGTTCGCTCAGAAAAAAAATTCGTGAATGATCGACAGAACTTTACCACCCACATCAAACAACTCCAACTTATGTATGGTGGAAAACAGAGACGGGACAGACTTTTCCTCGAAAAATAACACGCCAAATTAGTTTCTCCATGTACAACGATCGCTGATGCGTTGATGGGTTAGCTTTTACAATAATTTTTCAATATAGCTTGTACTAATGAGAATGTTAGCAGATTTTTTGCTGTCATCCTCCTCCGTATTATGAATGAAATAGGTAGCTAAAGGCCATTTGTAGGCGATAATATGGAGAATGATGGATGGACTTTACATTAGTTTTTTCCGAAACTTTTTACCTACAGAAATGGAGCAACAGGACGCATCTGAGATAAATGTCATTCTTGAAAATGTTTGTGGTGTACTTGATTGAGCGTGCTGCCTATTTTGTTGCTATGTTCGTTTGCCTATAGCTAGGAGGCTAATCTTCACACATAATTCACACATGGGATTAATGCAACGTTAATGAAGTGAAATTGGTGTGGCGCACATCTTCATTCAAAGGAAATCATAGAAAAAACATAAAGCTGAATAGGGCAATACTTTCTTATCGCCAAAATCGGCACCACAAGTGAAAATAAGAACGGTACCATTACCAATTCTACGGTGAAATTCTACGATGATGCAGGCCCCCAACTAAGAGTTAGATTTACACAGCTAGTAAAGCCTTATATTCAGTGTTTTCCGCCGTATGGTCAGCTTCAGGAAAAACATGCAAAAACATAGCAATAGCAAAAATTTGTGTTGTGCAGAAATAAAAGTTTTGGGCTCATTCCGTTGTGGCAGAGTTGATAATTTTAATTGGAGATAGCTAAACCGACCTTAAAATTCGTCTCTTATGAATACTTACTGTGTCACGTGCACTCCTGCAATTCTATCATTCTTTAGTCCAGCAGCTTTAGGATACGAATACTGAATAAAACTTGTTAGCAGCTTGCACACTAGTTTTCTTGTCACCTGGATGACGGTTGGTACGAACTGCTTGCCCTTCTTTGTGTAATCGATATCTGCAAACAAAAATAAACATGTGATTTTGCGTAACGGCCAAGTAACGAAAAATGACTACAGCATTCTTTTTATCTTTTGCATCATTACGAGAGTTGTATGTTCCGTTAAATTAAAGAAAAGCATAAAATACGACGTAATAAAACACAATTCATTACAATATTGCACTGAGTGTCAAAAATTATCACCAAAGTGATTATCTTTTTCGTCTTCTTCTTTTTCTTTGTGTTTCATATTACTACGAAGTGTAGATCCAGAAAAACACGGTGACTGGCAACAAGAACGACAAAATATTTTAGTATATTACCTATTGACACACTGCACTGCAACCACTGGATATGTTTAGCAGTAACTTCTGAATTCAGTGAAGTTTTGAATCACTGAAGGCACAACCAGAGGGATGCCATTATAGTAATCAGAAGTGGGCTCTTGTATCCATTTACTAAACCTATATCGTAGGCAGATGTGCCTACATTAATATCTTGGCACAGTAATCAAGAGCCCACCTATCTTGATGATGTTCAGTATGCGGGTACGATTAAGATCCCATTTCTGCCTGCGATATTCAGTACGTAACTGTATGTGGGCCCGAATTCCCACCTTTCTCCAAGATTATTATGTACATAAGAATTCACGCAATAACCTATACGTTGGCCTAATGCTAGGCCGGTGCGGAATCTCCTCTTCTCTTATTTGCTTCTTAGTGTTCTTCTTATCTTCATTGATCTTTTGTCGTGCTGTCATCCTTATGTCTTCTATATAGACAGGCAGAAGTAACATTTTGAGTAAAACACTTCAATAAACTTAAACAAAATACCAGCTTATAAACAATGTGTTCGTTCCGTAGCAAAGATATCGTTGATACCGTCTTTCCACCTCAAATATCTGTTTCATTTGAGGTGCTCAAATTTTGACCTATGAAGAGAAAACTGCTTCGTCAGAGAAAAATAGTAAGCTAGAAGAAATAATTGTCTACTGCCCGTGAAAACTTATGTTTCGTCAGTTTCGTTGACAATTGCATCAAAGTGGGAAGAATAGCTCATGCAACGAAATCATGTGTGGGAAGAAACTACGAATCAAGAAGCATGAGAGTGCCAACGGAAACTTCAGATATCTTCAGTGCTACGATTTCAACTTCGGCAAAGCAAGAAGTGCATTCAGACATAAGGTCGCCTTATACTTTGCCGTAGATTCGATGGATGGAGAAGCTAATACTCGTACAAATCAGACTAAGTCTGTGATGTCTTCATTGTTGGAATTTCAACTGTCCCTGCTTATCAAGATACGTTTGCCACCTTCTGGAACCCGGCCTATTTTCTGCCTATCACTTTCAATGGAGCTTGAGAGGACAACCAGAGCCTCCAACCTGGGCTAAATTCCGCCTATCTATTTCGTTAAGAGCGTGACACCGAACCTATAAATATATTTATAAACACACGACGGTCATTCTTAGTATTAGATTTTTTGTCTTCCAAGAAAAGAAGCGAAAACTTTGCCTATTAAAATTCGGGCAGCTATTCTGAAGAACCATCGTGGAAGTCTTCTAAAAAAAAAAAAAACTACTGTTCACAGCCTGGATTATTTAATAGTTTTTTGCGTAAAATTTAGGGTTCACAGATTTTTTTTTTGGGGGGGGGGGTGGCAGAAGATTGGCCATAGGGTTAAGTTAGTTAGGTCCCCCCATAATATGTTATGGGGAGCAGCGTCCCAGGGGGACCGTGTAGGCTACCTTAGCAATTTGCTGGCGCTTCGGGACGTCTGACCACCGTATCCACTTCGCTTACTTCCGATTTTATACCTTCCTACTGACCTTACTTTCATCTGTTCTTCCTCTTCATTCCCGGCATGCTGTTCCCATACACGTTGATTCTGTGAGAAAACACCGTGCATGGGTGTATCGACATGCTGCATGTCCCTTATTTCTTCCTATGTTAGATCACCCACAGTATTTTGTGGAGGCGGAGGCATAGACCATTGAATAATCTCACTGATCTAATGCTTCAATAAAAAATGCGTTGTTTCATATGTTTCTCAGATTATATTTGCTTTCAGGTTGACTCAATACTAAAGCAATACTAATCAAATTAATAATAAATATTTCAAATCATCACAAAATTTAGCGAAACACTTTGTCTCCTTCAAAGTTCTGAAAATACACATCTGTTCGCCATTAAGTTTATTCGGTACTATAAGCGAGTAAAATCAGAAATATTCAAAATAAAATACGACGTTTCGTCCCTCAACGGTGGACATCTTCAGGTATAGGATTAAAAATCTACCATCTGCAACAAATGAAATGCACAAGTTAGCTAGACGTAATGTAAAGAAAGGTTTAGCATCACAAATTACAAAGAACAGCCACACTGCATGTGGTGAAGAGCAGAGCTGAGAACGAACTGGAACAGTGCCAGACAATGACGGTTGGTCGTGTACTGCGGTGTGACGTCACTGGTCTGGAGTGGCGTGGCTATTTCAGTTGAAGAGGTTGAAGAAGTTTCAGAATTTATTGTATATTATTTGATTGCTTGCATATCTCCTCTGATGGTTATGGCTTCCGCTATTTTTAATGATGTGACATCAGGATATGAATAAAGAACAGAAAATGCGGTGGAAAATATTGAATGCTATGGGGCGGTTCGGTGTGATGTTCATCCCGAAAGTGCTTAAATATGCTGCCTGATGAGGAACAGTGTTGCTTGCACCGCCTCTCCAACACGCAGGTGGTGTGGCCCACATATTGCGCAGCATTACAGCCTTGCTCTGGGCAGGTAAATCGGTATACAATTCCGGCCCTGAATAAACGTAGTGGCGAACAGAGGTGTATTTTTAGAACTTTGGAGAAAAAGATAAAGTGTTTCGTAAAATTAATAATAATTAGTGAGAGCATATATGACCCATTCAAATAAAGATTACGGTATATAATTTTATATAATTTCTTTTTTTTAATTTTTTACTCGCTCAACTATTCAAAAACATATTTAATATCTGTGGTCCATGGTCCAATTCAGAGCTGATAATTGATAATCAAAAATGCATCTAGATACTAGATACACCTTAAAAATGTATGTAAATATATATACTAGTTACAGTTTTTCGTATATATCTTGATACAGACACTAGATACATGAATTTATCTAGAGATACGGTTCTAAATACTTTTCTATTGATAAACGCATTCATTAGTTATAAAAATCCATATGATTTAGAATCAAGTAATTTAGGTGGATATGATTAGGGTTTTAAGAAACTGTTTTATGTTAATGACTTGTACTCATTTACCTCTGCCAAAGAGGCTATGTAGCCTGATTTTTTCATTGAATACATTTGTCTTGTCATATCTCAACGAGTAATGGGAAAGGTTAATAAAATTTCATACTCTATAGATCTATTTTTATCTTTTGTTACAAGAACATTCAAAGACAAATGATATTATTATCCATACATTTCAGTGAATGTTAATTCCATGTCAAACGAGGTCTGCGAGTTATCAGGCCACCCCCTTTGTCTGGCCACCGGATGCCTCTTTGCTTTTATGAGCCAGCTTTGTGTTGGGGCCCTTGATACCAGTGAGTTGGAGGAAATACCATGGACTCTAAAGGCGGATGAGACCTTCTGGTCCAACGGCCTCCCCGAGGGGAGATGAACGGGCTAGTGCTATAGCTGGCTACTCGGTCTTCCACAGTTTGTTGCTCTCTCTATCTCTCACATTAAAAAATTATGCAATACCGTAAACGGCACGCTAATATTTATCCATAAAATCAAACATCTCTTGGATCAAAAATCTCATCTCCTTATTCACTCACTTGTTTTCTCTCATTTCAACTACTGTAGTCTGGTCTGGGGTAAAGCCTCTGAATATCTGATATCAGATGTACAAAAAGAAAAGAACTTTGCCGCCAAAGTTGTTCTCAATGGAAAATTTACTAAACCCGATCATGTCAGCCCACTGTTAGGAAAGTTCCAGTGGCCATGAATTTGCACAAAATTGAAGATAGACGAAGCCCATTACGTTTTCCGTTCGCTGCATGGCGCTCTTAGAGATGCCGAGCTTGTGCAGTTTACGCGAAACAGTGGACGATCTCTTCGACGAGAGCATCTCCAAATGCGCTACTGCAGCACAAAGGCTGGTCAAAAAGCTCTTTCTATTTTTAGAGCTATGCTTTGGAATGCTCTACCACCTGCAATTGAGGATGTGACTGAATATAATCAGCTCATCAGGATGGTTTTGGCACACTTCGAGCAACCCCAATAATTGCATTAAAACCCTCCACCTTACTTGTGCTAAAATTTATCATCTGAAAGAGGCATACTTTTCTGCCTGTATTAGAAATGTGAACTACTAATACTTGTTACACTAGTTTTTTTTTTTTATCCGAAATATCAATACTAATAGATACACTAGTTGCGTACCACACAACGCGTTCGTAAACATACTATATTTCCTTTGCTGTGTAAATTTACTATAAATCATGTGAAGTGTGATTATATTCAGTCTGTCATATATTCACAAACACACTGTTGCGTACCGTGCATCGAATTTGTTGACTTACTATGATTATTTTGATGTGTTACATGCAGCGCATTTGTAGATTTACTATGTTTATTACGAAGTGTAATTTTATTCCATCTTTGACCTAAGAGGCATCAAAATATTACGCCAACGTGGAACGTATATATCACATTGTTTTCAACATTTTTTTCTTCTTTAGTTTATTTTATTATTACTATTATTATTTTTTATTCCGCCCCAGGGGTAGATGCTGGCTTGGCCCTTTACCTGCCGAAAGATTGAGGGTCGTAAGTGCCGTCTCCGTTGGACATGTTGCAGCTTGCCGCAGTTCCGACTGACAATATATATATATATATATATTTCTAACATTAGGTAGGCTCGCAATACTCCCCCTCTATTTCGGGAGGTGCCCGCTTTTTGAGGTGGCCGACCTATACCACGAGGCCTTTACCTTCTCCCGTACGTACGGAGGGCCATGGAAGAGACCGTCTACAGGGGCGTAAAGTAATCGAACTATGTAATCAGAGATAGAATGAAAACGTTAATCAAACTCTGGCCAATCTTGTTGCATTTTAAATTGTTTTCGTATGTCTAGTTTTCGTATTACATTTTCCTTATTTTTATCACAGAGTGAAGACGTAAAACAAAATCTGGCGTCTGGGGTCTGGCAATTTTTGCCCCGTGTTAGCTTTAAGCATAAAAATAAAAACACTCATGTTACGGTGTTAGCTTTAAGACTAAGAATTAAACACTCATGGTGCTTCGCCCTCCTAATATGTCGAGTACCGCATCCATATGAGAAAACGATTTATTTTCACTCTGCTTCTTTGCTAAAATTCTTAAGCTAACCGTGACAGACGCTCCTGAGTATAGCAAACATCTTCTTAATTCATATCTTCTAACGTAATCTATGCTTACTATTCTTTTCTAATGCCCCACAGGCTGTTTTACATATATAAATCCTTGTCTATCACAAATAGGGAAATCACGGTTATTTAATTTAATTAAATTGGAAATGCGCAGCGTCTCTTTCTCTGTAATATAATCTGTCAATTTTATTTTAATTAAATGTTGTTCCATTATTAGCATTAGTAGCTATTTCTTGGAATTCATGTTTGTTTCTCACTCACTCCTGAATATGGTTAGCTGGTCTATATATTCTAATTTCCCTTGGCACCTTTCTTCTTCCTTTTTCTAAAAAAATCCCTGCAAACGTAAGATTTTTTTAATTTGCAACTACTCGCCCTAGCTCACTTTAGGCTGCATAATGCATATACTGTATTTCATAATCTAAAAAAGAAATCCACATCACTTCTGTGTAACCAACGCCCCTCTTAACGGAAATTAGTGTCAGTATCATCTCCTTATTTAGATGCGAGCCTTGTGCTAGTAAATTCACTGCTAATTTAATGCCAATTGTCTCTTATATTACTTTTTAGTTTTATTCTTATGTTAGTACCAATTGTCTCTTATGTTACTTTTTAGTACTATTCTTATGTTAGTACTAAGCATGAAAACCTCAGGATACTGTGTCCTAACCTTGTTGGACACAGTCTTCATATGAGAAATAAATGTTCTCCTTCTTCTTCTCTCTAGGGCTGTGTAAAAAATTATCTAGCACACGTCCTTTAGGAGATGTCATTAATTGCTAACAAAACAACGAGCTTTCGAGGTTAGGCCGAGAAACATTGGCCCTCATATACATAGGTTAGGTACAAGCACGGACTGGTTCTACTAACGATCTAATGACGTAGGCTAGGTAAGGCCAATTAAAAGTGAAGCTAAGTTAGGGCAAACAAACATTGAAGCTAGGTGAGGCCAATCAAAGATTGACGTTTAGCAACGAATAAACCTAGTTACTTAGCGTCAATCTTTAATTGGTCTTACTAAGCATCGTCATTAGATCGCGACCTGAACCAGTCCTGACCTTCGCCTAAGCTATATGAGAGTAGCATATTTGGAGAGGATCTGTACCAGGGTGGTGGTCGGTGGTGATGGTAGATTAAAAAGTGCCAGCGTCGTTTTACTATCGAGAAGATTCGTTTTTACCGCCCGTACAGTGATTTTGGGAACTAGAGATACTTAAATGTTGGGTTGATTTTTCGTGGATTTTTAGAAAAGATACGTAAATGTTTTTCGTGGAGTTTCTTAACGCCTCCCAAAAGCCATATTACGTCTCAAAAAGTTCAGAAACGTCTTTGAAACTCCATATTGAAACGTCTTTGTAGGGCCCTAATGTAGCGGAAAAGCCGGAGTTTTGTCTTCTAAAAGCCCGATACATATAGCTCTCTCTCTGCTCTCAGGGGTACTACCTGATGCTCCTTTTTTACATTTTCTTTCTTTTCTCTCCTTCTTTTCGGCTAAACCCCCTACTGGTGATGATAGGGTCTATGTGCGTTGAAAGGTGGCCGCTTCCGTAGCTATCGAGACTGTTTTTTTTTTATGATTGATGTTGTTCTCTAGCTTTTGGTGGTTATTTTCCTTCTCTTTTTGTGTACTTGATAGTTCACTATCCGGATGTGGGGGTTAAACTTGGTCCTCGGGGTACTAGTGTTCGTTCATGCCACATCTTGTGTTTCTATGTTCGTGATCTATTTACGATGGATCGGAGCATGGCTTACGGGTCGGCAGCAGCTTGTGAAGCTTGAAGGAGAGACAAGCGACTGGACGCAGGTATCATCAGGGGTTCCACAAAGTAGCGTGCTTGGCTCCCTTCTGTTCTCAATATACATCAATGATCTGGATCTTAACATCCGTAGTAAAATCAGTAAATTTGCGGATGATGCAAAACTATGCCATCCTGCCACGAAAAGAGCCAAGCTCCAACAAGATCTTAACCACCTCATGGAATGGAGCACAACATGGCAGATGAGCTTTAATGTTGACAAATGCTCAGTAATGCACGTAGGACTAGTGAACTCAACTCCATTGAAAATGAATGGGATAGAATTGGCTCCTGTCACCCAACAACGTGACTTGGGAATCACTATTACAAACAAACTACACCTCAGTCAACAAGTGACATGAGTGTGAAAATGGCAAGCAGAGTACTCGGATTCATCACCAGAAATTTTGAATATAAGTCCAAGGACATCATCGTTCCCCTGTACCAGGCCCTAGTGCGGCCACACTTAGAATTTGCTGTTCAATTCTGGTCGCCACATCTGTGCAAAGATATCGATAACATGGAAAGAGTCCAATGCAGAGCAACGAAATTGATACCTCAGCCGCGAAACAAGCCGTATGAATGTCGCCTAAAAGAACTGGGTCTGATCTCTCTCGAGCAAAGACGACTCAGAGGGCAATTAATAGAAACATTCAAGTACTTGAACGGCTTCAACGACGTATCTACAACGGCACTCTTTGAAAGAGATCTAAATGATCGCTCGCGAAACAACGGTCAAAAACTCAAGCATTTGGAATAAACTCCCTTCCGACGTTGTTACTGCGGAATCAGTCAACGCGTTTAAAAATCGTCTTGACTTACATTGGGAGAGACATCCCCCACAGCTAAGGATTCCTCCTCCAGGAGTCGCACACTCTTAACGGCTAAAGCCTCAGGGGCTTCCTAAATCCGTTTTCTTCTCTCTTCCGCTCCACCTACACTGTCTGACATCTTCAACTCCGCATATCAGCGGCTATTGATCATAATTTCATGTATTCGTGATCGTCTCTTTAGCTGAGACTCTTCTCCCTTCTCTTCTTCTTTTCTTTCTTCTTCTCTTTCCCTCAGTCGTTTATATCCTACTCACTTAATGGCAATAGCTCTTAGAAGGCCGGGGCGTAAGTTTCGGTGTCTCTTTCAGAATGGGCCTGTTGGTTCGTCTACTGCCGCCTATCTAATCTAATCTCATCTCTGAGGTAATGTGGCTGAGCTTTGAAGCCTCTTCTCATTATAATCTAGTAGGGCACCGTGTGCGGACACGCTTGTCTCTAGGAATCGCTATGTTTTTGAGCGGATAATCCCGAATTTTGAAAAGCCAATATTGCGGTTGCGAGACTCGTGCCCTGGATTCAGAGGTCTGACTGCTCACGTTCGTAAAGGGGTTGTATCTAGGCAGGGTGAATATGAGTGCCCATGTTTTGAGCTGAAGGTGCTTCGAGTCTGTGGCTCGTTTAAGAACTTGTATTTGATTTCATTGTATCGTAGTCTATTTGCTGATAATAGGGTTTTGATTTTTAATGCAATGGCTATGATTCAGTCATCGGATAGCGTTGTGCATTTGTCTTTAAGACTGATTTTAATTGTCACCATGTGAACTGGTTAGGCTCTAGAAAGACAGAATACCATGGCCATGCAGTCTTTCTTTGCGTGACTGCCTCTGGAGAGAGGCAGTGGAGAGAGGCCTCTGGAGAGAGGCAGTAATTGATGGACCCTCATATTTGATGACTGGTGTTCTGGACCTCCTGTTACTGATGTTCCTGATTTGGTTGGAGTTTCAGTGTCGTCTTCCATTGGTTCCTCGGACCATAGTGTCCTCTATGCAACGCTACGAGTTTGTCAGTGGGTCCCCGGAGTCACTACCAGTCGTGAAGAATTTTTCAAGTCCAGGGTGAATTGGGGCGCCATTTCTGGCGTCATCCTTGCGCTACATTGGGATGTTGTAAGAAAGTTTCCTGATCTTGGTTCTACGTAGGATCGGCTTTTCTCTAACGCAGTACTACCTATGTCTCTTTCCGCATCATTACGGTCAGAAGAGGCGATGATTTCTGACGACGATACCTGTTGGAGGGTGGATCAGTTGAGGCAGGAGGCGTATTCCTGTTGGCACACTAGCCGGTCTGATATTGACTCTCAGCGTTTCAGAGAACTGCAGCGTCAGGCCAAGGCTACTAACGAGGAAGCTAATATATAGCATAATCTGAGGTCCAAGGAGTTATAAGCTTCGTCTTTTACTAGCGCACATAAGTGGTGGTCCAAATTGAAAAGATTGTGTTTTGTTCGAGCTCTTCTGTACCTTTCAGTGCTGGTGGTGACCCTGTAGTGGACCCTGCTGCCAAGGCAGACAATTCGTTATATTACTTCTATGGGAAGCAGAGCCGAAACCGGGTGCACATTCCTCTGGCGTGTGACCCTGAGCCGAGGTTTTTCTGTTTTGCTTTTAGATCTTCCGAAGTGCATAGCCTTCTTCTTAACCTAGACCCCTATGGTGGCATTGATCCTCCGGGTATATCTCTGGTCTTTCTTCAAAAGGTGGCTGGTGTGCTTGCAGCCATGCTCACTTCTGTATTCCATCGAGTGTTACAACTAGGCTCTTTCTCGAAATGCTGGCATGTCGCTCGTGTTACGCATGTTCCAAGGGTTGTGTCTCATCTCGGACCTAAGACTTAATTCCCTAAAGACTCATATTCATCACATCTGTTTTTGATTAATGTATACAAACTGTTGGTTGCTTCGAGGTTGGGTCGTTTTCTTAAAAAAAACAGTGTATCCTTCCTCTGACGCAGTATGGTTTTCGTAAGGGCTTGAGAACTTGTGATGTCTTGCTTCACATTTCTCGTGTGTTGCAGTTTGCACTTAGGGGTCATAAGGCTAGATTAGTCTAGCTTGATTTCAGGGCTGCTTTTGATCGTACGAATCATTTGCATAAGCTCAGATTGATGGGTGTTGATGGTTCAGTATTCACAGTTGTTGTCAGATTTTGCCTGGTAGACGCCAGTGTGTGTTGATGGAAAGAGTAGTGAGTTTTTGGATGTGGTATCAGGTGTTCCAGAGGGTAGTGTTCTGGGCCCTTGCTTGTCCATCGTATATAGAGAAGACTTGTTTGGTCTTGTTCATAAATTACTTTGGTTACGCTGATGATATTACTTTGCTGGCTCTTTTCGAGAATCGTAGTAATAGGTTGGAGATTTCTGAGTCCATTAAGCGTGATTTGGAGGTGATTGATTCCTGGTGTTTTATGTGGGGGATGAGATTGAATGCATATAAAACTACAATAATTATTATGCTCGTGTCTAGGTCACGCACAGTGAAACTTGCTTTCCCCACACTCATACTAGTTGGTGTATCGCTTCCTGTGATAATGAACTGGTAATCTCGGGTATAACTTTTAATTCTGAGTTAGTATTTGAGGCCTACATAAGTTCAGTTGCCTCACGAGCAACGAAAAAAAAAACGGGCTTCTGCAAAGTTCTTGGAAGTTGTTTGGTTCGTTAGAGTTGATACGACGCTGCTTCAGTTGACATGCCTTCCCTTCTAGAATGTTGCTTCTTATTCCAGGGTTCTGCTGCCGATAGTGATCTGAGTTTGCTTGGAATAGTGATTCATCGATGTTCGTTTATGGTGATTGGTATTGTGCCTTGTGATCTGCAATATCGTCGCAGAATTGATGGAGTTTGCTTTTTTACTACACGTGCCGTCTAGTGGAATATATAACTGCCCTAGTTATCCGCTAGCGGTTTTTCTTCCGGAGCCATTTGCTCGCGTGTTGGATACTCTGCATAGTAGTGTCCTAGCAGGTTCTATAGGTGGGGACTTGGGCGGGGTTACGGGTCGGATTGGGACCTGTTGAACAGGTTCGTCAGCAAATAGAGAGGAAGCTTGAGCTTCCATATGCTTAGTGATTTGTAGCCGTTCCTCTTCGTTGACGCGATTTTTGCTGCAGATTTGCCGAATTTGAGCACTGAGGAAAGACTGTGGAAAATTGCTTGGGATGCCTCTCTCCTCCCACGGCTGCCTGAGATAGCCGGGCTCTTCGATCGTGCTTGCTGGCGACGAAACACTCCCACAGTACAATTCGGTCTTACTTAAACCACTTGTGGCGCGTTCGCCGTTATTATTATGATTAGAATACATCAGACTGGTTACATGAAAACGGAGAACACTCCGTTAGGGTATCAACCCCTACGCAACCAGCCCAGCATGAGAAGAAAGAAAGAGAGACTTAGAGGTCACAGAATCATCGTTTACAAATTGCTCAAAGCTGCCAATGCCCGCACCAACGAAGACACAGCCATCAAGATTATTCCAAATATCTACGCATGATGATACAAACGAACGAGAATGCTGTCTTGTACGAAATCATGATTGAAGTTCTCATAGTTGGCTGCTTAATAGAGAGCAGCAGATATCCAGGTTCCCAACGAGTCAGAATTGACTGAGGAAGAAACGCCAGCTTCGGCTTGAGCTCTTTTGAAAGGATAGTCCGCGCAGGAGCCTTCGGGAGAATTTCTCCCATTCACAATACGACGATTCACTGTCGGAAAAAGACGCCTAACCTCCTTGGAAATCGTGTTGAGTCCATTGGCCAAACAGGTTACATGTATCATATTGGGATACAGAACCCTCAGGGACCGTCCAGCCTTCTTCATATACGGAGTTGCATCCGTTGCGAAGAACAGGGCAGTCGTATGAGATTTCATGGGGCCATGCTAATTCCCTGCTAACAAACGAGATAGGATCATTGTGGCGACCCGTGGCTCGACTTCCTATGCACGTTGATTTGCGTACTACAGATAACGTTAGCACATCGTATCACAGCATGCTAACAACGTGCCGGGCACGTCCTTAGCACTTTGCGCTGGGCAGTCCCCTAGTACGTTGTGACATGACGCCCTAACAACGTTATCTGCTCTGAATTGACATTGCCAAGTAGCTGTGGAAGTTGTCACAACGCTGTCAAAACTTTATCTCAGGTCTCAAACGACCTGATTTCTACGGAGAATCAACGTCAAAATGTTAGCTGGATTGTATCGAAGAATTGATGAGTTGGACAATCGGAGTGCCGTTTGTTTGCTCACCGACTGATACATGCACACAGCAAAATATAATTTTCAAACTTTGAATCTGACAAACTCCTGCAAGTTTGTGATGAAAGTTTTCCACTACGTTCAAAACCCATCAATCACAAAGTTCGACGGATCGCCGCGTGTTTTTGTCAATCACAATCGTTCGGCGAACACCAACACCGACGAAAAGATGGATCGTGTAGAAGAGGCTTGAGAAATCACAAGGAAAACTTTGAAAAACTCACTACTAAAACCAAGCTTTAGATTGTAGCTTTGTGCACAGTCACCGGATCCCACCGCATGGCATTAGCGCATCATCTCCTTCAGAAAAACTCAACCCAGCCAGTTGGTGACAGTCTGGAGTAGCTCTCAGAACACTATTTTCTCAGTGCATCACGGGTAAATCATGGCATCATTATGCCAATGGCTCCTTCAGGCTCCTGTCTTATGCGACACACTCCTTAGACGAAATTTAAACAGGATATTGCTCCCCTTCTTATGGATGGGATCCCCAACACACCATACACCCAGCACTCCCACACTCCACTTCAGGAATCGCAGCAGCGGCAGCAGGAACTGCACATTCTCTCAGTAAGGTTTTATGTAATCAATGGCCTTCTCTCTGTGCTGACGAGTCTCTCCTCCCAAGACTTTTTTGATCTATTCTCGCACAACTGCGCTCAGGCCACTGTCCGGTTTTAGCAGATTACAGTACGTTACCTTTGATTTTGCGAAAAAAAAGTTTATCTATTTTTCAAGATAAGTTTCAAACATTTTAAATGTTGATAGTAAGTTAATGCACAGGTATAATGAACTATCAAAACAATTAGAGAAAAATAAAATGAAACCATTTACCACGTTTTGGCAACATTTGCTCGCCGCACGGGGCTCTGCTGTTACACCAGGTTATGCAACATCACTCTCTAGTCAATACGGGCTAGAAAAGCGGTCTAAAAAGAGAAGAAAAGATCAAGATGACCTCGGTATTGGCTTCTGTTAAGACAACACTCGAAGTTTCCAAGGAATTACAGCGTGATCACCGAAAAGTTAAGGCTTATGCAATTTAGATTAGATAGGCGGCAGTAGACGAACCAGTAGGCCCATTCCCAAAGAGACACCGGAACATACGCCCCGGCACTCTATGAGCTATTGCCATTATGTTAGTAGGATATAGAGG
>LQNS02000141.1:5810698-5823401 GCA_001587735.2 Parhyale hawaiensis | reverse complement strand
TCACTGGTCACAAAACATAATAATACGCATATTTATTCGATGCATATGTGGCGAGACTTTGCATCAACACTGGGTAACTCCGCTCGCTACCCACCTATTTTGCAGGGTAACGAGTTTGCGTTACACCGGGTAACCCTGGCGTGTCTCATTGACGGTAAACAGCTCAATGCGACACGGATTTTGGAGACGGAGTTACACTCGAGGTCACACTGCGTAACCCAAGGTTACCCAGCGCGCTGAATGCGACAGGCCTCTGACACTGTGTCTCAGCTATTCCGCCTCGCTGATACGTTCCGCCCTGTACCTCTATGGATAAACCAGTAGTAACTCATTACTATACTAAGCCGGACCATTATGCAATAACGTATTAATTTGTGTGCCTAAAATTTATGCAAAATTTATAGACCAAGTTCCTGCTAAAAATTAATACCCACTCTCAACTCTGGAACCAACCACTACTGTTGAACCAAGCCAAACAATCAGCTTAATATAATGAAAACACAAGGAAAAAACTACGACATGGAAAATCTAACGAAGACCCCTCAGACCCCGGAACGTCCTAAACGACAAAAACGTCTCAACATCAAATCGCAGAAATCCCCACTACCAGTTAAACACAGCCGCAATTCCAGAAAGATGGAAAAAAGAACTAAGTGTCATCCAAAAATACACTATTAAACGAAAGCCTTACTTTACCCTCAGAAATTATATCTACCTTCAAGTCAAGAACTAGCAGCCACTCATCTGCTAACTCTTAAACAAGCACCTCCATGCCCACTGCTGTGATCAAACTTGTGCCAAACTTCATGGTAAATTCACCATCACCATCAGTCGATACTGCCGACACAAAGCACGTTGGCCATAATGAGCCTGTACAAACCTGGCTTGCGCAGCTCTGCTCAACGGGAATACAGTTAGCCTCCACAAACGCTAATCTGAAAATAAAAGCCTTCCAATACGCAATCAGTAGAATTGAGCTCAGCTTGCAAGAAACCGTTCGGATGATCGATGAGGCTACAACTTCGTCGGTCAGTAGGATAATTAACCATGCTACTCAACTGTTAGGGAACTCGACTCGCGCCTTAAATCTAACTACAAAATACAAAGCATGAGCAACCAGTAACAATGCATCCAACATTTAACTCGTTAATCGAAATTATACGATCTCTAGCAACTGATATCTTCACAATAGAGCAAACGCTATATGATGAAGCTCATGTATCAAAGCAATGCTCACATGCAAACTCCAATCCCTTTCAGCCCTAAGAATACCTTCTACACTCTGTCCATCTTTCACCTGCAGCACCAGACGGAACTCTCATGCAAACAAGCACTGCACGCCAAGCACCACCAGCACCACCCTCTACTGAGACCGTCTCCCCTTACCTCCAATGTCAACCATCACTCTGACTCCATAAAACACGCGGAACGAAATATAAATCTTAGTACGTACCGCCAACGCCGATCTTTAGCTCAGCTAAATGGGACAAAAACATGCCAACCACATAATGCAAGAATTGAAACTCTCCTACTTGACGACAACTCCCTCAGCCTTGTGACTCTGAGTCGCCTCCACCACTCTAGTACTATTCGAAATCTACCTTCAGGTCAAGTGACCGACCTCACTAACTAGGTACATAAGTCCCTCACGATCCTTTAAGTACTATATCGTCGGCTATAAAAGCCTCTTTACCTCATCCCAAAACTTACTACGCGTGCGCAGCACCATCGCCGCTGTAAGTCCGCGAGCATCAGTGTGGTTTGTAAGTCCATGTACAAATTTTACACACCTCACTCCAACGATAAAGCTACCCAGAATTAACGTGCATTTCCTTCACTTCCGCCTTGAATGTAAAACAACAGCACTCGATCAGCTCAATACCCACTATCGTCTCCGAACCAGTGCACAGCGCACTCCCTTGGAACTTCCCCTCTGCCCAAGCAGCAGCAGCAAGCTCTCTCTCAAATCCATCAGTAAACAAAACGGACACAAATTCAAAGCCGCGAGCCTCAGAATCTGCCAACCTCTCTGCTCCTCTCAAGCTAAGCTTGAATTCAGCGAAAGAACATGGACAATATAAAGATTAAAGAGTCTTAATATTCACGTCAGAACTCCAGTGTCAATATGTACCAGCCTAGCCCCGCACTTCCTACATCGAACAAATACTCAGCTCTCGGCTCCCTACCGGATGCTGACCCGAAAGCAGAAGCCCAAACTAGCCCAAATGAAACGGCGAGTCCAGATGTAGCGAATACCGCCATTTTAGCAGCCTACCATTGTCATGTGTCCTTGATAATCTTGGCAAACGTATTGTGAATACCCCTTCAGACGGCCACTGCGTCCTCACACTGTACTTAAATCATCACCCGCTAATGCCCCTAAATTCTTAATTTTATTGTCATAAGAGCACCTTAAATCCCAGATTCGAAAAGAAACAAACGCTTGCTTTGATCAATACTCGGCATTCACGGAGCTTAGTAAAAATGCCTCCAGGAAACAAATAAACCAGTACCTGGAGCAAAGGATTTCCAAACTTGAGTAATGAGTATGTTGAGCTAGTTCCTCAGATCCTAGCCAAAATTTTTAAAATGCCTGTCATCATGATTGAGAAAAATAACGATAACATTGGCATCAAATCTATCGAGTCATTCTGTCCAGCGCGACACGACACTAGCACAGACGTCACCCAGTAAGGACAAATTCAGCTGCGGAAGGTAAACAAGAGCAGCGACGATCACACTGAAAGCAAATCTTAATTAAAAAAGGAAGAGTGTGAGAATGTTGAAATGCTCTGGCTGTCCATTCAGATAAACAAATTCAAATCGTTTATCGTCGGCAGCGTCTCTATAGGCATCCCAAAGCAACTGTTGACGCTTTAAGCACAGTAGGGCAAATATTTCGAAACCTTTTTGGGATGAAAAAAGATTTCTATGTCCTAGGAGACTTCAACATCGACGTCGCAAACGAAAACCATAACATGATTCGGTTACTTTAGAGCTTAAACGTTTCTCAGGTGGTGCATGAAGCAACAAGGATAACACCGAAGAGTAGCACCATTATTGATCTTGCTATTACAAACAATGCGAATAGTGTGCCTCATGTCGATGTTGCTCCATCTATCGCCGATCATTGTCAAGTGACATGTACAATCAAAACACCTAAACTAAAGCCGGAACCAGTCGTCCTTACGAGCAGATCCCAAGTATCATACTCCAAAGAAGCGTTTCTCGAAAAGCTCCTATCAACGACATTCTTCCAGGGAATATATGATACGGTCCATCTTACAGATGATGTTAACTTACAAGTTCAGTTATTCTCAGAAGGGTTTATGGTAGCTCTACATGAATGCGCCTTTATTAAAACTGTTAGTATGAGACGACCACCTGCACCAAAGATGACCGAAGAAATTAAGCGAAAAAGCAAAGAAAAGAATGTCTTCCTTCAACGTTTGAAGACCTCTCGGAATGAAAGGCTCTTAAAAGAGCTCAAACGCCTAAAAAAATATCTGAACAAATTAATCAGCGATGCCAAGCAAACCCATACTCACAGTGCGTTGACTGCTGCGAAAGGTGACTCTGAACAAACTTGGCGGATACTCAAAGATGCAGCACAAAATAAGCCGCAAATGCACACTGTACGCCTATAAGCGACCCACTTTTGAGAGCCACTGCATTCAACACCTTTTTCGCGGAAGTAGGAAAAGCGGCGTTCGAAGAAGTCAACAGTCAACAGCCACACTTGCTGTGTGATGACGACCAGCTTGAACTTGATTCCCCCCTCAAATCCCTCCCTAAGCACAAACGAAAAATATCAGCGCCCGGTGGGCGAACACACGCTTCCATGGCGGCCTGAACCAATAAGCAGTGACAGGGACCTCCGGGATATTTGGTATTCCCTCAAAAACCCTAAGGTGACGGGCCACCACAATATATCTATTGCCTACGTAAAAGATGCATTCCCGTTATTGGTCCATTCCTTTTGCACATCATAAGCACTTCAGTTATAAATGAAACATTTCCTGGCGCTTGGAAGCAATCTATCATAAAACCCCTTCATAAATCGGGGGAGCATGAAACGCCCGGGAACTTCAGGCCAATCAGCCTCCTTATCATGCTCTCAAAACTACTCGAAAAGGCTGTGGCAACCCAGCTACCAGTTACCATCTTGATCGGTCAGGTATTCTCCATAAAAACCAGTACGCCTACAGAGCACGTACTAACACGCAAAATGCTATTCTAAACATCACTGAAGCCATCTACCGGAATGTGGAACAAAGTCATTTCATTCTTCTCCTACCCCTTGAGCTGTCCAAAGCATTTGATAGTGTTCACCATGGTACGCTGGTAAATAAAATTGCATCCATGAATATTTGTCTTAATTGCTTTGCTAGCTATATATAAGACAGGTCACATACTGTCATGCTCAATAAAACTCGGTCGCCCTATATCGTGAACAGCTTCGGTGTCCCACAAATATCGATCTTAGGACCAATTTTGTTTTCAATAGTATTCGTGAGTAATATCCCCTTGGATCAGCATAACTGCACCTTCTCTATGCATACCGATGATGTTCAAATTGCAATCCCATTTAAACCAAAGGGAGGAAAAGAAGTGAGTGAATATGCAGAAGATCTCCTGAACAAGCTAAAAACATTGTACGATGCAAGTGGGCTAAGACTGAATACGGATGAAACTCAGTGCATTGTATTTAGCACTCAACAACTCTACAAGCAGCTGCAACCTATCTCTATTTCCTTCAACCGCTCAATCATTAGCCTACCCCTCACAATGTTGTCTAATCGCTTGGGTGTGGATGGATAGACATCTAACGTTTGACGATCACATTCAAAACTTATGCAATACCGTAAACCGCACGCTAATATTTCTCCATAAAATTAAACATCTCTTGCATCAAAAATCTCGTCTCCTTCTTATCCACTCGCTTGTTTTCTCTCACTTCAACTACTGTAGCCTAATCTGGGATAAAGCCCCTGAATATCTTATATCAGATGTACAAAAAGCCCAGAATTTTGAATCAAAAGTGGTTTTCAACGGAAACTTCACCGAACGCGATCATGCCAGCCCACTGTTATCAAAGCTGCAGTGGCCACGAATTAGCACGAAATTAAAGTTAGATGAAGCCAATACGTTTTCCGTTCGCTGCATGGCGCTCCTAGAAATTCCGAGGTTGTGCAGTTTACTCGAAACAGTGAAATCAGTGGACGATCTCTTCGGCGACAGCATCAACAGCAACAAGGCTGGTCAACAAGCTCTTTCTATTTCTGGAGCTATGCTTTGGAATGCTCTTCCCGCTTCAGTTGAGGATGTGACTGAATATAATCAGTTCACCAGGATGGTGTTGTTGCAAATCGAGCAGCCCCAATAATTGCGCAAAATACTTTAGATTAATTGTGCTAAAATTCTAAAAGTGAAGGAAGCATACTCTGCTGTCCCCAATAGAAATATCAATAACTAGTATCTTCTCTTCTTCAGATCCAAAATATAATACTAATAAATACACTGGTTGCGTACCACACAGAGAATTTGTATATGTACTATACTTCATTTGATGTGTAATTTCCCATTATAAATGTGCCATATTTCTTTTGATGTGTAAATTTATTCAGTCTGTCATAGTCATAGAGTCACTGTTGCGTAACAAGCAGCACATATTTTGTAGACTTACTACATTTCTCTTGATGTGAAATTCATTCAGTCTTTGTCTTAAGAGGCATGAAAATAGTACGCTACATCACATGTGCATCGTGTATATCAAATTGTCTCGCGTATAATTTTTTTTTAAGTTTAGTCCAATTTTTTTATCCCTCAAAGTGGATTCTGGCAGGCCCCTTTCCCAGCCAAAATATGGGTCTCACGAACCCAAGGGTCCCAATTTACTTTTCCGCAGGAGATGTTGCAGCTTGTCGCAGCTCCTGCTGACGAAGCTTGTTTTGTAAAGTTACGTAGACTCTAAATACTTCCCCCTCTGTTTCGGGAGGTAGGCCAATGATCGAGATGGCCGACCTACACCGCCAGGCTTTTACCTTTTCCCGTTAGGAGAACCATGGGAGAGACCATCTGCTTGGGCGTATAGCTAGCAATCGAATTGGGTAATCGAAGATAAAAAGAAAACGTTAAACCAAATCTGGCGACTGTTGTCGCTGTTTTTTCTTCTTTTTTGTCACACTGCATAGTGTGTCTAGTCTTAGTTCTACATTTTCTCTTTTCTTATCATATTAAGTGCACTGTAATTCTAACTGCATTGTCTTTAAACGTTATTTTTAATTCCTGTAATACATGTCCATTTCTCTTTCACTCTTGAAAAAAGGCCAGCTAGTCTATATCTTCTGAACTTCACATCTCACTTTCCTTCCTATTTTAAAATAACTGTAATCGTGTTAACAAGTGTTAAGTAGTTCGCTACACCATGCCCTAACCGACTGTTTCTGCACGCTGTCATTCGTGCTCTAAAAAAAAAAAAATTCTCTCGACTCTCTTCTTTCCTAGCCCGTCTTTTTTTTTTGCAGACGGTACTTCATACTCCCACAAACATACCTATTTTGCTTTAACTCTGTGTAGCCAACATGTCTCTTATCATCTCAATCATAATGTGTTGGCATTGTGCCAGTGACTCTCAGCAGACCATAATTATGAATAACTCTCTGATGCTAGTGTTTAGTATTATTCTTGAGTTAGTTTTAATCATGAAAACCTCAGGTGCTGTGCCCTGATCTTGTTGGACGTAGTACCATATAAGAACAATAAATTTTTTTCTTTCTTTTTCTATCTTTCTTACCCGTGCTCTCAACACTAATCGAAAAGGCTGTGGCAAACAAGCTAGTGGACCACCTCGATCGGTCAGGTATTCTTTACAAAAACCGGTACGCCTACAGAGCACGTACTAACACGCAAGATGCCCTTCTTAACATCACTGAAGCCATCTACCGGAATATGGATCGAAGTCTTTTCACTCTTCTCCTTCTACTTGATCTGTCCAAAGCATTTGATAGTGGTCACCAAGATATGCTGCGAGAAAAAATTACATCCATGAACAATTGCCGTATTAGGTATGCTAGCTATCTACAGGACAGGTCACACGCTGTCATGTTGAACAAAACTCAGTCGCCCTATATCGTGAACAGGTTTGGTGTCCCACAAGGATCGATCTTAGGACTAATTTTGTTTTCGCTACTCCTGAATGATATCCCCTTGAATCACCATGACTGCACCTTCTTTATGTATTCCGATGAAGTTCAATTTACAATCCTATTTAAACCAGAGGGAGAAAATTAAGTGAGTGAATATGCAGAAGATCTGAACAAGCTAAAAACATGGTATTATTATTATTAAAACTTCACGTTTGAGCTCCCACGGACAGGTAATACAACCCAAATGAAGCATTTGCAACACCGGGAAGCCCAAAACGCTGCTAAAGGAATTCCAGCAAAAAACCATTAACTGCTGACTTAAAAGCCTGCAGGCCAACACGACTAAAAGCCGATGCAGGCAACAAATTCCAAACTTTAGCCGACCAGGGCACGAAGCACCGACTGAACTGATTAGTTCGACATATGACAGCCTCCAAAGTGAAAGAGTGCGCTCCGGACGCAGCATGAGTCTCTCTCCCAAAAACCTTGAGGGCAGGGAGAGAAGAATACAACCAATGCCTCTCATTATTGTACACCTTATAAAACATACAAAGCTCAGCTACTCTTCTACTGTGGGACAGGTTCACCATATTCACCAAGACTGAATATGGATAAAACCCAATGCATTGTATTTGGCACTCAACAACTATACAAGCAGCTGCAACCTATATCTATTTCCTTTAGCAACTCAATCATTACCCCTCACGATGTTGTCAAATCGCTTGGGGTGTGGATGAATAGACATCTTACGTTTGACGATCACATTCAAAAATTATGCAATTCTGTAAACGGCGTCTAACATTTCTCCATAAAATTAAACATCTTTTAGGTCAAAAATCTCGTCTCATTCTCATCCACTCGCATGTTTTCTCTCATTTCAACAACTGTAGTTTGATCTATGGTAAAGACCCTGAATATCTGATACAAGACGTACAAAAAGCCCAAAACTTTGCAGAAAAAGTTGTTCTCAATGGAAAATTCACCAAACGCGATCATGCCAGCCCACTGTTAAAAAAGCTCCAGTGGCCACGAGTTAGCACACAATTGAAGATAGATGAAGCCCAATACGTTTTACGTTCGCTGCATGGCGCTCCTCGGATTTCCAAGATTGTGCAGTTTACTCGAAACAGTGAAATCAGTGGATGATCTCTTCGGCGAAAGCATCTCCAAGTGCGCTACAGCAGCACCAAGGCTAGTCAACAAGCGCTCTTTCCATTTCTGAAGCTATGCTTTGGAATGCTTTACGCGCTTCAGTTGAGGATGTGACTGAATATAATCAGCTCACCAAAATGGTATTGTTACACTTTGAGCAACCCCGATAATTGCACCAAAACTCTATACATGAATTGTGCTAAATTCTCTAACTAAAAGAGACATACTTTTCTACCCGTAATAGAAATGTAAATAACTAATTTTGTCTACACCTAGTCTTCTAGTTGTTTTTACACTTCCAAAATATCAATATATCAATACATATAGAAATACTGATTGCGTACGACATAACGCGTTTGTAAACATAGTACATTTCTTTTGCTTTGTAATTTCACGTTGCGAATGTACTATAGATCTTTTGAAATGTGATTATATTCAGTCTTTCATGCATTCACAGGCGCACTGTTGCGTACTGTAGACAATCTATGTTTATTTTGATGTTGCGTTACATTTAGCGCATTTGTAGACTAGGTATGTTTATTTTGATCTGCAATTGTATTCAATTTTTGTCCTAAGAGGCATCACAATATTGCGCCACATAACATGTGCATCGCATACATCAAATTGTTTAGGCAATTTTTTTAGTTTAATTTTTAGTCATTTTATTATTACTATTATTCCGCCCCATGGGTAGATACTGGCGGGGCCCTTTCACTGCCAAAATATTAAGGGTCCTAAGTGCATTCTCCGTTGGACATGTTGCAGCTTGCCACAGCTCCTACTGACAAGTTTTTTTTTTTTATCAGTTAGATAGGTTCACAATACTTCCCCCCTCTGCTCTGTTTCGGGAGGTGGGCCGCTAATTGTGGTGGCCGACATAAGCCACGAGGCCTCAATTTCTTCCCGTACGTACGGAGGACCATGGAAGAGACTGTTTGCACGGGGCGTAAAGCAATCGAACTGTGTAACCAGAGATACAGTGAAAACGTTAAACAAAATCTGGCCAATCTTGTTGCATTTGCCATTGTTTAATATGTCTTGTTTTAGTATCACATCTTTATCATAGATTGAAAACCTTGAACAAAATCTGGCGTCTGGCATATTCTGTCCCGTGTGTTATCTTTAAGAATAAAGATAAAAACACGCATGTTGCGGTGGTAGCTTTAAGACAAAGAATTAAGCACTCGTAGTGCTGCGCCCTCCTAATATGTCGTGTACTGCATCCATATGGAAAAATGATTTATTTTTACTCCGCTTCTTTGCTCAAATTATAAAGATAACCGTTGCAGACACTCTCTCGAACACAGCAAACTCTCGTTAATTCACATTTTGTAAACGCGATCCCGTAATACTTTTCTTTTCTAATACCCCACAGGTAGTTTGACACCAATAAATCCTTGTCTATCACAAACAGGGAACTCACTGTTACATAATGAAATAAATTTTTAATATGCAGCGTCTCTCTCACTGTTATATAATTAGTTTATTCTATTTTATATCAAGTTTTTTATTATTATTTCTTGTAATACATGTTCGTTTCACATTCACTCATGAATATAGTTAGCTGGTCCTTGTATTCTAAATTTCCCATCGCACTTTTCTCCCCTTATTTTAATCCGTGTAAACGTACCGTTTACTCATACGCAACGACTTGCCCTAGCCCACTTAAGGCTGCATACTGGATTTCATACTCTCAAAACAAAAACAACAAAAAACTTTTCACCCCAGCTCTGTGAAACCAACGGAAAATAGTGTCAATATTATCTCTTTATTAAGATGTAAGCATTGCAATAGCAGATCTTTGCACACTTAGAAACAAGTCTCTCGTATGTTATTTTTAGTATTATTCTTATGTTAGTTCTAAGCATGAAAACCTCAGGATGCTGTGCCCTAACCTTGTTAGACACAGTCTCCATATGAGAAAAAAAATGTCTTTTCTTTTTTCTTTCACCACTGTCGCAAGCTTGGCTGGAGGAATTTGTATTATAATTCTGCTTCAGTCTCCATCCACCCATCCGTCTCCCCGCACGTACGTCTATGCATATATATCTGAGCGCTACACTTTTCAGTGTTTGATAGCAGAAGCTTCAACTTGCGAGAAGCTCTAATATTTGCAGGAAGAAAGTTTAAAAATAGCAGCCTTCTTTCGCTCGTTCTTGAAAAAATTTCAGTCGGTTTCGAAGCAATGACAAGAAGTTCACTTCACTTTTATTTTACATACCGTACCGATTTTCATATCATCTGATATTCACATTGATAAGGTCGCATAGCGATCCAAATGATGGGAAAATTGGTAGCCAGAATCCAGTGCAACGCTAGCTTTTCTGAACTGCTTCAATTTAACTTTTGAAGTGCTAGCGAGATGCTTAAAGAAGTCACGTAAACTGTCAGAATGAGAGCTCACGGCGGCATGAGTCAATTATTTTTAAAAAAATGGGATGAGTCTGTTGTACAGTAAAACGCTGAAAACTAAGCCCACGAATAAGGCTCAATTTTCGGCGTCGAGTGTTTTGCTCTTGTTTCACCGTCAAAACGTAAATTTCTTCAAAAAATTCAAGTATAACATTCGATGGTCAACTATATCAATTTTAAAACACTATGGTAGATTATCAATACGCAAAAACGAGAGTGTTATATATTTTTTCTCCTAATGAAGCAGCAACATACATAAATATAATATGAAATTAATGAAGAAGAAGTAAAATATTAATTAAACTGCTAATCAAAGCCCTCGAAGATTTCAGACCACCGCAGGGCATGTGTCACCTGAGATCGACTGTTCAATATGTAACCCAAATCCGATTAGGATCACTCCCCAAAATTACCGATTTGTTCCATGAGCAATTTATGTGCCCTGAAATTTGATGTATATACATCTGCCAAGTAATTTAGGTGCAATAAAATAATGATTGAAGACTCAAAACCTAACCAAAACCCATAACCGAGCCTCAAAATTGATCCCTAACGATATCAACCAACATAACAGACCCTATCTGCACGATATCAACCAACATAACAGACCCTATCTGCACGATATCAACCAACGTATGTAATAGATCCTATCTCCCACAAAAATAAATAAATTAATTAAAATGCTATTGGTGGAGAAGCGGTGCTGAACACGCTACCTGCAATTGAGTTAACCTGGTAAGTAATCCTAATTTTTTGCATGGAGTCTGGAAGGTTGCCCTCGATGAGACCCATGCCAAAAACTAGGATTAACTGCTCCTAAAACTGACGAGGATGACATTTGCTCTCCACTGAAAAACAGGTAGAGGCATTTGATCTATATTCGTTATTTTTTGTAGGGAGTCTGGTGGGCTGCCTAGTCTTTTAGTTGTTTTTGCACTTCCAAAATATCAATATATCAATACTTATAGAAACACTGACCAAAAATTAGAATTAGCTGACTATAAAAAAATGACGGCGATGTAATTTGCTCCCCATCCAAAAACAAGTAGGAGTTGAGCTATGTTCGTTATTTTTGAAGAGAGTGTGGTGGACTGTCCTCGATGTGACCCATGCATGCCAGATAACTAGGATCAGCTGGACATCAAAAATAACTGATGAAATTTGTTCCCATCGCGGGTTATGTTCTTACACCACGAGGCGTTCTAGTTTTGTACTGTGTTCCGAGACACTTGTGTCTAGCTATCGTCATGTTTCCAAGCAAAATGGCCCCGAATTTTGAGAAGCCGATATTGCAGTTGCGAGGCTTGTGACCTTGATTTAGAGGTTTGGAGCTGCTTACGTTGGTGAAGATGTTGTTGCGTCTAGGTAGAAAAAATATGAGTGTTCATGTAGCAAGTTGATCGAGCTACGAGTCTGTAGTTCGTTTAGGAAATTTTATTTCCTTTCAGTGTGTCGTAGTCCGACTGCTGGGACTCAGTTTTTGGATAAGCGTTCCGTGCTTGTTTTATGGCTGATTTTAATTGCCACCATGTGGAATAATTCAGTTTCGGCGCCATAGCACCTAGTGACCCATCGTCGGCTGCAGCTGTTCTTACTTCTCTAGGTACAGTAGGTCTATGTCTGCATCACGTACAAGTGCCTGCGCTGCGAGTTTCCCAGGGGAGGGTGCTGTCAGTGTTGACTTTGCTTAGCTTTCAGTTTTCTTTCATTGATCCAATTATTCATTTTTTTATTCATTTTTAATCACTCTTTGTTTTAATTAGTCATTCAAATAAAAATTCATTTCGATTTGTCAGAAATGGAGCAAACAGCTATCAATGTCCCTCTGGCCGTCCACTGTAATCCTCAGATATCATCCCTTAGTAGAATAAAGGTTGTGTTATTGCGGGTGCCGTATTCGGGTTCTCTATATCACGGATATTCTATTAGCGGGGGAAATGAGACAAGGGGGTAGATGCAGATCTATATTGTGGTAACGAGTCACGACAGGT
>LQNS02000141.1:5770756-5785213 GCA_001587735.2 Parhyale hawaiensis | reverse complement strand
AAACGCGCTTATTGCTTGAAAATCTTGGCACTACAACTTGAGCCTAATGCGTAGAATTTTTCAAAAGTTTATCGTTCTCAGTAGATTTACCATCGTAACAACGCACGGAGAAATTATGAAGTAAAGAAACGCACGAATTGCTTAATTGATTTGTATGTATAATTTGGAGCACTCATCTGGCGATTGATAGTTGATAATATTTTATTAACAAATAATGGTATTGTATCTAATTTTATCAGGTGTCTGACTTGTCCGGAGGTCTGAGTTGTACGGGGGCCTGAGTTGTTCGGGGGTCTGAGTTGTCCAGGAGTCTGAGTTGGGCAGGGGTCTGAGTTGTCCGGGGGTCTGAGTTGGGCAGGAGTCTGAGTTGGGCAGGAGTCTGAGTTGGGCAGGGGCCTGAGTTGGGCAGGGGTCTGAGTTGGGCAGGGGTCTGAGTTGACCGGGGGTCTGAGTTGATCAGGGGTCTGAGTTGTCCGGGGGTCTGAGTTGGGCAGAGGTTTGAGTTGTCCGGGGGTCTGAGTTGGCCGGGATCTGAGTTGGGTGGGTCTGAGTCAGCGGGGTCTGAGTTGGGGGGTCTGAGCTGGGAGGGTCTGAGTTGTGGGTCTGAGTTGTCCAGGGGTCCGAATTGACCTGTAACCGAATCATTTCATTATTTTCACCCCACAATCGGCCCCTCATTAGGACTCCTCTTTACGAGTCCTATATGAATAGGTATTTGTATATTCATAGATTTCAAATTATCTCAAGAACTAAGGCCTCAATCACAAAAGCTGCAAGGGTAAATTTTGTGTCGCTTTCAAAATACATACAATGTGTAATTTTTAGAGCAATCGCTCCACAATTGACAATTTTGACCCCATGCCCCCCATCAACCCCTCTGGACCCGCTCATTGGGGGAGGGTTCTAGTGCCCCTAGTCCCATAAATTTTAGGACACTCTCCCACTACCTAAGGACTCTTTCCCAGCAATATAGAAGAAAGGGATAGTTTTAACTAAAATCGCTGGGTTGATTCCTTAGCGCCCAAAGCTTTTAAGTCAACGCAATCCATATCTGATGCCGCAACAAACTTAACTTCTGTCACATCCACGGATCTGCAGCATTTAATACAGTACCATCCAAAATTAAGAGACAAATTTCCAAAGCGGGATAACTTTTTTCTAACCATGCCAGGTACTTCTTCTGCACACTATTAGCCAGTAAGATGTTGATTATTGTGTTCAAATTTGAGACATGTATGAAGGGACAAAAAGTTATGAACGAAAAGCCTTCCCCTGGAAATTTACAACGTCCAAAACGACGGGACAAAAAAGAAAAATTTAGTTAATATCTTATTCAGTCCGTATGTCTTTATTTACATCGAAGACAAACTCTGACACTGCCATTTGTAAACATTGCTGTTCATTACATGATGACACCACGTCAGAAAGTTGATTACAGCAACAAGATATCATCAAGTTCCACAAGAATAATTCCACTTGTTAAAGAAATTTCTGAGAAGGTAAGCCGTTCGTAAAGTGTTGGCAGAATAGTGAAGTCGGGTGATGAAACCAGCTGCATTGGTGCCCCTAAACAAGCCGGCAGGCCCCGTAAAACGTCAGTTAGAGAGGACAGAGTCATCCAGCGTACGTCAGTGAAGGATCGTTTTAAGTCCTCAGCTGCGATAAGTCGGGAGATGAATGACACAACATGTATGAACGTCTCACGTCAGAAAGTTTCTCGGCGCCTTCAAGAAATAGGGCTATTTGCGAGACGCCCACAGAAGAAACCACTTGTGAGTTCCAAGAACAAGCAAAAGAGATTACAGTTTGCAAACAAGCATGTTAACTTGTCCCATGAAAATTGGGCTAGAGGGTTTTTCAGTGATGAAAGCAAGTTCAATTTATTTGGTAATGACGGTAAGAACTTTGTTAGAAGACGTGAAGTTGAAAAATTAATTGTAAAGTGTACTTAGAACACTGTAAAGTTTGGCGGCGGGAGCGTGATGGTTTTTGGCATATTCTCTAGTCAAGGAACATCGCCTCTCGTTCGTTTGCAAACCCGTGTGAATACTCAGGTGTATAAAAATCTGTTGGAAGGTGTTGTCATGACAAATCTTGTAAACTCAAGTGTCCCCAGTCCTATCTTCATGCAAGACAATGCCCCCTGCCACAAGGCAAAGACAGTCATGAGTTACCTTGAGCATCGAGATTTCAAAGTTATGGATTGGCCACCACAAAGTCCTGACCTAAATCCAATCGAGAATGCTTGAAAAACACTAGGAGTGAAACTTATTCCAAGAAACCCTATAAATACGGAAGATCTTTGGACGAAACTTCAAGAGGAATGGGCGAAAATTACTATTGATGTCAAAGTATCATTCGGTCATGTAGTCGACGATGTGCAGCTGTAATCGAAAGCAAGGGACTATTTACCAAATATTGATTGTTCACCACCATATTGCTAAATATTTCTAGCAAAATAGTGAGTTGAATGCATTTTGTTCTTGTTGGTCCCTTAGTTTTGGACGCTATAAATTCCAAGAGAAAAGCTTTGGGTTCATAACTTTTTCATTATTGTTCAAGCATGTCTCAGAGTTTGATACAATAATCAACATCTCACTGGCTAATAGTGTGCAGAAGGAAAAGTACCTGGCATGGTTAGAAAAAAGTTATCCCGTTTTCAACATTAATTAGTCCCTTAGTTTTGGACGGTACTGTAGTGTTAGCGCGATCAACTCCTTGTCTGACTTAAGTTTTTTTTTTTCTTCTTCTCCGACGAGGTCTCCATTATTATGGACTAATGGCAAAAGCTCATAGAGGGCAGGCGCGCATGTCTCGGCTGCTCTCTGGCGAAGGGCCCGTTGGTGCGTCTACGGCTATTTATCTATTCTAAACAACTGCAGTACCGCGTCAAGCCCTGCAGTACCGCGTCAAGCCCTGCAGTACTTCATCAAGCCCTGCAGTACATCAGCAAACACTGCAGTACCACAGCAAACACTGCAGTACCGCGTCAAGCCCTGCAGTACCGCGTCAAGTCCTACAGTACCGCGTCAAGCCCTGTAGTACTGCGTCAAGCTCTGCAGTACCGCGTCAAGCCCTGCGGTACCGCGTCAAGCCCTGCGGTACCGCGTCAAGCCCTGCAGTACCGCGTCAAGTCCTGCAGTACCGCGTCAAGCCCTACAGTACTTCATCAAGCCCTGCAGTACCGCGTCAAGCCCTGCAGTACTTCATCAAGCCCTGCAGTACCGCGTCAAGCCCTGCAGTACTTCATCAAGCCCTGCAGTACCGCGTCAAGCCCTGCAGTACTTCATCAAGCCCTGCAGTACCGCGTCAAGCCCTGCAGTACCGCGTCAAGCCCTGCAGTACTTCATCAAGCCCTGCAGTACTTCATCAAGCCCTGCAGTACCGCGTCAAGAACTGCAGTAATTCATCAAGCCCCGCAGTACTGCGTCAAGCACTGCAGTGCCGCATCAAGCCCTGCAGAACCGTGTCAAGCCCTGCAGTACCGCGTCAAGCCCTGCAGTACTTCATCAAGCCCTGCAGTACCGCGTCGAGCCCGGCAGTACCGCAGCAAACACTACAGTACCGCGTCAAACCCTGCAGTACCTCATCAAGCCCTGCAGTACCGCAGCAAACACTGCAGTACCGCCCTGTGCTGCCGCGGCAAGCCCTGTGCTGCCGCGGCCAGCCCTGTGCAGCCACGCCAAGCCCTGTGCTGCCATGCCAAGTCCTGTGCAGCAACGCCAAGCCCTGAGCTGCCACGCCAAGCCCTGTGCTGCCACGCCAAGCCCTGTGCTGCCACGCCAAGCCCTCTGCTGCCACGCCAAGCCCTGTGCTGCCATGCCAAGTCCTGTGCAGCAACGCCAAGCCCTGTACTGCCATGCCAAGCCCTGTGCTGCCACGCCAAGCCCTGTGCTGCCACGCCAAGCCCTGTGCTGCCGCGGCCAGCCCTGTGCTGCCACGCCAAGCCCTGTACTGCCACGCCAAGCCCTGTGCTGCCATGCCAAGTCCTGTGCAGCAACGCCAAGCCCTGTGCTGCCACGTCATGTCCTGTGCAGCCACGTCAAGCCCTGTGCTGCGCCAAGCCTGTGCTGCTGCACTAAGTCCTGCACTGTTCCACTAGGCCCCTCACTGCCTTTCGAGGCATTGCACTGCTACGTTCAGCCTTGCACTGCCCCTTTCGGTCTTGAACTGTCCCCGTAGGCCCTGCACCGCCCACTAGGCCCTGCACTGCCTTGCTACTCCTTGCACTGCCACTTTTATCCTTGCACTGCCCCGTTCAGCTTTGCACTCTAAAGTTCGGCCCTGCACTGCCCCGTTCGGCCTTGCACTGCCCCCTTCGACCTTGCACTGCCCTGTTCGGCCCTGCACTGCCACGCTAAAGACCTCATTGGCCAATCAAGCTCTGCACTTGTGAGGTAAGCCCTGCACTGTTGCCACGTAAAGCCCTCCACTTCCACCTCAAGCTTCGCACTTCCCTCCATACCTTACACTGCGCAGTTGAGCAGCTCCCTGTCACATCAAATCTGTTGCAAGTAACACTCTCCGCTTTAGCAATACACGTTCGCATCCACAGTTAAGACATTTTCATGAATTGTTCTTTTTTAGACATAACACTTTATGAAATGTTGCCCAGAGGGAATGGGTTAAGTGTCAATATCAATCAGATCACATACATTTTCACAGAGAGGCTGATACGCACCGAATTTCCTAGAGTAAATCCACCGTAAGGTGAGAGAAGTGAAGTGATGCGTATTAAACTGAATAAATAAAAGATACTTATTTTTTGCTGCTTTTTCGTTACTGATTACTAAAAAAATCAAAGTCTTAAACTGGTACGCTGAATTTTCCAATCCAAGTCTAACAGAAACACAGCATTCAACTTGAGCTTGCCCAATTTAGAGTAATGGACATCAATTTAGAGATGTGGAAACATTGAATTCTAGCACTAAATTAGTCACGGGTCGGATGTCATCAATTGGGCATCCGTGGATGCGGATGTACTTGCAGATGTTGCCATTTGACATCCGCGGATGCAGATATAAAAAACGGTGCGGATGGGATATTCACCCAACCACAAACGCACGCGCGCCCTCCCACGGCGGCAGTTTATACAACACTTGGAGGGGGAGGGGAACCACGATGGTGCTGTGTAGACGGGTACAGCCCTTAAACACAGTTCAATCCAAATGGAAATTTACAGTTTTCAGCACTATTAATGAACTTAGTTTACAGTAATAAACCTGCACCTCGTTTGCTGCAGATTTTCCAGCTGTTATCCGCGGATGTGATTGCGGATGCTACCATCATAGCATCTGCGGATGTTAAAAAAGTGCGGATGTTCCGCGGTTGCGAATATTCGATCCATCACTACATCAAATATTAGAGTGATTTTTGTCTCAATATTTTTAAAATCTTCATTGGCTGGCTACGGAGCCGATGTGTTGAATTGCTCAATTAGAATAGCATAATCCACACACCGAAATTTTTCGAGACCTAAGTAGAGTTAATTTTCAAACCTGGCCTACAATTATTTCTACGCGAAAACGTTGTTCTAAGAATCATTTTTTGGCACGCTTAGTTGAAAATGATTACTTATGTTTAATATTCTTCAATCTTGATTATTGAAATGCTGCTGAACGCCAGTTTAGATTCATCGTGATTGGCTATAGAGTAATATTTTCGACTCTAATTAGTATTTGGCAAACATTTGGACACAGACCGAGTTAGTGTTGAAAACTTTGCCAATAGGTCCAACAAAAAGCTTAATGAAAATATTTTTCACCGTGTCATACCCATTTTTACCGCTGTTCACCGCAAAATATCTTAGGTATGAATCTTTAGAAATAGGCAATAGTTTTTTCAATGGAAACTATGTATTAATTAAATAAGAATCGATGTTCACCGATACATAAAACTCAGCAAATGAAACTACCAATTGAGACATGTTCAAGAGAACGAATAAGAAAAAACTATTAACATAGGGTGCACATATTACAGTATTAGCAGCCTAGTAGAGACGTGAAAATTTTTTCTAAACCATACTAGTAAATAAAAAAAAAGTCCAACTACTACTTCTGTGCAAAATTCCCAGCTGGCGAACTATGAACAAGCTGCTGTGCAAACTCCCACACAGGAATGTTTACAACGACGGTATGAGGGAACCAGCACTTACCGAGTGTGTTCCACGGAAGACGACGAATAACTAAAGTGGATGACTGGGTCCCTAGCTTTTTATTGAAGAACTGGCAGCGCGGAGAGAAAGATCGAACACTTGTGATAGGTTCGCTCCCTAATGGCTGAGAAAACTTTTTTCTTAGCATTCTCTCACTTCATCTTAGGCTTGTAATACGCAGTATTTTATTTTACATATACGCTCGCTAGTTTTTAGCGGGTTTTATTAGAAAACTTTTAAAACATCTCAGATAACATCCATGGTGAGTAGCGCTAACGGGGCTTCAAATTCGCCAATATCAAAAGTCAAACAACGGGCCTCTGGAGCCTCAGCATTGCCGAGTGGTGCTCTCTGGAAGTCTTGAGTTACTCCGCAGAAGCCAAGAAAATGGAGGGGCCCGTCGGCGAGGGTAGCGTACGAGGCTGGATAAAGCAAAGCCTGGGAAACTGCGTCTCAAGGTAGAGAGAGAACTGCGGCTGACCATTCATGGACAGGAAAACAGGAAGTAAACGATATTCAACAGAGATTAGTTGTTGGGGGCATCGTCTAAAGCCAAAAAGGGGCGGGAAAAGCGTAGGGAAAACTTGGCGCAGAAATTGGGCGCACAATGGAGAAGTATTTAGGGAGAAAACAGTTGTTCAAGCAACACGAGTGGTGTCTGGCGTTAGGCGAAATACGCAGTAAGACTCTGCTTGCAGGTGGTGTGAAAGAATTCGAGTTGGTAATTAACGTAGAGTATTTCACAAAAATCATTGAATCACCACCGCAAGAAGTATGCCTCAATGTTCATTCACTTATCTGGAACCCTCTGAGAGCACATGCCTCCGCCAAGCGAGGCAACGGTAACGGAATACTCAAACTGGTTCTAAGCCCATGATTTCCTTCGTAGCAACACGATATTCCAACAGTTTCTGCCTTTTAACAGTACTAACTATATCAGTTATTTTTTTAAAGATCCGCTCATAACTACTGTATTTGAGTTATGCTGCGAACAATTATTTTGACAAACAGTCAAACTCACAAACGGATTAGCCGATAATCACCAAATTTAATCATTGATGTCCCTGAACATTACTAACACCTGATATAAATTTCATAAAGATCGATTCAAAACTTTTTGAGTTATTGTGCTAGAAAGCATGAAATTGAAAAGAGTGTCAAACAAACGAACTCACCGGTCATGCCGAAAATTTGGTCATTTACTCTTCGTCGTATTCCTGAAAACTCCAAAAAATTTCATACAAATCCCTCCATAACTCTCAAAGTTAAGGCATTAAGAAAAAAATGAGGTGACAGACAAACAAAAGGACGAACGAATTTCATCAAAATTTAATCATCTGTTCCTACTAACATACTTAACAATCCCTGTAAATTTCATCAAAATCCGTCCATAGCTTTCTGCGTTATCTTGGTGTCAGACAGAGTGACAGATTAGCATACAGACAGACCAGCAGACTAACCGAGAAACAAACCCGATGAAAACATAACCTCTTTGACTAATGTAGTAAAAAATAGAACGCCTCTGTGGCGTAAGACCATCACCCGCGATAGGCGGCAAATTCACCGAAGTCATTTTCGATGAACGAGGATAGGAGACAGCCCCATTCCCAGAGATCAGAGATGCGCTTTTCAATATAACATAGGGAAACTAGAGCACTCTGAGAGCGCATACCTCCGGCAAGTAAGGCAACGGTAACGAAAAATTCAAATTGGCTCTGAAACCATGATTACTTTTGTATTAACTCTAAAATCTAATCATTTGTGCCTTTCAATAGTAATAACAGCTTCCGCAATTTTTTGAAGATCCATAACTGTTTGAGTTATGCTACTAACACAAACATTATGAAAAAAATAAGTCAAACATACAAACGAACATACCGATCTGCACTAGAAAATAATCATTTATGTCATTTAACATTATTAAGAACTCCTGCAATTATCATAAAGATCCATTGGGAACATCCTGAGTTATTACGTAAAAACATTATGACAAACACAACTCAAATATAACAACGAATCAACCGATATGCGCAAAAATGTAACCATTATTGCCTTATGACATTATTAACAACTATAAGTTTCATAGAGATCCATTCAAAACTTATTGATTTTTTGCGTAGCAGACATTTGGACAAACGCAACTCAAACATGGAAATGAATCAACATATCAGCACCAAAATTTAATCGTTTGTGTCTTTTAACGTTACTAACAATTCTTGTAATTTTCATAAAGATTCACTCAAAATTTTCGGAGTTATTGGGCTAACAAATATAGAATCAAAAACAGAAGCAAACATACGAACGAACAGATCATCACAAAATTCTGGTGATTTTATCTATGTGATGTAAGCTTCATATAAATCTGTCCATAACTTATTAAGTTATTCTTCTGGATAAATGAGTTAACCAAGGTAAAAAGAGTCATTTTATGAAACGCAAACGTTTTGGAATGCTAAAATTCCGTCATCAGTGCTGAAACACAAACAGATAATGAAGTAATTAAGTCACTTTCACAGCAAAATATTCAAAAAGTTCTACTAGTGTGAAATCATTTTAAAAAAAGGGAGAGAGAAGACATTCCCAAAATACAGTACACATGTCTACACATATTTGCACACAAGCAGAGGACGTTAAGAGGAAGAAGCTATCATGAGGGGGACTGCAGATTGGTACGTGTTTAACGATGGTCTTTCAGTAAAAATATACAAGCTTTCTAAAATGCGGAGGTCGATCTTCGTATAAGTCCTACCTAGAACCGAAAAATTTGACATTTTAAAACGATGAATTTCTTCTGTACAATGACTTCTAATGGAAGAATGCGATAGAGTTGCAATGTGTCTACCGGTACGGTAAGAGATGCCTGCATATTGGCTGCGCCTGACGAACCGTTGAAGCGAAGAACTTCCAACATATGAGCGCAGGCAGCGGTCACACTTATACGCATAAACACAGCCACTCAGCAGAGCATCATCTAATTTATCTTTTCTAGGGAAGAAAGAACCAATTTTAAAATTGTTCCGATGAAAAAGTCTGACGTCCAGAGATGGAAAAACCTATGAGTGAGAGCAGTAATTTCTTTGCGCAATTCCCGATTCATATAGCTCATAAAAGGTAATCCTATGTACATTTTTTACTTCGGTACCGAAAATAGATCTTATGCTGCATAAAAACTTTGTTTAAAAATTTTTGATTTAGTTATGTTATGCCATTGAGAATAAATGTGGCAAACAAACAAACGGATGGACGGATCTTCACCAAAAGTTATTCATCTGTTCCTCGTAACATACCTAATAATCCCTTCAAATTTCGTCAAAATCCGTCTAAAAAATTTTGAGTTATCTTGGTTACCGGCAGGCAGAAAGATAGACAAACAAACAAAAAGACAGACAAACACGACGAAAACATAACCTTCTTGGCGGATATAAAAAAAAGAACGCCCCGTGCTACAGAGGAGCTGCCGCAGTTAGGGCAAATTCACCCCAGTGGAGGAAGATTCAACGGCGTCATTTCTTATGGCCTGGAAGGAATAGTTTTTTGACATGGGTCACATCTAGCTTAACCCGCCAAACTCCCTACAAAAAATTACGGAGATTGCTCAACTCCTTCGACCACTTATTGGGTGGAGGGACCGATATATATACAAGTAGAGCACGCTGAGCGGGCATACCTCTGCCAAGCGAAGCCACGGCGACGAAGAATTCAATTTGGCTTTGAAACCATGCTATTCTTTTCATCAATTTCGAAATTTAATCATTTGTGCTCTTTAATGATATCAACAGCTTTTGCATTTTTTTTTTTGATCCGTTCAAAACTTTTTGAGTTATGCTGCCAATTAACATTATGACAAACATAAGTAAAACATACAAACGAACTAATCGATCTGCACAAAAATTTAATCATCTATGTCTTTTGACATGACTAGCAACTCTTATAAATTTCATAAAGATCCATTCGTAATTTTTTTAGTTATTGTGCTAACAAGTATAAAATTAAAAACAGTGACGAACGAACAACTGATCACTCTAAAAATTTGGTCATTTACTCCTCATAATACACCTAATGGCTCATGTAAATTTCATCAGAATTTGTCCAGAATTTTTCAGCTATGACATTGAGAAAAATGAGGCAGAGAAACAAATAAACGGATGGACGGATCTTCACCAAAAGTTGATCATCTGTTTCTCCCAACATACCTAACAATCCCTGTGAATTTCATCAAAATCCGTTCATAAGTTTTTGAGGTACCTCTGCCAGAAAGACAAAGAGCCAGACAGACAAAGCCGACGGAAACATAATCACCATGGCGGAGTTAAACATATATATAGAAACAAATATAGTTAAATTCTCAACGAAAATATTATCACCTCGATCACTTCTTTCCTGGGTGATAATTATGAAAGAGTAGCTAAGCCACGTAAGTGAGTTCGAATTGCTTTTGATGATGGCAATCCTTTGGAAATAATACGGTGATATTGACTCCGTATCTTCATCACAAAGTATTTGTGACCAAAAGTAAAGGGTTAGTGAAGACGGCATCGTAGCAATATTTCCAGCAAAACACTCAAAAGAGCAACATTGGAGCGGGATAAGTTGAATTAAACATAGAAAAATAACCGAGCTACTAAATAAATACATTGATATGTTATCGCACATGCCAACTATAACATCCAATGATAAATTTATTTCTGTGAGCTAAATTAATTGATAAAAATGGTATGTATGTTAACGTAAATGTTAGTATATCATATGTTTAATCATTCAATTAATAATTTAAATTATGGGCTGGTTAAGCTTGTATAGTTTTGAAATGATTAGAGCGCGCTAAGCGCGTAGTGATTAATAGGAGGTTATTGACACTCCACGGGGGGGGGGGAAGTGATGTGAATTTTAGATGGACGAGCTTTGAGCTCCAGCAGGAGTGGATCACAGTCTGGGCTGCTGTTGGCTGAGGGGCTGTTCTGTACTCAGACAAGCGAAAAATCCTCCCATGGGTTGAAATCTAGGTAACTATTTTACCCTTTTGCTCAGTAAAGCTGATATATATGGAAAGTGTTTCTCTATACATTAACACGTCCTGAATCCAAAAATGACTACACTCGAGATATTTGATTTTGTATTTCTATTTTTCCACTGTCTGATGCTGAAGAAAATTATCCAAGATAGTCGACTTTTGTTCAAAAAGAGCATGAGCAATATTTACAATTAAACTAGGTGTTTGGTAGTAGCCAAACCTTACCTAACGTAAAGGTTAAGTTTCTTGGGGCTGCCGGCTATTTTTTCCCCAAAGAAAACAACGGGAACTTCAAAGTTAGATATGTATAAAACAAAGCGTCAACCATATAAATCGCATTGATCTAAATAATCATAAAATGTGCTTATTTACCTAAGCATGACACCAAATGTTACAATTCGCTAATGTGCCTTTTCTAAAATAATGCCTCATTTTTCTTCAGTTGTAGATAGGGGGAAAATAGAACTCCATCGTGAAATAGCTCGAGAAGTAAATATTTGTACGTAAAACAATGGTTACGGTTTTTGGATTCAAGACGTCTTAATGTAAAAGAAAACTCATTTATATGCATCAAGCTCACTGGGCGAAAGGGTAAATACAGTGCCTAGACATAAGTATTTGGAAAACCCCATTTTTTATGTATTCTAATAAATTTAGGATAATTAATACAGGAAATTCATATAACAAATATATAATAGAATATTTAAACAGAACTGTCAAATGCGCACTTATAAGAAGAAAATTTAACACAAGTAAAAGTAATGAGGAACAAAAGTACTTGACCAAAATAAATCTCATGATAAATCTTTGATATTAATAGTATAATATAAACAAATTAATTTGGAAATTAGTCTAGAACGTTCACGAAACGTTTCGAAACAAATGCAATGTAAACAAACCACATCCGGCTCAATCATTACCTCTCTAGACCTCGTTGAAGTGGCGCACACTCTGACTACAATGCCCAAAGTTAGGGAAATCCCTGGAGCTACTCGTAAACGGACATTTCAACTTCGTAGTTAGGGATTAACCTATAGAGTAATGGCAGAACGTGCCAATGTTCCTTTTCAACGGTTGGAGCAATAGTCCGCAAGCATCAAGCGACTGGGGCGGTCTCCAACCTGAAAAGAGCTAGAGCTCCGTGTAAGATCATGGGTCGTCCTCGGCGCTACATGCTACGTAAGGTGACTAATGACCCATGACAACTCGTGCTGACCTTCAGAGTGAACTGGCGTCTCTGGGACTGCATGTCAACAAGAAAACTATTGTTAGGGAATAGAACCGTACTGGCATTCATTCATACACTCCTCCCAAAACTTATCTTTTTACAGCAAAACATGTCAAGAGCCGCTTAACATTTGCCAAAGACCACCTGGACAAAAGAAATGAGTTTTGAGAATGGGTTATATGGTCTGACGAAACTAAAATAGAACTTTTTGGCTGAAACGAAGCTCGGCATGTATAGAGGAAATGTGGTTCTGCCTATGACCCCAAGAACACCATCCCCACCGTGAAGCAGGGAGGAGGCAGCATCATGGTGTGGGGTTGCTTTACTGCCCATGGTGTTGGGGATCTTCATATCATTGATGGCAAGATGAGCAGCTTCATGTACAGGGAGATATTAGAGAAGAAGATGCTTCCAAGTGCCAAAAAATTCTACGGACGGCGCAGGTAGACCTTCTAACAAGACATCGAGCCCAAGCATACTGCGAATTTAACGAAAGAATGGTTTCAAAAGATGAAAATAAATGTTCTTTCACGACCTAGCCAATCACCAGACCTTAATCCAATAGAAAATTTGTGGCGTGTTTTTATATCTGGTGTTCACAAACGCTGTCCCAAAAACCTTACTAAGTTAAAGGTTATCTGAATGGAAGAATGGAAAAAATACCATCAAGTGAATGTGAATAGCTAATTTCCAGCTATAACAATCGTCTCCATGCTGTTATTGCCTATAAAGGTCACGCCGCCACAAAGTACTAATGTCATATTTTTTTTGTCAAATACTTTTGTCCCTCATTACTTTTGCTTGTGTTAAATTTTCTTATGAAAAGTGCACATTTGACTGTAGTGTTTAAATATTCTCTTATGTATATGTTATATAAACTTACTGTATTAATTATCCTAATGCAGTCCCAAATTTTTTTAAAATACATAAAACATAGATTTGTGCCAATACTTTTGTCTAGGCACTGCCTAGCAGTCCGTTACCATTTTTATAGGCGTTAGTACCGATTTTGAAGGTCCTAACACTCATTTTTATTTTGGCAGATAAATTACTGCTGTGAGAGATGTAATGAATACCTAAAGAAAAATGAGAAACTTGAACGTCGGGTGTTCATTATAGTCTGACCATTTTATCAAGGCAGTTCGGTCATGGTCAAATTCCTCTATAGCGGTACCATCATTGTTGGTATTGCTAAAATTTCTCTATATACAGGTAGTGGGCGGGGCTAAGATATGGACCTAACCAAATCTCAGATATATCCATCTAATTAGCAACGTTATAGAGGAATCTCACCACTGCCGAACTGTCTTGATAAAATGGACAGACTAAAGGTATTGTCTTTTCTGCAAAGTTCTGTAAGTCTCTTCCTAAAACTTACCATGTCTGTTCGGCATTGTTATAGCATTCAGTTGGAGACATGCTGAACAGGTGCAAAATATTTTATAGCAACCTATACTTAGTTTTTTCTACATTCTACAAATTCTTCAGCTCTCTCCCTTCAGCCATCCGCCAAAGAAAACCATTTGGGTTGGAAACTGCCGATTTCGTACTCTCGGTAGCCTCTCTGTGGTAGACTATTTAGGAGCCAATTATTTGTATGAGGTCCGGCCAGTACTTTTCTCCCATTCTGCGTTCAAGCAACGGGAAATTTCTGCAGCTTAAATAGTTTGCTTATTTTACACGGCATCTCAGCTTACTTCCAGTGGAAGTGGTTGCCCGCAGGGAACCTCGGTTTTCTAAAGACCAAAGAAGCAATGTCAGAGTGCTAAAATGAGCACAACTAAATTAACTTCATAACTGTGAACTTACACCTTTACACCTTTATTGTTCTCTCGTTACAGTCTTCAAAATAAAAACCTACTACAATAAGTTGAGAACGTGCCCTACTCAAAGTATTTCAACTTATGAGGCACTACTCCTTTTCAAGACACAGTAGATCGGAAACATCAGGATATCAAGCATACAAACTACTAAGGTCACGCATACAACGGAAGCACTTGAAACAAAGTTTGAATCATAGTTGTACTACTCATACTTAGCTATAATTTAAGCGCTGATTTGCGT
>LQNS02000141.1:5686048-5701416 GCA_001587735.2 Parhyale hawaiensis | reverse complement strand
AGAGGTGCTCCGCGTACGAGATCAGTTATCTCGATCAACGGTTCACCTCACGGAACAGAAAGGGGGATAAATAGGTAGAGAACCTACGTAACTGAACAAAACTAACCATTTCATCAGGAACTGCAGCCAGCTGCAACAGTCATTATTATTGTAATTACTAATCTACTATACAACAGAACAGAATTGTATCCACCTCAATTACAGGATTTTTAACCATATGAGCTAGTAAAACTATTAAATTCTCAACATTTTTATTTTCATAGATCTTAACATAGATATCTATGAAAATTCATAGATCATAGACATAGATCTATGTAAAATTCCCACATAGATCATAGTAGATACATTTTTGAGTATCTATGCCCTGCACTGTATAATAATAGCAGTGTTCTGACCTACCACATGTGTAAATCTTCGTGGCTGAGTGGGTTAAGGCGTCAATAAACACATAAGGTAAATGATGAGGATAAGTTGCAAGTTTGTTCCCAGGTTAGACAAAGGAGGATTTACGTAATGGGTAATTCACGGGATAGTTTTGGGATATACATGGGTAATTTATGGTTATCCCTCGAGTTACTCATTTTTTTCTGAAAATAGTTGGATTCCTAATGAGAATCCCACCTGGGCCCACAGGGCTGTAAATGCGTAAATGATGGGAAAGTAACAGGGTCTTCTCTTCAAGGGCCTGTCTAGGCGGCTTGAATTTGGGACCCGTTTGCGATGTGCGTGAGCAGGTGTTGGGTTTCCCATATGGGATCCACTAAAAAAATAGAAATTCGCAGAAAACCTGGAGCCCATTTGGGCTACAAGTGGGTAAATGTAACGAATATAATAGGTCTGCCCTTTAGGAACCCATCTTGGCTGCCCATATTGGGGCTTGTCTCGGATGTGAGTGGGTCATTGCTGGGTTTCCCACGTGCAATCCACTCAAACAGCTTTTCAAAAACCGTATCTGCACGTCCATATGAGGTTCTATGTACTTTTTTCTAAAGTTTGTTTGTTACCTATCTGAGAAACACCATACGTTGAAAATATTGGGAAAACCCACGTGACCCTACATCGGTTTGATACGGGAAGACCCACTAAATTCAAATGTGAGATTTAGCTGGGAAGCCTATTCATTACTCATGAGTCTTGACGTTATCACTATAAGTTGTCCAAAGTGCGAAAACTTACGTTACCAACATAAGTTTGATATGGGAAGTCCCACTATACTTCAAGCGTGAGATACATCTGGAAGCCTGTTTGTTATCCATGGGGCATATAATCAGTAATCATCATACATTGCCCATACTGGTAAAACCCTCATGGGTCTGATGTGGGAAAATCTACTACACTGGAAATGTGGGATTTAGCTGGTAGCCTAAATATATGTTATTCAAATAGGAACCAACATCACCGTACCATACATTGCCTACAAGGCGAACACCCCTTAAGTTTTGGCTAGGTTTGAATTCCTTCGTATCTTTTCCTCTTATTTTTTTAGGAAAACTATGTTGTAAAACCTTGCAACTTTGTAATTAATTGATGTCATTATAACCTAAATAAATGAGCATTGCGGTGCCATATTACGCAATCTATGGTGTACAGTAAAAGATTCGACACGACCTTTCGTTATTCCAATGATTATTTATTTAATTTTGCCTTTTGTATAATTATATACTTGTATCTATTGTATATCCACAGCAGCAATATGCTTCGGCTGCTCGGTAGAATGCCACTTTCAGATACTTTATCACAGGATACAACATTCCCAAGAACTAGGGATCGAGTCACAGCGCACCCCCACCCCTCTTCCCATTTCCATTAAAGATTGTCTGGTTTTTTTTATACCCTAGTACTGCGTACCTCCCCCTCCGCCCACTGCTTGATTTGTTCCGCCGCCTCGAAAGACTTCAGGTCAGTTTCCACTGACAACAAAAACACGAGAAACTCCGCCCAAGCTACACACGCGTGGCCAGGGCCAATGTTCACACGTGACTTAGATTTAGATCTAACTACGTATGTATATTTCTCCCGTATGACTTGTTAGAGGCCGCTGTCCTTAGAGCACTAACTGCGAAAAGTTCTTAACGACACTCCCGATTACTTTGCTGCGTGCGTGCCTTATGCCTTGTTCTATAGGCAAAAATAAAAATAAAATCTTAGCCGTCTCCCATTTTTACCATATCGTAAGTACCAGTTGTAAAGCTTCAAATTTATGTCGTCCTTTTAACAGAATTTACATTATTTAATACATTAAAAGTTCAAACGCATTCAATTATAGTGTCGATCAGCAAACCATAAACTCCAACAGCCTGAAACGTTTTGCCCTTGGGCTTGAATCATGCGCAGTAGCCTCCAGCACTATGACCGCAATGCATACCATGCGTGGGACTCGTTGTTATAGGAATGCTATTGCCTGTTCTTGGGGACTGGATCAGTATATTAAAATGCATTGAGTAGACTTACTAACATCGAGATAAACCTATCTGCAAATTTTATAAATGGCTTGTTGTATGTGACGGATACCTTAAATTTTCATAATTACTCGCTGAAGCCTCTGAAAATTCTACAGAAAAATGCATTGTTCCTCAATTATGGTGCCCTCGGACCCGTATCATGCAAACAGGAAGTGTGAAAAATATTCCAAGTCATGCAGTGACTCTTCTCCCTAAGGCTTGCGAGCAGCAGCAGATTAAACTGGAACGTGACTCCTACAATCAGTCCCTTCACAGGTCGTATCAGGAATACCTGAAGAAGATGCTAATTTCCCCCTATTTAATACTGATGAAAGCGTCACGCCCGTACTATGTAACTGACTTGCTAACTAACATAGAGACAAGCAGAAGTATGATAGAGATTACATCTTCTTACTCTTATTTTCGGACTCATTGCTGTTTAAGTGATACAGTAGGTAATACATGCGTGATACAGAGATTTATTGGTGGAAGCATGGAAGTTAGGTCATAGTTTTTACTGGTAGGATGACGCATGCTCTGCGGAACAAAGTAATCACTGGTGATGTCCAGTATAAACCTACTTTTATCACAAAAATTATTGATTATGCAGACAGTTCAGATACGTGTTTACTTTTCTTTACAGTCACACATCACCTTTGTCCATTTGCATCACCTGTTATTGTTGTTGTTCTACTTCGATCTATCACGTGGGCACCTAGCACTGTAGACAAATCCTGCATTTACACTCCACAGCGTCAGATGCTCTGGTGTGTCTGTTTAAACTACAAAAACGTGAAATTTGCTGTTCACAATTCGAACCGGCATCGTAAAACTTACTAATTCGTAGCTCGTGCTAACTGCTAAGTAAACCGATATGACGGTTAATATGTTATATTTTTATTTTGTAGGACACATAGAAGCGCTGGATCGCTGATAAGTGAAAACAAAGACTGTCGACTGTATCAGGCCTACTGTACTTACCGGCGACGGAGATGTTGGTGTAGACACTCGGTCACAACAGCACCAGCGAACGAAGTTCAATGAACTGAAGTCTGGTCAAGAGTCGAAACTCCGTAGAAACTTTTTATAGGATCGAGTGTTGCCAGACGAAAGGTGGAGGATGTGTTGGTGAGAAAGCATTTACAGCTTTGGCATTTTTTCCTATATGACGTCAACGAACTGTATTTGACGGCTTGTTGTGCTTCCGGGACATGTTTGTACTGACTATAGTTTTTAGGCTTTGTTGGTTTGATTAGTTATTGCTACGTCTTGGCACTGCCTGCTACAGGTACGTATTTGTGTTTTAGTAAACATAGAAAAGTTACGAAGACTTTTGGATCGATTGCTACAGATAGAGTTACAGTTTCCAGCTAACGAAGTAGGTAGTATGCTGTATTTTACAGCAAGCACTAACTAGTAATATCATGAGTATCTATCCAGAGTTGAAGCGAAAGTTGATGACTTAAATAGATATATACCGGGTGTCCCACAAAAATGTACCAGGTTTTTTATTGATTATATCTCGGCTTTAAATCAGCATATTTTAGGTTTTTTCCATAATGTAGTAAATTTGTTTTCTTTTTGAATATTTTGAGTTTTTGAAAATTTGTTGAATAACCAATTCACGGTAATGGATTTACTGAAAGGTGTAGAAAATCATTGTTCAGATGAAACTTTTTGCAAAAGCACACTGGGTATATTTTTCATTTTTATACCTACCGTTAATTATTTTAATTAAATGTATCCTACATACCAACAAGTTTTTAAAACGTCTGAGAGATTATTTGCCCTATGATTTCATCATCTGAAGACACCTAAAATGCAGCTTACTACCGAGCAAAGAATTTTCATCGTACTGGAATATGAGGCAACGAAATGCTGTGAAAATGTTAGAAGAGCATTTCATCAAAAATTCCTTGAAAGAAACTCGCACAGTTTGAAAATTTAATGAATATGGCAGCATCCTCAACCAATTTTTCAAAACTCAAAATATTCAAAAGGAATACAAAATTTACTATATTTTGGGAAAAAAAGCTAAAATATGTTGATTTAAGGCGAATATATAATCAATTAAAAACCGGGTAGATTTTTGTGAGACACCCGGTTTAATACAGCTACAGTATAACAGAAAACGCATATTATGTATTATACAGGGTGTCCTGCACTTTTGGGAAGAAACTTTAACTTTAGGTTAGGACCGTTCAAATAGACATTTTTTACTAAATAAAGATGTGGCCTAAAATGCTTCGCTAAAACTTACAGGGACTTAAAATCTTTATCCATCGTTCTGAGTTGTTAGAAAATGTAACCCCTTACCCGACAGGAGAGGAATGTGGTTCCAACACGACGGTGTTGCTCCACATTTCGCGCTTGATGTTAGACAGTCAGTTATTGAATGCCTGGTATCCAAACTGCTGGGTTGTTAGCCACGGTAGCTGCATGCTTCCGTTCTCAGCTCTAATACCTTGTGTCGCTCGTTCGATGCCTTGAAGTAATCACCGAGCGTAATTACTTCAAGTTCGATGCCCCAGTCAGTCGCGGGAGCAGATCTTGGTGTGCTGACTCGGCAGTTGTGTGTGCGTGCACGGCGCCGTAGCGGAACTGTCTTCCTCAGAGATGAGGGGGTGGGGGGTCTTGTGTCATTTGTTCCTTCCGTCAAGTTGGCGCCATGATTGTTCTTGGTGACCCGAGGTCGACTGCAACTACACTTACTCGTCTTGGGCCAGTGGGCCTATACCCGCAGCACAAACCAATGCATGTGGGTTTCTTAGGTGAGGGTGTGGTCTAAGTTGACTTTACCTTTACTTTATTGGACGTAGAGGCTCCCTTGCATGGCCGCCAAGGTCTCATGATTTGACGCCCTTGGATTTCTACCTATGGGGTTATGTTAAGAGCTTGATGTACGAAACCCCGGCTCAGTCCGATGAAGACCATATTGGTAGAATTACTGAACAATTGGCCAGAATTGGTGAAACTCCTGAAGTATTTTAACGCGTCCGGCAATCATTGCATCGGCGTTTGGCCGCCTGTATCGAAGTAGATATGGTAACCACCTTGAACATCTTTTGTAATCGATCTCCTGCTTCTCATGTTAATAGTAAAATTCTCCGCCTAACGAACACGTTTCAATTCCTTGCTACTTTTTAACGATGACTATCAGTTCAATATTTCTCAAACTTAAAGTCTTGGGAACTTTTTAACGAGGCATTTTATACCATATCTTTATTTAGTGTAAAAATGTTTGTTTTAACGGTCGTAACCTTGTGTTAAAGTTTGTTTCCAAAAGTGCCGGACAACCTGTAGGTGAGCGTAACCGCGATAAAATATCGCAAATACTATGTCACTATGACCAAATCCAGTGATTTTGCCTTCGGATGAAAATATTCCAACCTATTATTATCAGCAATACTGTTGGTTCCGATAGTTCTTCAGTGCTTAAGATCTCGGTGAACAGTTGTAGGACGGAATGAGGAGTCCGTCAGACTCCCGTAAAATTGCTTCATCTCTGATCAGCTGATGAAATAATACACACTGCCGGATCCGGCCCCTTCTCGTGGCGGAAGGGTGGAAATAAGTATAACTTAATTTTGGTTATCTGTATTTGTAAGAAAAGTATGCAACGTCTAGTATATGCAGATTTTCCATCGTAATGTTGCAACACACCTGTTCTGCATTCAGTGGCGGGCACCGTTACATGATATTTGAGGTCGTTACCGTTGCTAGTTACGTGCATAAAATTACCGGAGCGTTACCGTTGCTCGTTACTGCCATAAAATTGCACGGGACGTTTCCCTTACTCGCTACAGTAACGACCGTTACTCGTTACATCTGAGTCCGTCCTTATAGTATAGATAGCCTGAACACAATGTAAATTTGATGCTATTATAAAGTATGTCAAAGTAGCCCAAAATTTTGAATTTGTTACTACATATAAAAGAGACATATATTTTGTGAAAAATCTTTATTAGTCGTGATTCAGTACATTTTTTTACGGAACAGAACTCCATAGGTGTAAAAAAAGGAAAGAGCGGCGTCAAATCTCACTTTCGTGTAATCTACGAGGCGACGACTGTCTAAGCAGCAGAATTTTGCGTCCCCAAAAATTACGTTGTAGTGAAAATATTTTCGAAAAAAAAATTAGCCGAGTGAAGTTGACAGAAGCTACAACAGTAGTGTATAATGTACTGAGATACCACTTTTTGAGGGTAACCAACCCTCGCGGCTCCCCTCGCGCGTGAGCTTCCGGTTTATAACGACCAATATGTTGTGCGCGTTTGGTGGATTTGCGCGATCGATCGATCGCGCTGCGCGTTTGGTGGATCGTTGAAATTTTTAAATGGAAAACAAAAAAAAAACAGTCCTTGCCTCCCCTAACCTACTCGACATTAAACCCGAATATAGTCCAACTTACCCGAAATTACGGCCTAATACCTATAACATCCACCAAACGCGCAGTGCGATCGATCGATCGCGTAAATCCACCAAACGCGCGCAACAAATACACTACCGGTTTAGCGGGGGTGACTCCTCTCCGCGTTTGGCCTTCACCCGCCCCGGACCCTTTGGCCTTCCCCGCCGCGCTACTGGGCCGCCGCGCTCCCCTTGCTACCCTCAAAATGTGGTATCTCAGTACATTATACACTACTTACAACTCTATGCAGCCACTTTAACAGAATTACTCCACTAATTTCACCCTAAAATTATCAGAGGAGCTTGCGTGACCATCCAGCTTAGGAGATGGTTGCTTTTTCGGCATATGCGATTGACTCTTATATGCAAAATTACAAAGAGGGATTCACCTGACACCTTTTGGATTTGCACGTGCAAACAATGCAAGAAACAAGTAAAGAAGGCAACCTATTTCAAATTTAAAACAGTGACATAAATTGCAGCTTATCTTAGTATCACTGTCATATTATTGAGTGGGAAAAGTCAAATTTAAAACAAAAGGCGCACTAATACCGGCATCAAATAGTATGTTCAGAAATAGTTTGCAGTAATGATATGAAAAATGGTGAGGATAACCGTTATAATATTATTCTTGAATAAGTGGTATGACTTAAATAGTAGTTTTGATAGCCTTCCTTCCATACTATTGCAAAGCCACCGTCGAAATGGTCAATTCTCTGAAAACTTCCATCTGCGAAGCGTATCTATACATAAACTTCCAGGGTCCTCTACGAAACATAGGATCTTATTTTGAATTCAAAGACAAACATCCCACACCTCTTCTGTCAAGTGTTTACAAATTTCAATGCAGAAGCTGCGACACTTCGTATGTGGACAGCATTACAAAGCCCACGTGGCCCGACATTTAGGTACAGTACATCCGGCAGAACAGGTTTACCACAGACAAAATCTACCTATTCAGCCCCCGTTTTCATGCAGAACTAACTAAATATCATTTTAGTTGTAACGACTTCTCTTTAATAGACTTTTCAATCCGAACAGAACTCACAAATTCAGTATCTTTTTGCATCCGTAAAACTAAATCCAGCCTCAATGTAATGTCGCCTCTGTAGCAGCATGCTTACGTTCGCAGCTCACAATTCTTGACACGCTGGTTCGATGCCAACCCACCAACCTAGGCACGCAAGCTCTTTGCTGGTCTAGGTGTGCTGACTCGGCAGTAGTGTGCATGCACTGCGCCGTGGTGGAACTTACCTTCCCCAGAGATGAGGGAGAGGTGTCGCGGGTCAGCTAAATCCTCCATTAAATTGGTACCTTAGTTCTTGATGGCCCGTGGTCGACTGCAGCTACACATATTACTCTGGAGCTAATGAGCCTATATCTGCAGCACAAACTAGTATGTGCTTGGGTTTCCCGGGTGAGGGTGCGGTCAAAGTTAACTTTACCTCTACCTTTACAGCTGTACCTCTCATCACACTCTATAGCTGACAAGCTAACGGTTGAACGGATCTTCCCAAAAGTTAATCATTTTTTCCTCATACCATCCCTAACAATTCCTGTAAATTTCATAGGGATCTATCTTTAATTTTTTGAGTTATCTTTTTTGACAACAGACAGACACACAAACTAATGAACTCAACTAAAACATAACCTCCATGGCAGAGGTAATAATTTATCAACCTGGTTGAGTGATCGTTGATCATGAATGTGTCATTAATACTAGTATATCAGCAGCATAGTTTCGGTTGAACTTTGTGGTAGCTATTGCCTCCCCCAAGGAGGTTATGTTTTTGTCGAGTTTGTCTGCTGGTCTTACTAGTTCGTCTGTCACCAAGCTTACTCAAAAACTTAAGGGCGGACTTTTACGAAATTTACAGGGTTTGTTAGGCATGTTAGGAGGAACAGAGGACTGACTTGGTGAAGATTCGTTTATTTGTCTGTCTTCTTTTTCTTCTTCTTGGCGCTGTTACTCAAAAAATTACTGGCGGATTTTCATGAACTTTGCAGGAATTGAAGGATTGGTTGCAAAGAAAGAGTGACCATATTTTGTGATGATACAGTCTGGTTGTGTCTTTGTCTGATAACACTGAGGAACGCTCAAAATGTTGCATTTGAAGAAAGACTTGTTTTTAGTCAATTTAGGGGTGCTGAATTCAAATATGAAGTTGTTTTTTGCGCAAGCTACAGATTTCTTCTCATATTTGATTTTTATTAAGCATGAAAAATCGAGCATTATTATAGAATGTTGCAATGTCAGCCACAAATCAGAATAATTAGGAGGTCAAAAGAAATAAACCAATAAAATTTTATGCTTTATTGTTATCTAATTACACATATAATAACAAGCACTGAATAACCGACAGGCACTGCCCCTTAAACATTGCCATTATGCAAAAAAAAAAAAACACACTTGAGACTGCGTTTGAAACTCTCTAAAAACAGCCGCCATTCAGTTGGATCATGGTGAGGAATACCTAGTTCTTTAAGAAGACCTGGGATATCATGGCAGTAAACTAAATGTCTGTCTTCTGAAAAAAAAGTCACAAAAAGTTGGTCACGCTTTCTGTGATACGACACGTTGACAGAATAATTAAAATGATTTTTGCTTTGTAATCTTGATGCCAAAAGCTCAGCTGCTTTCTTTGAAGGACCTAATCCAGAACTAAGTCAGTCAGTTCAGTCGGGTGAAGCGGCTTGGGCACTAGGCGAAATTCTGCCTCTGAAGAATATACCACGGATTATTCCCACTCAGTTTCTGGTTCATTGGCAGAACTGTCTTCCTCCTTCGTATCATGTCCAATTTTTTTTTTTTTTTTTTGGGGGGGGGGGAATAATGAAAGTAAATTTTTGAAAACCGGAACAGGAACTTCTTCAGAGTGCGGAACGGGCCGGCTAGCTGAGGGAATGTTTGCATATACGATTTTTTGTCTGTTTTTCTTTCTCACATCAGCTGTGTTTACCATGCAGAAAGAACAATCAGTTACATGGTTGGTGGATTCTCTCTAAATCATTGGAACTCCAAAAGGCAGACCAGTGTGTGTCCCTTTGGTCCAGCTTCGGAGCATTTCCTCACAATTGTGGCACACAACATGAAGAGCCCATTTCTTGTCTTGGTCGCCAAGAAAAATTCCAAAATAAGCCTTTTAGGCTCGCTTCACAAACAAGGATATGTTACATCTCTGATGATGGAGTGCGTAGCAACCACAGATGTAACAAAAGGCATCATGCTTGTTTCTACAATGATGTTTGATCTGAAAAAAGAGTGGATATGTTCGTATTTAAACTATTTCAGCTATTTCAAATTGCATAAAAACTAGAGCTTGTAGAAAAAAAGGATTTCAGATTTGAATTCAGCAGCCAAAAATCCTCCAGAAAGAGGTAAAAAATCTAATGCAACAGAAATTAGAAATTTTATCGTTCCCCAGTGTAATTGACTAATGTTTGTCTTAATGTTTGGAGAACATAACTCGAGAAGTTAAGGTCGAATCTCCAAGAAAACTGCAGAAACTGTTATTGCTGTCAAGAGGTGCAAATAACCAAATGTTTGGTGAAGATAGAAAGGAAATCCTAGTTTCAGGACCAGTTTACATTTTTCGTGAAAATTGCCTTAATTAGCAGAGATATGAGCTCTCACAGTACTCTAGTTTCAAAGAAATTTGTTTGGTAAAAAGCGATTGAAGCAAACACTTGCACTTGTTGATAGATGTGAGTCAGCAGCAGTAGCACTAAAAACTTGATAATCTACAGTGCCTAGACATAAGTATTTGCACAACTCTATTTTTATGTGTCTTTAAAAATTCAGGGTCTGCTTTAGAATAATTAAAGCAGGAAGTTTATATAACATATATATAATAGAATATTTAAACAGAACAGTCAAATGTGCACTATTAACAAGAAAAATTAACACAAGCAAAAGTAATGAGGGACAAAAGTATTTGACCAAAAAATTATGACATTAGTACTTGGTGGCGTGACCTTTATTGACAATAACAGCATGGAGACGATTGTTATAGCTGGAAATTGACTTTTCACATTCACTTGAGGGTATTTTTTCCATTCTTCCATGCAGATAACCTTTAATTCAGTATGGTTTTTTGGGACACCGTTTGTGGACACCAGATTTAAAAAGACGCCACAAATTTTCTATTGGATTAAGGTCCGGTCATTGGCTAGGCCATGGAAGAACATTTATTTTCTTCTTTGAAACCATTCTTTCGTGAAATTCGCAGTATGCTTGGGGTCGTTGTCTTGTTGGAAGGTCCTCCTGGCTGTCCGTAGAATTTTTTGGCACCTGGAAGCATCTTCTTCTCTAATATCTCCCTGTACATGAAACTATTCATCTTACCATCAATGATATTAAGATCCCAACACCATGGGCAGTAAAGCAACCCCACACCATGATGCTCCCCCTCCATGCTTCACGGCGGGGATGGTGTTCTTGGGGTCATAGGCAGTACCACGTTTCCTCCATACATACCGAGCTTCGTTTCGGCCAAAAAGTTCTATTTTAGTTTCGTCAGACCATATAACCTCTTCCCATAACTCATTTCCTTTATCCAGGTGGTCTTTGGCAAATGTTCAAGCGGCGCTTGACATGTTTTGCTGTAAGAAAAGGAATTTTGCGAGGAGTGTAAGAATGAAGACCAGTACAGTTCAATTCCCTAACAATAGTTTTCTTGCTGACATGCAGTCCCTGAGACGCCAGTTCACTCTGAGGGTCAGCACGAGTTGTTATGGGGTCATTAGTGACCTTACGTTGCATGTAGCGCCGACGACAATGCATGATCTTACGCGGAGCTCCAGCTCTTGGCAGGTTGGAAACCGCCCCAGTCACTTGATGCTCGCGGACTATTGCTCCAACCCTTGAAATAGGAACATTGACCCGTTCTGCTATTACTCTATAAGTTAATCCCTCACGACGAAGTTGAGTTATCCGTTTACGAGTAGCTTCAGGGATTTCTTTAACCTTGGGCATTGAAGTGAGAGTGTGCGCGACTTCAACGAGGTCCAGAGAGGTAATGATTGCGCCGGCTGTGGTTTGTTTGCATTGCATTTGTTTCGAGACGTTTCGTGAACGTTCTAGAATAATTTTCAAACTAATTTATTCAAATAATACTAATAAGTATCAAAGATTCAACATCATATTTATTTTGTTCAAATACTTCTGTCCCTCATTACTTGAACTTGTGTTAAAATTTTTTGTTATAAGTGCACATTTGACTGTTCTGTTTAAATATTCTATTATAGATATGTTATATAAACTTCCTGTATTAATTATCCTAAAGCAGACCCTGAATTTTTAAAAATACATTAAAAATAGAGTTGTGCAAATACCTATGTCTAGGCACCGTATATTCATCGGCATCGGAAGTACAACCGATGACGATGCCCATCGTATGCCATCGCCGATGGCTTATTCAGCCATTTCATCGGACTATTTCTTCTTCATAACACCATCGCCGATGGAGAAAATGGCCATCGCCGATTGTTTGATGCGATTTCCATCGGACCATCGCTATCGCCGATGGATTTTTGCGATGTTCCATCGTCACTTCTTAGTTTTTCCGATGGCGACGGTCTACACACCAACGGCATCGTATAATCGGGGAAGGCCATCGTGCCAGGCTCTGCTTATTATCACCCTGAAAACTATACTTTTAGACATAAAGTTTTCTCGGGAAATTTATCAAGAAACTGATTATATACACTTATTCTCATGTCATATATAAGTAACACTCAAATTTTCATTGAAAAAGAAAGGATGACATAATTAAAAAGTTATTCGCATTTTTAGGGAATTCTTATACTTATTGCCCCCAATTTATTTTCTTAACCTATAGTGGTGATAATCCAAGCTCACTTTTAATTGAATACACTTCCGACTTGGTGGTGCGTCCCACTGCGCTAGAGTTATTCATATTCCGTGCCACGCTATTAACGAAATTGAATTTTTGGAAATATTCATTAAACTTGCCAATTGTTATTAAAATTGTATAACTAGCAAATCAAAACTGTGTAAATTTCAAACAAAAACCATAAGTCTATAATAAATATTGGTAGTGTATTTATATTAGCTGCTTTTCACACGTGCCTAATCATTAACGAGATCAATGAAAAATCATTAGGGTAACGTGTGGCAGCGCGTATGTGAGCAAAGCGCATTTTCATGATAGCAAGTATTAGTGCGTTCATAGCCACGTGTCGCGTTATGCAACGGTCCGGGAACCCACTGCGCACCACTGTGTGGAAGGGTATAGTTGCGTGAAATTGTTGAGGCAAGCTATGACCGTATACATGGTTCTACGTGCAAAAAGTACTCTTGTGCCATTCACAATATTTCTGTAAAGTAGGAAATAGCTACTTTGAATCGTTATCTCATGAAAAATTATGAAGTATATGTTTTCTGCTACATATGCAACATATCCTGGATTCTTGAACTTGACCTTACAGGGTTGTGATTATTTTGATGGAGTCATGTGATTCTGAGTAAAGCGCTTGTAATACATTGGGGCAAAGCGCCGTCAAAGAAAGCAACCAAGTTAAGATAACGAGTAACAAATGAAGTTATATTTTCTATCGTTCCCAATCGTTGCTGCACAAGTTCAAGTTTCAAATATAAATTCGTGTAGCCAAGAAACTCTGATAGCGTTTAATTACCATTCTCTAATGCAAAATATGCGTAAAACTTACTTTTTACATACATATGTGTATATAAATATAACCTTTTTTTCACATCTATAGAATATTATTAATTTCTAAATATACATATTCTGGTATACTTTTTTTGCCATTTCGAACATCAGCGTCCTTTAAGCCGTTCTTGCCTAAGGGAGGGGGGGGGACACGTGCCCCCTGTGTCCCCCCTCCCTTGCGTACGCCAGTAACTGACACAGAACTTCACAGTTTATAGTTTTCTATCATTTCAGCTATTTCTAGGGTAGTTTTACCTTTACCCAATACAGTAGTTACAGTACTCTTCTCAGAATCGGTTAAACACATTTACGACCCATAGTAATCTCTAGTAAGAGCACCTCGTTGTTAATTTCGTACAGCAGAAACAGCCTGATTTGTCCAACTAGCTATGGCGTCAAGTTGTTTACGTTGCGCAGACCTCGTCAATTTTTCAACAGTATACAGTATATGCGTCGGTCAGTACTGCGATGTAGGAGCGTGCCCGGCCTGCTTACGTTTGAACGAGTCTCCCGTTTTGTGACGTCACTTTAGTATGTGGCAACATTGCCACTTTGAGATGGGCAGCGGTCCTGGACGGCTGTAGAGTTGCTGTGGTTAACACAATATTACTGAGTTTATCTTAAAACTAGGGGCTTTGTGAATTTCTTTTGCACGAAACTGATAGTGAAATGCTTCGACCAGAACGATAGTTGATTAAATGTTCCGGTTGAAATTTTAGCCAATAGTGAAATATCGATGACTTCGTTCGTTTGTGAAATTGTTTATTATCTAGGACCCTTTCCGCATGTGCCCGGCCTTTGCAACGAGCGGCCTCTTTTATGGGGCAAGGCGAGCGTGGTTTCGAGGCATTTGATATTTCGGGCACCACGTACCCAAGGGTCCCAAGTGTCTTTTTCGGCGGGAGATGTTGCAGCTTGCCGTAGTTCCTGCTAACAAGGTTAGTTTTGTAAGGTTAGGTAGGCTCCATACTTCTCCCTTTTTGTTCCGTGGGGTGGGCTGTCGATCGATATAGCCGACCTAGTGCGCGGGACAACTCTGCTCTCTCTCGTGTGGAAGGCCACTAGGGGAGCCGTCCACTCGTGTTTTACCCTATTCCTTACGCCTCCTTTTCTCGCCAGTAGTAGCACCCTAGCTCCGGCAGGGATGCCGAGATAAGATATTCCTACGGATAAAAAGCGTAGTATTACCTCTGGTTGGGTTTTACTCAGACACGCCTCGCTGTGCCTGGGGTGCTTGAACGCGGAGTCTGATAATGGTAATAATGATTCGGGGAGTTTGCAAGGGCAAATCCTTAATTAGGCCTTCAATTTATCGTTCCTTGCGACAATGTAACATCCAGGAATTTGCCATGAGAGTTTTCCCTTCTTTCTTTGTGCTCGTTCCATTATTCATTTTTGTGTTTTATTCCCATTCTTAATTGACTACGTTAATTTTCCCTAGGTAAGTTCTTCCCTGCATTTCCTTAGGTAGTTTCTTTCCTGAATTTCCTGAGGTTATTTGTCTCTCCGGTCAATTCTATCCGGTTATGCCCTTCATTCTTCATACCTCTTCGTTCCCGTTCCTCCTCTTGTTCCTTCTTTTTTGCTCCAAACTCCTCTTCCCTTAACTGCTTAGTTAGTTGAGCCGTTGGAGGCAATTCCGGGTTACTGTCCTTACTTCTTCCGTACCTTATATGTTTCCTTCTCTTCTGTTCGTTCATTCTGTCGTTTATTGATTTCAATTATTACCATTGCCCACATCTTTCCGCTTACTCTTTAGTTAATTTCTCCCATTTTTTATGCTGTGGGAGCAGCGCCCCAGGGGACCCGGTAGGCTACCTTAACC
>LQNS02000141.1:5623168-5639370 GCA_001587735.2 Parhyale hawaiensis | reverse complement strand
GTTTTCTCCACCCGCTGGGTTGGTTGCGTGGGGGTTTGTTAACCTCATGGAGTTTCTCCGTTCCTACGTCGCCAGCCTGGTGTGATTTAATAATAATAATAATAATAATTCTGTTAAAAGGAGCAAAGTTAGATAGACACTTCGAGGTCAGAGTTGCTGGATTCCAACAGAATCAGCTATTCAACACCAACCAAAAACAACTCTATGAAACCCTTAGAGCAGAAGTCACGAGCTCTGGCTCATCCATTGGAGAAGAGAGCATCCGATTCTTGTGTGACATCTGAAACAAAAAGGTACGCCGCAACAATGAAGCAGAATTGCTCCACGACGTCAAGGAGAAGAGCGTCTTAGCAGATCCAGACCTTACCATCACCAGTCACCATCTCAAAAAGCAGTTGAGTAAGACCAAAAACTGGAAAGCACCCGGACCAGATATGGTGCAAGGCTACTGGATCAAAATTTCCTCGTTACTACACCCCAGAAATGCTGCACCGCTCGACGAATGCTTGCAACGCGGAACCGTGCCCACCTGGATGACTACTGGGAAGATGGTGCTCATCCAGAAGGACAAATCAAAGGGCACGGAATTCAGTAACTACTGCCCTATAACGTGCCTCCATCTCGTGTGGACGGCAATGTCGGGCATAATCTACGAGCGAGTCTAACAACACATAGACTCAAAGAAGCTCTTACCCGTCGAACAAAAAGGCTGCCGCAGGAATACCAGGGGCACGAAAGACCACTTGCTCGTCGACAAGCTCGTGACAAAAGACGCCAGGGGCAAAAAGAAAAGCTAAGCATGCTTGAGTTGACTGCAAAAAAGCCTTCGACATGGTCTCTCACTCCTGGATTCTGGAATACATAAAAAATCCACGGCATTGCCGGCAAGATCCGCAGCCAGGGCGATGCCCTATCTCTACTGCTACTTGTCCTGACCATCATCCTCCTCTCCTGAACAAGGCCGGCAATGGCTACAACTACAGCCGTACCATGAAGCTCAACCGTCTGCTATACATGGATGATCTGAAACACTATGCTAAATCAAAGTATCAGGTAGAGCAACTCTTCACTATAGTCCGTCAATACTCTCAAAACATCAAAATGCTGTTCGGTGTTAGCAAATGCGGCGTCCTTAACATCGAAAGAGGAGAGGTTACTGCCTTCGAGGGAAGTTACCATCAAAGACATTGAGGAGACAGGTTACAAGGAAGGAGTACCTCACCCGACTCCGGCTCATCCTGAAATCACACTTTAAGGGGGGCAACACCATCTAGGCCATTATCACTTCTGCCGTCCCCATCGTCCGTTACACTGCTGGCATTATCAACTAGACCAAGAAAAACAGCACCGACATGGACATCAAGACTCGAAAGCTCATGAACATATATTGATCACTGCACCCAAGATCGTGCGTAGACAGACTTTACCTCAACAGAAGAGAGGGGGGCCGTGGCCTCATCAGCACGCTTCAGAGAGAGCGACAACCCGTGAGCATGATGCTTAATCGAGGCGAAGTTGCTGAAAGAGACCGAAACGGCTGACCAGTTTAAACAGCGGCGACGCCTCGATCGGACTAACAAATGGAGGAGCATGAAGATGTCCGGCCAGTACCTCGAAGCTGTTCAGGACAAAGATTCCCCGACTCGTGGACTTGGCTCCTGAGGGATGAGCTGAAACGGGAAACAGAAGGCACAATCCTGGCAACCCAAGAGCAAGCCCTCAGAACCAGAGACATCCAAAACAAGATCGACTGGAGAAACTTGCCTACTACCTGTGGAGTTTATAAGACCTCGGACGAAACCATCAACCACGCGATAAGTGAATGCGGAGTGCTGGCGCAAAAGGAGTACAAGCGCAGACACGTCAAAGTTTCTTGACCCTTCCAATGGACCCTCCTGCGGATCCATAATTTCCCGGTCAGTGAGAGACGAAACGAGCACGAACTCGCGCTAGTGGTTAAGAATGAAGCCGTGCAAATCTACTGGGATAAAAGGATGGAAACTGACCGAGAGCTCTACGCCAACTAACCGGATATCGTCGTAAAAGATAAACAGGAGAAGCCTGCCGAATTGATCGACGTTTCAATCCCCTTCGACTCCAGAATCGTGGACAAGGAAACGCGGAAGAAGGAAAAGTACCGTGACCTTGCCATCGAACTTCAGCGGCTGGCAAATGAAGGTGGACGTTGTCCCAAGGGTCATGGGCGCTCTGGGGCAATGTTTAAGAATCTCTAAACTTCTCTGCTAGAGCTAAAATGAGTCCATCTCCAACCAGGAACCCAGGAACCCTCCAGAAAAGCGCTCTGCTTGGGACAGCGCACATCATTCGCAAATTGCTCTGAGCCTTAGGCTGCCGGATGCAACAGTAGGGGGATATGGGCTGTAGGGAACTCTTAAGTTCCCTACACCCCGGGTTCCTCGTGCGGAGCTCAGGCTCTAACCCGGGCGCTGTTTGGAATTTCTAACCCGGGTGCTGTTCAGGACCACGATCTCGGGAGAGTAGCAGACCGGCTGACCTTGAGTGACGGAGGTACCGGTTTTACTATTTAAATCTTCATATGCATTTCATTGCTTTTGTTATGAGATATATACGTATTTTTATTTATTGGATATTTTTATTATTTTTTATATAATGGCCGTGTCTTACAATGCAACGGAACCAGCCACCACAGCCTGATGCAGTAAAGGTTGCGAATTCCGATCCTCGGCACGGCTTAGCTAGTTGAAGTTTTGTATTTTCTTTTCAATATCTCAATTTCAAGGTGAAACTTTTCGTATTTGATGCATTTTGTAGTTATTTATGAACAAAGTATTATTTTAGAAATATTTGTCATTGGTAACGTGGTTCTTAGCCTTAACTTGCACCGTATGGTATCCATTTTTCAGATCTCTTCTTCAGGAAATTCGACATTTATGTTAGGACGTGGTTTTAGGTAACTGATGATTTTTTTTGATATTTTACTATGAAATACGGGTATTCATATGGATTTTAGTGATTTATTTATACACTAAATTTTATCTGAAGGACTTTTGTCACTGGGAGCATAGGGCTTACCCTTCACCCTCACACCCCTCAGGATATAAGTATTCCAGGTTTCCACACCACTTAGTCCATGGACTACTTAATATACGGACTAACACATTGCCTTGCGTCTGAAAAATACCAGACGCTGCTTGCAGAATTAATTTAGGCCAAGTGAATAAAAATTACTTGTGGTAGCCAAGATACCGGTACGTCATGTGACAGAATTTGAGCGTCTCGCAACCAGACGCTCACTTGGTAGCCAAGATACCGGACAGGATATAAGAGCCTTCGCAACGAGAATATTTCAGTCTATTTATTGATGTTAGTTGGATTAACAAGTGAAAAGAAATACAGGAAACCAGAAAAGTTATCATGGTGAATAAGTGCGGCGTCCCTGGATGCCTGACTAACCACGCTACTGGAGAAAAAGGAACTGTCTTCGAGCTGCCAAGAGACCAAAATCTACAGCGAAAGAGGCTTTGTTTTCTAAATCGTGAAGACCTTGATTCTCAGAAGCTTGTATTTGTCTGCTACAAACACTTTGCAAATCATTTCGTGCCGAAAAATAATCACAGGTATCGTTTGATTAGCAGCATGGATCTATTTCCTACCATTCTTCCCAACTCTCAATTGATGAGTAGTATTTCTCAAACAGAACGTGAACTAAACAATTGCAAAAGTCCGTGAAAACCACCCACTGTGAGAGTGTTCCAACTAGATGAAATCCAAAAATTCAAGGAAATAGACACCATTCGAAGCACGGATAATATCGACGCAGCCTGCATCAAATCTTTGGGCGAAGGCTTCACCTCCGTTAACAAAGATGGTCACCGGATAATCTACAAACTTGAAACTAATCAGTCCAACGTCCCTGGGGTGACACACTGTATTGACGTGGCCAACGACCTACAAGTGAAGCTGTACCATAAGAATGTTCCAGTGCCATTACCCGAATGGTTCAGACAGGGAAGAAACACGTTCCTCACTACTAAATCAATGATAGTCAACTTCGTAGCATATCTCAATGAAAAGTCAACAGAACAGCACGCAATCCTGGATGAAGTTAATAGCTTGAAGTACCAAATACAGCTAACATATTCATATAATATGTTCCTCTTTGCACTTGAGCTGCGCGACATATCGGTGCAGGCATACAAGATGTCGAGGGAGGAGAAGATGCTGCCATCGTTGACATTCCTCTGGAATTTTACCCGTGGTGAGTACCTTCATTGAAAATTAATTTTACAGTTTATCTTCTTAAATGGGATTTAGTGTTACTGCGTAACCCACGCAATCGTGGAAATCATATGCAATCATACATTCTGCATTTGTAATCTTGTGGTTAGAATAGTGTTCTTCACATTACATCTACCAGTAGTCCATACATTCATGGACTACTTAATTGCATTAAGTAGTCCATGATGCATCTACAATGGAACTATTGCTCAGATGCTCATTACCTGGCTGATGCAAAATATTCCTCCTCTTTTAGGGGCCACGTAGTTTTGAGGATAGTTTTTTTTGTTTACCATCATTTATCGAGACCTTTGTAATTGGGGTTTCGATAATGGGAAAATCTAGTTTTATACAGTTGCAATTACACTAGCGGGCAAAATAATAGAACGATTTTCATTATTTGAAAATAAAGTTTAACCATGTAGAGTAGGTTAATGAATCTTTTGATGGGTCCTTAAGGAATGTTTTTAACATATTTCTACAAAATATCAGGACAAACATAACTATATTTAATACATTAGAGCAATCTAACAAAGAATAACAAAAATTGAACAGTGCAAAATAAGAGAACGATCGTCTCTAAAGCATTTTCACATTTACCCCAGTCATCTGGTTAAGCTCAGGTCCTCAGGAATGACTCTGTCGGCCTTATCAAGAGAAGTAAACCGATCCAAGAGCGTTGTTTCTCGTGCTTTGAAGCTCTGTGATGAAAAGAAACAGCTGGAATCACCGGTATCTGCAGGTCGCCCTCGAAAAACCACCGTACGAGTTGATAGGATTATGAAACGCTAAGCCCAGAAGGATCCTTTCGAAACTGCAGCGGGAATTTCCAGAAAGCTGAATGTCAAAAACAACATAGAAGTGTCTCGCTATACAGTTTCTCGTCGCCTCAATGCATGTGGGTTAAAGACACGCAGTCCTGCCACTAAACCACCTATCAGTAAGAAGAATAAGAAAGCAAGACTTGAATATGCGGAAAGGCACATCGTTTGGAGAGATGGAGATTGATGGCAGACGGTATGTTAGACGTGCAACAGGCGACAGGCTGAACCCGAAATGTGTCAAAACATCTGTAAAGCATGGGAGAGGTAGCGTAATGGTGTGGGGCAACAAAAGTAGACTTCCTCAACCTGGCAACCACCGGTAATTTCTTTGAGTCAATGCTAATGTGTATCTCAATCTTGTACAGCAATATGTTATCCCATCTCTACGATCATCACCAAACCAACTAGCAATTTTTATGCAGGACAATGCCCCGTGCCATACTGCAAAGAAAGTGAAGGAATATTAGCGGAAAAGAATATCGAATTCATGAAGTGGCCTACCCAAAGCTTGGACCATAATCGTATTGAAAATTTATGGAAAATTATAGCTGACAATGTAAGAGAACGACAACCATCAACAGTAAAGGATCTGTGGACTAAAATTGAAGAGGAATGAAAAAAATAACTCCAGAGTTTTATGAGAAACTTGTGATGTCGTGTAATCGTCGCTGTGCTAAAGTTATTGAAAATGAAGGTTTTAGTACTCCATACTAATTGTTCTAAACCTAAAATTGACCATTGTTCCGTGTTATTTGTTTGTAAAATTGTATTTAGAGACGATCGTTCTCTTATTTTGCACTGTTTAATATTTGTTATTGTTTGTTAGATTGCTCTAATGTATTAAATATATTTATGTTTGTCCTGATATTTTGTAGAAATATGTTAAATACATTCCTTAGGGCCTAATCAAAAGATTCATTAACCTACTCTACGTGGTTAACCTTTATTTTCAAAAAATGAAAATCGTTCTCTTATTTTGCCCGCTAGTGTATCTCATAACAACAAAAGTAATGAAATGCATATGAACATTGAAATTCTAAAACTGGTAACTGCGTCACTCAAGGTCAGCCGGTCTGCTGTTCTCCCGAGATCGAGGTCCTGAAAAGCGCACGGGTTAGGAGTTCCAAACAGCGCCCGGGCTAGAGCCTGAGCTCCACACGGGGAACCCGGGGGTGTAGGGAACTTAAGAGTTTCCCACAGCTCCTCTCCCCATGCTTGCAACCCGGCGCCAGAGCGTAGCGCTGAACATCTCTCAACCGATCCTAATTTGGGTCGTGAAATCTCTCCGATAATAATATAACTTGCAAGTAAAATTAAGGGTTCCAAAAACAAATTAATAAATGGACCGAGTATGTGTCGCTTGAAAAAATTTAACTCACAATTAAGAAAAAATATTGAAAAGAAGTGCAATTTAATTTTCTTTAAGGGAAAGTATTGTTGGTTTTGATTTTCAAATTAGAAAATGTGTGACAGCGCACTTTTTCAGAAAAACGCGAGAAAAATAAAATTTTTAGTTCATTTAAATTCACAAAAACTATGTTGAAAATCAAAATCTCCAATAGTTTCCCCTATAGAAGACAATCAAATTGCACTTCAGCTGATAGCAACTATCTGTAGCTCAAAAACTGTAGGAGGAGATGCGTTTTTCCCAGCTCCCTTTTGCCCCGTTTTCTCTGAATAACTCGTTTTCTATTGCGAAAATAAAGAAAACTACATAAGTAAAAACAATCCTCTTTCTATTTTACATATCCGTACCAAGTTTCATTCAAATCGGTCCAGAAATCAGAAACTTTTCATTTTCGCCCGAACGCTCACCTCAAGAACGTTTGATTTTACTTCCTAACCTTGGGGTAAAGATGTGTACTATCTCTCCTCAAAGTTCTTATCCCCAAGATAATCATTCTTTTGTTTCATTAGTGTACTCAACTATGCAAATTAAATTATTAAGGGGGATCGACCTGCTTCAGAATGACCATAAATAAAAAAATCTTTGTCATTTATATTCGCCTAAGATACACCTATATATGTGTGTGGAATATGACGTAAAAATATTAGAGTAGCGTATTGCTTGAAACTCACACAGCGGGGGAGGGGGAAGAGGAGAGGTAGTGAGACTGTGGCAGAAATCTATAATTTTTCAGGCTCTTCCGAAAACATATCTTTTTGGGTTCTTGACTAAGTGCCCCCACGTCTTTTTTTATGCAGAAAGACGAGATAAGCTCATGTAAAAAAAGAAGTGTTGCTCTACAAGCAAACAAAAAGCTTCATTAAATATGTAAATTGGAAAAAATGCATAGCTGAATCATAAAAAATAACTATTTAAAAAATCAAGCATTACTTCAAAATGAAACTTTCAATCTCAAATATGCTTCTGTTAGCATGTAGAGCACAGTTTTTCTATCAAATGAGCCCTCTCTCGGCTGTCTACGTGAAAACGGGACGGAGGAGTATATATCAACAAAATTTAGCCTATAACTTTTGTCACGTTTTCTATGTCCATATTCATCCCGAACAATTCCTCTTTCTTTGCTCGTGTTCTACGTATATGCATGCAAAGTATTCGGTCTCTCAGATCATCAATGAAAACGTTATTACTGATCAGGTCGACCCTCTTAAATCATAGGTGGTGCTGACAGTGACATTTGACCCGTTCTGAAATGGACTTAGTACAGGATTTGAAACTTAAGAATGAATGATCTGTTCTCGGGGCACTTCAATGAATGTTTTGGCGTAAGTTTCGTTGACGTACTCAATTATGCTAATTAAAGTGCTAATTAGAACTAATTTAGGTTCGTCTGAAATTGAATACGTACAGGCGCTGAAACTTAAGAACGGTCGATTTTGAATCTTAACCCCAAGATGTACATTTAATGTTGGTTTCGTTGGTGTACTCAAATTTGCCAATTAAACTTGAATTTTCGATTTTTTGGGATGGTCCCATTGGGAGTGGTACAGGATCCGAAACTTAAGAACGGCCATTAGAGGGTCCAGGGGCCTATCCCATCATACTTTCAGTCTCAAACCTTTTTTTGTACTCGCAATGCTAAACAAATCTCCATGGGCACCCGACTTAATGCCTACAGGGATGCAAGTCGCTCTGCGGGCGACACAGAATGTCAGTGTTGCGCAGGTATCAATAGTATTCCTAATGTATTTATAATATTATTTCCACCACAACGGGTTGCTGTTTGATGTTTGGCTTGTTTTTAACATGGAAAAAATGACTTCTTGAAGCTTCTACATTTTCTTAGAGATCGAGAGACGCGAAAAAAATGGTTTTTAGGCAGAAAAAGAATATACTAAGTTTTTGCTGTCACCGGTAATATCCACTTTATTCCAAGCATCTTTTGCACCAGCAAAATGATAAAATAATACGTACTAATTATGACTGATTCATTTTCCTTCAAAATATGCAAAACTAACCACAGACAGCAGTAATTCATATTCAAGAAATTTTGAAAATCTTTCTAGTTAAGTTGTGTGCGCTTGTCTAGAAAAGTTGGCCCCAAAATTGCGTTTCTCTGACATAAACTTGACAGAAAATGGTATCAACGAGGAAACTGTTTAATTAGTAAGAGACATATGCAGCTATTTTTTTTTTTTTTTGCTATAAGCTATATTGTTCCGCGGTAATTTTTGACGGCGGAGTGCACTAATATGCAAAATGAAAATGTGATGATTAGAGACCGGATTGTATGCCCTTAAAAATATGCCTTTTATGCCTTAGGAATATGGGTTAGATGCCCTTATAATATACAAGCTTTGCCCTAAAAATATGCCTTTATGCTCTAAAAATATGGGTGTTATGAACTTGTCAGTTGCTATTATGCCTCTATGCTTGCTATTTAGGTCCCTATGTCGCAAGATATCACATTAGGAAATTTAATCATAATTCAAAGTATCTATGAAGTTAACCAATTTGGATTTTTTTGGATTTCATAGCGTTACTTGTGTACATTTCTTCTGTCGTTTTGAATTTTATTGTTAATTTTATTGAATAATACCGTACATCTCTGGAGGGGGCGTCGTGGTCTTATGTAAGCTCTACCACAAAGTGCGAACTAAAAACAAATTAAGGAGCCATGAAGTTATCAAGCATTACCAGGCTTTGCAAAAGTCTTGACCTGTTTTGTATTTTCTAAGTGTGAAGTCATTTCAAAGACTTGATGAAATTCATTGACAATGACTCATTGCTAAACTATTTCAGATTATATAATAACTGGTAACAGTGCTCATTTTTATACGTTGTTAGTAATGGAAACAAAAAGGATAAAGACAGCAGCTTTCCTTCGCACAGGTCACCAAAAGGCGGACATTGTTAGGTTGCAAAATGTCAGTTTGTCAACGGTGGAACGGGTCGAAAAACGCCTTAAGAATAATGAAAGCCTCAAAGATCGACCACGTTCAGGCAGACCACAAGTTATTCAACAGAAAAATGTTCAAAGGGCCTTTGAAAATGATCCGAAACTCAAAATAACTGAATTTGCGAAAAAGAAGATTTCTCTGTCAACCGTGCCAAGAGCTGCAAAGAGTGAAGGTGGAAAGAGCTTAAAGCGTCAGAAAAGACCGCTGCTAACTGCTGGCATGATTAACAAGCACCAAGAGTGATGTTCCCGCCTTCTTCACGACCTGAAAAGTCATGGAAATCGAGTCATCATTTTCTCAGATGAGAAGACTTTCACCGTGGATCCTGTCTTCAACCAACAGAACGATCGAGTTGTGAGCTTTGGTCAAGACATCTCTGATGTTCGTTATGTCTCCACAACAAAGTATCTGGCCTCTGTGATAATGTTTGGCGTTGTGGCCTCCATTGGAAAAAAGATGCCTCCAGTGTGGTTCAAGGGCGGCTACAGGTTGACAGGGACTGAATACAGGGATATCATGGCAACAAAAGTTCTTCCTTGAATCAGAAAAATCGTCAAAGATGGAGATTACGTGTTTCAGTAAGATGGTGCAACAGGGCACACGTCGAAAACCGTCCAAAACTGGATGAGCCAAAACATGACTTTCTGGCCCAAAGACTTCTGGCCCCCACAGTCGCCTGATCTCAATCCTCTGGATTCCAAACATCTTTTGCACCAGCAAAATGATAAAATAATACGTACTAATTATGAGTAATTTATTTTAGTTCCAAATATTCATAACTAACCACCGACAGCGGTAATTTATCTTTAAGAAGTTATGAAAATCTTTCTAGTTAGTTTGTGAGCGCTTGTCTAGAAAAGTTGACCCCAAAATTGCGTTTCTCTGACAAAAACTTGACAGAAAAAGGCATCAACGACGAGGAAACTATTTAATTAGTGAGAGACATATGCAGCTGTAGTTGTTTTGCTGTAAGCTATATTGTTCCGAGATAATTTTTGACGGCGGAGTGCACTAATATGCCAAATGAAAATGTAATGTTTAGAGACCGGATTTTATGCCCTTAAAAATATGCCTTTTATACCTGAAAAATATGCCTTTCATGCCTGAAAGATATGCCTTTTATGCCTGAAAAATATGTCTTTTATGCCTTAAGAATATGGGTTAGATGCCCTTATACTATACCAGTTATGCCCTAAAAATATGCCTTAATGCCCTAAAAATACGGGTGTTATGAACTTGTCAGTTGCCATTATGCCTTTATGCTTGCTATTTAGGTCCCTATGTCCTAACCGTATCAGGCGCCTGAAGATCACAGCAAGCTTGGGGCAAGAACGTCAGCCAACTGCTTATAAAACAGAGGAAACATGCCCACCGGATACACACCTCCATACGGATCTAAGCCCTCAAGCAGCACCTTGACTGTAGCAGATCTGAACGCGTTTCTCCAGTTCGCTCCAAGTCCCACCGTAGGTACTCCGTTTCGTTATTTTAGTGACGAGACGAAGGGCAGCTTCACTCGGCTGTCTTCGAGGCGGGAACGGTTCCCTAGTCATTATTACGGGGGTGGTACTGGTACAAGGGGCGGCAACGAAGCTTCAGTACCGAACACTGAACCCTTTAGCTCATTCCACCAACGATGTGGATGGTCAATACTCAGCAGAGACTCTCTGGAACGCTGCCTCAGACGCTGCTGAGCCTCCCCATACACACGCTTAGCCTCGGCCCTACGATTAACATAGGTCTACCACAACGTGCGGTCATGCGAACGCCGCCATGCCTGATAAGCCGCCTGTTTAGCCTCGAACGCTAACCGACACTGGTCGTCAAACCCCGGCTAATCCCGAGACCTCACAGGAATAGTCCTCTTAGGGACAAACATACTTCAGCAATTGCAGCAGCAGTAACTGCACATCCTTCCAATAAGGTTCTATGCTATCAATGGCCGTCTCTCTGTGCCGGCGAGTTTCTCCTCCCAAGACATTTTCGATCTTTTCTCGCTCGACGGCGCTCAGGCCACTATTCGGTCTTAGCGGACTATTATAAGTCTTGCGTGGAACTGATTGATGATCATTCTTATCGGCTCAGTGAACTGGGTGAACAGACTGTTAGTCACCTTTCTCATTTCTAAGTCACCCCACTGATATCTCGGCTAGTAGTCTTCGGCTGGGCTTACATGCGGCTTGGCGTTTCCTTGCGTCTGTTCCTCTCTTCGACTTTCTCCCCCTCTGCTCAGGCTCCTCCGGAGCTACGTTCCCGAGCTTGCACTGGCGGACCCAGACGATGGCAATGAATAACAAAATGGTTGACTACAGTGATTACATTATTAATTGCCTAGTGGCCGACTCTGATCCCCTGCAATAGAAGCTAGAAGCAAAGCATACAATTACCTTCATTCATAAATCTATTAAATTTTCTACTTACTTTCTGAATTCTTCCCTTTGATGTACTTGTCTAGTTTTGCATCGCACTCCGTGCTGTACGGATCCTTAGCGTGGCAACAGATCATGATTCCGGTTACTGCGGAGAAGTCTACATTCTGAAATAAAAAGTACCCGAGTAGTGAGTCGCATTTATAGTGAATCGAATTGCACTTCGATTTGAGTCAAGATTATCATTCCACTAAATTAGTTTTTTGCATTAGCTATGTAGGTGAACAAACAGGGAACACACACAACCGAAATAAAAAGAACTTCAAATATTTTGTTACTAAATCATCATAAATTCTAATTTATAGTCCAACTCTCCTGTAATGCACTCTGTAGGCGCCAATCCTACCTGGCATCGCAGCCAGTTTTGGGTACTAACCGATATTACCAAGGTAACTTACTGAGCTTCTGTCAAACTAGTACGCCTCGTGGCGTAAAACCATCACCTGGGATGGGGGGAAAATTGATCGAAGTCATTTTTAATAGCCAGCTAATCCTAGTTTCTCATATGAATGCTTTGCCCAACAAAGTTTAGGAACAGCCCTCCCCCGGTAGGACGGTAATATCTCTTGATAATAACATAGGGAAAAACAAAACGTCTCGTGGCGTAAGAAAATCTGCCGCGATTGACGCAATATTCCTTGGTCACTGCTCCATAAGCTTAGAATGGGCGAACCCAATTTACCTCACCCCTACGGCTTCTTGCCCATCCTGGACTCCCTAAGGGGAGACCTTCCAAATCGACCTTTTAAGTACCGTAAAACTGGATGACTTCGGACGCCGGGGGGAGGGGGACTTTGAACAAAAACAGGTAAAAAGGAACTTACTGCAGTGACAGGAAAAAAAGTATCAAAAGTTGGAAGGAACTTCTACAGTGTAATAAAGGTTGGTATCTCTGTAGTATATCACTAGGCCCACACTCAAACTCCACTAGTATAAACACAGAAAGGAATAAGTTTTGTAAATAAAACAAACAAAAATCTCCTAGCAAACAAAACGTAATCCTTTCCGTGTTTATGCTAGTCGAGTTTGAGTGTAGGCCTAGTGACATACTACAGAGATACCAACCTTAATCACACTGTAGAAAATTTCCTTCTAACTTTTGATACTTTTCCTGCCACTACAGTAAGCTCCTTTTTAGCTGTTTTTACCCGAAGTTACCCCCGGCGTCCGAAATCTCCCAATTTTACGGTGTTCATTAAACTTTCTGTAACTTGTACACAGCGCACAATGCATCACACTACCCAGTTAGCAATCATATATTATATTAATATTGTTGTAACGTTGGAATATTATTTTCGTATTATATTTATATTATCTCTTGTATGTTATTATCATGTTATTTTGAGATTACAGCGTAATATTTCTTTTTTGTGTTTATATCTTATAGTATGATAGTATTATAAAAATGTTACTGATCAATATTATCTCCTAACATTATCTCCTAACGTTCTTAAACCACCATTCTATCATATAACGATGCTGTCTACCGCAAATGCCTTAATTACAGACCGATCCAGGGGTAGCGAAAGTGCATTTGGGCTAGACGCGTACATCTTCAGAAATATGTTTGCATATTTTAACCCATATTCTACTCAAGCGATGGAAATTGGTTTTGTTACATTTAATTACTATTGCTTAATCAGTACAAAACCTTAAAACCTGTCGTCCCGCCGCGCCAGGTGTCCACTCACCATCCGACATTAGTCGTCCTTCACGCCGCTCCGTACCACCCCTAGCGGCACTCGATAAGCCTAGGAGTCGCACCGCGCACGCCTGTAACTTGGTTGAGTCACCGCTTGAATTCGTGTTTCACACTTATGTTATTTTCTAATGTTGTCCACTGTATACGAGATATAAATGTTCGAATGTGTAATTGTAACTAGTATCACACGAAGTGTATACCTGTATATGTGCAAACCTACTGTAATGTATAGAATTAAGTAAATATCATGAATCTGATCATCCGTTGTTTGAAATGTATGGCAGATTCCAATCTTATTTTGCAAAAACGGTCCGAGATAAAGCTGGCAAATAACTTTGTTTATGCCTAAGCCTCTCTTGCTACGTTTTCTCCTCGAAGGACAGGGCACGCCTAAGTGGGTAACTTGTCCCAGGATCCCTCCGCTGAAGCCTTAGTGGTGTTGCGCAACCGTGCAACAGTGCCACGTCAGAGAGGCCCACAACGCGGCCCCACTCATCCTCTGAGGACACCTTGGGCCTCACAGTCTACTGGCTTTCACCTGCCTTCCGTGCTGGAGAGTGCCACATTGCCACATGGTCACCGCCACGCTTATTTAGCTTTGCAGCCTTTTACTACCTTGTACTACCGCTACACTTGACATGTTTATGATCCCTGAAGCAGTAAGCCCGCTAGAGTTAGTGCGAAGTTAGACACGACAGTTTAGAAAGTTCTTCTTTAAAATGTCGAGCCATCGTATAATCTGGACACTCAAGGATCTCCCTTGTTGAATTCAAAATAACGTTAAAGTAAAGTTGGCACTCCCAGGTATCGAACATCTGCCTAGGTCAAAAGGCCGAGTGACGGGACTCCGCTCCCCGGCTTCAATCGTGTTATAGAAGCCCTGCCTTAAGCGGGACTCTTGCTATTTCTTCTGCAGCTACCGGCCGATACGAAGAAGCTCGGTTGAGCGGTCCGTGCCTTAAACATCTGCTTGTCAAGATTCGTGTTTGCCATTATATTTGTGAATTCATCGACACTGTAAAGCTACCAGCCGTTGGTATATTATTGCCAAAAGTTTCGCTATCCAAAAGAACTCACTGTAATAGCTTGTCCTGTCTACACCACTTTGCCCAGTAAATTTATAAAAACTCTGTGTGCATTCTGAATCCTCTATAGGAAAAGCTATTCTATATTGGCGACGGAGATGGGATAGCATATGGTAGTATTCAATAACGAGAATTGCACGTAATATTTGGCACAACAAGCAAGAAAAGACCCCAGTCGCAGCCACAGGGACAGCACAACACAGCGCAACCATACAGGGACAACACTCCACATCGTCAAACCATGAGAATTGAATAATTACTACTCAATTTTTGTTCCTTGTGCCCCTGTTGAACTTTGTACTTCCTAAGCTATAACTCTGGTACTTGTCTTGTGATCCTTGTGACTATATATTGTTACTATATTGTGCGTGAAGTGAAAAGTGAAGTGTGAAATTTTGGAAATGGCAAATCTCCAGCAAATCACCGTGCTGACAGATATTCCAAAGTTCACGGGCAATCCACGCCCCGGGGAAGCTCATTTTGTCGCCGAGATCGACGCAAGGACATTCTTGAGGACTCTGAAGAACTATTTCGTTGCGTATAACATCACTACGGATGAAAAGAAACTGCAGGTGTTATTCGCTAACATCGACAAGAAACGAGGAGATGCGATTAAATTCATCAGCTGCTACGTTGGACTCAACATTCCGTTTCAAGAAGTGAAAGAAGAGTTTTTGAAGATATACCCTTCGTTTAAGGTCACCGAGTTCAAACATGCATCGGCCTCACTGCTGGAAACCAAATTAACAGAAACAAATACTTTCTGGGCAATGACAGCGTGAAAAATTGTGAAAATTGTGAAAAATTGACACTTTTCAATTTTTAGTTTGAGTCCTACTTCTTCGAGGCGTTTTAGCACCTTTTCCAGTATTCTAAGTGTTTTTCAACCCTATCACTATACAGGAGCACGTCATCCATATAAGAGACACAATTTTCACCTATAAGATCATGGAGAACTTCATTCATGATTCTAGCAAAGAATCCAGGTGAGCTTTGGAGGCCGTAAGGAACACGATTATATTCAAATTTACTGTTATTTACCGTAAAGGCAGTTAAGTGCCTATCTTCAGGCTTAATTAGGCATTGTTGATAGGCTTGAGCTAAGTCGAGAACACTGTAGTACTTTGCGTTACCACGAGAACTTAATAGCTCGGAAATTTTAGGCAAGGGAAAGGTAGTCAATGCACGGCCGAATCCCACCGTCAGGTTTCTGTACTATAATGAGGGGAAAATGCTATTCAATAAACCTATATATGTAGGAATGGTTATACTAGATGTCAGTAAAACGTTTATGTATGATTTTCATTATAATTTCATTAAAAATAAATATAAAAATAGAGCAAGATTGTTATTCACGGATACAGATTCATTATGTTATTGTATCAAAACGAAAGACTTTTGTAAAGATATCAATAAAAATAAAGAATTATTCGATACATCTAATTATCCTTCAGATCACCAATTATATTCTAAAGTAAATAAAAAAGTTATTGGTAAAATGAAAGATGAAACAAGTGGTATTCCAATAACAGAATTT
>LQNS02000141.1:5553742-5568931 GCA_001587735.2 Parhyale hawaiensis | reverse complement strand
GATTGTAATAATCGAACAAAAAGTTGAACTAAAATAAAAGAAAAAAAAACTTATTTAGACTAAAATTGAATTACGTTTTATTCCTATCCTTTGTAAGCGTGTAGGGCAAAATTCTCTACAACATCACTGAATTTAATTTCTGCTGCGTATCCAGAATACAGAGTGAGATAGTTTCACCAGAACAAAATTTTCGAGTCCAAAAAGTTGAAATAAAGAAACACTCCGTCTACTACAGCGGAAAAAATTGGTTCCTCTATTCTTCGCTGGTTTTCTACAAAATGTGTACATCGTAAACCAAAAGAAAATATAATATCGATGAAGAGAAGAAGTAATGAATATCATGCACCGGGGGCACGACAAGAGAAGCTGGAAGAGCAAAAACTGCATTCAATGGACCTGTTCGTGAAAAAATTCCCGCAATAATCGCTATGTTTGCCTATTACCTATAGGCGGAATCTTCGGAATCTTTTCTGACTCACTACTTTCTTATCTTCATTGGTCCTTTGTCGTGCTCTCATCCTTAGGTCTTCTATATCGCAAGGCAGAAGTAAAATCTTGAGTAAAACAGACCAATGAACTTGAATGCAACGCCAGTGCGGTTAGCTTATATACAATGTTGGCGTTCCGTAGCAGTGATACTGTTGATACAGTCTTTCCAACTGAAATATCTGCTTCATTTGTAATTCCGAAAATTTTGGCCTTTGAAGAGAAAACTGCTTCATCAAATAAGAAAAACAGTACGCTAGAAGAAATGATTGTTTACAGCCCGTGAAAAAACACTTCCTCCAGAGCGCTTCGTCGACCATCTGCCGAATTTATACATCGTGATCTGGTCACCTAAGCGAAAAAGGTTATAAAATCGGATTCCACAAGCTGCATACATGGTGTTCCGATTTCAAGAAGTGTTTCAAGCAAGCAGTGTCTTCAGATAAAAGGATAAGGACAGCCGTCGCCATCTTCTGTAACCTGGTCATCGATTTACAAAATTTGCAACCTGGCTTTTTTTCGCTTATCTATTTCCTTCAAAGCGGAAACGAAATAAATAAATAGATACACGAAGCGTTTTATTATATAAGAATAATTATGAATCAGTTGCTGAGCCACGTGAGTGAGTTCGCATTGTTTTTGATGATGGCAATCCTTTGAAAATAATACGGTAATATTGACGCCCGTCGGAGTCGTATCTTTATCACAAAGCAGTAGTGACCAAAAGTAAAGGGTCGGTGAAGACGGCATTGGTGCAACATTTCCAGTAAAACACTCAGAGGAGCAACTTTGGAGCGGGATAAGTTGAATTAAACATAGAAGAATCACTGAGCTACTAAATAAATAAATTGATGTGTTATCGCACATGCCAAATCTAGCATCCAATGGTAAATTTATTTGCGTGAGCTAAATTGATTGATAAAAATTATAAGTTAACGTATATGTTAATATACTACATGCTAAAAAATTAAAATTATAATTTTAATTATGGGCTGGTTAAACTAGTATGGTTTCGAAATTATTAGAGGGCGATAAGCGCGTAGTGATTAATGGGAAGTTATTGACGCTCCACGGTGGCGGGGCCGTGACGTGAATTGTAGATCGAGGAACTTCGATCTACAGCCGGAGGGGACCGCAGGCTGGGCTGGAGCCAGCTGTTGGCTGAGAAGTTGTCGATACACTCAGACAGGCAAAAAAAATCGTCCCATGAGTTGAAATCTAGTAACTATTTTACCCTTTTGCCCCGGAAAGCTGATACATATGGAATGTGTTTCTTTATACATAAACACGTCCTGAATCCAAAAATGACAACCATTTTAGTTGTGTAAATGTTTACTCTCGAAATATTTGACTTTGAAGTTCTATTTTCCCCTGTCTAATGCAGAAGAAAAATATTCCAAGGTACCCGACTTTTTTTCAAAAAGAGCAAGAGCAATATTGATAATTAGAGTAAGTGTTTGGTAGTAACCTAACCTTACCTAACCTAAAGGTTAGGTTTCTTGGGGTTGCCTGTTATTTTTTCCCCAAAAAAACAACGGGAACTTCAAAGTTAGATATCTCGAGAACAAAGAGTCAGCCATAAAAATGTCATTTATCTAAAATTACTTGAAATGTCCTTATTTACTTAAATATGACATGAAATATTAAAATTCGCTGTTTTACCTTTTTTAAAACAATACCTCATTTTTCTTCAGCATTAGATTGGGGAAAAATAGAACTTTATTGTGAAATAGCTCGAAAAGTAGACATTTGTTAAAAAAATGATTGTGATTGTCGGATTCATGACGTGTTAATGTATAAGAAAACACATTTCATATGCATCAGTTTTACTTGGGCGAAAGGGTATACATTAGCCGCCATCTACACGATGCTCAATGATTCCTGGTTTTGTGCATTTATTGCGTATGGACGGTATGGTCGATGTGAATTCCAACTAGACAACTTTGTTGGTGCCGTATGTACGGAAAATTGTATATGGTCAATGTGAATTCCAAGTACAGTAGACAACTTTGATGGTGCAGTATGTACAGAAAATTGTGTATGGTCAATGTGAATTCCAAGTACAGTAGACAGCTTTGATGGTGCAGTATGTACAGAAAGTTGTATATGGTCAATGTGAATTCCACGTAAAACAACTTTGATAATGTAGTATGTCCATGTAAATGATCAGCGTTCACCCGTCTCGCACCCGACGTTCTCTCATTTACATTTTCATTTGATCAGGGACAAGAGACTTTTTTCTTCTTCTCTTGGGCCTGCGGCGAGTAAATATCATAGGTGATTCAGATTGCTTCAACCCTTCCCTGGTAGATAATTAAACCCGGTGTTCTACGCAACTTTAGGTGAGCTATGTTGTATTCATGTTGTGCATGCAGTTATTGTTAAGCTTAAATGCATTTCATCCACATTTATCACTGGCTTGCAGAACTTTTTTATAAGTGTATGTACGAAGGGTCTCACCTCATGATGTTATAGGCGAATTTCATAGTCTTTCAGTGATTGTGTAATGGCACAGCCTTTACGTTCTTTGGGATCGACTTGAGGTATAAATTTTAAACCTGGTGCATAATCAGTGCTGCAAATAAATCGATCAATCAACTGAGCAATAAATAATTATCAATCAAAATTTAAAAGGAAACTGGTGAAATTTTCACAACGGCAACATTTGGGCATGTACGGCTCCCTGGGTTAACTTCTTCATTCTAATGAAGCGTTATTTACACTTCATATCCAGTTCACAGTTTTCTTTACAAAGCATATTTATTAAAACATATCATTTATTTTGTCGACTTAACCCATAGCTATATGCCCGTAATTATCGGAAGTTGTCAATATTGAGCTGTTATCATATTAGTGCACTGCACATTGAATCAAATTCGTCAGGGTGCAAGCTATGAGCAGGCCTTGTAATCCTTATACATACAGGGCTTGAGGAAATGAATATATTTCAGTCCACATGGAATTAAGTTTTTTATTCTTTTCCCGTGTTTTGACGATATTACATTTTGATCCAGTTTCCAGCAATTTGTACAACTTCCTCACTTATGTAAGGAATCAAATGACAGACCGATAACTGATTAATTCCTAAATCTTCAACAACTCTTACTTCAAGCCTTGGATGGGCCACATATCTTAGGAATGCTTCAAGACGCAGTTCTGCAGGTAATGCTCCTCCTCTGGTCTCACCATCTTTACTAGCATGTATTCCACAATCTACTTTACATGACTCTCTTCAATCGCAAAATACGTTTGCAGTCATGGATATGGTCAGACCGACGAGGGTTACATACTTTGCTTTTTCTAACAATCATCAATGCCGCCATTATACCCGCACAGATATGTATGGGTTCAACAAACGAAAAAAAAACTTCCGTTGTGAACTGCGAAAAGACAACTGACGAGACGCTAGTACATTGAAATTTGAATCACATTCTTCAAATTATAAGAATTTTCTCTCGTTATCGGTACATACAAATGCTGAAGTTGCTACAAACTTGCAGGATTTTTTCCTAGCATATTCTTTGGAAGAATGGTTTATTTTTATGCATGCGGCTGAAGAATTTTTTTTTCTCTATAAGCGAGTAGATAATAGAATATTTTTTGTTCATGCTTATGTTATGGAGCCGTGCTACGCCAGGGCCCAGAGGGCTCGTTTAGGTTACTTAGCCATTAGCTAGACCTTCGTGACGTCTGTCTTTCGTGCCCACTTTGCTACCTTCCTGATTCTATGCTCCTTTTTGCTCATGCTTCATTTGTTCTTCCTCTTCTTTCCCGACTTGCTGTTCCCATGCGCGTTGATCCTGTATGAGAACACCTTTATGCATAGGTTCCCTGTTTTTATCGACATACTATACGTCCCTTGCTTTTTTCCTTTATGATATCTTTCCGCTCGGAAACGGAGGACTAAACTTTCTGACTACATAGCTAACTTTGTTTATACATTCGGGCCATTACACGTTCACATCAGTTCCTGAAGCTTCGGAGGAATATGCCAGCTGCCTTCACTACAACACACGTAGCTCCAATTAAAATATCTGCTTATTCATTCATAAATGCATTGCTATTTTGTAATATACGGAGTACATAGGTTCTTCACTGTGCTCATTCAATCAATCTGTTTGTTAATTCGAGGCTTGAATAATATCTTGCCAGAGGGACTGGAAGAGGCTAACAATACATAGAAATAAATATATTATTCATCACGACGTGATGAAAAAGCAAACACAAAGTGGTAAGCAAATTAGATGCGTTAAACCATTACTTATTTGTGAAATTCGAGTGTTTTCTGCACTCGTGAGGTGCATTGTCTTCCCGTGCATAAATGGATTTTAGTGCAGTTTTCGTGTTCCTCAGACGGTGCAAGCACATCATGATATAGCACACAAAAATGCGTGTTGGCGATGTGATGAACTGTTCCCGTTAGAAGTAGTTAATTATGCAGTAATTTTTTGCCACAATATATTTCCTTGGCTCCAAAAAGTCAAGTTACCTGCGAATATTTCGGCTTTAAAGCCCGGTGCCCACGTCACAACGTTCGTTGCGCTAGAGGCCTCCAAGTAACTCAAGTAATCCGTTTACGTATACTGCGGCACTGCATCAGCTTGCACAGAATTCAACTGTATCTGGGGCGTGTTGCAATCAGACGCCAGTGTTACCATCACAGTGTTACCCCTGTGGCAGTGAATGCGACGCGCGATCTCACTACCCCAACAAAGTATTGTGGAATTTTCGGCCTGCTGCAACATACATATACATTTCTGGTGGAACCTTATTTTGGCTGTGTTTTAGGATAAAAAGTTAAGAAAACTACACAAAATTGCTTCACGTGCTAGAACTCAGAGCAACATATGGCCGTCATGCATTTTCTAATACCAATTATTGCGTATCATAGTCATATGAATGTAAACAAAGGCGGTATTACCCAGCTCATAAGGATTAAAAGAGCTGTGTATGACGCGCACTAATTACTTGCCGAACTCGTCAGTTCCATCGGTGCGTCGTGCCCTGGCCTGTTGGGGTTTGGAATTCATTGCCGGCAACGGCTTTCGGTTGTGTTGGCCTGCAGGCGTTTACATCAGCTGTTAATGGCTTTTTTGTTGGACTTTCTTTTGCAGCCTTTCGGGCTTCCCGGTGTTGCAAAATGCTTCAGTTGAGTTGTTCTACTTCTCCGTGGAGACCCTGGAGTGAAATTTAACAATAATAATATAGTATGTTACCTTTGATTATGCAAATGCAATTGTTTTATTATATTTTGAAGATAAGTGTCTAACTTTGAAATATTAATATTACCTAAATCTATGGCTATGTTTGAAATATAAACAGCATTTGAAAAATACATATCTAGCCATATGCTAAGTTTATCATACAATTTGCGTATTTACGAGTTTTTTACTCTTACCTAAGATTATGCAAGAAGTTAGTAAAGACGTCAAAAAGAGGAAATAAATACAAGTGAAGAGGAATATTTTTACTACACGTCCAAAACCAAGAAATTATAACCAAAACAATTAAAAAAAATGACGTAAGTGTTCAGTAGTGGTAAACATAACAACTTAATTTTGAACATGGCAACCTCCATTTTTCATAATTTTTATAAGGCGATTATCAATAGACTTTGTCAGGTTTGATATTTCAATTGGTGGAATAGAATCTGCAGCTGTTTTTACTGCATTCCACAGGCTTACTTTGCTCGAAAACTGCCGACCACTTTCATAGACCTTCCTTTTGATCATTGCCAGAGCTTCTCAATAGGAATTAAATCGGAGCTATTCGCAGGCCAGGTCATAATCCTTTTTGATTTAAATCCTCCATCCGCAAGCCAGTTAGCAGTGTACCGTGCTCGGTGTCAGGGAGCGTTATCGTGCTGAAATACCAATTTCGATCAAGCCACGGAATCAAGTTGGCTTCAAAATAACTGGCAGTACCTCTCTGCATTCAGTTTAACTCCTTCTGCCACTTCAAATGGACCAATTAGGGTGTCACCAACTATCCCGGCTTAAACCACTCCACCACCTTGTTGACGCTGAAGCTGTGTCTGTTGAGGTCGGTCATGGAAGACCCATCCAGACGCCCGACTATCTGGACCATCAAGAGTGGCTCTGCATTCGTCAGTGAATATGCCATTGGAGAAATCAGTTTTCACGTTCTCTTCGGCCCATTTGACCCTATTTTCTTTATGAGTTTTTATTAGAAGTGGTCATTTATTGCCTTTTTCACTTTCCCTAGCTTCTTCAGAACCTCACATCTTGTCTTTCTGCTTAGTATTGGGACTCCAGCGTCTTCAAATATTGCTTTACTTGTAGAAAGTTGTCTTCTAGCCATAGAAACCTTCAAATGTCGCGTATCCCTAGTAGTCAATTTCCTTCTAGAGGCTCTATCCGGAGTTTTCCGGTTGACCATACCTTCAATTGCATAAGCCTTAATTGTTCGGTGATCACGCTGTAATTCCTTGGAAACTTCGAGTGTTGTTTCACCAGAAGCCAATAACGATGTCACTTTGATCTTTTCTTCACTGGTTACACCGCTTTTCTTGCCCATGTTGACTAGAGAGTGATGTTCCATAATCTGGCGTAAAAGCAGAACCCCGTGCGAAAAGCAAATGCTGCCAAAACGTGGGAAATGGATCCATTTTATTTTTCTCTAAATGTTTTTATAGTTACAACATACCTGTGCATTAACTTACTATTAATAATTTAAATGTTTCACACCTATCTTGAAAAATAAGTGAAAAAATTGTATTTGCATAATCAAAGGTAACATATTGTAGTATAAAAATTCTCGGAAATATCAGTCGCTACTGCAACTTCTACACCATAGCCAGTTGCAATGGTGAACTTTAAACTATCGCTCTTAATTATGAGCAGTTTAAATCCACAGAGACGGATATTTTAAGAATTAGTGCACAATGGTCATGGATGCCATGTTGATATCGCGGCCACGACTAGACTGTCAGATTAACTGAGTTGGCTCTAGGCTGCTAGTGGCAACGAAAGTTGTTACGTGGGCACTGGGTTTAAGTTGCAATGGTGTGACATGTGGGATTGTCAAACTAGACAACCGACAGAATATATCTCCGCCAAGGAGGTTAATGTTTTTGTCTTATTTTTCTGTCACTTTGCCTATCTGCTTGTATGTTATCAAGATTATTTGAAGAGTTATGAACGAAACTGTATGATATTTACAGGGATTTTTAAGCATGTTAACAGTAACAGACGATTAATTTTTGGTGAAAATCCGTTTTCTGTGTGTTTGTTTGTTTGCTTGTTTGTCCGCCTATTTTTTTAGGGATAGCTCAATCAGTTATGTACGGATTCTACTTGTAAATGACATTTTTTGTGATGATCTGTTTGTTCGATCGTTTGTTTGTCGCTGTGTTTGATTTGATGCTTGTTAGCACAATAACTCAAAAGTCATGATATTAACAGGGGTTGTTAGTGATGTTAAAAGATATAATTGATTCAATTTTGTTGATGATTGGTTCGTCCCTTTGTGTGTTTGACTTATGTTTGTCATAAGGTTTGTTAACTGAATAACTTAAAAAGTTATGAACAGATCTTCAAGAATATTATAGAAATTGTTAGCGCTATTAAAAGGCACAAATGATCAGATTTTGGTAGTGATACAAAGAAAATCATGGTTTGAGAATCAATTTGAATTTTTCTTGCCGTTGCCTTGGGCAGAGATATGCGCTCTCAGTGCTCTAGTTTGAAATTTCTTGAGCCACGCGCAGATATCTCTAAGCTGGTCAACTATGTATAGCATGCCTAGCAGTCCGTTACTATATTTATAGGCATAAGTACCAGCTTTGCAGGTCCTACCACTCATTTTTGGTTTGGCAGATGGACTACTGCAGTGAGAGATGTAATAAATACCTAAAGAAAATGGAGAAAACTGACCGTCGGGCGTTCATTATAGTCTAACCCTTTTACCAAGGCAGTTCATTCGTGGTCAAATTCCTCTATAGCGGTACCAATCCTGTTAGTATTCCTGAGATTTCTCTATATTAAGGTAGTGGGCGGGGCTAAGATATGGACTGAACAAAATCTCAGGTATATCCATGGAATTAGCAGCGCTATAGAGGAATCTCACCACTGCCGAACTGCCTTAATAAAATGGTCAGACCAAAAGTATTGCCTTAGCTGCAAAGTACTGAATGTGTCTTCGTAAAACTTGCCACGTCTGTTCGACACTGTCATAGCAATCAGTTAGAGACATGCTAAACAGGTGAAAATATTTTATGGCAACCTATACCTAGTTTATTCTATATTCTACAAACTCTTCAGCTCTCTCCCTTCTACCATCAGCCAAAGAAAACAATATGGGTTGGAAACTGCAGGTTTCGTAGACTCGGTAGTCTCTTTGTGGTCAACTATTTAGGAGACGTACAGTATATCTGTATGAGTCCCAGGCCGCTCCCGGCTAGTAGTTATCTCCCATTCTGCGTTCAAGCAACGGGAAATCTCTGCAGCTTAGCTAGTTTGCTTATATTACATGCCGTGTCAGTTTAGTTCCAGTGGAAGTGGTTGCCAGCAGGTAAAATCAGTTTTCTCAACACCAAAGAAGCAATGTCAGAGTGCTAAAATGAGCACTACTACAGTAAATTAATTTCATAACTGTGAACTTACTTGTCCCAACACTAGCAATCCTCTTCACGCGTTGCATCAGGAAATGCACGCCCTGACGTGCTTGTATACTACAGGGGTAGCACATCAAATATTACTTCAGAATGTAGACTGGAAGCCGCCTAATTGGGTTCAGGTTGGTGAGAAACAGAGGGTGGCAGTACTTCTAATTTGTAGTCAGAGCACACGCTTGAAAATACCTTGGGTTAGAATGTTAAGGAAAAAGTAACACAATGTATCTTAATTTACAACCAGAACACAGACTGAAAGGTAACTTGGGTAGTACAAGGAATTCAGAAAAACATTATCTGATTTTTATTCACAAGGCAAAGTGAAAAATACCCAAAACACTATATCTAATTATTATTCGCAGCATAGACTGAAAAATACTATGAGTTAGTACATTAAGAGTTATACAGGAACCAATTTCTACGCTTTGACAGTTTCCACGTTTTTTTTTTTTTTTTTTTTTTTGTGGTTGGGACTTTCTCTTTAGGTCTATCGTGAAACGCAAGTGCTGGATAGGGGTTGGGGTGAGGGCAAATTAAGGGTTAGGGGGCAGGTGAGCCAGGGGTATCGGTGAGTCAGGGGTGCAGGTGAGCCGGGTGCAGGTGAGCGACAGGTTCAGGTGAGCCAGAAGGCAGGTGAGCCAGAGGTGCAAGTAAGCCTGAGGTGCTGGTGCGCCAGAGACAGTGATGGGCAGTATTTAAATACAATTGTATTTAAATACGTATTTAAGTACATCTTGTTATTTAAAAATGTATTTACAAATACTTACGAAAATATGTAATTAAATACTGTATTTAACTACATTTTCGAGTATTTAAATACAATGTATTTAATATTTTTTTAAATACATTTTTAAATACATTTCGTATTACTTTATCTGTTTTTTGCTGTGCGTTCTGCCTTGAATGCTTTTCACCTTACTTCTAAATTTCTCGTATTTGTACGTATACCCGCGGCTCTTGTCATATGTTAATGACATGCAGTTACAATAGATATGGTGCGTAATAAGGCTTCGCAAGTATTGCTTTCCTCAGTTCTTACAATGCTTAACTGGTGGTCTTACAAACTGTGACATAAAGAGAATGTAAAGCATAGATTTATGGCACTGTTCAGCATAGCAATTGAATGCTGTATTGGCTATTAAAAGCAAAACAGCGCTCTGCCTAAAACAGCGCACATCATTCGCGACGTGCTCGGAGCCTTAGGTTGTGGGATGCAACGCGGCGCTAGAGCGTAGAGTTAAACTTCGCTCAACCGATCCACAATTATTGGGTCGTGAATTCCCTCCGATAATAACACAGCAGACGGTGCTAATACATCTATTTTGATGGTCAGCATGCAAAATTTCCGGTTAAAAACTTGAATTAATTCCGTGTCGTAAGCATCAGTGATCTTTTCGACAGAGCTCGATGACATATCTAAGTTGTTTTTTTTAATAGGCTGACAGGGCTTCTGAACTATGTTAATAATTTTTTTGGATGCGGCACTGCAACTTGCGTTTTACATTTGCCGTTGGAATAAAACAGTGCACATTGGTTTCACCCGCAAGAATAGAGCTTTAACTTTCTTCTATGTACTACTCTTGAAATGGGTTAAAACTCTATTAGGTGTTGTTAAATTGACTTTTCAGCAATATTCGGGAAAGTCGAGTTTCTAATTACAATTGGAACACGATTAAGAATGGCAAAGCCGAAGCTCTAGTATGAAGCTTCGGACAAGTAAAATGTATGCGAGACATATTTGTCTGTGGGACCGCAAATAGGCCTACATGCAGTCGTTGGTTCTGCAGATATACATGCGCATTGCCCAGTAGGCCCCAGTTGACTGCGCGGCCCTTGTCAATTACTGTAGAAGCTGTTACGACGAAGACGGAAGGATTGAATGATTACTACGACCCTCAGACCATCCCCGTGTGTGCTTGGGGCAGTGAACCCACACTGAAGCGTAAATGTCAGGTACGGTACATTGACGCAGCTTGCCGGAATTCACAAGATTTCACACCAACTTAGCTGGGCAAGCCGGCACAACACATACCGCTAATGCTAATGAAGTCAATCCCAGCACATTACTTAATCCAGAATCACAAAACAGAGTAAGACAGTCTTATGTCCGAATTATCCGAAACTCAAAACTGGGTGCTAGTTTCAAAAATTGAATAGATGGACAAGTCGAGGCTTATTAGCTTAACTAAACACAACTAAACTGTGGAAATTGTATGACACTTCATCCGGGCAGTGTATGTGTATATCATTTCGGATCGAAAATAAAAAAGGGCTCGTACTCTAATGAGGCTACGCACTTAATTTTCTCGAAATGATTTGTGCAGTTTCCAGAGCGAGCGATGTATGCCGCTGATCGTGAGAATTGGAACTTTTTGTTTATACAGTAAGTTCAAAGGTAGATTTAAGGTGTCATCGAGTGACTGACTCGCTAGAGTAAAATAAAAATAAATCCACGAGGCTTGACTTGCATAGAACTTAAAATAGAAGTTCTGCTTTCATCATCCTGAATTGTGCTACAGGTGTAAGAAACTACTCAGCCTAGATTTAAGTGGAATATACGAGTGGAATCACTTTCTGTCCACTAAGTAGTTTGTTCCTCTGCCGGCTTGTATGTTTCCCTACATATAATGTAATTTGCATATTACATTTTGCCAAAACTAAGAATTGATCGTTGAGTTCAGTTGAGCCGTTTTAGGCTAAACTGGTACGGAATTTCAAGTACACGCGCTCTCACTAACCCTGTCTGAATCGCTTTACATGTGTTAGAATTAACCTAATCACGACTGCAAGCTCCATTTTGCAGAGCTAGACAAACTTTTCGAAAGTGTCGTTTAAAAGCAGATAAGAGTTAATGCATTGAAACTTGATAGAAAGTATAAAGGACGCTACCAAAGCGACGGGATCTTTGCCTTAACTTCTGCTGAAAGCTAACAGTTACAATAGCGTCAACGTGACCGCACATAACAACTGGGAAGCCAACACGCACTGCTGCAGATAGGTATGTACTTTCTGGCAAGGTCTCCAAAAAATCTTGAGGAGGCCTAGTTTTCGGTCCCAGAGGCGTGGACGGATTCAATCGATCACAGATCGTCAAGAGCTATGGCGCCAACGATGGAACCTCCTACATGATGGCTTGTGCCCCGGATAATCCCCACTATGGTTAGGGCCAACAGCTCTGCAACAGCATCTGAACACCGAATACTGCCTTTACAAGCGAAGCAAAAGAACTCGCTTGCTGGCAACAGTCTCAAACTTACGCAGTCCGGGTGTGACATTACCACTGAAGCATCCTGTTATTGCACGATGCTTGATTATTGAGGTGAGGGGTAGGTCTGATAGTGGTTAGCTTAAAAGCGAAATTACCCTGATCGCACACCACTAGTGGAAAATTCACAAGCAGTAGTAGAAGTATTCTCCTACTTTAAGACTCCCTACTATCTGTGTACATCGTGATCCAAAGGGATAAACAAAGGAGAGACATGAAGAATATCAACAGAAACGTGGAACCCATGTCCGAATCACTCGCTTGAGAACAGCAAATCGGGAAAGAAAGAAGAGGATGAATAGAACAAAGCATTATCAGTAGGAGGATGAATTTGGAAGGAAAAACAAAGTGGACACAAAAGACACGTCACAAAAGATCCACAAGCACTGGTTCGTTATTAAGATGTTATTATGATAAATGGCTCAAAATAGTGCACGACTGCAGTTCATCACTGTTCATCAAGAGCTATATGGCTCAGGACTGAAGGCTATTATGCTTCATAGTTATGGGGGAAAACATCCTTAAAATACGACGGTATTTCGATCCCACAAATTTTATTTCTGTCTGCTTAAAGCATTTCAATGAACAGGTGTTTTATTTTCCAATGTCCATAAGCAAACCAGGAAGCTGAAACAGGCTAAATCATTTCTCTAGTGAAGTGGTAGCAGGGGCTGAATTGGAAGCTCTCGCCTCTGAATTGTTTTTATATTATCTAGAATCTAGAGTATTACTTATGACTTTTGCAGAATGTCACATATTGTGCTGGTATTTCAATATTCAATAATTCATAAACACAGAAAATACACCTGAGTTAGGGCCTTTTGGCGCCCAAAAAAGAAAAAAATTGAACGTATTTACTCAAGTATTTAAATACATTCATGTATTTAAGTATTTAGTAAATAAATACATTTCAAAAATGTAATTCTTATTTAGTATTTGATTACATTTTACAGATGTATTTAGTGATTAGTATTTAAATACTTTAGTGTATTTGGTGACCATTAGGGGCCAGAGATGAAGGTGAGCCAGAGGTGTAGGTGAGCCAGAGGTACAAGTGAGCCAGCGATGCAGGTGAGCCAAAGATGCAGGTGAGCCAGAGAAGCAGGTGAGCCACAGATACAGTTGAGACAGGTGGCGCACTGCGCTGTGCCCATTAGCAACTGCAAACAGTGTCGACTCTGCGCAGATGGTAACAAAGTTTCGTTGTTTTCTCAGCCCTGTCCGTTATCGATTGGGTATGGTGTAGCTGCAAAGCTCCGATGCTCAACCCCTGTTCTTCGTCCCACCTGAGCAATCAGGAACCAACTTTGCACAAACGTCATAATTCTGGCAACGTGCCATTGCGATTTTTTTATGATCGGCTGGCAGGGGGTTTCTGCTAGCAGTGCACATACTGGCCTTGTTTTTTTCTCTTCCGTGTTGCAGCACAGCAGCTAGACTCGATGATAGGACATGGGTAAAATGGACTTACTACCCCCCCGCAAAAAAAACTGTCCCCCAACCCCTTCAACCTGTTCTCGAACGCCATCTCCCAATCTGCCCCCACCCGAACCCCAATCCCCTCACAGAAGTTACGTTTCACGCTAGAACAAAAGAGAACGGCCCAAACCACGAGCAATAAAAAGAAAAAATTAAGAAGACACGAAGGAAACTGTCAAGGCGTGGTAAATGGTTCCTGTATAACTCTTAACATACCGAGTGTTTTCCAGTCTATACTGCGAATGAATATTATGTATTGGGTGCCAGGTATCTTCAAAAATTATGAGGAACCGTAAATGGAAGGACAATATTCATCCCTAAAATTAAATATCTGTTCGATCAAAAATCACGCCTCTCTCATCCAATCGCTTGTTCTCTCTCGTTTCAAATACTGTAGTTTGATCTGGGCTAAAGCCTCTAAATATCATATATCAGATGTGCAAAAGTCCCAGAACTTCGTAGCAACAGCGTTTCTCAACAGAAAATTCACCAAATGCAATCATGCCATTCCACTGTTAAAAAAAGCTCCAATGGCCGCAGGTCAGCACGAAATTCAATCTAGATAAAGCCCAATACGTTTTTCGTTCGCTGCATGCCTTTTTTAGAAATGCCGAGGTTGTGCAGTTTACTCCCAACAGTGAAATCAGTGGACGATCTCTTCTGCGAGAACGTCTACAGTGTTCTATACCCGCACCACGGCTGGTCAGCGAGCTCTTTCTATTTCTAGAGCTTGGAATGATCTTCTCGATTCAATACAGGATGTGACTGAATGTAATTAGTACACCAAGATGGTGCTGTTGCACTTCGAGCCACCCCAATAATTGTTTTAAAATTTCCTAAGTGAAAGAGGCACTCTCTGCCGCCCCTTGTAGAAGTCTCTGTTAGTTAAAATGTTCTAAATTCCCTTTGACTTTTTTTTACAACCAAAATATCAATATTCACAGAAAAACTGATGCGTAAAGTCCAGAGCATTTTTAACTGGACTATGTTTATTTTTATGGGTAAATTTACTCAGTCTCTGTCATATACGCATAATAATGTTACACCACATAACATGCGCATTTTATATCAATTTGTATTATGTATTTTTAGGTCTGGATTTTTAGTTTATTTTATCAGATATTAGATAAAGAAACTGCGAAACACTAATCTTAATCCACAAAATATAGCCTGTCCCATGTGTTAGCTCTAAGAATGTTATACATAAAAGTTAATACTTTAAGGTGCCACGCCCCTAATTTGTTGTTGCCCTGCATCCATGCGAGTAAACAATAGTTTTATCAATCTATTTTCAGCAAAAAATGTATATTAGACTAGATTAGATAGG
>LQNS02000141.1:5471217-5489215 GCA_001587735.2 Parhyale hawaiensis | reverse complement strand
AGGAGCCCAATCTTACGGGAAGCACGTGACATCAGTCGCCTAATATGCGGCTCAAAGGTAAGCTTCTTATCAAAGACAACACCGAGATTCTTCAAGGAGCAATTTTTAACTCCGTAAAGTTATGTTTTGTTGAATTTACTTATGGTCAGGACACCTCAGCAGCAAGTTAAAATTGGTTAGCTAAGGAACTGTTCGGTTTTCTTTGCACAGTTATGGCGGGTGTTCACTAACGTAAAAATGCACAGTCATACCATTCCACATTCGACGACATTTCCGCAACTATGCATCGGCCGAACATTGCTACACCTAAACTATGAATCGTTTCTTACAGCTTGTACGGTATATATGGCTTCATGACCAGTTTAAATTAGTGAAGATTGATACCTCAGGAATTAAAGCGCGTTGTGTAGACGTCATACAGAAGTCACGGCCTTAACTACGCAGTCAGATTAGTTGAGTTGGCTTTTAGCTGGTAGAACCAACGAAAGTTGCAAAGTAGGAACGGAGCTAATGACGAGATGACGAAATACAGTGCTAAAGCCTGCTACCCAAGTGCGACTTTCGTCGTTCTGCCAGTAGAGAGCCAACTGTACTAATTTGATTATGTTGCAGCGGCACGAATTCAGCTTCCACGCCATTAAGCTGCCCAAAATATTAATGAATATCTCAGCCACCACTGCAATGCTTACACTGGAGCAAGTGAAGGTGATGAAGTTTCGACTGCCCCCTATAATAATGCTGAGATTCATACTGTTTGCAGAGGCTTATATTTTAGGATCATTAATACAATATTTAGATTATTGAAGTCGTACTCACGATCGCGGCAGCATAATTTAATTATAGTCTGACCATTTTATGAAGGCGGTTCAGTCGTGGTCAAATTCCTCTACAGCGGGGCCAATCCTGTGAATATTACTGAGATTTCTCTATATGCAGTTAGTGGGCGTATCCAATGATATGGGCCGCACAAAATCTCAGATGTACTCATAGAAATGGCAACGCTATAGAGGAAACTGACTACGGCTGAACCGCCTTCATAAAATGGTCAGGCTATAGCTGAGCTCGCTAGCACCGACAATAGTCGTACGTGGGCATCCGCCTTAAGGGGTTGAGAGAAATGTAAGCAACTTGGGAGGTTGACTTTGTATGTATAAGGGATGTGCACTCCATTTTGGCATTGGTGCCACTAGAACCTGTCCTTGCCTCACTAAATTTAACCCAGCCTAAATTAACCAAGCCTTACCTCACCTGATAACATAATCTTAACACGACTACATCAGCGAGGTAGTCGTGTAGAGTGTAGAGTGTAGAGGGAAGGCGGACTTTCCCAAGTTGAAAGTCTATGGACTACACTATCCTAGTTTCACTCCCATCACGAAATAAAAAAAAAAAAATAAGGAAAATGTGAAATGAACTGTATTAGTGTATTTATCAAATCTCGCTGAAGAAGATAAGTATGAGAAATTGACAAAATCCGAGAAACGATGTCGGTACTTCTTCAAAGAACTGTACAGTTTACGTTACCGTAACTTTACTAGGCGTTTGTGCATCCGGCCCCTGCTTTGCAGATATACAATTGATTACGCTCTTTTCGACTGAAGCCTTAAGGCACGTATTAAATGCAATGTCTTTCTACCATTTTCTTTTTTTTATATTGTAATAGTTTTTGTAACAAGAAGCATTGGTTCTACAAGATTTCGCATCTTCTGTAACTTTCAGCTTCGGCTGCAATAACTCCAGTTCCAGTTGATGCACAATATTTAACGTCATGATGCTATTTAGACCTGGAGACTGCGGGGGGGGGGGACTTAGTCAGCTGTAATTGAAAGTATCCTTCACGATCAAGAAACACTTTCAGGCGATAAGGTGATATTAGCCGAGTGGATGAAGGAGGTATAATAGAAGGAGGAAATACCGCTGCACATCACTGTAGTGGCCTATGAACAAATTTGTCCTTCGAAGGTGTTTTCCGTACCACTTCCCGACTCCCAACCATTAGTTGCTGATGGACAGCCAGGGTTCCCAGCATTTGAAGAAAACAAAATTCCATATTTCCATGATTTTTCCAGGATCGAAATGCAAAATTCAACCCAGACACGACACCGGAGCTAATTACAGTGTTGAACCTAATTTCCTAAAATGGGCACTGACAACGCTTGTTTAATATGAATACTGTATAAGCAGGTATTACTACGAAAGATAATGGCCTGGAGTATTGATGTTCTTCCACAAAGCTAATCTTATTGCAATCTACAATTTTCATCATTTGCAAGTGAAGCAAAGATCAGTGATAATGTTTACGGTGAAGATTTAAGTACATGTATATTTGTCTGCCCTCCCAAAAAGAGGAAGGAGTTGAGCAGTGTTCATAATTTTTGTAGGGAGTCAAGTGGGTTGACGTACATATGACCAATGCTATGAAAGTATAATTAGCGGTTTATCACAAATGACTGTGATGAATTTTGTTGAGGTCAGTCATAATAATTTTTTCAGATAGTGAGGTGGGTTGACTGAGAAGTAAAAAAGGGTAAAAATATTGAGTTAGATGGCCATCAAAAGTAGTGGCGTTGTAACTCCACTCGAAATAAGGCATATGATCGAGTAGAACCAACTTCACAATTTTTTGCAGACAGTCCGGTGGGCTGACTGAGATGTGAAACTGCCAAGACTCTAGAGAAAGCAGGCCACAAAAAATGATTGCATTGAATTTGCCTCCACCAGGGGTGGTCTTACGCCACGAGGCATTCTAGTCACCTTTGTAATTGATCCATGTAAACCTGTTAATAGCCTGTATTGCAAACATACAATCAGGTAGCTATATCTCATTACTAAAGTTTTCACTTTGAAGGCAAGGTGTGCATGAGNTTTAACTTAAAAGCAAGCACAAATTAGGAAATAATCAGGCATGGGATTTTAAATTGCGGTTTTAGGTGGCTGTTGTAAATAGGTACTGATGCGATGTAAACCACAATATAAACGCACATCTGGAAGAGTTGGCAAAGAAGGGGGGGGGGAGCTGCCCAACCGCGCTGAGCGGGTGGGCCCCCCCAATATTTTTGACGTTCCGCCGCCCCTGTGGATGGAAGCATTTTTGTAGTGATCTTACCACTCAGGCAGAATAGTATTTAGGCGAACAATCCTGCAGGGATTGCGTTTCTGTACAACATAAGTTAAAGGCTCGTATCAAATAGGGTAGGTCATCAAGATGGGTAATTAGAAAAGCTAAGTGAGTACAAAAAACTGTATTATAAACAACTGCATTGGAAACATGAAAATACAGAACATAAAGTCTATGAACAGCGATACTGTTTTTCCCCCATTGGCAAATGTCATTTTTGGCGATAACTGATGGAACAAGAGATAAAGGTTGGTAACAGTTCAATCTTTCCGATAAAGAATGCTGCACATCACTGATGATATATAGTTTGATCTTTCCGTTCAAGAAACAACAATGAATGGTAAATTTGAACTCTCGTGAATACGCAGGAGTAAGAAAAATTCTAATACTGCAAAACTCACAAACAGTCATAAAAAATTCAGCATCAGACTTACACGACAATAAACATAAAATAGTGACGACAAGAACTTTCTCAACCCCACATTCAGACGACACACGAAAGCTGCTTTACACTGTAGAAAAAATATCTTATAACCTACGAGAAACTAAATTGTAAGTCTCTTACGTCGAGTTTATCTCGCACACATGATTCCTCAACCTGTAACGGACGGAGTCGTTTAATTTGAGCATTTTAAAAAGACAGCCTGAGTTACAGTTCAAACGTCAGTGGCCTAAAACCACATGAAATTGCAGAAAAAAAAACTGAAAGTTGAACAATGAAAAGAAAATGCCTCATTCACTCACGGGAATGTTGGACACACTACATATTTATTCGGTGATTTTGTTAAATCTCTGGCATTCAACACCTAATTGTAAACACTACACGAAGTTAATGCAACATATATACAGGGCTCTATTTGCTAACGAAGAACGGGTTTAGGAGGCCGGACAGAAATAAACGAACAAACATTTTTGGCCCACACAATGGCAGCTACATGTAGAACATCGTCAGCGAAACGAAAAAAAATTCGTGATAATATTTATCGGCCTTTTTAACCTTCCAGAGTTGTTTAGTGCTAAAAATGTTCAACAAATGAGTAATACATAAATTTTGGTACATATAGGGCATGGGTAAGCCAAATCTGACTCATAATCGCATTCGTCATGGTCCTGCTAATTATCAAAAATGCTAACAATCGAATAACATAAGACAAAATTGTTGTATACTAGTGACAGAGACGTACATACATATATGTACATGGGTCACTTCTGACGCACAGGAGGCTCGGATGATCACTCCTGCATCCACCATTACTCTCCCAACGGCAAGGACAAACAACTCAATAGCTACTTCGCACAATGTGTGATCACTCCTGCATCCACCACTGCTGTTAATGGCAAGGATTAATAACTAACTGAATTTCCGGGGCTTAAAACCTCACAATGTGTGAGGATCACTCCCGCAGCCACGATAACTCTCAACGGCATAGATAAATAACTCGCTAAAGTCCCGAGGCTTAAAATAAACTCCCAAACAGGTAACGTTAACACGAGCATTCACGATGACCTGAACGGCAAAGATAAATGAATAACTTTAAATACAGTCACGTGTGATGCGACGACGCTTAATGGCAAAATAATTGTACACGTGTCACATCAAAATTCCTAATACAATACATAAGAATCTACATGTTTACCCTAATGCATTCTATAATAGATGGTAGCTCAAACATGGCGCTACAGTGCACTTTGAGCAAGTGAAATAACGCGATAGCTATTTTATCCAGCAGAAGCCCATGGATCACCACTATTTAATTTACAATACGAAAACTATAAGCTTTGATGGTCAGATCATAGTTTTAGAGCGCGTTTCAAGTCTCACTAGGACTATTCAAAGGTTGTGTCATCTAACTAACCGGTGATGGCTGAATTATCATCAGACAGTGGGCTGGAACTGAAACGAAGCCTAATAACTGCAACTTCGAGCGAACAAATAATTTTATATTAATGAGCAAACACAGCAATGGGATAGGGATATGTTGGTTTCAGTACTGGATGTTGCTGTGGAAATAAATGCAGACACGGGTAACGGGAAAGTCAATGCCGCAGTGCCTCAGCTGTAGGGGCGGGGCCGAGGCTTAGTAATTGTAATGGCCATACTGAGGCTGAGCGTACTGGTATGCAGCAGGTCCAGGATATCCGTAGCCGTAGGTAGGATACTGTTGCTTCTGAGGGTACACTGTTGGCACAAAAGAATATCATATTAGATAGAGGAAAACTTACCACCTATTACTATACCTACGTAAGAAACCTATCAATTTTTCTCAGGTAAATCGCTACAAATATTCTGTTGAATAGTTTGGTATAAATAGTCGGTAGAGGATAAATTGGAGACCAACCCGTTGTAATTATTATTATATTGTGGGTTTTCCCGCCATATTAGATACTAAGACTATCTAACAGCGATCCAATTTTGTATGATATAGTTTAGAAGTTTAGTCGAACTCAAATAAGTTCTAGTAGAACAATCTTGGCCAGGTGCACCAAACGCGTTGTAAAGACAATCACGTTCCTAAATACTACAGGTGATAAGAACGAGACACTTGACTGGTGTTTAATAGCTTACTACAAGTTAACACTTTCAAGCTGATTACTCAGCACACAATGCTGAGCGAAGTTATTTACAAAACAAAAAAAAAAAATCTATGTCTACTAGTGTAAAGGCAAAAAAATCCACATAGCACAGTATATTCTAAAAAATTCGATTTCCAGCATAGTATCACCAAGAAATATTAATTGTCCACAATCTATTGTGCAAGTTGGCGTGCCTCCTTTTCTTTTTAATTCAACGTTGGTGCAGTGGTCAGCATCACACCCAGTCTGGGACTCAGTCGGATGCCGAATAGATAATGCCCAGTAGGAACTTGAACGCTGCAAGCCCTTGAAATGACCTGAACCGTATTCCGTGAGAGAAACTGGTACGACTACAGTATATGGTTCCCTTTTAAAAGCTCAATATTCATGTTCATCCTCAGTAAGCACAGATGCTTTGCTAATAGTTTATTTAACATAACATGCGGTTGTGAAGGAGTTGATAAATGCTTGAATCAAGTAAATTGTCAAGTACTCCATGAGTATAACACGCAATCAAATAGCGCCCACAGCTACAGCTAGCTAAAGAAGTGACGGCGATGAAGGTAATACATATTCATATTTTGGCATAAAATTTGAATAGTAGCGTACTTCAAGCTCGCAAAATTTTCATTAAATACAGAAGACACAAAAACTACTATAGTTAACTTTAGATATGAATCGATATGATTGAATAGCTATCTAGCAAATTCACTTATTGAATCTAGTCATAAAGGCACCTAAGAGAAATTCCATCTTTTACATTTCTGAAATCGATTTTTTCAACATCGAGGCTCTTACTACTGTCTGATATCCTGCTGTCAAACACTCTTTTACTCCAAGACAATACTTGCCATAGCAACAGCGAAAGGGAAGGTCGGATACTAATCATGAAAATTATCCAGATTCAGGTAAGTGGGTATACCGAATCTGGAAACAACCGTAGTGCTGTTACCAACACGATCATAAATTCCCACATAGACGGGAGAAAGTTTTTGAGTGACATTAACATGAAAAGAAGCAAAAAAACTCACAGATCAAAGGCCTACATTATTATACTGTGGGTTTTCCCGCCGTATTAGATACAAAGACTATATAACAGCGGTCCAATTTTGTATGATATAGTTTAAAAGTTGAGTCGAACTGAAATGAGTTCAATTAGAACAATCTTGGCCAGGTGCACCATGTCTGGCATGAAATAAGGCGCGAGCATTTCCAACTATACACGGCTCGGTCGAACGAAATCGCTCAGCCGTGCGGCACAGAGAAAGAAGGCCTACATTGTCTGCAGCGAGCCGCCTCACTCTGCTAAGAGCCTTCTGAACGTGACGAATGTTCAAGAAACAGTTAATTAACTGTTATTCACTTTTCATGTCAGTCCGTCACGTGCAGCACGATTCAGAACATTTAGATACATCAGACTGCAGGCAGTAGACGGACCAACGGGCCCATTCCTAGAGAGCAACGGAGGAACTCGCTAGCGCTGGCTAAGCAGCACTAGAACCGACGAGGGAAATTGGCTAAAAATAAGTCACGTGGACACACCAATAACAGAGGAGTATAGCGTTCTCTGATGAATAAACGTTTAGTTCGAATGGAGCTGCTGGTTGACAGTGCAGTTTGTCCGATTTGAAAAAAAAAAAAACAGACCGTCTCCTAAAACCTTTTGAAAAAAAGGTCCCCCATGATTTTGAAAACCTTTTGCTGAGTTGCTACAGCGACTTTTGTTACAATAGGAAAAAGAAAAGAATAATTCGGAAAAATGCACAACACAATACTACAGAAAAATCTTCTACCTTTTTAGATATCCACAAGGAGATAATTTTTTTGCAAGATAACGAATCTCTACAAACTGTAGCTTAACAAAAGAATGTTTATGGAGGGAAACATTTGCATTCTGGTGCGACCATTAAAACTTCCACTCCTGCATCCAACAGAAACTCCACGGGAAATTAGCAGAAGCGTGTTAATGAACGTTTATGGTAGACAATTTGATGCCAATCAATTCTTGTGTAGGTTCACAAAGAAATTCCAAGGGAATCTCTCTCTCGTAACTTAAGTAAAAATTGGTCAATTTTATTAAATCAATGCAGAGCCCGATGCGTGGAAATTCCATAGTCCTAGGCAACAGTAGGTAAATACTGAATAATCGGGAGTATGACGCTGAGCTACTGTTCCGTTGGTTATATAACTGACACACGGTGATCCATCGAGTGTTTCATACTAGTGTTCCTTTAATCCATTTACCAAACTGCTCAGGATTAAGATGCTGTTATGCTCTTTCAAAATAAAAAATAAAAAGATCCGCCTATTAGTTTGAAGGCAAGACCTAGTCCCCACACGTCAACTGGCTAACTACCTCCCGGCGACACGAGCTGCAATATAGCAAAGGCCAGAGGCTCAATCAACAAACGACGATCTTGCTTATATATTTTGCCAAACAAAACGCGAGATTCAGCACAGAGAGAAAGACTCAACAAAAATTTGTTCAGAATGAGAAAATAAAATTGGCCCAAGCACGAATGGCAAGACGCTCCGTAGAAACCAACGTAATGTGGGTTTGATAGTCCGTGCTACAAACAAGGTCCACGATCCATCTAATGTGCGCCTCAGGAGTGGAAAACCTGGGCCAAACTAAACATTCCCATCAGCAACATGGCACGATGATCTACTGATTGCATGTCGCGCGTACTAGGTACTGGTACCGTAGAAATGCTACCGAGTTTAGATCTATTTTATTTTAGAACAACTTGTGAGCTACCTATCCTCGCCTCCGGTGGTTCGTGCGAATGCACACGTAGCCTCGGCATAACCCGCACCTCTTGAAAGATAGACAAAAAGCTAAATTTTAAACTGTTCATAAAAGGCCGCAACCTCAGTTTCAACTCCTTTCTGGCAATAGGCCTGTTGGTCTGTTGTCAGCTAATTTAATACCTAAACCACTTTCATCACTCGCTCACGTTCTTATGCGGGAGCCCTTCTTTCTGGCGATCCGCATTAAAAAAATTAATATACAAGATAAAATTGAATTCTACGCGCGATTGACATGGCTAGTTCTACGGAGGCATAATTCTTAATTCTAGAGGGGCCGGGAGAAGTTATCATAACACAGGCAGCCCATGGTCAGAGGACAAGGGAAAGCAACAACCCCATAAGACCGAGTAATTAGCTACAGGTTGTGGCATTAAAAGCATGAGGCAGGTACACCATAGTGTTTTTGCCTGCACCACAAGGGTTGACCTCATGACCGCTGCACACCCTTGTGTCCTGTCTCTTCATATCACAGCGTTCGAATGTTTCGTAGTGTCAGTGCAAGCACTGCTGTGTCTCTCTCTATCAAGTGAATTGCTAAACGTTAATCGTCATTTTTAGCTGGCTAGGCAAGTGTAACTAGTAAAGTTCCAGGCGTATTTTCAAAATTTTAGTGAGTAACAAATTAAAAAGTGTGTTTTTTTCTTCTTATTAAACTAGAGAACAATGGATTCGACTGCTGTGACGTAGAAACACAGGACAATTCACTGTCGTCTGCAGAGGATCGTAAGCGGAAAAGAAAAACACAGGCAACGGGTAGTCATCTCTACAAATTGACACGTTCCCTCGTGCACCTCTACGTCTGAACTCACAAGGCATGGGATGAAGCACTGGGAATAAAATGGTAAAATAGACAAAACGATATCAGAGTAAACTTGCTGTACACAGTGAAGGTGCTACAGGTGCATTTTACAATAACTGGTTTTATTTTTATTTTTTTTCAACGCAGTGCATGCGTCAGTCATATACAGTATATATGTATATACATTCATAGGACTGAAATTTACCAGGCACGCTATTAATCAAAATTAGATCAGCTGAGCCGTTAGCAACATGTATCGATTTAGTAGAATTCAAATTTTTCTACTGAAAATTTCCTCTCCAAAAGCATGTAAAACACGTGAAGTCAGACCTAGACCTATGAAAAAGCGACGGGATCTAAACTTGGTCAATTTATAAATTTAGGGCAAAAACTTTCATGTGAATCTCCCAGTCTATTCACAGTTTCCGCTTCATCACGTATATCATTTTTTCAGCTTAAATACATTAAATTTTATGATTCTACGTGAATACTTTAAGCATTCTGTGTTCCTTTGCATCTATTTTCATTATTACACTCACAATGTCACTTCCCATAGTTTTTAAGTTCCAAAGTTTAAGTTTGCGTTCTTTCTTTCGTTAGTTTCAATTATTTTCGAGACGATCCGCCTATCGCCACCAGGCGTCAACAATTTCAACCGTTCTCGGTGTAACTACTCATTGCAGTGCACGTACGTCCAAAATTCCAGATCAAAAGATCCGGTGACTTCACAGGTAGCTGCTGTTCTCATTTGTTCTGCTGTACTTGTTAGTGCTAAGCTATTGCAGCTCAAGTGCAAAGAGTTCGGTGGTCTCAAAAAATAGGGAATTTTGTATCAGTAAAATTACTCCTGTATCGAGCCTGTTTATGAATTACCGGTAGATTACACTGATAACCTTCACTCAAAGGAGTCATTTCGAACATATGTTATTGGTTCATAGGTTTTTTTCTCTGCACGCTAGCGTTTTTGAAAAATACACTATACCCCAATCAAACAGCCAGTTCTCTCACTCTGAATACAGTCTATTCCATAATGACGAATGAGACAATAAAACTTGGGCGAAACAATCGAGATACCTACACCATAATGATTCGATTACAGCAACGTGCTTCTTTTGAAACGATGCACAAAACTTGAGAAACGTTTTCACAGCGTGAGCTGACCACTTCACAAACAAATAGGTACTGTACCTACAATACATGGATAACCTGCCAAGGCAACGTGCCAGTCAACATCTACGGCACCCATTTGAGGACGTTACCAAGACGGCCATCCCTAAGCACATTGATGCCTATTCAGTGCATGAAAATGTTAATGGTTAGTATTGAACCACAGCATTGCAAAACAGCAGTTAATTTCAACTATCTTAACCCTTTAACTGCGGCATGCGTATGTTTTATACCGTTTCGTGAACGGATATTTCCGCGCTTCGCAGTTATGGGTTAATAGGAGGCAAGCAGGCAAACGATATCAGAAAACTCATTAGATGAAAGATATTACCAGAAAATCCCATACAAATTCACCTGTTTTTCACAGCTAAAATGATTAGTACAAAAAATGCGGATAAAGTTGATCTTGGTATTTTTAGGATATGGTAAACTTTAATTCGTTGTCAGACAAAAATGCCGCCACAAAAGGTAACATAGGCGTTTCTGCAGAAGTAATTAGAAAATAGCTAAACAGTGTACAACATTCATACACTCGACTAATACTGTCGAGCGGGAAGCAGTACAACCAATAATTGAATACAAATGATGTAAAAAATTCTATTCTACAATGGCTAACAGTTAAATCGTTTGATACAGTTTTATTATGAAGGAGAGTGAAGATTTAATTGATTATGTTACAGAAGGAAGTAGGAGTGGTTGTTTTCCTTTAAATGTAACCGTAAGTTCTCATCGTGAACATAATTTTGCGTAATATTTGTTTATGTTAAATATCGTGTTTATGTTGGAAGGATTTTGAACACCATGACAGAAATGGACTCTCCAACCAATTTCCTTTACTACAGCACATATTTTGAAAAAATAATACACTGTATGGCGATTTTTCTGGCAATATCTTACTTCTTAAACTAGTGAACTTAAATGTAGCTACAGCTAACTTTACCTCTATTTATGTTAGTGTAAACAACATATCATGAAACAAATTAGTAGAGCAACACTTCATAGCAAACGCTTTTAACAAAGCAATGAACTGATGCTATTAGCATTATAGCGGCAAGTGGGTATGCGTTAGGCGTGTCTGTCTATGTCTTAAACAAGCAATTTTGTTCAAATAGAAAAGTCAAGGCAGGTTCACACGATAGTCATATGAACGTGTCTTAGCTTAGCGTACGAATGCGTTGCTGCGTCCATTTAAGTAGCAGAAAAATGCACAGCTGCCTGGGTTCTAACTATGCACCCTAATTTAATTTTCATTGAAATATGCAAAAGTTAAATAGTGACACTCGCTAAAATAGCTGCCGTAAATTCGAAGGCTTCACAAAATTTTTTGGCAGATACGCACGTGTATTTACGATGACACGGCAATACATTCAGACGGTGAGGAGCACATGTGTATGGGAATACAAAAACTAACGAGTGAAATCTTTTCTAATCGTGTAACATGTTTGGTCATGTACGGTACAGCAGAAGTTCCTAATTTACGCGATTGCGACACTCAAATATGACGCTAATAAGAGCGACTGTAGGTCAAAACATCTGGACTGATTTCGAACGGCTTCGCTGCTTGAGATCGCGCAAATTGAAAACGAGCGAACTGATATCGCGCTAATGGAAATCGAGAGGATTGAGATCGCGCAAATTTGGCACCTCTGCTGTAATAATATTCTGTTCAAATGGACGAAAAAGTGCGTGTCATGATTTACCCGGCATGATATAAGCCATGTTTTTAGCTTCTTCCCGTTCGCTCTCGCTACGCAAGCAAACCGAAGCCCCAAAGAAGAGCAGGGAAGAGATGAGGGCCCAGCCAACTCCGATCCAGGCGAGGAAATAGGACCAGTCGTACACGGTGATGGTCTCAGTCACCAGCAGCTGTAAAGGAACAGGCGATACGACCCTTGTGTCAAACATTATTACTTCCGTGAATGTTGAAGCACCGTTGTCAACCGTTTAGGGTTAGTTATATATATTCGGTATTTGTGTAGTTAAATTATGGGTTAATTTTGTGCAGTCACTTCTCCAGTAAATGGAAGTAATTCATCATCAGTAGATCGACAGGATGCATCCGCGTGTGTTGCCACTGGAAGAGAGTAGCGAATATTAAATTTGAAATACCCGTGGATGTGGACAACGGCCTCCCCAGCAGCCGCGTTGAGTGTATGTACACGCATTTGGAAAGTAACAGAGAGGAAGACCATCCAGGCTACAAAATGTGTGTCTTAAGCAACCGTCATCAATGATGCCCTGCAAATTGAATTTGAATCAGCGATATTAGAAAAGGTGTATCCGATGCTTGAATGTAGAAGTGAAGGCATTAAAGAACGTTGAGAAGTTAACACCGATAGCATCATTGATAACCGTCTGTAGCTTGAGTAGAAGAACAGCGTTGCCCCCATACTGCCAAGTTCTGCTAGAACAGCATAGCGATGGGCCTCTAATAATACAATTTCAGAGACCCCGCCTCGAGATACAGGCGGTTTTATCAGAACAGAAATGCTGTTAGCTAATCGATGTTCCTCATAAGCCACTTTATCATTAGTGCAAAGGCGTGAAGCAGAACTAGGGAGCATGAGAGGCGTATCTACAGAGCGTTCTGCAAGTAAGTTAACCGACAAGAGAGCGAGTTCCGCAACACTGGCAATTGACAATGACAATGACAATGAGTGATAAAAATCAGCAATAAAAGGCCAAATCATCTTTTTTTTTTATCCAAGTGTCACCAGCAATAGCGTCAAGACGCTGCTGTAGAAAAGAATTGGCTTCCACATAAATCAACTTTAATTAAATTCATGAAGCAGTGTTTGAAACTCTGTCGACTTCAGTTAACGTACTTTAAAACGACTGAGTTAACGCACTACGCGCACGCCAGCATGACGCGAAACCTTGTTGCAGCAGCTACGCCAAGTTACGGCGTCCGCAAATGTGTAAATTCGGTAATGTAGAGAAAGTGTGTAAAAACTGTCGCTGGCATCGTGCACGCATGGGAAATAAGAAAACAGGCAGCAACTGAAGCAGGAGAATCTCAGAGCCACACGGCCTGTTTGAGAAGTTATACCTGGCATCATGTACTGCATCTGTTTACTCTGTTCCTTGCGGTATTCCGACTGCATACACTGCGATGCTCCAAGGAACAGGCAGAAGGCGAGCAAGGCCATGCCTGTACCCACCCACGCCAGCATGTACGACCAGTCGTACCAAATGCTTGTCGAGTTCACCAACATCTGATAAGAATACAGGTTACTTTTAAGTGGCCACAACATCAGGAGAAAACATTGTGCAGGACGGTTAAGAGGGCATGACTAAAGACAGCACAATTAAGCAAGTTGTTGGTTCGATTGTAGCTTCGTAGGTCTGTTCTCCGATGCTGGAACTGCTCCCATGTTGGACTGGAAAAGAAATTGCTAGATGGAAGGTTAGAAGTGCTCATGGGGACTTATCGCGTCTAGGTGTTCACGCAATACTGAATTCTTTGAAGAACTCTAGTGAAAATAGATTCCAGAAAAAATGAATGATGCTGTCAATTAAGAAGATTCAACTCACGGCTGTTAAAAGCTGATATAGCTATATTACTAATTTTTAGAAATGATATAATTTCATCTATGTTAATCAGATTAAACCACATAGTTATGAATTTTATCAAAAAAAGGGTAATTTGGGAATGACCACGATAATTTACCGATAATTTACACACAAGACGGAAATGGACGAGAAACAAATGTAGAACAAATGCAGCTAAAGTGTCAGCAACTTTAAGCTTCGTTTCTTCAGTATACTCTTTCTCCATTACAATTATATTGGTAGGTAAGGGTGTCACAGGAGCTTTTAAATTCAGATTTTCAATACCCTTTCCATTTCAAATCTAATCAATAACACCAGACTTATATTTATTTCTTGTGGAGCTACTCTCGATCAGAACTGTAATTTTTAAGTTTACAACATTTTTTATCATTATTTACATACGCAGCTACTGTATCAACACCTTCTAGTAACAATAAGATAGAGTAAGGAGGAAAATGCAAACAAGCAGTGGCGTTACACTCACTTCGTCCCAAGAGCCTTTGAAAGGATGGGTCCTGATGCGCTCCTCCTCATAATACTCCACGCCATGCCAGAGACCCATGCCGCCCGCAGCGAACAGACCTGCCCGGGTAAATCAACGCCAGTGATCGGGGTTTTTGTGATGGTGAGAAAAAAAAAATTCCACACAAATAACTTCATAGCATAAGCATTGCCTTGGATGGAAGTTATTTTATCAATATTTTGGAATTTTATTCACTCCAAAGGAGGACACTGGAGTCACTGGAGCTTTACTGGTCTAAGGTAATGTTGGTCTCTCTACAATTAAAGCATCAGCAAGAACTGGAGAGCCTACAACTGCAATATTATCGTCCCACCCAGTCCACTGTCTTAGAGGGTAAAGAGCAGGTGCCGAGACCAACGCTATAGTACATGAGGTCATCGCCATAGGTCACGCTCTTTTTATGCAGTCATTGATTTAAGCTCAAACTTCTTAGTTCCAGGTGTCCAAGACACATTCGTATGTTAATTAATGAACTCTCGTCGACTTACCTGCCGTCGCAAAACCTCCCTTTTTTCTGTTCATCTCGTTGTAATAGGCGTCCTTTACCAAATGAAGGTTTGAAATTTACATAATGTAGTAACAAAAAGTTTCTCTACACAATGACGGCGTCAGTTTTTTCCTAGTTGTGGCCGATTTTATGGATCGAGGCTCTTTATCTCCGTAGAATTTGCTTTTGACTTTCATCGGGTGCCACGGCACCCGACATGGCGGCGAGTGTTTTATTTAGAGTAGCTACATGTAGCGAATACCTGAAACTAAAATTTTGCACTTACAAAAAAGAACAGTACACCAGAAGTATGCCGTATTAAGAGGACTTCTTGTACTTCTGTCGCAGCTAATTTATTTTCAATGTCTCTATAGGCAGAACAGACGACAGACGTAGAAACCAAGACTCACAGGACAGGAGCATGAGGATGGCAGTAGAAGCGATGTTACCCGGAGACCGCCTCCAGCAGCCAGCTACGCCAGTGAAAAAAGCAACGAAGACGAAGAAGAACGACACAATGAAGAGGGCTATCATCGACCTCGCCATGTCTGAAAAAAAAAAAACAATTAAAATCAGTACTACACTAGACGCTACTCATGAATTACGTTATGACTTACTGACGTAAGTACCTATATGAAAAGCAAAGGCAGTTGTTAAATCTACCAAGAGTATAGCATTATTTATTACTTTCTTTTCCGAGGAGTGACACACTGACGGTTTGGAATAAGTGGACTTATTCTCTACTGACACAATAAAAATCATTACACTGCACACAACCACCACGCCAAATGTGAGCAAACACGTCCGTTAACACATGGTGACTCACGCAGCATACATGGAACAGACTTTATTATGAAACTCAAGATAACAACGCATATAACTAGCTACAGTGGACTAATATAGGTAGAAAGTTACATCGATATTATGATTGTGCACTAAAACTACGGAACAAGATGTAATTGTGCCGCTTTCGCACATCAGTTATCCATTTGTGCCTGACGTCAACCATGCATCGGCATGACTCTTGATAAATACAATTTTAGAACACTAGTTAGTTAGTTAGTTATAGTTAGGAAGTTTAAGCCTCCGTTTCCGAGCAGAACGATATCACAGAGGAAAGAGCAAGGGACATATAGTGCGAAGAGAAACGGGGAACCCATGCACGAAGGTGTTCCCACCACACAGGATCAACGCGCATGGAAACAGCAAGTCGGGAAAGAAGAGAAAGAAGAGGAAGAACAGAAAAAAACATGAGCAAGTAGGAGTATGAAACCGGGAAGGAAGCAAAGTGGGCACGAAAGAGAGACGTCCCGAAGGCCTAGCTAATGGCTGAGGTAACCTACTCGGGCCTCTGGGGTTGCCTTGCTTTTAGAACACTAGTACACTTTTCTACAGCGATACGAATACCTAGTTCACCCACTGATTGTGGCGCTGTTGCAAGCACGTGTATGCGAATTGTCCATGAAGTCAAGAGCATCGTTGACATGTATTCAAAGCCGCTAAGATATCTTGTAGCGCGACAACTTCCACTGAGATTGTCCTTTGAGATAATCTGTAGCGTAAACTTCTGGACAACGCAGGAATAGCGATTGCAAAAAGCGGCGGCATAAAATGACGGTCAGTGCGAGAATATCCTTTATAATAACATGCGGCGAAAAGCTAAGGACAGCGCGGGAATATCCTTTATAATAACATGCGGCGGAAAGCTAAGGACAGCGCGGGAATATCCTTTATAATAACATGCGGCGGAAAGCTAAGGACAGCGCGNTTTGGAATAAGTGGACTTATTCTCTACTGACACAATAAAAATCATTACACTGCACACAACCACCACGCCAAATGTGAGCAAACACGTCCGTTAACACATGGTGACTCACGCAGCATACATGGAACAGACTTTATTATGAAACTCAAAATAACAACGCATATAACTAGCTGCAGTGGGCTAAGATAGGTAGAAAGTTACATCGATATTATGATTGTGCACTAAAACTATGGAACAAGATGTAATTGTGCCGCTTTCTCACATCAGTTATCCATTTGTGTCCGATGTCGACCATCGGTATGACTTTTGATAAATACTGTACATTTTTGAAACACTAGTACACTTTTCCACAGCGAAACGAATACCTAGTTGACCCACTGATTGTGGCGCTTTTGCAAGCACGTGTATGCGAATTATCCATGAAGTCAAGAGTATCAATGACATGTATTTAATGCCACTAAAATATACTGTAGCGCAACAACTTCCACTGAGATTGTCCTTTGAGATAATCTGTAGCGTAAAGTTCTGGACAACGCAGGAATAGCATTTGCAATAAGCGGTAGCATAAAGTAACGGACAACGCAGGAATACCTAGCATTTGCAATAAGCGGTAGCATAAAGTAACGGACAACGCAAGAATACCTAGCATTTGCAATAAGAGGTAGTATAAAGTAACGGACAACGCAGGAATACCTAGCATTTGCAATAAGCGGTAGCATAAAGTAACGGACAACACAGGAATAGCATTTGCAATAAGCGGTGGCATAAAGTTCTGGACAACGCAGGAATAGCATTTGCAATAAGCGGTGGCATAAAGTAACGGACAACGCAGGAATACCTAGCATTTGCTATAAGCGGTAGCATAAAGTAACGGACAACGCAGGAATAGCATGTGCAATAAGCGGTAGCATAAGGTAACGGACAACGCAGGAATACCTAGCATTTGCAATAAGCGGCAGCATAAAGTAACGGACAACGCAGGAATAGCATTTGCAATAAGCGGTAGCATAAAGTAACGGACAACACAGGACCAGCATTTGCAATAAGCAGTGGCATAAAGTAACGGAAAACGCAGGAATAGCATTTGCAATAAGCGGTAGCATAAAGTAACGGACAACGCAGGAATACCTAGCATTTGCAATAAGCGGTGGCATAAAGTAACGGAAAACGCAGGAATAGCATTTGCAATAAGCGGCAGCATA
>LQNS02000141.1:5416169-5429476 GCA_001587735.2 Parhyale hawaiensis | reverse complement strand
CCATTATGGAAGGCTGACACGATGCGAGGCCGTGCAAGAGGCGGCGATGTATAAGAGCGAAAGGTTCTCAGCATTCTCCTAGCGCGTCAGAAGGACGCACACACCAACAGCATCAATAATTAAATCCTGCAAACCATAAGCAGCTGCCACAAATACTGAGTGTGAAAGTGAGTCGCTGGAAGCCGGAAAACTTTCCCTCCTAAAGGCCCTAAACAACAGGTACAATTGCTCTGTCCTGCGCAGGTGTCTTGTGGCATAAGCTGCGTCTACGTTACCTTAGCCTTAGCGAGGCCTTCGCGACGGTTTTCCTTTGCGCCCGCTTTGTTTTCATAAGCTTTCATACTCCAGTTCATGTTAATTTTCCTCTGGTCTTTCTCTTCTTGCAGGGCTTGCTGTTGTCATACACATTGATCCTGTGTGGTAACGCCCCCGTGAATAGGTTCCATGTTTCTGTCACCATAGGTACTAAATGTCGTGTCTTTCTTCACACGCAGAAAAGTATGTTCTTTACGATAAAAAACACCTAGTTTCTTATCATTAACGGAGTAACATATTAGGTACTAAGCAATAATAATTAATCGTAAACGACACTGTTGCTCATCACAACGCTGTTGTTCACCTGTTGTTCATCACAAACGACAATGAGCATTAACGCAAATTCAAACGACAAGGTAGTTTACAGTTGCCCAATTTTGCTTAATGGCAAATAATCATTTTTCTGTGTGATGAGATCGCCTCATGAAGTATTATAATCTGTAGGGTTTTCCCGCCGTATTGGATAGGAGCGCGATATAACAGCGGTCTATTCGTTCGCCAATAGCGGCGTTAGTATTCGAGAAGGAGAGAGAATAGTATAGAGCTGGAGGGGCGGCAAAGTGTCAGTCGTTGACGTTATGGAGTTTGTTTATTCTGACGGATAAATTGGGGCTTTCGGTCATTCAAAGATAGTAGATATGTACAGTAAGCCAATGTTAGATGGTCTCAGTAATAGAAACGGAGGGATCAACTACGCAACATAATTGGTATATAACTCAACTCAGAGCAGCGTAGACGCTGAGGAAATGCGGGTTGTTCCAAACATACACGCTTTACCGTGCCGGGACCGCTAACGCCAGCTCTGGAGGGTACGGTGCTCGGTAAAAGGCGCACTGGTTGCGGGACAAAAGCATGTCTTATTTTACTCAGTGTACGAGGGCACTACTCGTCGCTGTCCGACCTTATTTTACTCACCAGTGAGCGTTTCACCAATGCTATTATTAAGAGAGTGCTTATTTAATTCAGTGTTTTAGGGTAAAACTGTAGGCACGGTGCAATGAAGTATACGTGAGCGGGGGTTCATGTGGTAAAAAAAAATTCTGAAGTAACGATCTGCTATAACTGCCACTAATGTTATGTTTATGACAATTATAACCCGGAGCTAAGAATATTTCCTACTTCTATGGCAAATACGACACATGAAGTATGTAGGTATGTAGTAATGGTAGTAGGTAGAAGTTTTACTAGCGCTTCTGTAGCACACTGCCTATATCACGCCAGACGTAGGTATACCGTATGTATATACGTCTTCCTTGTAGAACTGATCGACACGACAGGTACCTGAATTCTGCAAAGCGTTCTGGCGCATGCGAGATACGAGTGCCTGCTACCACTTTATATGGTATACTTAGCACCTACTCACAACCCGTATTATACTATTTATACGGTATGCTTGGCACCTGTTCATGACGCAGCTACAGCATGTACTTTTTCAGAAATTAATTTGCGGTTTCATTACGTCTGGGTCATACTGATATGAAATATTTCCGAAAAGGCATGGCACATACAACTGAGTTTAAAAATACACCAAAGACCTCGTGGCAACGGATAACCTAGAGCAGAGCGCGTTATAGAGGCTCCCGCTGTTGCCTAGAGATCCCGATTTCGCTTGGTCACAGCCAAGGAGGTTATGGGTTGGTATAAGTGTTTTTTGTTACTTAGCGTCAATCTTTGATTCACCATGCTTAGCCTTGGACACGGCGGGCTATAGTGAACAGCACGATACCGAACAGCAGACAAGGCAGGTATAGATACGCGAGCAGAGCTTGACAAGGTCGTAAAAACCTCCATGACGCAGCCGGTCTCTGTGACTTCCAAATTACTACCATTACACTAAGCAGCGCGTTATGCAAGGTGCTCGTAAATGACAAGGCAAATGAGGATATGAGCGTATTATATGAAGCGATATACATGTACTAAAGCAAGTGGAGACAAACCCATAGTAATTTCTATTAGCTACGCAGTTTAACCGAAACAATACCACGCTGTGGATCAACATTCAGTAGAAACAGGCACAGGGAGACAATGCTAATCAATTTTGAATAGTACGGGCGGAAAAAATTCGGAAACAAGCACGGTTGACATTACAGAATGCTTAATATTAAAGATATTAAAGATGAAGAAAAGGGTGTAGACCTTGTGTATCTAGACTTCCAAAAGGCTTTTGATAAAGTCCCCCATCACCGGCTAATGAAAAAATTGGAAGCCCATGGTATCCAGGGTNCACCATTATGGAAGGCTGACACGATGCGAGGCCGTGCAAGAGGCGGCGATGTATAAGAGCGAAAGGTTCTCAGCATTCTCCTAGCGCGTCAGAAGGACGCACACACCAACAGCATCAATAATTAAATCCTGCAAACCATAAGCAGCAGCCACAAATACTGAGTGTGAAAGTGAGTCGTTAGAAGCCGGAAAACTTTCCCTCCTAAAGGCCCTAAACAACGTACCTAGGTACAACAGCTCTGTCCTGCGCAGGTGTCTTGTGGCATAAGCTGTGTCTAGGTTACCTTAGCCTTAGCGAGGCCTTCGCGACGGTTTTCCTTTGCGCCCGCTTTGTTTCCATAAGCTTTTCATACTCCAGTTCATGTTAACTTTCCTCTGGTCTTTCTCTTCTTGCAGGGCTTACTGTTCTCATGCACATTGATCCTGTGTGGAAACACTTTCGTGAATAGGTTCCACGTTTCTGTCGCCATAGGTACTAAATGTCGTATCTTTCTTCCTCCAAGAAATCGCCTCATGAAGTAGGTATTATAATCTGTAGGGTTTTCCCGCCGTATTGGATAGGAGCACGATGTAACAGCGATCTATTCGTTCGCCAATAGCGGCGTTAGTATTCGAGAAGGAGAGAAAATAGTATAGAGCTGGAGGGGCGGCAAAGTGGCAGTCGATGATGTTATGGAGTTTGTTGATTCTTACAGATAAATTGGAGCTTTCAGCCATTCAAAGATAGTAGATATGTACAGTAAGCTAACGTTAGATGGCCTCAGTAATAGAAACGGAGGGATAAACTACGCAATATAATTGGTATATAACTCAACTCAGATCAGCGTAGACGCTGAGGAAATGCGGGCTGTTCAAAAGATAACACCCTTTACCGTGCCGGGACCGCTAACGCCAGCTTTGGAGTGTTCAGTGCACGGTATAAGGTGCACTGGCTGAGGGAGCGTTTCACCAATGCTATTCTGAAGAGAGTGCATATTTAATTCAGTGATTTAGGGTAAAACTGTAGGCACAGTGCTATCAAGCATACGTGAGGAGCGGGGGGAGGGGTCTACGTGGTAACCAAAATTTTCTGAAGTACCGATCATCTAAAACCGCCACTAATGTCATGTTTATAACAATTATAACCTGGCGCTAAGAATATTTCCTAATTCTATGGCAAATACGACACGAAGTATGTAGGTATGTAGTAGTAGGTAGAAGTTTTAATAGCGCTTCGGTGGCTCACTGCCTATATCGCGCCAATATGTAGGTATGTATAGGCTATATGTCTTCCTTGTAGAACTGATTGACACGATAGGTACCTACCTGAATTCTGCAATGCGCTCTGATGCATGCAAGATACGAATGCCTGCTACCACTTTATACGGTATGGTATCCTTAGCTCCTGCTCACAACCCGTATCCTTAGCACCTGCTCACAACCCGTATGCTTAGCATCTGCTCACAACCCGTATTATACTATTTATACGGTATGCTTGGCACCTGTTTATGAAGCAGCTACAGCAGTGCAGTTCTTTATAATTTAATTTTTGGTTACATTACGTCTGGATCATACTGATATGAAATATTTCCGTAAAAATGTGTGGCACATACAAAAATGTTTGAAAATACACTAAAGACCTCGTGGCAACGGATAACCTAGAGCAGAGCGAGTTATACAGGCTCCCACTGTTGCCTAGACATCCCGATTTCGCTTGGTCACAGCCAAGGAGGTTGTGGGTTGGTATAAGTGTTTTTTTTTTTTAGTTGGCGGCAATCTTTGAGTGGCCATGCTTAGCCTTGGACACGGCGGGCTGTAGTGAACAGCACGATACCGAATAGCAGACAAGGCAGGTATAAATACGCGAGCAGAGCTTGACAAGGTCGTAAAAACCTCCATGACGCAGTCGGTCTCTGTGACTTCCAAATTACTATCATTACACTAAGCAGCGCGTTATGCAAGGTGCTCGTAAATGACAAGGCAAATGAGGATATGAGCGTATTATATGAAGCTATATACATGTACTAAAGCAAGTGGAGACAAACCCATAGCAATTTCTATTAGCTACGCAGTTTAACCGAAACAATACCACGCTGTGGATCAGCATTCTGTAGAAACAAACAGGCACAGGGAGATAATGAAAATCAATTTTGAATAGTACGGGCGGGAAAAATTTGGAAACAAGCACGGTTGACATTACAGAATGCTTAATTCCGTTAAGGCCCAACCTCAGGGACTGGGACACAGACTGTAAGCCTGTCCAGTATTTAGCAATACTTTTCACCAGACTGCAGTAGGTAACTAATGCTCGCACTTTTAGGGAAGCATAGAATAGTGAATATATATTCACCAATACAAGCACATAACGTAAAATTTCATCAAAATGGATGAAAAAAAACTACAGGATTAAACAATGACTCATTAGGTACGCATTTGTTCCGCTGCAGTTGAAGAAACCCATTTAGATTGTTGGCAGATTCACACCTGAGTGCAATGGGCAAAGTTTCGACATCTAGGCCCTACCTACAATAGGGAATGAAATAATCGAAATTTAGTTGATCTGTACCAAGGTAACTAGACAACACATCCCATTTACGTGCAACATACTGCACCATTCACACTCAAAACGCTGGACACTAGGAGGATGCCAGATAATATGCCAACCAAACAGGCACATCATCACCATGTCCCCTCTCTATAATCTATGGTAGTGCTACGGACACTGTGGGATCCCAAGCAGTGCAGCGGCCAGGGTGGGAACCCTTTCAACTGAACCTGGCCATGTGGAACGCGGGCAGTAGGTACAGCGCGGGTGTATGGCACCGAGGGCTTCAGAGCACAACCGAGTGGGGATCGCAGTCCAGCGCGGCAGAGTAGGAAGTAGGGACCTGGTCAGTAAAATATGGGAGAGTGGGGATCCGTACAGCACTACAGTCTAGAGTAGTGACCCGTGTAGTGCAATGCGGCTGAGTAGGAGACCCGTACAGTACAGCGATGCAAAGTAGGGACTCGTGCAACGCAGCACGGCAGCAGTACAGCACGGCATGAGTACACGTCCGTGCAGTACAGCACAGCACCGCACGGCTGCAGTCCCGTACGTCAGGGAATGCGACGAAGTCGTGAGCACCAAACGAGGTCAAGGGAACGTTCACTAGCAACAAAGACTGTGGGCACACATGGTCACGCGTGAGATCTCTATACTCCTCGCCTCAGCACAATAGCGAGGAGCCGATCAAGAGCGTAACCGCCCAACGTTCCGTAATAGGACAATTCAATGATGTAATTTACCAGACGGCAACAGGACAACAAGTGCTAGTTGTTCCAAGTGGTTCCTTTCAGTCTTCTCTCCTGGGGTGGATAATGACGACACGGGTGACCGTCGGGCGAATGCACCTACCACTGCAAGTAGTTAGTCCATATACAGCAATACTGTGATCCATACAACAGTCAGAAAAGGGAAAGCCCACCACGTGACATCTGAAGGCAATTTAGGCCTACTCAAAGAAAAGCCCTTGCTCCTGACATCACAATACAGTGCTCGATTACGAAGAAATCTATGATGTGATCTCTACAGCAACATTGTCATTTAAAAAGGTATGAGGCGCAACAGATGACCTTGCAGTTGTCTAGTTGTCAGGGACATCCGTGTGAGGTTGTGAGTGCCACGGTTCTTTCTCTATCCCCCTACACAGTGCCGTAGTGAGCGACACCGTATATATTTCGATATTTAAAAAGTTGAATTAATCCACTTCAACTATGGAAGAATGGACTGCTCTTTTAGCATAATGGCAAGCAGCCACACATAGATTGATTTATCACAACGGAAGATAAATGAAACACTGCATTGTGATCCTGGGTCAAAGACTCAAGGTACTGTTGTTGTTTAATTAATTGTACACAGTATTTGTCATCAATGTATATACTTTTCGAATACCATCCTTTGCTCTACAAAGGCCTATAGAATTTAAGAGAAATTGGTACGATGCTATACCATCATCTTCATTACATGCAATTTTTGAGTACGGGCAACTTCTCGCGAACTGACGATTTTTCATGAGGCTTTAACCTTTTAAGGACCGATGCACTTTTCATGGCGGCCCTAAACTACGATACTCATATACGAGAAGGGCATTCTACTAAGTTAAATACACAAGCTCAAAATTTATATCTGTAGATAGACAATTGTCGATAGGTAAACTAATTGATTTGGTCGCGTTACTTCTCACCCAAAGCAATCATTACTCGACAGATGCGAGTATATTATCCCGTTGGGATTATTTAACCAAGAGTTGGAAAAGACAGGACAAAAAGAGAAGTTCCATTGGGAGAGATCGATCATGTTCGCTTACCACCGGAACCATAATATACTGAAATGCGTTTCTGTCCAAGAACTTGACGCGAATGCCCTTTTAAGAGAGGAAAAAACATAGAAGAATTAAGAGTGAGAAGTTCATCTGTTCTTTACACACGCTCCTCGCAGGCAGACAATTATAGGAGTCCCACGGTATAGGTCGCTTACCAGCATTCGGTGGCCCATCTCGCGAGATACAAAGGGTTAAGAAACACCCGTAACTGACAGGCGTTTCACGCCCTACAGCAAAGCATAAAGAGCAAGCCATATTTCAGAAGACCTTGCAACAGATCAGCTGAGGCCATTTGCAAAGCCGTCAGTCGAGCAGCCCTTGCAGCAATTCCCTCGAGGGTTAAGAACTCCTCTAACCCAGCAGCGTAATGTGCGGTGCGGGGCAAAATGTGCGCGCCGCCGCCAGAGGACAAGGTGGCGTGTGGGAGGTGCAGCGTTGCCTGCCGCACCTGGAATGCGCAGCCATACCTTGGGTGAGGTGTGGGAGAGGAGACGGAGGTAGGGAGAGGGAAATGGAAGGTAGAAGACGGCAGGTACCTAGCTACCTCCAGGGACGGACGGGTAAGGGAGAGGAAGGCAAGGGTTATGGAATGGAGCGCTCGCGGTAATGGGCGACGACCAGGACCTGGCCGGGTAGGTAGGGTAGAGGGGTGAGGATGAATGGCTAGACACGTCACGGACCAACACAGATCGAGGCCAGAAGCAGGAGAAGCACAGCTGGGACGGCATTGTGGCAGTGCCTTTGCACATTTACGACAGTCACGCACTCTAATGAAGCAGAGACATTGAAATCGTCGACTGGGGCACCACACAAGTGCTTGCGAGAACTGAAGGCTAAGGCGTCCATAGCGACACTATTGCATGGCTGCACTTGTGTACTTGCAGATGTGGACGCGGTCGTTGCGGTGCTGCACAAGGTCGCCAGCGCCACAATAGGGAATTGAAGGGCAGAAAGGCGTAAATGGACTACTGAACACACTACAAGATTTAGATACTGCGACGGCCAATATGTGCCGCTGTTAGATATTCCAGTCATACATAGCAAACGTCTCGACTGAAGCGATGAGCCATGCACTCTATAGGCTACCAGTAAGTAATGCCCAAGCCCCAGATGATAGATGGACCAGTAACGAGTAGAACTGCTGAAATTTACGAGTCGTTCATAAAGTTTCTGTCCTTTATATGTCTACAATTCAGCATCACAGACAAGAGGCGATGTGTTTATTCATATAATTTAAATCGATCGAAGCCGTTTGTCTTTCCGAGGCACTATCGTTCACTACGTAAAGTAGGTAACGGTAGCTATGCTTAATTAAGACACTGAGGCACACTGTAAACCGTGGTCTGTTCACTAAATCCATGTCGATCAATGATACCCGACACAGCACTAAGTGCTCCACGTACAAGCTGCCATGCTCGTTCTTAGCGAACTGGGATAGTCCACATACGTCAGGGAAGGGCAGGCGAGATGTGCTGCCTTTGGTACCGCATAGCAGGTGAACTGTGCGGGGTTTGTTGCAGCACGTGATCAATTGTAAAGATTACCCGGTACTATAGTGACGACTGTGCAATGAAAATCTGGTCATTTCCCGAAAATTTTCTAAATCTGTATTATGAACTGCGCTAGCACAAGTCATACCATGTATTTCAAAATTACCACCAATATTTAGCACACACAATTTATTCGCCAAAGAATAATGCTCGTCAACTCCAAAGAAAAAAAAGTAGGTAGGTACCCAAGTACTAATAATAGTCAACCGAAGTGAAGCCAACCTGCACAGAATGCCAAGGATCTATCGGTTTGCATACAATAGGTGAGCTAAGCCAGGGACACATTGCTCGCACTAACCGCCAACTGCGCAAGTGGTCAACCGAAAACCACGAAACCAGTTCTATTTGACGCATGTGCGCTTCTGTCCCTAAAACCGGTAAATAAAATTTATTTTACTTCATCTAACCGAGCGTCCTTCATGATCGCTCGTTTTATATTGTTCCTCGTATTTAGAGCGGCGGCGTTCCGCAAGTACCTGAATGAATTGAATGAGAACAGGTTTTACTGAGTATAAATCAGAGCGCATGTTAGTAAAAAGCTGGTCCTTTACAGATTCCCTCGCGCTGCTCTCTTTGTGTACAATACCGTACTTATTGGTAACCGAAGGCTTCAATGCAATGCACGAGCCGTTCTCAGTAACGGAGTTACGGAGCCAGATGGCCTAGTCAGATTTCCACTCTTGGACCTGAAAAACCCCGACTCAGATTCTTAACAAAAGGGCCCAATCTCAACCGACTTCAACTCCTGAGATAAGATACAGTGGCCGACTCCGACTCCTGGCGTCAAAGATTGTCCGGTTCCTACAGACTCCAACTCTGCCTCAATCTGGCAGGTGCGCGCATTAGCTGCGTAAACAGTTTGGCTTTGGCACAAGAACTGTACAGGATAAAGTGGGACTACTTTAGGAACACGGGGTAAGTGTAATCAATCTTTTTTTCCCAAATTATATATATACAGTGGACAGATGCACAAGTTATCATAGACGTGGTACCTACACTTCTTATGCTACAGGACTCATAACTCCCAGTAACTCTTGACTTTTTACAAGTTGAGAAAATCAGTTAGTTAAAGTTCACCCCATGCCGCACAAAGAAACTCTACTATACGTTACCAACCTCACCAAATGAGATAGTTCACTCACATGACGTGTTACTATTTATGTTAGTTTAAGCCCCTAGAGACACAACTGTGTGTAGCAGGCTTCCTGAAAATATTTTTCAATTGTACAGTTTCAATTTTGTAATGAAGGGAAAAATTTTAAGAATCACCAGCTCTCGAATCCATTCCCAGAAATAGCTAATGAATTACCTGCACAATACCACAAACTATCTTGAGCAGAGACATACGGTACCGTTAGCAAATGATCGTTCCTGCAACGTATACCGAAGAAGATTATATGATACGTCACACATACGGTGTGTATGTGTGAGGCATGTTACGACAGGCCAAGCATCCTGCGAGCACGTGCTTTCCGAGGCGCCAAGCAGTTAATGGAAATAAGAAAACGTAAAGGAAATGACGTCCGCTGATAGGTACCTTGTGCCTTTGATGAGGGAAATAGTCTGGTGGCCTAGCAAAATTTTTCTTTATCAAGCTGTCAATGGCCATACAGTAGGCTAAGGAAATGGCGGACACTGATAGTAGATTTAATCACGGAAACATTCTGTAGGCCAAATAACAAACAATCAATGGCAAGTACAGTACGCAAAAGATATGACGCACAAACTAATAGGTTGTGCATTTACTAGAGAAATTGCACGCTAGCATAGCAAAATATTTCACTAAAAGCTCCCAGTTCGCTAAACCAAAGCAATGCATGCATTATTGTTGCCGCATTCAATTGCGCTGATGGCAGACAGGAAGCCATAGCTACATAGGCACACCAGCCTACGAGGCCTTTTTGCATGGGCGTCTTCAATGCTACAGCTAACAGCGCGAGCGCGGCACCATCTACAAGTGATCCTATCCATAATATAGTAAATGTAAGCCACATGTTTTGTTCAAAACATTGTCTGTGCTTCAGTAGCTATGTGATACAATGATATATTTGACAATACAGCACCAAGAAGAGGCAGACGCAGCTCAAAGAGCTACTTAGGTAGGTACATATAGGCTAAGGTCGGTAGGTACGTTCAACAGATCCACCATCAAAATCATACTTAAATTACAATAAGGCAACAATTGCTATCTAAACGCTGTGTATACCGATGCACATTATATATACATAGCTATAATTATAAAAATTAGATTAGATAGCTGGCAGTATAGGTACCGACCAACAGGTACATGCCCAGAGAGCAGCCGAGACTTACACTTTGGCCCCTATGACAATCATTGTCATTAAGGCAGAATCATGGAGATATCCGAACAAGAAAAGATGAAGACGAAGAGAATAAACTCAGCCATAAAGTTGGTCGTGCAAGCACAATTACTGGCTGCAGATTCGAGGAACTCGGAAACTTATTAATTGAATATGATGCCATGTAACACATCTTAATGCAATAAAGCCAGGAGTGTCCCCTCTAAAGCATGAATCTTGTATCTATCTACATGCGTTGCTAGGTCCATGACGCTTCAGACAACGCTTTTACCTACGATTAGCTAACGTTTTATCTCGCATTATAGAGCTAACGAATTGCAATGCATGTGAAGACAAAATGCAAGACATGAATTAATGTGGTTACTACATCTTTTTACTTAAGAATCGTGTGGCGCATAGCAATTATTGTACATCAAAGCAACTACAAAGCAGGCAATGCAACATAAGGCCAGCAGTACGTGTATACGCTCTCTTTACCGAGCGTATAAAAACGTTTTTCTGTGATTAACACAACTAGACTAAAAGTGGTCTTAAGTCTCATACTGGCTAATAAAAAAACGTTCTTTTATACACGAATAGCATTACGGAAGTGATCACATATGGTCACTGCTCTGTAAAGGATTATTTGGGCCAGGAGGTAGGTATACCTACCTACTGGCCCAAATAATCCTTTAGCTACTTGAGACACAAGCCACGAAAAGCTAGCTACTCCAAATGCCAGTCAGACGGTCACCAGCCAAACGAGACTATATTTTCTAGTGACAAGAACCCGAAAGTTGAAGGATTTCTACATTGCTCAAGCGTTACAAGTACAGCAGCCTTCAATGCTCTCCACGAGGCAAGAATTTCCGCTGAACCTTGTAGTCAACTTCTGCTCCTAACGCAACAGGATACAGCGCTCTGTATCATACGTTCTTCTCTGTGCAGGCTGCCCTGCCTTCTGAACCGGGGATACATATGGCCCCACTATATCGCTTGACTAGCAGATGTGACAAGACACAAAATTATCAATAATTATTGTTCTGTCTTGCGAGCAGCAGCGTAGGTTAAAAATGGAGCCTCGAGTACGTTGGTGAAGAGAGGCGCGCATGCAAGGGAGACATTCGTACGCTGGTGAAGCGAGATTTTCGTACATTGGTGAAGCGTAGTCCATCTCGATATTGGCGGCAAATGACCGTTATTGGTGACTGTCTCCAGTGACGTATAATAAATGCGCAAAATTATGCAAGAAAGAAGGACGAATCGAAGTTAAAATCGTCGCTAAGTTACTGTTAGGATGAGATGGATATCTTGAATTTGGTCTCAATTTTGGCAGATCTGATGAGGTGTCAGTTGGTTCTGGCATATATGATCTCCTTAAATTTACGTAAAACCGTTTCATTAATTGACGACTCAAGAGTTACTTTTGAATATTCCGTGCTTCGGAAATCACAGTTATAGTTGAAGACACAAAAATGGCATAACTAGTAGGAATTCGTCTGCAATGTGACGAATGATCATGGCAGATGAGGCGATGACGCCGCAATAGTTAAACTCTACAAGGGTGTACAAATGTAGTTTATACAACACTTGGAGGAAAAAACTTAGATGGTGCTTTGTAGACAGGGACAGCATTTGCACACATTTCAATCCAAATGAAAATTTGCAGTTTTCAGCACTATGGATGAGCCTAGTATACAGTGATAAACTTGTCTCCTTTGCTGCGGATTTTGCAGTTCTGATATCCGCGGATGCGATTGCGGATGTTACCATCTTAGCGTCTGCGGATATTATCATCTTAGTATCTGCGGATGTAGATGCGGATGTCAAAAAAGGTGCGGATGTTCCGTAGTTGCGGATGCAACCCAATCACTAATGTGATTTTTTTATTTTTATGCAAATCGTGACAGTTGCCACTGATATCTTGTCGTGCAGATTTTAGTTAGCTATAAAATACATGAAAACTGGTTGTTTTCTAAACAAATATTGAATAATGCGGATTATTGAATAGGGTCGGAAGTACTAAAAATTACGGCAGGAATTATTATAGTTACGACAAGGTTTATGGCATACTATACCTATATGATATCGTTGAAAACTTTGTATGCACAAATATACCTTAGTAAACACCATCAACAGAAGCCGTGACCTATAAAAGTGAACAACATGCGTGCTTTCTGCAGGCAAGTGTTATATCATATAGGTACAAACACATCATTCGACAACTACTTCACCTCTCTACACCACGGCCATTGGAAATACTCTTCTTTTGCTCAGAACGTTAATGTTTTACTGCTAATAAAATGAACGAAAGCTTGGCACTCTGCGCAGGCATCGTTCAAACGGATCAACCGTCCATTAGTTCAGAAGTAGTCCGACGGACGGAGCAGCCGGCCAGCGGTGCAAGAACACCGGTCAGCTGTGCAGGAACACCGGTCAGCTGTGCAGGAACACCGGCCAGCGGTGCAGGAACACCGGCCAGCGGTGCAAGAACACCGGCCAGCGGTGCAAGAACACCGGCCAGCGGTGCAAGAACACCGGCCAGCGGTGCAAGAACACCGGCCAGCGGTGCAAGA
>LQNS02000141.1:5360729-5389692 GCA_001587735.2 Parhyale hawaiensis | reverse complement strand
AAGAGCAAATCTATTTTCGTTTGGAGCAAATCTAATTTCGTCTGGAGCAATTCTATTTTCATTTGGAGCAAATCCAAGCTTTGAAAACTAGGAATGACTTGTATCAGGTATACCCAAAGGCTTTTCGTTTGCCGCCGGAACGGCACGTCTAAAGAAGCCATCACCGACAGCAATAAAAACCAAACGTCGTAGCTACCTCAAAGGCTTTGTACAGATTGTCGAGTAGTCTACCACCTCACCCAATCCTGCCTGTAGTTAAATCACACATAGACAACAAAGAGAAAGAGCTAACGTGTTGGGTTCCGCCCGCAGCACTGGAGCGGCATCCGCACCTGCGGGGATCCTCGGTCCTATTAACGGTTGGCAGCCACCGGAAGTCATCCATGTACACCACGCGCTGCATATCTAACAGACAACAGGCACTGTTATATTGACTACAGTGCATGCTGTTGTCTCAACGATACGGGACAGCTGCAGGGCAGGAAATATAATAACAGCACTCGCCGTGTCTGCTTGGTTAAGTTTCGCTCAATAACTGGGCGTATTGGGCAGCTGCCAAGCTTGTTACGAAGTGTGGAGTCATATTTATTGCGCATTCAGAATTAGAGATTAACTATACAGTGGAACCCCTGTTTACGGTATCAATTCGTTCCTGGAGGAGCACCGCAAACCGAAACTACCTACCGCAAGCCGGGACATATTGTGCCTCAATGTGTTGCGTAGTAGAGGGTGCCTCATTACCTTTATTTCTGGCTACGCATATTTTCATAGAGATCTGTGTATCCCTCTAATGGGCATTTTGTCCAAACCAAACTGAAACTGGGTCAAAACTAGAGACGAGGATAAAAAATATATATGTATATCAAATTAAGATGCAGTACATCCTCGCTCATCGCTGCTTCACTCAACGCAGTTTATGTTTTAGAGCGTTATGGCTCCAACAGTCCAACTGCATCCTAAAGCGTCAAACGATGCCGTAACTCAGCTTCAGACATTGCTGTGAGCCGGAAGGTTGGCAAGTATTACTGTATCATTCGTCACAATCCCATCCCTATCTCAATGACAATCTTCCTGGTATATGATGCGAAGTTATTCCTAAACAAAAGTAACAGGCACAACCCTGACACTCTCCAGGTGTCGCCCCTCAGACAGAGCGACGCGACATCTACGACAGAGAAAGTAGCTACAGCTGTGAGCATCGCCAGCCACTACATGTAGCAACTCTGTTTCGTTCAACAGTGCGGTGCAGTATATGCAGCAGCAGCCACGGCAAACTAAAGGCAGTCCCGTATGTGTTAGAAATGCAGCTGCCATTGGCTTAGTGCCGTCGAAATGGCACACAACAAACACAAAACAAACTTTGGCTCACTGTATGTTGCGAACACAAGGCACAATGGCGTCATAGAATCAAGTGCCAGACTAGACTTAATGTGATGTAGTATGACTGTTTACATGTAGCTACCTAGCGAAGCTTCGGCAAAGTTTCAATCTCGACGCATCCCAAGTAAGTCTATAGAATTATGAAAACTAAAACAATAGCTATTGAAAAGGATTTCTTCACATTGCACCAAAAACAACTAACAACTTGCCAATGCTCCTGCAAGACATAAATCTGGCCTCGGCCGAAGCCGCCGCCGAAGCTTCGGTAGGTACATCCCAAGAAATAATCACTTCATGAAGCAATTCTGGAAACGGTGATATCAACTCAAGAAGTGTGCGGATCGACGGAGGAAGATGCTGCCGAACCATGAGCCTCACAAGACAAAATTTTGCTGCTGCTATATTGGCCAACCTACGAACATTCCAGCCCACTAACTACTACATTTCAATAACTAGAAATACACGAAACTTAACAAAAGATACACAATAGAGAGTGGAAAGTCGAAGAAAACGAGCGGACTGGGGAGCACCAACTGTGTATATAACTGGAGCTGTGAGAATCTCCCGGCGGCGGCTGGCCTGCAGGTAGCAGCAAGGAGTCGGTCCCATGGCTGGAGGCTGGTCTTTGGGCCGCAAAAGTAAACAGGACTGATTGGCATTGATCGGACTGCCGTGGTCACCTGCGAAACGGAATCGATCGACGGTTTAGCGTGAAGTCGCTTACGGCGGCAAATGAACGGTGCAGACACAGCAGCGCAGGGCACCCAGCGGGTGCAGACACAGCAGCGCAGGGCACTCAGCGGGTGCACACACAGCAGCGCAGGGCACCCAGCGGGTGCAGACACAGCAGCGCAGGGCACCCTGCGGGTGCAGACACTGTAGCGCAGGGCACCCAGCGGGTGCAGACACAGCAGCGCAGGGCACCCAGCGGGTGCAGACACAGCAGCGCAGGGCACCCAGCGGGTGCAGACACTGTAGCGCAGGGCACCCAGCGGGTGCAGACACTACAGCGCAGGGCACCCGGCACAAAACACCCTCAGTCAGATCCACAACCAAGGCTGGGAATTAGAAAGTGAAGGGATCGCTTCGCTGTCTGGCGGCAATCATCTCCTGCCCGTCGTGGCAGGGAGCGCACCCAGTGACAGCAACGTGCGGATGAGCACTCGGAGCGGTCGGCCTGCGGATATGGCTACCTGCTTGCGAGTGCTCCTGCTATAGAAAATCAATTGTAATACCAAACGAAGTCTTATCAGAGTTCCATGCGCCTGAGATCTATTGACGCCTTTGTCAGTCATTATCTGGAATACCTCAGCCAGGGTTTAGACAAGCGGGGCATGGGAATTCAACTCATGTCAGGAGAGTTTAGCTGTGTGTCCACCATGGGCCCGGCGTGGATTCAAGAAGTGTTTGGCTGCCTCCTGACACGATAAGTAGCATGTTCTAAACTAACTGCAGCAAAAATTTGGCGTACCTATATAATGCAGTGATGGGGCGAATATCCGCATCCGCGGAACATCCGCACCTTTTTGACATTCGCATCTGCATCCGAGAATGCTAAGATGGTAACATCCACAATCGCATCCGCGGATGTCAGAAATGTAAAATCCGCTAAAAATCCCCATTCATAGCAAAGGAAGCGTGGATATGCAGATTTATCACTGTACACTAAATTTATCAATTGTGCTGAAAACTGTAAACTCTCATTTGGAATGAAATGTGTGCAAGCGCTGTCCCTGTCAACAAAGCACCATCTAAGTTTTCTTCCCAAGTGTTGTACATACTGCCGTCGTGAGAGGGTGTTTGTTTCGGATGTTCCGGATCCGCGGAACATCCGCACCTCTTTTGAACGCCCGCATTTGCATCCGTGAAGGTCGAAATGGCAAGATCCGCAATTGCATCCGCATCCACGGATGTACAAAAAAAAAAGACATCCGACCCATCACTAATCCACAGTTATTGCTTTTCTACAATGTTACTACATGAAGGACTTCACCAGTAACTTTGCGATGTACAAGGAATAATAATTTGTAGTAGCCTATAAATGCTGAAAACCAGTGGTGACAGTATCATCGAAGAGGTAGAAGGAGCCCCACAGATGCTTTCGGCTTCCCGCTGATACGGCAAAGATAGTCGCTGTCACTTAATTTTAATTAATAAACTAGCAACATCGCAGAAAATGTCCCGTCTTCGCTTGTCGATATCAACATAGCTAACTGGCAAGCAACAGCATAAAACTTATCAAATAATCATTCATGCTGTGAATATTTTTTACGTTGGTACATATCATCTAAACAGCGTGATTAAGACAGCACTGATGATCACGAAGTACCGAACGGGCAACCTGCTGAAAACAAAAGTCATATATACCTATATATACAAAACCGGTAAGGGGGAGGGGGTCAAACTTTCAAACTGAAGTATATTGTTGGGAACGCTGAACATAGCGTCCAAATGTTTCGTTGCTTCCATGTGAAAGCACAGAAAGTGCACAGTTTTCTATGCTTAATCTCACTTCAAATTTAATGGAATTTTCAAACTATTATTAGTGACGCTTGCTAGAGGTCACCTAACGGCTAATATCTTTTCTAACTTTTGGCAGTCTTACAAATATATTTTCAAGAACACAGTTAACAAACTGTTCGCACTTTTGGTACTGGCCCAAAATAGGACAGCGAGATCCGCCTAACAACCATTTCTCAGTAGTAGAGCATGCATGCTCACAGTAGCTACTAGTGAAGGTTACAGAGCTCGCGCACCAGCGCTGCAGAGATAATCGCTTGATTGTCACTCCGATTACAGCATTTCAATGTCGGAGGCCAACGACGCAATAACTGATGATTCGAACTGTCAAGGATGCAAGCATCCCTCGCCTACGGTAGCTACCTACCATTCTACAGTGGGAACGGTGGCTATCCGACGTAACGAAGCTAGTCCACATTGTAAATATTAAAAAACTGTATCCAGCATGTTGCTAAAAACCACACATTTCAGCTGAGGCTGTAGACTACCGGACATTGCAGAGCATGCAGTGATTGTTCTGTTCACTGTCAGGCAAAGCCCAAACAATATGCTTAGCGGCCCCAGAAAGTAATGGTAAGGTCGCTTTGACCTCACTTCCTGAAAGGAAACCTACATGCACTGGTTCGAGCAGAAGGATAACCTCATCTAATGGCTAAAGGAAGGAGTGCACGGCTGCAGACGATCACAGAATGCCTGAACTATTGCGACACAGACAGCAGGCTCTTTTACAACTGCACCTTTTCCTACTCTCGGCAATCTCCGTTTCTGGATAGGTCAGTGTCCTTCTCGTGGACTATGAACCGCAGAAACGCTGCCGCTGCACTACCGAGCAGCAAAACTTCCTCTCTGGCAGGGAAACAGAACGTCTCACATTGTGACAACAAGCGAGGCAGCCTCCAAACCATTCAACCATTGCATGCTCTCGTATCATAAAACTCGCGTAATGACAGTCCTACTGGTCGTGAATTCAACCCTATATGAATCAACTAGAATGCGCTCTCTCGTAAACATAACATAATATGGAACGTCCTCTAGGAAGAACCGTGGTCCCTATGGGGTTAATTCTAATTGAAGCAGAGTGTCTTCCATGCCGCTGTAAAAACTTGAACCCATACCAATCAGAGCCCGTGCTTAGCACTTTAATTACGAACAGCCTCGTCTACGGATTAATGAAATAACCAGACATGTAGACGCCCAGAGACTGTAAACGATCTGCTCACAGTCAAATTATCAAATAACATCAAAGAGTGTATGTATGTTACTATGTAGTATGCAGGTATGTCACAAAGTTCAAATTATGCAGGGATTCTCGCTCTAGTCACTTCAACTGAATTATGCAACACACAAGCGACGCGTTCGACATGTAATGCACCTTACTTTTTTACTTTAGACCTACATGAAGCCCTTGCCAAAACAGAATATATCGTACGTATAATAGCTACCATGGAGGCTTGCGTCGACACAAAAGTACGACAGCAAAAAAGATATTTTAAAAACCTCCTATTTTCTTCGCTCTTCCCCTTCTAATTCTTTCATTCCTGCTCAACTTACTAGTGATGAGCTCAAAGAAAACGAATCATTAGTGAAGGAAAATAGAAAAATTCAATATCCAAGCTATCGCTAATAGGTATACCTTCTTCACAGGTCTTCATTGCTTTGATTTAAAATTTGGTGGAGCAATGTCGCCCTGTCGTTGAGTTGATTAATTTTTACAATGTATTACTGATAGGGGAACAGGGAAACCAACCAAAAGACGTAATGAGCATACTGGACCTTCTTATAATTCGGGATTTTCACATAAATATTTAAACGTTCATTGAATGAAATGTCTTCAGTACTGACCAGTCAGAGACGCTGATTGACTCAATTTCATATAAATATACAAAAATCCACAGCTGATGAGCTTTGTGCATGCATTAGCTCACTGAAATAATGCAACAATGTCGCCCTGGTGATGAAAAACTCGACGACAGGTTAGGAATTTATGACAGAGAAAAGTCGCTTATTTTATTTCCCAGGAATAGCCACGTTGTAACTTCATATACCGTATCATAGTTAGTTATTTATAGTCAGAAGATTTAAGCCTCAGTTTTCCGAGCGGGATGATATCACAGAGGAAAGAGCAAGAGACATAAAGTATGTCGACAGAAATGGGGATCCCATGCACTAAGGTGTTCCCACACAAGATCACCGCGCATGGGAACAGCGTAACGTCATATAGGCTTAAATCACTAGCGCACTTCAATCTCGTTTTCCAAGCTTCTTCACTAGGCACTTGCTGGGCTGATGGGTCAATGCACGCGAACAAACCGACATCACATGATTCACATCAAGACCGCTCTCAGCTCAGTGCGTCGTTTTCAATGTTCAAATCAAAACTAAATTTATGGCCTAGCACAACGACGCTTGTCAGTGTTAAGATATCAGCCTGTACCACAAAACAACGTCCTCGGGATTCAAAAGAAACATTGGCACGTGACGCCTGGCATTTCCAATCAATTTTAGGAACGAAAAGTTGTTAAATAATAAATGGATCAAATAGAAAATATCGATCAAGACACCCAGCTCTCATCTCTCAAATATTGGAACAGTCACGTGTGTGACAAGATACGCGTAGCTTGCAGAAACAATGGCGAAGTGACAGTTCCATAGCGCTATACCTGCCGACTTTCGATTTGTTGAAAAAAGCTCGGTGATGCCATAAAAAACTGTGCCAGTAAAGGGCAGAACTACGGCCGTAGTGCCTGGCACAAGACAACCCGAGAGGCGAGTTGCAATCGCAACAGCGTTAGGTTACCGTAAACTGAAAAGCGCTAAGAGTAACGCGAGATGTAAGTCGTAAGGTGCCAAGATCGTCGCTAACGCTTCGCGGGTTGCGATGGCCACACAACTTCTGAGTTGAGGATGACTCGGGTGTAACGCACACGTCACTCAGGGTGTGCGATGACAACACGTCTCTGCTAAACACACCCTCAAAATTAAGTTACAGCACAACTCACCGCCATTGGGTAGCTCCTCCGGATAGCAGACACGGAAGAGACCCTTCGTGCGTGTGTAATACAGTCCCATGTTCCTGAAGTTGTCGGGAGTGATGCCGGACCCGACGAATTGCTTCTGAAAGAGAATAAATTATAATTAAATGCATGTAACATCACCAGTACCGAGAGCATGCACACTTCTCCTCAACAGCACACCGATGTAAGTTGATCAGAAGAAAGGAAGGCAGCTAACTTCACCCAACTTTCAAACTGGAATACTGAACTTACATGGGAACCAATGTTAAAAATTGTCACATGCATACGCCACTCAAAATTCCAAACGATTGCCAAGTAGGCTACGGTAATTTAATACAGAAGGTAGGTACGTAGTAAGATAATAAAATAATCCCACTAGATTTTGTATGTACAAATGATTGACTTTGAAATATGTGGTTCAGGAGAGCTATACGCACGCACCATCCATTAGCCGTACCTACCACAGCAAGAATATAACGTAGGCTATATAGCCCTGCAGCAATGAAAGTACGAAACGTGACTTCAACTGTCTGCTGGCGTACAATCACTGGCCAGTTGCATAAGCTTGTAAAGTCAACTGTTTGAATCATTAGCTAATACATGTTGCAAGATGACTGTTAAGCTTCGTACTTTGGTCAAGCTCGTGATGGCAAATTGAAATGATGAAGCTAATCGCGTGAATAGAAATAGGGGCCAGTGAGCCGTCAAGTGAAAAGAAATAAGGGCCAGTGAGCTGTCACGTGAATAGAAAGATATGTTTTATGATCCCAATGATACAGGTACCGGTGTGCAGTTGAAATACCCAAACACAAGCAGATCCATTGCCAGGCTGTCTTTTAAAGTTCTAATATATACCTAATAATAGGAATCTAAACCTTGGCTCAACGCCAAGGTTTAGATTCCTATAATTTCACATTTGGGTTCGAAACGGGTTTTGTTGTTTTCTACAAACTTTGAAGTAATTTCCTTTGTGAGCTGTTCGTCTGGCCGCAAGCACTAGGATAGAGCGGCAAAACAAGCATTGTAGTCACTGGCAAGAACTAGACCTAGTAGGGTAACCCATTATTTCGGCTCGAATTTTGTCCAGACCTCAGATGATGTGAAATGCATCAAAGATCAACTCCTGATCTCACTTGCTATTTCGACTGGCAAATTTGCAGGGCTGAAATTGGGACGATGCACCAGATACGGTGAATTTCGTTCAATTCTTGTCCAATTGTCAACAAAGATTACCGTGTAGTGGCAAGTAACCACAAATTACTGGAAAATTATTTTTATAGCTCGCGGCACGGAAGCGAATGGTTCTGCTGTAAGGGTAACAGAGCGGTGCTGCAGCTCTGCTATGTGCCGAGGTCGTCGAGATGAATCTCTTCTCGATTGTCTCGTATGTGCCCGCGCCCCGTGAGCAATAGCCTAGGTATCTGTTCACTGTTCAGTGCCTCTCCGACTCCTGTCGCGGAGGGTCTACTGTGGAGCAAGCGATGAGAACTTTGGCTTCTTATTGATTCATGCTGTCAAGAAAATTACGGCATAGTACCGGCATAGCCTATAACCTATAGCTAGTGCTTTTATACGAGATATAATAAGGCCCATAGGTAAGGGCGCTGGCACACCAAAAGCAGTTCAGCGAGAAGCTGGCAGGCAGTTTTTGAGAAGCACCGAATGCATTGGAGCGCGCACACCAAACAGCGGCAGCGGCCTTCTCAACTGCCGCTGTTCGGTGTGCGCGCTCCAATGCATTACGTGCTTCTCAAAAACTGCCAGCCTCCATGCTAGCTTCTCGTTGAACTGCTTTTGGTGTGCCAGCGCCCTTAGGTGAGGTACTGTTCTAGATGAACCGTACTTATCCTACTAACCTAGCACTCTCAGTCTCAGATAGGCCACATACACACTATACCAGGATCGTTAAGTGCGCAGTTTCTTTATACTTGGCACTAATCCACACGCCACAGCACGCATGTTAACTTAAATACACGAAGCAGTCCATTGCCTACAAATGCGAAACATTTCAACGAATTTCGAAAAAGAAACTGCGTACCGATCGGAGAGAAACACACACAAACTATGGCACTAGTTCAGGGAAGGCCGGAGCGAGAGTCCAGGCTGCTCTCTGGGAAAGGGCCTGTTGATCCGTCTACTGCCGGCTATCTAAAGTTAAAATGTGCACTCTCTTACGGCTAAAGAAAGGTGTATATAATGCAAAAGCTGCTTAAATTTTCGTCCCAACGTGCAAGTTCTATTTGTATCAGCAAACTAAGTAGGAACATAGAAGCCGGCTGATAGAGCAGTGTGGTGTGATCCCATAGAAACAGAATTAGGGCGTGGCGAATTGCCAAACACAACCATGACGCCAAAATTTACTGTTAGCTACCAGATACCTAGAGCTGAAGATCGTTCTCAGTCTCCGAAGACACAGTATAGCATCTTTTTCTTGCAGCATGAAAAACGCACCATAATGCTTTACTATATTATGCCACAAGGGGAAACAGCGCGTATCTCGTGTTGCTGTGGTAAAGTTAATGCCCGAAAAGTTTACACCAGCGGCTTTTTCTATCCAAGTACCTAGGCTTAATTACACTAGACTCAGTTTCTCCCATTTCTATTTGTCTGTCCATTTGTTTGTACCTACATTACGAATAGAGTGAGCAGAAACTATAAGTACATAAAACTATAAGCAAGGTCTTATAATTTCCTTTAGTCCCCCACTTTATCTGTTTAGGCGTATCTCGCTAGTATTGCGAAGCACAGTAACTTGGCACCCGGTAGGTAATTAACAGGCTGTCATGTGCGAAGCAGCACATACGTACAATACGGTATATCTTGTTTCGTAACGGAATCGTTTCAGTAAAACCAACGGCAGGTGAAAGGGAAACATCTCTACTACAAATGTCAAACATTTAAACGAATTTCGAACAAGAAACACCACACCGATCGGCAGTTTATAAAGGAAGTTTCTGTCAAGAATCAGCAGGCTATGTAACAACTAGGGTCAACGTGCTGCGAGACAACCATGGAGGTCCTGCCGTGCAGCAACCTTCTCAAGATGGGAGTTTGACGGGGCCCAGCGCTGAACAGGGCAGAGGAGTCGGATGACTAAGTTCGACTCAGACTCCTCAGTCTAGCAAGTGTCGGACTCCCACGGGTTGAACCCCAAAAATTGTCCGATGCTGCGCAAGCCAGGCAGGCGCTGAGCGCTGCGTGGTTGCTCCATGGAGAAGGTTGCGGCAACAGCAGCGGCGCGAGGCCCGGCAACAGCTCCAACAATGACACGGTTAACGCTCTCACTTGGAAAATATCGTAAAACGCACCAAAGAGCGGCAACTGTGCGTGCGACCGAACAGTTAGGTTTCATTTTTCAATTAGCAGCTGCAGTGAGTGAGAAAAACGTTACAAAGTAAAGTCCAAAAATTGATCGATTTAGTAGTGTCTACTGCACGCCTGCTATTTCTGACTACTGGCACGGGAAACTTACTCGCCACCCTTAGCAACTCTTCGCATCTTGCGCATACCGTCAACAAAAAAAAAATTGTGAAATCTACGCTCCATGATGTTTGCCCACCTACCACTGACAATGCAAAGAATGTGGTCAAGTATCGACCTTAGACTCTAAAAAAAAAGAGAGACATCTCTAGAACAGTAAGTTTAAAATTACCATTAAAACGGTAAATGTAAACAGCAGTATGATCAAATTTATCTTTTAAAATGGTAATATGAACCAGACTTATTATCAGAGAGACTTTTTCGTGCGTACGTGCACTCACCTGAAGAATTCAGCTACCCGATATGCGTGCATTGGTCTGGAGGCACCGAGAATGCTAAGCAGTTTGATAGTGGGACACGAGACTCGTGTGATGTTTAAAACAACACGAGACTCGTGTGATGTTTAAAACAACACGAGACTCGTGTGATGTTTAAAACAACACGAGACTCGTGTGATGTTTAAAACAACACGAGACTCGTGTGATGTTTAAAACAACACAAGACTCGTGTGATGTTTAAAACAACACAAGACTCGTGTGATGTTCACCTACACTATATAACAACAGACACTTCCGGTTGCGGTAATGACATCGACGGACGCGTGCACGCGCAACACACTATATGTACGCACTGTAATTTGTCGGTTGGATTAGGTCACGCCTTATGCAAAGTACAGTTAGACGAGTCCCGTGTCTGGTAGCTACCAGTAAATCTCGTGACGTAGCTATATTACTGAGTAAAGAGCGAGTGCCTACTTAGGCTAGTCGTTTCAGCTAGTAGAATTTTTCTTTTTGATTATTAGGCTACTATACTCCTAGTTTAACCTTAATAATTAGTACTCGTAGCGTACTACATGGGAACCGCAAATCGGAAAACAAAAGGAAGAACATTAAAAAGAATTTTTGTGGCAGTAGTATAAAATGGAAGGAAGCAAAGTAGGTACTAAAGACACGTCGCCAAGACTTAGTTAAAGATAAGGTACCTAGGTACCTATGGGCATTCCCTGGATGGTGCTACCTACTCCCCATACCATAGGATGGGTAAACTTAGCTAACGTAACCCTGAGGCCAATCTTGAATGCCTCCAGATGGACTTCTTTTTGGATGTTTGGTGAAGTGAAGATCTCTAATGGCGGATGCAAGCTAGAGTCTTCCCCACCAAACATCAGGGCCGCTGAAGAAATTTGAACCGTAATTCAGCTTCTGCGCGGCGCCGCGACGGCCTTTCATTCTGTTAGGGTTTAGGTCCGGATACGTAGTCCAGTGTTCGAACCTGTCTTTGCGTTTCTGTTATCACAGCTGCGTGTACAGCAATGCTGTCCGTTCTCTTAGCTGGCCTGTGGCAAACGTTACTAAACTAATGAAATATTAAAAATTTCAAGTTCGGAAGGAATTGACTGTCGGAAAGCAGTATAGTATTTTTGCGTTGCGTACAAAGAATCAGCAAAACATTCGGATGCTTTGTACAGCGTATCTACTGGAAACAAACTGCTATAGTGAGGACCCGGCCCTACAACGTTGGAATAAGCGGAATTAAGGCAAAAAGTGAAGACAAAGCGACGGGAAATCATGGCAGCTGCAGGGCTGAACATAAACACATACACTGTGCAGTTGTTGTGTCCTCCGAATTTGGTGTCCCTGACGTGGTTAATGCTATAATTCAAGAGCGCCTGTCTATGCTAGGCACTCCAAAATGCGAGTAATATATTTTTTTGGAATAGCATCATTGTTGCCATCATACCTACGACTTTAAGATGTTTGTATCTTTGCCTGATATTCTTACAGATCGATGCCAAAGCAACTTCCCGATTTCTTGGGGTACCACATGGTTGAGCCTGTCCACAGGAAATATTCCTGACGAATCCTTAACAGACACTGCAATCCAATTAATACCGGTACCTCTATTTTAAGCTCATCATACAACTATGCTTCAGACAGGCGCTTTCATTATTTTCCGAGTACAACTTTTCCATTGCACAACATATCTTGTACACGAAATAATGTCACCGCTGCGTTTTAGAATACGAGATAGGTACCTAGAGTACGATGCAAAAAGCGCCAACTTTTACTACAGAGGCGCATGCTGGCGTAGGAACAAAGACGAGAGTGATATCCTCCCTTGCATCAGTAACACCGTGCCCGATGTAGGTACCTACAAGAGAAAACAGTTATAAAAATCCAAGGTGCCTGAGAGAGCACACGCAGGTCTCGGCAAAAACACGTCTTGCCTTCATAGATAGGCTACGGAACGCACGCACGCGAGACAGCTGGAACACGACAAACAAAGGCTTCGAAACACGGATATAGTCCCAGCACAATACACTTCGATCATGTCTTCAACAAGTAGCTACGTGAAACTCTCGTCTATGTATCTAATAAACGGTTCACGCAAACAACAGCAGAAGTAGGTAAACCTATGTGTCAGAAACAACAACTGAAATGATAGCCTATAATCTAATGCATCACACGGTACCTGTAGGCAGTGAAACTACCCTGTCAAAAAAGCATTAAGGTAAGGAAAATAAAACACACGGAGCAACCGAGCACATGGGCACTGAACGCCTCAAGAAGCGAGACATTGAAAAGTTCAAGTGAACAAACTTTCTAAGGTCACGCAAGCAAACATTAGGCGTAGTACCTACATACCGACTCGGCAAGGGTTAGCAAGCGTACTTCCCCCACTGGGATCAGTTAGTCACATTTCAAACAGTGATAGATTCATACGAAAACAGATTTTTATCTTGGACGTTAAAGGATTTATTCCACCCACTGAACGTAACACGCGCAGCTAGAGTATACTGCAACAAACGAGGACACATCAGCTGAAGTTTCTCTCGAACTATGAAAGGCACAAACCACAAGAACCCTCACAAAACAGAGCAAGAGAAGGAGGCAGGGGGGCCTGCACACGGGAGAGTGTCCTTCACAAACATTCCTGACGTGTCGAAGGCGTTCCTTTACCCCGCAGCGGGCGCGCGGCTCCCCTCCATTGCTCCAAGCCGCACTCCGACTCGCTCCCGTCAGCCTTATAGCGCGAGCCCATGCAGCTCATATGAACCCTCTTAGACCAGCCTAAAATTTCGGTTTTTCGCAGGAATAACAATTTCTAGCTTCTTATACGAAGAGCGTTACGCTAGGCTTTGCAGGGTTAAGACATTACGCCCACCTTCAAAATGTCTAATTTAAAACACCGATCTTATTAAAGCAGGCAATCTATACGCCAATTCCAAAACGGCCTATCAAAAGTATCGATCCTACAGCCCAAAGAAATAGGGTAGCTACCTACCAGACTCAAAACGTCGAAAACAATTATACCTATCAAGTGAACTGACGAAATGATCCCAGGAAATCGGGTCCAACAACAAAACTGCCCAATGATCTGGTATAAAATACCACAGCATGCTACAGGGAGAGTAATAGGTAGCTACGGTATTTTGTGTACAGGTACCGGTAAGAAAGCATTACCACTCATGAGCTAACTTACCCTATCCTAGTCAATCCAAAGACACTTGCATGGTACCTACCAAACGCACCTACTTCGGTAGTGGACGACCTCTTGGAAATTGCACCATTTAGAAAGCGGACATTTTAGGAATGCACGTTTTTTCCTAACATTAGGAAGGAGATCCCTCAGATAGGCCTATCTTAGGCGCTCTAAGCGCTCCTATGAGCACTGCATTTAGGACTTTTTAATTGTAAACAATACTTTGCAACTAAGATAATTCACCTCAGTTTCAAAACGTTCACCCACGCCAATACGGTGCATAACGAGATTTAAAAAGACACAAACCAAATGTTTACAAAAAATACCACGATGTAATCCACTGTTTAGCTAGACTGCGCTCCGAGAGCGCAGACCTACGTCATACAACGCACTAGCTATACCTACTAACGAAACATCTAATTTGGTCCAGAATGCAGGATTTCTTCCGGATCATCGCCAAAATTTAATAGTTTTGCGTGAAATTTTGAACAGTGGGTTTTGTGAAGATCCGTCCATTACTTTTTGAGTTAGGTGGCTAATAGACAGACAGAATAACAGACAAACAAACCCCGGCTAAAACATCATCTCCTTGGCTGTAGTAAAAAGTTTCGGTCATGGTGCATAAATTACACTTCTGGATTTTTGTTATTTCTGACCAATTTTGCTGTTGGATTAGTATTTAGGAATACTGAAATGAACATTTTTTGTGGGGAAAGATTTTTCAGCTACAATGGGGCTCCTCTACACTGGTTACATATATATCTCATAGCATAGTAGGTATTAGCAGTCGTGATGAAAAAATAACTCTTCTGGTTTTTGTTATTTCTGGCAAACTTTGCAGTTGAAGTAGTTTTAAGGAATACTGAAATGAACATATTGAGTGGGGAAAACATTTGTTTGTCTACAACGGGGCTTTTACTCATAAGGTTAGGTAGGCAAGGACTGGTTCTGCTAATATCATATTAAAAAATATATCAAAAAGTGTAGAGCAGATATAGCTTCATGTTTGTAAACAAAACCGCCGCTACATAGGTATTAGCTGAACCAGTCCTTGCCTACCTAACCTTCTATATAAGAGCCCCATTGTTGCTATAAAAGTCTTCCCCCTCTCAATATGTTCATCTTAGTATTCTTAAATACTAATTCAACCAGAAAATTTGCCAGAAATAACAAAAATCCAGAGATGTAAATTCTGCATTATGACCAAAGTTTCGTTTGGTACGGCTGGAGGTACGGAGCACGTTATAGCTAGGAGATGGTGTATGCCGACCGCTTCGCTAGTACCATGGTATATGTATTATGCATACTGAGAGGGCACGAAATTTCTGCTCTGAAATTGAGTGTTTTCGTCACTAACTCGCACAAGCGCTTGCGATCAAAGCGTAAGTGAGGTGAACTCGTCAGGCGAGGCAATCTGCATGGGGATGCACGAAAGCTAGTGGCTTTTGGTATTCGTCGTGTAATGTTGAGAAGGTGCCGTGGCGAGTGGAACTAACTATGGGTACTCGTGGTCCTATAGCTACAGTAGCACTCACTTGGGGTCGGATGGTAGTGATGAATGCCTTGATTGAACATATATCTAATCCTACTTATTTTACGTAATTCCATGGAGTTTTAATATTTACTAGCTGCATGAAAGCTATCGAGCTGGTGAACCATTGTTTTCCGGTTTTCTTCTACCAACCTCTGCTGGTCTGCCCTGTGTCAAACTGACGACTTGGGTAAACCAGTGAATGGTCTCAAGGAAACGTTGTAAACCTACGTTTCATAATTATATACTATAGAACTATAGTTCTCAATGACGAACCTCCGATTTCAGAGCAACAATAATTTACTAATGGCTGATATATTAGATAGGTACATACGAATATTAGTACACGTACGCCCTTATACGACTTACCTACAGCACACTAAAGATCATACACGGTACCTATACAGAATATATATATATATATATATATATATATTCAAGAATAATGTATATATATATATACATTATTCTTGAATGCCAGTGCTTTTTTTTTAACGCTGAAAGCATCACTTCCTTTGGCTAATCTTATAATTTACGCAATTTTCGTTAGTTTTGGATAATAAAAAAACTCAGGTCATTTTTGTAAATTACTGGGCGAAAGTTAATAGAAACGTTATCTTTCCCAGGAAAAAGCACCGTTCTAAGAATCTACTACCTCCTACCAGAGCGCAATTTCAGTCGAAAGATTTCAAGTGTAGGAACCTACCGTGAAAAGAGCTAGGGACACCGTGAAATTATATGACATAATACGTGAATGCCCTCAGGAAAAATGAATTTAACCCACAAAGACGAAAACAGCGCAATTACAAAGAAAACGAATTAATAATGGGGTGCGGCGGCTCAAAGAGGTCACAGAGATGCCGAGGTCCCCGGAGCTTGTAAGGAGAATTGGACGCACCGCAGATAAGTATCCGAGCGATGCCTGCAGGGCCGTCGCTACAGTCATTATCTAGGACCTGCGCACCAGCTCCAGGGTACCTGTAACGGCGGGCAGCTTCGTCTCTGCGATAGTCAGGCGAGCTCACGTCATTCAGCACATACCTATTATATCGGGAACATACAAGACGATCACATACCCAACTTGATGAGCGAATATGCAGCTAGCACGTCGTGCCGATGCACGGTATGTTGAGTAACAATATACTAGCATACAGAATATACACATATTATATTGAGTAGCCTAGTTTCACAACTGAGGAAGAAAACAGGGGCATACCTATAGCATGTCGCTAGAAACGTGGAACACATGGACAAGAGTGTTCCCACACAGGATCAATGCGCATGGGAATGCCAAGTCGGGAAAGAAGAGGAAAGTAACACGAGTAGGAGTATGAAAGCGGAAGGTAGCAAAGCGCGCCCGAAGGGAAGATGTTCCGGATTGCTATACCTAAGGCTAAGGTAACCTACAGCGTCCCCTGGGGTCGCTGCTCCCCATAATGTAGAAGGGTTAACCATATACCGGTACATGGGTCCCATGAACGATGTGTCAATTGACCATCCGCTCATCAGGTTGAGTGTGTGACTGTGTAATGTGGCTCCGGCGTCACACTGTTGAATATCTCGGCCCGAAATTCTTCTAAACCAAAGTTTACTTGATACAGAAGTAGAAAGGACGATTTACGGAATTTTGCTGAGGGGTACCTACGCGTTGTACCTAGAGATCTAGGCTATAATATAAAATTAAAAATTGAGTCATCGAGGCTCAACTTGTTCGGTATTTCAGACAGGAACTCAATTTGACTATATACTGGAATATTAAATTCAAAAAAACTATCCACAGTTTTAAAATCCGTCACTACCATGATGAACCCAATTGCCTTAGAGACAAGTGATACAATAGTCTATACCTATTAGACGCAGAATCTATTTGCTTTCCCAAATGCTAATAGGTAAATAGCTACCTACCACTGCAGTCATTTGAATTGAGCGCACTACAACTCTAGTCGCAAATCAGTTTCTATTATACCTGTCTTATATTAACAATCCCCCGGCTTCTATTTCCCACGAGCACATCATCGAAAACCAAGCACAGAGACACGCTACTCTATGCAACTTGTGGAAATTGGAAATTCCATTCTACTGGGTCACTTTGACGACGCGTCAAATGTTCTCCCAGCTCCGACACAAACGAAATGCACCTTTCAACACCAGCACATATACAACCGCAAGCCTGACATACACAGCACTTGGAAATAACACGGGGCTTACCTCTATTTCAACTCTGTTCACTCTGATGTACTGCCAGTTGTCGGTGCCGAAGGCGATGGCCAGGAGGGCGACCGACACCACGGCACATATCGTGGCCAAGGAGAGCGTCGTGGCGGAACACGGCATTGTGAAATTAAACTGCACACTTTTTCGTACAGACACAAATGAACAGCACCGTCTGCAGGAGCTTGCACCAGCTAGACTTGCAAGGGAGATGTAATGAATCTTCCCGTAACTATCACTATTCGATCATAAAAACGGACACCAGCACGTCAGACACCACCACTCACTACGATAGCTCGCGACAAACTGACAGGTAGGAGGCCGCTAGGAGCAGCCGCACCGTTCCAGCTCATACGGAAAAAATTCCTTCACAGGTATGCACGGTGCTGAGCAAGAAACGGGCTTGCGGTAAAGCGACAAACATGCCGCTGCTAAAAGGCCTTCAACCCTTATTTTCACATCGAAAGTTGGAAAGTGAGAGCTGGATGGGAAAGAAAAGATGTACCTTTATGACGTACAGTATTTCAACACACATCGTACCTGTGCGTTGCTAACGACTGTAGCTATTAAATATTTTTATACCGAGCAAACAAGAGAGGTGGAAATTTTCAGTAAAGCGGCTTGTTTATGGCAGTCATTGGCGTGCGTCTGCATACGGTATATACAACCCAGAAGGGAAAAAACGTGCTAACGAAGTGTTAACGTTACAAATGGAATGTTGCTCGTGCGTGTGTTCGTATGTGCGCTACCCACCTGTTTGCCCGTTTGCTGTTACGAGAGCAAAGGTACGGCTCTGATATTTAAAGACTTTAGTTGAATAATTATTCAACTTTCCACTTTAAATCGTTATTTCTCTCGCCAAGGAGGATGTTTCTGTCAAGTTTATATTTCTGTTTGTCTGCTATCAAGATAACTCAAACAGTTATCAACGGATCTTTACGAAATTTAAAAGTAATATCCGGCATGTTAAAAGCAACTAAAGATTAACTTTTGCTGAAGATCCATTCAACAGTTTTTTTTTGTCTGTTTGTTTGTTTTCATCTTCTTTTCATAGTACAATGACTCAAAAAAGATATGGGTGGATTTATACGAAATTTGCACGAGATGTTAGAAACATTACGAAGAGTAAGTCACCTTATTTCTGTTGGTCCGTTCGTTTGTTTGTTTGTTTGTTTGTGTATGTTTTGTTTTAGGTTTTTTAGCAGAACTACTGAAAAAGGTATGAACGGATCACTATGACTAATGTTGGTCAGAATGTTGCTTAGCAGCATAATTCAAAAAGTCATGTATAGATCATCATGCAATTTGTAGGAATAGTTGAAGATGTTGGAGAACTCAAATGAGCATGTTTTGGTTTCGTTTTTGACTGATGTTTGACAAAATGTTTGTCAGAACCTAACTCAAAAAGTACAATTTCAAGAAAATTACAGCAACTGTTATAACTGTCAATAGGCACAAGTGACCAGATTTGGAGCTGATAAAAAGGAAATCATAGTATAACAACCAATTTGAATTTTTCTTAACGTTGTCTTTCTCGGCATGGGGTACGCGTCCTCAGAGTCCTTCAGTTCGCTATAAGGTTGACTTTAGTTGTGATTAATATGCCTTCTTCATTGTGACTTCATTTTTGATAGTCATTGTGATATCGTTTATAAGTGGTCAATTGAAAGCACCTTAGAACCAGAACGCTCTAAGAGCGCAACGGTAACATTATTAACAATTTCTGTAAGTTTCATAAAGATTCACCTAAAAAATTTTGGGTTATTGCGCTAACAAACATAAAATTGAACACAACAACAAACATACGAACGAACGTATACGTAGAATTGTAGATTAGCACGAAAATTTGGTCATTTGCACTTTGTAATATACCTAACAACTCATGTGAATTTCATAAAAATCCGTCCATAAATTTTTGAGTTATGGCTTTGAGAAAAATGAGGCAGACAATCAAACAAACGGATGGACGGATCTTCACCAAACGTTAATCATCTGTTCCTCCTAACATGTCGAACAAACACTGTAAATTTCGTCAAAATCCGTCCATAGCATTTGAGTTATCTTGGAGACAGACAAGCAGTAAAACAGACAGAAAGAGAGACAGATAAACAGACGACAAATCCGACGAAAACATAACCTCATAGGCTGAGGTAATAATCCAGTAACAGATTCCCGATATTGATTTGCTCATGTATACCTACTGAAAATTTCGATCTAGAAACGCTGATCCTGCCTCGGAAATTACCACGTTGCACAAATCTCCCGTGGTCCGCTCGCCATTAAAACTCACTTGGAGATCATTCTCCAAGTACTCTTCAAGGTGGCAGATGCTATAGTAATGATGTTTTAACGCTATAATGATATATCAGTGCTATGTTAATGCTGTATTAATGCTATGTTAACCCTTAAATGCCTGATTTAATCATAGCACACCCGTAGAAATAACACTATTGGTATATGCTGCATATATGGCACGCTATGCATTTAAGGGTTAACGCTATGTCTTATAGCTATATTTTATGACTTATTAATGTTATTTTAATGCTATATTAATGCTATGTCAGCGTTTCATTAATGTTATGGTGGGTGATGCTATATTAATGCTATGTTAACGTTACATAACTAATATACTAAGGCCATGTTAATGCTATGTTAATGCTCTAACAATGTTACAATAGTGCTCTATTAGATTAGATAGGTGGTGGTAGACGAACCAATAGGCCCATTCCCAAAGAGACACCGGAACTTACGCCCCGGCCCTCTATGAGCTGTTGCCATTATGTTAGTAGGATAAAGAGGACAGGAGAAAAGAGGGTGGGGGAGAGTCCCTGCATGCCAAAGAGACGATCATGAATGCACGTAGGCACGACCAAGAGTCGCTGACATGCGGAGCTTAGAGACGTCAAACAGTGTAGTTTGAGCGGAAGAGAGAATAAGACGGATTAAGGTGGCCTCGTAAGCTTTGGCCGCTAAGAGTTTGCGACTCCTGGAGGAGGAGTTCTTAGCTGTGGGGGATGTCTCTCCCAATGTATGTCAAGACAATTTTTAAACGCGTTGGCTGACTCCGCACTAATAACATCGGAAAGGAGTCGATTGCAAATGCTGACTATGAAATACGGAAAGAACTGCTGACTTAAGGTCGTTCTACGAGCTTTATGCTTGAGTTTTTGACTATTGTTTCGCAAGCGATCATTGAGGTCTCTTTCAAAGAGCCCGTTGTAGGTACGTCGTTGAATACTTTAATATTTCTTTTAGTAGCCCCCTGAGACGTCTTTGCTAGAGAGAGAGATCAGATCCAGTTCCTTTAGGCTTCGCAGCTGAGGTATCAATATCGTTGCCCTGCGTTAGACTCTTTCCATGTTATCGATATCTTTGCACAGGTGTGACGACCGGAATTGGACAGCGAATTCGAAGTGTGGTCGAACTAATGCCTTGTACAAGGGAACGATGATGTCCTTGGACTTGTATTCAAATTTCTGGTGATGAGTCCGAGTACTCTGCTTGCCATTTTCCCACTTTTGTCAACTTGCTGACTGCGTTGTGGTTTGTTTTTAGTAGCGATTCCCAAGTCACGTTGTTAGGTGACAGCAGCCAAAACCGTCTCGTTAATTTTTAATAGGCTAGAAGGGTTCACTAGCTCTATGTGCATTACTGAGTATTTGTCGACATTAAAGTACATCTGCCCCGTTGTGCTCCATTCCATGAGATGGTTAAGGTATTGTTGGAGCTCGGCTCTTTTCGTGACAGGATGACATAGTTTAGCATCGTCCTCAATTTTACTGATTTTAACACAGATGTTGAGATCGAGGTCATTGATGTAAATTGAGAATAGAAGTGGGCCAAGCATGCTACCTTGTGGAACCCCTTATTAATGGGAAATTGTTATATCAGCGCTATGTTAATGAATATGGTGATGCTATATTAGTGCTACGTAAAGCTATGTCATATCGATGCTATAGTAATGCTATACTGATGCCACATTAAAGCTATATCAACATTTAATTATTGCTATATATATGTTTAATGATTATATATGTTAATGCTATATTAACGCCTGTGAATGCTATGTTACTGGCATGCTCATTAGGAGCCGACATAAGCCCTTATAAGTTTACAGTAGCTTGTCCGAAACTGCAGACAAAGTCAATGGCTTTGACCCAGGGAATTGAGCTCCAACCATTAACCCCTATACTTAATTCGATTCCCTTGAGACTTCCAGAAACCGGAATCGAGCATATCTTTAACGACATATGCTCGATTCCTATATTGATATAATTACGTTCCCGGCTTCAGCCATGCTCCTGAGAGCGATTTTACCGGTTCGTTCGAGCGGTTCGCCGAAGTCGCACTAAGCTCAATTCACTTAACCTGACTTGTCCCGAACCACCAACACTACGTTAAAATGAGTGTCTTCGCTTTCAATTATACTGCAGGCGTTAGCAGCAACCCGCTCGTGCTGAAACAACTGAATATATCATTTTACGGATTAAGACGGAGTTGTTGACGTCTCAGAGGTAATCGATACAAGGTTAACGTCTGATGAAACCCGACGCAACTGCAGTCGAAGTCAGCGCACCTGGCTCAAGTTTAGGACAAAGCAAGCGGCGTGGATTTTACTTAGACAGACTCTGACGACCAAGTGTAACGTACCGTAAGTCAAGCCATGGCCTCTTATAAAGGCACGTTCGATTGGACAGCGAAATAAAGCCTTCGGGGCTTAACTTTTCCGAAAATCCGGACAGTAGCTCTGGCTTTGCAACTTCGAATGTGTGCTTCAAAAGTTAGAAACAACCCAATAACGTTGGGCCGGGAGAAAAATCCATTTTATGGACCATGAGTGAATTAATGGAAGTCTCATAGATAACCAATTTAGGGTCAACGTATGAAACTCAATTCAACGGGTCAAGGCCAACGCACCTGCCTGGAGTTTCGAGTGAGTCAAGTCTCGATCCGAAGGCTTAATTTTGACGCATACTATGGCTTTCATTGGCCGTGTTACATTGTTTTTCGTTACTAATTCATAAACGGATTGCCGGTTCACTATGATATTTCAACACAAAGCCTTTTACAAAACTACCTAATTTATGGCCCACATAGCACATTGCTATAGGTGTATACAGAGGAGTTTACTATTATATATTAGGCCGATATTAAGCTGAAGCCTGGAAGTTTGAACGACGACCCAGTGTTGCCAGGTTGTCAAGGCGAAATATCTGTAAGCCGGAGCCGAAATATCTGTATTTTGCCAGATATATCTGTAGATCTAGCTACATTCACTAACGTGTCTTATATGTCATTTGTCTATAAATTATATTACAGTTCGTTTCAAACTCTGTGACAAACTATACCCCTCTAGAAAATACCATCGTCAATGGCCACATCCGACAAACACTTAGAACAGTATCGTAACTCTGTATATAATAGTCTACTAGAAAGCCATCCCATTTAAAAAAATGGCCCAATTATTTATTTTTCTGCAAAATATCGTGACATTGGAGCAAAAACTTTCTCTATATGAAGGTTTATGAGAAAGTATTGGGTGCAATTGCCCCAGCTCCACTGCCATGATAGCACCAAAACTGCAAAAAATTTGCAGGGAGCACACCACAATCGGCTGAATTTTCGGCTATCAGTTAGACTATACACGCTATCGGCTAGGAAGGAATGCAATCGGCTAAATTGGCAACACTAAAACTCATTGATAAATTGTTAGAAAGTTGCCTGCGAGGAATTTTTGGCGAGAAATTAATGAACAGACTTCACAAAGAAGATTAGCCACAATGATAGAGGTACTTATATCGCATTTATTCATCAATGATTAAAAAATAGCCTGAATCCAGGAGCAAATGCTTATAGGAATGTTTTGAAATTTCATGCATTTAGAACAAATCACTCTAAATATCTGTAGATCTTGGGCAGCTAAAAAAATCTGAACATCAGTAGATCAGGATTAAAATCTGCACATTTATAGATTTTAATGCCAGAAAAATCGATAAATGAGCGATTTTTTAAATGGGATGGCTTCCTAATGAACCATTATATACAGAATTAAACCACTGTTCTTCGAGTTCGTGGGATGTGGCCACCGTAGAATGGTATTTTCTATAACCTATCATTCATCGATGGGTATAGTTTGTCATAGTTCACATGCAGAGTTCGAAACGGTCTGTAATATAATTAATAGACAAATGACAGACAAGTTAGTCAAAGTTTATGCATCTACAGATATTTCTGGCAAAACACAAATATTTCGGCTCCGGTCTACTGATATTTCGCCTCGACAACCTGGCAACACTGGGTCGTCGTTCAAACTTCCAGGCTTCAGCTTAATATAGGCCTAATATACAATAGTGTGGGACGCCGTATTTCAAGAAGTAAGAAGTACTGTAGGGTAATATAAAATAGTAAACTCTTCTGTATACACATATAGCAATATGCTATGTGGGCCATAAATTAGGTAGTGCTGTGAAAGGCTTTGTGTTGAAATACCATAGTGATCCGACATTCGCTCAAGAATTATTAGCGAAAAACAGTAAAACACGGCCAGTGAAAACCATATATAGTAGAGGGCTGTACGTCTGCTTAAGAGCAGCTAATCACAAAGCGTGTTAGAAGTGTGGTACTCCTTCATCAGCTGACTTTGGTTTTGCTTTTGGAAGAGTTTTCGAGTATGGCTGAATAACGAAGCCATGGCTCAGCCATGGCTTCAGGCCAGTTTGTGATGTTTTATTACGAGAATATTAATTTTACGAGTGGACCCGTGCGTGAAAAAATTCACCCAATAGTCGATGTGTTTGTTCTCTACTCTGACTTGCCGTTTCACAGTTCCCGCTCACGCTTATTAACAACTCTTATTCCCTTCCGTAACTTTTTCGTTTCAAGTCTTTATTATCACTGTGCCACATAGGCGCTTCATCTCTCTCCGTTTCTTGCACGTCTTCCTTCTTGAGACTGTAGAAGTCTCGTTTTTTTACATTCCCTATCCTCTTTCTTAATTAAACGTGCGTCTTCCAAAGTAAAATCGTAACGAAAACACTGTAATAAACTTGAATGCCACTCCAGTCAGCATGTATACAATGTAAGTGCACCGTATCCAGTCTAATTTATTTTGTGTGCCCCAAACTAGTATTGAGCGCATTGCTTACTGCCTAATGAAAATTGTGGTGAAACGCTCGCCTAACGTTTGTGTGCTTCGATAGCTTTTAAAAAATCGTAATTTCTCTCTTGTCGACTTTTTAAAATTTGTGCTAAAATACTTCATACTAGCTGGAATCTGTAGAATTTCCACAGAATAAAAGCAATGTTTTCAGTGATATTTTGGATCCGTATCATGCTGTCTCACTTCAAACGAAACGTGCAAATAAGTTCCAAGTCAGACAGTAAATCTTCTACCTATGACCAGCTTTAGAAGCCAAAAATATACTTATGTTGTTCCCTCAAGAGATCGTATCTAGGGTGCCCTTATTTTCCCCTCTCTAATACTGGAAGAAGTTGTATAATTTCCCAGAAACTAAAAACTTGTTCCTCAATTATGTTGCTCTCAGTCCCGTATCATGCATACGAAGTGCGAAAAAATATTCCATTCCAAGTCAGGCGGTGAATGTTTCCCCTAAAACATGCGAGTAGTAAGCAGTAACTAAGGAGCTTCTAATGGGAGGAGTAAGCGCAAGCCAAGGAGGTTCTAATAGAGAGGAGTGCATCCTCACTGTTTATCCTACGGGAGCGTTGCGAGTAAACTTTTCCCTTAATTAAACTGGCTCAGTGGCTTATCCAATCGGAGAGCGGCATTGCCTCACGTAGCCTACATAGGAAGGAGTCCCGAGCTCAAATTTTTATAGCCATTAACCATCGACTAAATTCCGAGCGGATGGAAGTATGTAAAGGAAACTTGTATCCTGGATACCAAGTCCGTCAGTTGATGGAGACCCAGGGCGTGGACGTGGTGTTCTGGGTACACACGTGCGTGGTACGGGGGATTGCACGCGGCAGCAGCAACATTTTGCGTCCACATGCAATGCATATCACTATTGACGATGGTACGAGGCATGATGAATCGTGAGCTAGAATAGATTAACTTCAACAAAAATGCACCGTCATCCATTAATAATTTTTGTGTCTCTTTATTCTGGCGTATGTGGAACTCAATATATAATAAGGGTCTAAATGTATTATTTACAAATGAGAAGAAAAATTAAGGAACCTGTAGAATGGCAATAGTGCAGAATGTGCACAATATCGCTGCGAGAAATCTGCAGCACGTGAGAACATGGATTTGGAAAAGAAGAGGGAAGGTAGGAGAAAGGAACATCAGTAGGAGTATGATCCAGAATTAATTACAATAGCAAATGCGTATCGTGAAGCTGATTGAGTTTAGTAAGAATACAAATAAAGTCAAGATCTGTGCTTTATCAAGGCGTCTATATTTTGGTCTATTCTGACATTAGTTATCACACATCCAATTTAGAACTTTGAATAAAATTAGTAGACTCGAGAATAATTATGTTTAAGAGAATTGTACGAAATAATGGCTGTGCACGGATGAGAGAAAATATTACGGTCACACGTGTCGGCCGGCGTTTCGCGAACACGTGTGCGAAAATGTAAACACATTTATGAATACCAATTTAGCCATTCGTTTCCTTCTAACAGGAATGTTATTCTTGAGAGTTATTACTATACACTGAAATACGAATTCCTATAACATATTAGTCCTACTTCAAATTTAAAGACCAACCCCCCACACCACTTGTGTCCAGTGTTATTTACCGTTACCAATGCCAGGATTGCTGTGCCTCATATATAGGTAGCACTGGACAACACTTCAAAGCCCGTATTGACCAACATTTCGATGTATCCAGCCGTACCGGGTTACCACTTGCGAAACCCTCACATTCAGCCCCCCGCTTGCATGCTGAGCAAAACAACCATCCCATCAGCAGAAATGACTTCTCCATCATAGACTCTTCCAATCCCATTGAGCTCAATACATTACAGTCCCTCCACATCCATAGAAGCAGACCTAGTCTCAACATTATGACCTCGGCTGTACCACTGCATACTGTCAACACCTAGCCTCAAATCTGCCGACTGTACAGGAGCTGACATCCGGCTCCTACCGCATAGCTCTGTTCATTCACATTCTAGACCTCTTTCAGACAACACCCATGCTCCCCTAAAAGATTTGATAATAAAAGATTTTTATTGATTGGTTGCTAGTTTGTAGGTTTTTCTGAAGATGGGATTTGCATCCCGAAACGTTAAATTTTAATTTTGTCGACTTACAGTATATCTAATATTAGGATTAACTAATTTTAACTAGTTTTATCGATGGTGAATACGATTATCGAAGATTAATGACGGTAACCGAGGGTTAATGAGTGTTACCGAGGGTTAACTATTCTTAACGAGTGTTATATAGGCTTAACGAGGGTTGACTGGGGTTAACGAGGGTTAACTAAGGTTAACTCGTCTTGATTAAGGTTAACTTGGGTTAACCGAGGTTAGCCCGGTTAACAAGGGTTAACTAGGGTTAACGAGGTTACTTTGGGGTAACTTGGGTTATCTTGAGTTAACTTGGGTTATCTTGGATTAACTTAGTTTGATTTGGGCTATCTTAAATTACGTTGGGTTATCTTGGGTTAACTTGGTTTAAATTGGGTTAACTGGGGTTAACTTAGCTAATATGCGTTAACTTGGGGGAAATTCAGATAACTTAGGTTAAATTCTGCTAACTTGGCTAACTTGTGTTAAATTGCGGTAACATGTGTTAACTTAGGTTAAATCGGGATAAGGTGGGTCAAATTGGGCATTGGATGACTTTGGTTAAGTTGGGGTATCTCGTGTTATATTGGGTTGACTTGGGCTGAATTGGTTTAAATTGGGTTAACTTGGGTTAAATTGGTAAAATTGGGTTTGCTTGAATAACGTGGGATATCTTTGGTTAAAGTGAGTTAAGTTGGGTGAACTTGGATTTTCTAAGTTTAACTTGGGTTAAAATGGGGTGAATTACTTAAACTTGGTTAAACTGAGTAAAGTTGGGTTAACTTGGATTTTCTAAGTTTAACTTGGGTTAAAATGGGGTGAATTACTTAAACTTGGGTTAACATGGGTTATATTGGCTAACATGAGTTAAAATGGATTAAATTGGGTTAACATGTGCTAAATTGGTTAACTTGAGTTAAATTGGGTTAACTTTGGTTATCTGATTGAAGAAACCTAGTAAACCCAAGCTTACTCAAGTTAATCCAACTTAACCCACGTTAAACTAAGTTAAACAAACTTAACTCAAGTTTGTCCAATTTGGAACCAACTAACCCCAAGTTAACATAAAATATCCCAACTTAAGCCAAAATATCCCAAGTTAACCCAAGTCAACTCAAGTAATCGATACGTTAACCCAAGTAAACCAAATTTACCGAAATTAACCAAAGTTTGCCACGTTATCCTAAGTTAACCCAAGTTAAACCAAGTTAACCCAAGTAAACCAAACTTAATTCAAATTTTAACAAGTTTACATTAGTCAACCCAATTTAACCCAAGTTAACCAAATTTAATCCATTTTAACCCAAGTTAACATAAAATAATCCAGCTTAGCCCATGTTTACCCAAGATAACCCACGTTAAGTCAAGTTAAACCGAGTTAACCTAAGATAACCCAATTCAACCCAAGATAATTTAAAATAACCCATTTTACCCCAGTTAGCCCAATTTAACCCGAGTTGACCGATTTTAACCTGCTGCACAAGCCAAGAAAATTCTAGCCAACAAACATCCTGAAATTATTGGTGTGTCAGAATGGTCAATATTTGAAAAGGTTTTCAAGAATATCCTTAATTGATCATTTGGTTGTTGAAACAAACAGGTATGCTCAACAGAGTAATCATCATAGCTTCAAAATTGAGGAAAATGAGATGAGGAATTTTATTGGTCTTCTCTTCTTATTTGCGTACAATATTAGACTAAATCTTCGGGATTATTGGAGTAAATCTTTTGAAAATGAATGTAAAGCATTTTCAGAATGTATGAGTCGCAATCGCTTTACACAGATAAAATTATGATTCATGGCGCAAATAATCAATCACTTTGTGATAATAAAATGGCAAAAGTGTCTCCTGTATATGATATTTTGAATGAGAGCCTGCGAATCTCAATCTTTCAATTGATGAGTCCATGGTGCCGTACTTTGGGCGCCATTCATGCAAGCAATTTATACGCGAGAAACCCATTAGATTTGGGTACAAGCTCTGGGTAATAAGCAGTTCAAGTGGTATGCCGTATTATGTTAGCATCTATGAGGGTAAAGGTATGACAGACTCTCAACATCCGCTTGGAACACGAGTAGTTG
>LQNS02000141.1:5330802-5343871 GCA_001587735.2 Parhyale hawaiensis | reverse complement strand
AGACCGACTGACAATCATCTATTTGGTCTTACTGGCATTCAGCTTCATACTCCAGGCCGAGCACCATGCACTAATGCGTGACAAGTCCCTTTTCAGAGACTGAGCGACAGCATCACGCAGGCGAGGAGTAGAATTGACCTTCATGCATGGTTTGATGGTTTTATCGACATACATGTCTCTTGGTTTTTCCTCTAATGGTTCACCATAGTTGAGTTTAGATAAGCCTAAGCCAGTAATGTTATACATATTATTCCCTCTTGCTCCTACTGCCGATCTCTGGTTACTTATGTTCTTCTCTGGCTTTGGATTTCCATGCCAATTACATTAGTTTCTAGCCGGCTCGTGAGGGTTTCCAGTTTTGTTAATGTATCACTATCCCTCATTTCCTTCTCTGATATATGGTACGCAGGAGAGTATTTCTTATTTCCAGGTTACGCACTGCATATGTCGCAGTGACATTACATATTAGACATCATCACGCCCATCGCTGTCCTCAGTCAGACAAGCGATTTCTCTCCCACACGTAAATTTTCGCGAGAGCAAAAGGAGGAAATACTTGAAATGCTGTTGCTCTCCTACAAGTATGGACCCCAACAGCTATCAAAGTTGAATCGTCAGCATAGTTGATCATCGTGTTTTCAAGCGAAGAAAACATGTCACTAGTATGGAGAATGAACAACAGTGGGCCAAGCACACTGCCCTGAGGGACACCAGACACCACCGCAACTGAGGCACTCAAGACTCCGTCAACAGACACTCTCTGCGTTCGCTCAGAAACAAAATCGCGAATGATTGACAGAACCCTACCACCNCGGCCACACACCCTCACAACGATGATCTCATGACAGGCGCATTCGTGCACTGACTGCCGGTAAGCACAGAATCCGCGCCGGACATAGACGGCCATTCCACGGAATGCAGGCTCCGATCCCCACAGCCTGCGAAAAGGAGACTGAAAACCCGCCAAGGCAAGCTCAGCGTCGTGCCTTCTGCCAGTCACCAATGTCTCGGCGCAGCACACAACACAAGAACATAAATATACAGAAATCTACAGAATACAGATAATTACAAAAATATACAAAGGAGTAAGAAAAAATCCCATAGCCTAAATGAATATGAATCAAGCTGGTCAAGGTGACACAAGCCAGTCAATTCTGGGTCCTAAATCTTAAATTACATCCTGGTCATGAAGCTCCTAGTTTATTTATATATAGGGCCTAGTTATATCATAATGGAAGCAGAAGTTGCAATGCTAGGAGTAGCCTAAATGAATATGAATCAAGCCGGTCTAGATAATTCAAGCCGGTGTAGATGATTCAAGCTGGTCTAGTTGATTCAAGCCGGTCAATCCTGGGTCCCAAATCTTAAATTACACCCTGATGGGGACATACGTTTCGCATGTTTTTTTCTATGGTGTTACAATAAGTGACACGCACAGGCAGCTGATACCTTATGCGCCTTGCATAGTGACGCAATATACTATCCATAATACGTACAGGCAGCTGATGCCTTATGCGCCGTACATACTGACGCAATATAGCCTACTGTACGTGATACGTACAGCCTCCCCATTGGGGGTGCTACCCTCATTGAGTTATGTGGCTAACAAACAATCAAACCCCAGCAAAAATATAACATCCTAGGCCATGCTTATATGTTTTTATACATGAACAAGTCACGGATTTGACTTTTAAGTGCATGGTTCTTGCTCAAACACGTTTTTTCATCAAATTTATGTGATCGGAGTTTAAAGGTGATCGGAGAAAACTGTCTTGTAAATATCTAAAAAAAAAAAAAATTTAAACTGGAGCTCGAAATATGTTTCTAAAATTTTATTTTGTTGCCAAAGGAAGGTGCAATACACAGAAGTTCATTTTATAAACCACAAATATGCTATTTGAAAAGCTGACTTTTGTACCATTTTTGGGGGGGTCTCGTTAGTGTTACGAGACAAGCCATAACTCCATGATTTGGAGTCTGATCCATATGAAAATCACTCAGATGTTAGAAAACAAGTTTATCTAGCAGCTCCTATAGTTTTGTTTATTAATCTCATTGTTTTCTATTTTTCCTTTCAACCGATCATTAGCGGTCAAAATTGATCAGAGTTACTGACTCGCCCAAAGTGTCCGATCAGCCCACTATAACCGTTATAACAAAAAAAACTATAATTGTAGAATAATCTACTTACTCTCAAATGAAAGTTCAATTCATGCTCTTTCTTTTAATATATATAACAATGCTGGGTTATAGTCATTTTTATGGGAATTATAGGGCATGGAAATTTTTTTCTTGCAAAAATTGATCAGAGACTAATGCCTCTACCCTACACTATACCTAGGTAGCTACCCATGTGTTGTACTTGTAGCTACTTCAATAGACATGAGCTAATTTTGATATTGTTTGTGCAGCACTATGGTTTGTGTTGGGAGTAGAGAAAGCAGAAAGAAAAATGAAGGTGGCCATCCTAGTAGTGTTAGAATATTACTTGTTGGTGATGCCAACACAGGCAAGACTTCCCTTATCTTGTCTCTTGTATCAGAGGAGTTCCCAGAGCGTGTGCCTGCAAGAGCTGAAGAAATAACCATACCTCCTGATGTCACTCCTGAGCGAGTCCCAACTCATATTGTTGATTATTCTGGCAAGTATTGATCACTCATTTCACAGTTTCACTGTAGCTAGTTGTTTTGTTTGTGCTTTAGCTGATGACAATGTACTGTACATTAACTAGCTAGGTATATCAGTTCCTTCAGTTGAGTGACCTGCATGCTCTCTATAACTATAAGTATGAAAGTGAGCTTCCATCAGATATTTTTTGTTCCGTCTTCAGTATAACTTTTTGTAATATTTTTCCATGCCTACTAATCAGGGCTAGGCTAGACATATCTATTAGGTAAGTAGGTACGGTATCCACAGTTTGAAATACCTAGCTACCTTTTGTTGTATTTAGCCCAAGTGATTAGTGTAGTTTTTGTTAGTTGCCAAGTTATGCTACCTGTATCATAGAGAGTTATGTAGCTAGGTAGCTTATAGCTAGCTATAGAATTTATTGTTTTGAGTAGCTACCGTATATATTGTGACATTGTTTCATCAAAGGCTTACTCAAGGTGGTCAAAGCCCTGTGATATCTAACATTATCTGTAAAACAAAAGAGTAGCTAAGTGCATAGCTCTAGCAGGCTTGTGTAGCTCTATATGCCAAATTGCTTTATGCGTGAGTAGCTAGGTAGCTACAGTGGAACCCCGTTTTCCCGGACAGCACGGGGGGAGGCCGTTCCGGGAAACTGAAATTTCCGGGAAAACGAGAAAATTTCAATTCTCGGAAAAAACCCGTTTTTCCGGACGCATTTCCAGCAAATTGAAACTATTTCCGGGATATTTTATGCCAGAAAAACCCCCATTTGCCGCACGTTAATGAACAAAGAGGAAACTACTGTGTGCAGACGCATACTGAACGAAAATGGCGGTGGTTGCCTTCCGATTATCGGAAGAGACGCTGCGCAATCGGCGAATTTTAGTATCTGCGCAGTGTCACTTTCAGGAATTCTTCTGAAAGTCCGGAACTTCTGCCGGACTTTTCCGGGAAATGCCGAATTTTTCTGGTATTCCGGCTCGGTTTCAGTTTCCCAGAACGTTCCGGGAATACCCCGGAAAAGTGAAAAAAGTCCGGGAAAACGAGAAGTCCGAGAAACCGGATTCCGGGAAAACGGGGTTCCCCTGTAGGCTATATCTTAAGCTTATTTGTTATAACTTTAAATATTTCAGTCTGATGCAGCACTGTCCAGTGACCTGTCCAGTAGATCATTAGCCTACTTGTAACTACCCAGTAAAAATAGCTAGCTAGCTATCAGTAGCTAGTTGCTGAGTTGCAATTTTAAAGGGAGATACCAATGAGCTCGCACAATCACAAGTTATTCAGAACCAATTCGTCCAGTACTTCCCATTTACTTAATGCTCGTTTGTTGTAGCTACCTGCCACAATTGCTGTGTGGAGAATGTAGATTCTAGTCCCTGTTCCAGTCTGCCTTTCCGTTCTACTAGGCCGCCTACTTAACACAGCTGGCACCCTACTCACATGTTTGGTACCTATGTCTGCCGACCACTCACTAGTCTCGACGCTTTGCAACGAGGCAATATCGAAACAAAGGAGGATTTGTCGGTGCTGCGATTAGCGAGCCATGTAATAGGCCTATACCTATATATATTGCTAGTTGGAAGCAGTCTCTAATTTAACCTCCTGCTTACCACTTATGGCGCTTGAGCAGAGCGAGAACAGAGCACAGAGGAGTTGCAGCAGGAGCTTGCCCTGGCAGACGTGGTGTGTGTTGTGTACAGTGTGGAGGAAGAGGACACGCTCGACAGGATCACTAGCCACTGGCTTCCGTTACTTAGATCCACACTTGGTGATGATCACGACACCCCTGTCATACTTGTAGGCAACAAGGTGGATCTTGTTGACTACAGCACCATGGAAGTGAGTTTAGTACTAGATACTGTATCTCTATCATTTGTATTTTAAAGTTAGTTTTGCTGCCTCTCAGGGGGCATAGGATGAGCCATAAGCAGCAGGGTTAGGTTAGTTAGGTTCCCCCATAATGTGTTNATGAGAAGCAGTGACCCCAGCAGTACCCTCTAGGTTACCTTAGCCTTAGCTAGGTCTTTGAATTGTCTTTCCTTTGTGCCCATGTTGCTTCCTTTCTCATTTCATATTCTTTGGTACTGATGTTACTTTTTTTCATCTTCTTTCCGGCATGAGGGTTGATCCTGTGTGGCAACATGTTTGTGCATTAGCTAGTTCTACATTTCTATCAACATATTGTATGTCCCTTCTTTCTTCCAGGGTTGCGGAGTCGAAGTCGGCCATAGTCGGAGGATTTGATTGGGGTTGGTGTTGGAGTCGGAATCTCACTTGCTCTAGGAGTCGGAGTTGGAATATTTAGCACGACTCCCACTCAGGAATCCCATTTATAAAGAAATATCAATCAATTCTGAATTTTCAGTCACAAGTTTAAAAAAAAAAAACTTTTTTTTGTAACTGTGAATTTTTTCTTGTACATTTCTCATTTACATCTATAGCTACCATGTATTTTCCTATTCCATAGTATGATGAGGCCATTGAGGAAATGTTGGGTAGAACTTTTGCACCTAGTACATTATGTGAGGGGGGCAAGATGATCAATTTTGAACCAATTGTACTGAAATTTGTGTTGTGGGCTATATGTATTTTTGAAAAAGAAACACAATTTGCTCATGCAAATTTTTTTGATTTAGGCCTTAGTTTTTTGGCTAATGGGAAATATCTATAATAGTCTATACTCTATAGCTATAGTTAGGTATGCATTTTTTCTAAGTTTCAAAGGAATGGAACTGGATGAGTTTTCATGCTGGAATAAAAGCAATGACAGTTTTGGAATCCTTGAAACATTCCTAACAAAACTATAGAGCAGGATTTTCCAATTTTTTGCCCTATTTTTTTTTTTTCAACGCATTTCAAAACACATTTTTTGCCCTATAGCTATTTTAGTTAGGAGGTGATCGGACAGAATACAAAATGGAGAGGTAGCATGAAAACTCATTGAGTTCTATTCCTTTGAAATTTAGAAAAAATGCATAGGTAGGTATATATATATATATATTTCAATTATCTCAAAAACTAAGGCCTAAATATAAAAAATTGTAGTCGCAAAATGCTTTCCTTTTTCAAATATGCATATACTTAGCAAATTTCGGAACAATCGGTAGAAAATCGAGTATTTTGCCTCCCATGCCCCCCTCACATAATGTGCCAGGGGCAGAAGTTTTACCCAAATTTTTTTATGTAGCCTATTCAATTTAATGTCCCAAATGATACAAAATATCATTGTAGGCCTACCGTACTGAATGAGGTAGCTAAGTCTGGACTAACCAATCAGAGCACTATTTAGTTCAGTTCTTAACCTTGCCTTCCTTTTCTTCTGCACAGAAATGAGTAAGGCACTCGGAGACACTTCAACTGTCTAGACAAGCATCAAGGTTATGCATGTTTCACGTCAATCACAAGTTACTTTTGCAGTGTGTTACTGCATTTTTATCTGTTTGATTTTTTTTATAATTGTGGTAGGCTTAGTGCAATAGCTACTCTGATTGCTGAATATGGCCAATTTGTGTTGCAGATCGTACTGGACCTGATGCTGGAATACTCTGAAATAGAAACGTGTGTTGAAGTGAGTTATGGTTTCAGTTTGGGTTCCCTCTAGTAAAAAGAACTAAAGGTAGTTGAGGAATTGGGAAGTAGCTTTCAGATTTTCGGAAACTTGAATAAATTAGGAATAGGCCGCCTAGTTGAGAAATTGGCGAGTAGCGTGGAGCTTCTAGCTATAACCCTATAAAAATTAACGGCACCGTAGCTATTGAGAATTCTGAGTAGCGTGGAGCTTCAGTAAGCTTATATTAAATTGATGGTATGCAGTTGAGAATTTGCCAATTTGGTAAGTAGTGTTGTGCTTCGGTAAACTTTCGTGAAGTAGAGATAGCAAGTTCAGAAATTGGCAAGTGACGTCCAGCTTCAGTAAACGTGTTACAAATAGTTGCACAGGTGGTGTTTAACATAAGTAGCTACTGATCTGATTTCATTTCTCAGTTAAGCCATGTTTTCAGCTACTTTATGCCATTATGGTATTTTATTGATTTTTTGGAATTACCTTATTCCTGTTTTCACATTATTGTAGGCCTGTTGTCTCAGCACATTAGCGTGTCGTGTGTTTTACGCTCTTGTGAGCTGAACTTTATTGTTACCTTCTTACATCAGATAACACTAGTTGCTAGTTAGCTACTAGCTAGCTGATGCTGATGCTGTCAGTGTAAGAGCTATGTGCCTTCGTTGCTCACGTGTACCGGTATATCATCCACGTTTTGGCTCTTTCTACTATCACTACAGACGAAGTAGCGTCTGACCGGGTGAATCGGACCGAATGGACCACACGGGTGAATCGGTCCATTTTTACTATTGGAAAATGAATAAATACTGAATCCTCATATTTTCTCTGTACATAGGCTAATTACTTCCCTACATAGGCAACATGTAACAGCAGCTCTAAATATCTGAACATTTTTGTGGTAGCTAGACGAAAAATTAACTTGAGAAAAAAATGAACCTGTTTCAACTTTACACCTCAAAAACGAATGTGTTTTTCAACTTTCGTTGCAGTTGTAGCAGCTTCATGAAACTTGGGTCATAGAGGTAACTACAAAGAGTTGCTCTTTACAGTGGAACCAAGGATTTTTTGGTACCTACTATGTATACTTTGGTCACTACGACACTTTTATAATCTGTCCGATTCACCTGGCGGAAAAATTTTTTTTGGGTAAATCGGACCAGTATGTTCAAGGGTTTACCACAGAAATGTACAGACATTTAGAAGACCTATTACATGTTGCCTACGTAGGGGAATAGTGGGCCTATATACAGAGAAAATATGAAGATTCAGCGTTTATTCATTTTCCAATACTAATAACCAAATTGAATCTTTCGCGATGTCCGGTCCGATTCACCCAGAATTTCTTTTTCCACTGGACCGATCCTTTAGAGTGTCTACCACAAAATGTTCAGACATTGAGAGCCTCTGTTATATGTCACCAATGTAGGGGGTAGTAAGTCAATATACTGAGAAAATATGAGGATTCAGTATTGATTCTTTTTCCACTGCTGATAACAAAACCGAATCACCCGACTGTGCCGGTCTGATTCACTCTGATTAGCGGGATGCACTCGGGCCACATATTTTCAACTGTGCCACTGTAAGTACCAACATATTTCAAAGTTTCTGTATAGCTAGTGCACACATAAGGTAAGTGCATGCATGTGTATTTGTAGCTCCTAACTCAGGCAGGTGTCTCAGCAGCAACAAAGTTTCCAGATTGCCGGTCCGATTCACCCGGTCAGAGGCTACTGAAGCATTGTACAACAACTGAAGATGCAACACTGTTATATAGATAGCTATCAACTACTAGAATTAACCTGATCGTGTTGCGCCGCGCTCCCAGTTCCGAAACAAAAAGTTATTCTCTAGACACGCATGACTGCGAGGTGCTTCCCAAAAGCTCTGGAATGTCTGCAGAGCTCTTGCAGGCTAGGTATCAGGGTTGCGGAGTCGGTGTCGGAGGATTTGAGGGGGAGTCGGAGTTGAAATCTCGCTTGCTTTAGGAGTCTGAGTCAGCATTTTTAGCCCAATTCCAACTCCGGAATCCCATTTATAATAAATATCACTCCAGAATTTTCAGTCTCAGGTTAAAAAAAAATATTATGTAAAAGTAATTGTGGACATATTTTGTAGCCTATTTGGCATAATCTATGTGTTTGCCATTGATAATGAACTACCTAGATTGTCTAACAGTCTAATACCAAGGCACCAATGCCAATTAGCTACTTGATACAATTTGTCTTATTTCTTGGCCATGATATGCAATAATCAGAACGGAAATCTCAAAACATAAAAGTTAGGCATGACAAGAAACACCATTATTTGACTCCAGCCCATTCTATGAAGAGGTTTTGTCCTTGGTAATTATTATGGAATAATAGGTATATATATGAAAATTTAATGTTCCAAATGATGCTAATGATACAAAATATCCTTGTAAATGTGCAAAACTACTAGCTATCTTTAGCTTAATATGTGTTTATCTGTGCTACTAAAATTATGTGGACATGTTTAATGTCAACATTAAATAGCCTACTAGTTATACCGAGGAGTCGGAGTTTCTTGAGGACATGGAGTCGGACCTCGAACCATCCAACTCCGCAACCCTGCTAGGTAGTATGACGAAGTTCTTCCAGATGGTAGGTAGGTAGCTACCTCAAACAACCTCTGAGAATCGGTGACTCAAGCGCTTTGTGCTAGAAGCGCTCATTTACTTTGATGCCCATTTAGGCTACCCCACATTGTCTTGTGTTTCTTGCCACGCGAAATTGACAGTGGCGGATTTTCGAAACCAGCTTGTCTACATCAAGTTTTGTTCCAAACTCGGGAAAACCGCCGCAGAAACGCAGCAAATGTAGAGGCAAGCATGAAGGAATGTTTTTTGTTATTGTCATAGTCATGATGTATTGGTTTATACCTTGTAAAGATTGACAGAATATCGGTTGGCGATGGTTACCAGTTAAGACGAGTTTCAACGCCCATGATGCCTGAAGCTGTCACTCCTTTTCAGGAGATGCTGAAGAATTCGTTCGCTGCCCGTCCTGGGCAATGGGCATGTACAGAAATATTAGGTTGTCGTATAGGACTTTCCATGAGATTTTATCTATCGTAGGCTGAATATGAGACAGCCTCACCCACCATCACATTGTTCAGCCGCACTGCGCTTTCATCATCTGGGAGTTTCTGGCTAGACACAATATGACAGCTGTTCCTCATCTTCCGTATTCATCTGATCTGGCACCGTGTGACTATTGCTATTGCTGTAGCTACATGAAAATCAATCGAAAGGCCTGGATATTTGACAAGAGGTGTGCTTCAAGTGGAATCGCTAGTGTTACAGAAGAACCTCGGTAAAAAACTCCCGCCTGTTCACCGCGTATGTAATTATCAATGCGTTGCGGGAACTTTTGGGCAGCACCTCGTATGTGGGACGAAAAATAGCGATTAGATCCTCTGCTGAAGCTAGAAAGCTCAGTTCTTCGGCTGGTAGACGTGTTTGGCGTGTACCTATGTCTTCGGGTCATACACTTGAAGTAAATACCTACTGATAGTCTCACACTTGTGTTAGATCTCCCTAATAGTTCTGAAGTTGCGATAAAAAGGGTTTCATATTAGCCATATTAAGTTTGTATTGTTGGTACGACTGATATGTTAAGAGTCATGTGTGGTTCAGTACCTACCACAGAATTGTTATCAATATATTTGGGTAACAAAATCCATTTTCTTTCTTCTTGGCTTCTCAAAAATATCAGGACTTCCAAGTAGCTATATGTAGAGTGAATTCTGCTTCGTATGCTAGCAGTCATTGATGAGTATTCACTCTTGTGTTCCAGTGCTCAGCTCGGTCTCTGAAGAACATCTCGGAACTCTTCTACTATGCCCAGAAGGCTGTGCTGCACCCTATAGTTCCTCTCTACAGACTGGATGATAGAGATGTAAGGAGCATCTGCATCTACTGCTGTGTGTGTGTGTGCTGCTTCTGTCCCCGGAAAAATTCCTTGACCATCGCGATTAAATGGAAGAATGCTCAGATTCTGTTTTGTCTTAGGAATCTAAGCACTAGAGTGTGGACCATTTTAGTCAAACATATTGGCAGTTGGACCACATACTACTTGAACATTAGAATATTTACTCATTACAAATACAACTGTTTGGGAAAAATTTTATTGTTGTATTCAGCATTAGACTATATGTTTTCATTTATGGTGAAAATTTCTTTTAGCGGAGCACTCAAGTCAGTCTGCTTGTAGTGCTCGCCAAAGCTCAAATTGACTACTGATGAAGTCACAAAGGGACCAGTCAATTGGATATGTTGACTGTTGGTAACTGATCCACTTTGCAACATAATTATATTCAATGTACATACTATCGTGATAAAGTTCTAGAGATTAGCTATCACTGAATGTCACTCTTGAAGCTAGTTTACTTCTTGCTTTCTTGTAGTCTCATCACTAGACGTTGCTCTGTCCATCTTTATAATTTTCTGTCCACTCTTCCAGTGCGCCGTAATGCTCGATGTTACATAGTGGTCTTATTTTACTTGGACGCGCGGAGTTATTTCTTTTCCTCGATAACGGCACTTGAAAGTGGTTAATTCCTAAGTAAATTAGCCATCTCTAGTGCGTGAGTTGCTTTTCCAGTAAGTTCAGTTTTGAAACAAAGAAACAAGTGTAATTGTCTATACACTTTAACTTAATGTGAAAGCCTATACCTCAATCTAATTTTTACCTAATTTGCGCTTGTCACTTAGCTATAATTACAGCTTGGTGGTTGCTGAATACTTTCTTCATATCGGTCTACCGCCCGATGTTTTTGATCAGGAACATTGCGCGGCCAACTTTAAATGCTCTTACCTATATCTGTACTATTTGACTTGTCTCAATGTTTTGTTCATAAAACATGAAAAATTTCAGCAGCTTTCATGTCTTTAGTAGCTACCGGTACCTACTAAGAAACCTAATCGCCGCTCGATTTTCACAAGCGGCGGGGTTCCCAATCGACGGAGCCATTTTTAAATATCCAATAGCAAAGGTTGATACGATCGAATGTTTCGGCAATGGCGGCTGTAGCTTGTCAACAGGTGTAGGTATACACACATGTGGAATGCCAACCGCAGCGTCGCTGCAACAGAATTTCAAACTTGTAGTTCCTACGTAGCTACTTCAAGACCAATCCTCGTATATCCTTCCAGCAGTTGTTAAGTGTTTTGGAAATAGCAACTGTTGAAATAAATAAGTCGTTGAAGGGATATGAACGCTTGAACAGAAGTTATACTCTAATAGAAATACTTGAAGATAGTTCTGACCTTCATTCCCATATATTACTCGTATTGTGTACTTTTTCACTGCGAACTTTATACAATAATTTTTCCTTTGATACTATTGTTGTGCCTTTTGCAGCTAACAGAAGAGTGCAAGCGAGCTCTGTCTCGCATATTCCGCCTCTGTGATCAGGACTGTGATGACATCCTCAATGACAACGAGCTCAACATGTTCCAGGAGCTGTGCTTCGAGAGCCCCCTCATGCCACAGGTAACGCTGCTGGTCCCTCGTCGCCTCGTTCACCGCTTTACAAACGTTGAATTGTTTTCTCCCTTGTTGAATTTATTTACTATTACACTAAAACAGGCGGTGCTTCGGCGCAGGGTTGCGGAGTCGGAAAGCTACATGTTCCAGGAGTCGGAGTCGGAATTTACAGCCGACTCCCATTCCGGAGAATCATTTTACAAAATGTCTCAAATTCTTTGAAATTTGTTCATAATTGTTGGTCCTGAGTTGTAAAAATAATGCAAGGTATTGCAAGTGGGAATAAATATTTTTTTTTACTTTATTCATGTGTTAGTTACTGACAGTGACTGTGGAGTGTCTAGATACCGTACTCCATGCCGAGTCTTGCCTAGTGCTAACTATTTATAGCTATTTTATGACTTCACTTGGCCTATTCAGACCCAAATGATGTAAATGAGAAAGAATTCCATTGAAAATGCCAACGAAATGTATTCTTACACTTGATCTGCTTGCTGTATGTTTTTGGCATTCAGTACTTTGCTTATATGAATTGTTTTTATAGATAATATTTATTAATGAATTACAGTCTTTGATAATTTAATGTATTCAGTGGTACTAATGAAGCTAAATAGCTAGTTATTGTGAATGTGATGAAAATGCTCTTTTAAGCGTAATATGTGTGTACATCTTGGTGAAAAGCAGTTGAACAAAATTAATGATCACATTGTATTTTAATTATAGGCCTATCAAGGAGTCGGAAAAACGGAAGGGCCATGAGTTGGAAGTTGGACTTGAAACATTTGACCTCACAACCCTGCATGGGCGTATGCATGTACTTGTCCAGGTCTTGGTGTGTCTGTCACCCCCCCCCCACTTTCTTCTTACCTATTTATTCCTTTGTCTTTCCTCCTTTTGCTCTCTGCCTTTCTTTTTTCTTTTCCTACCTCCCTCAGTTGATCAGCCCTCCCCCTCTAGCCTTCCACTTAAAGCCAATATCTTTACAGAATAAAGATGAAATAAAAGAGATAGTAGGTACTCATTAGAGACGGTGTGTTGGTCGCTTGGTGCGGCCGTACACGGTGTGTTGACGTCGTAGTGTTGCATCCGACGTGTCGTAACCGACTTGCAATTAATTAGCTGAAACCGTGCCGAACTTCAACCCTATCTCAGGAAAAGACATTCTGAAGCTTGCCAATCATAAATGCACAAGTTTTATATCAATAAATGCTTGCTATCTATCTATATCTATCTATCTATCTATCTATCTATATTATACTAAAAGTCTGTGAACCGGTCTTGCTTGTGTCTTGTGATCTTGTGTCTTGTGTCTTGTGTCTTGTCATCTTGTTTGACACATCTTCTTCACTTTTAGATAGGGAAGAAA
>LQNS02000141.1:5311899-5327702 GCA_001587735.2 Parhyale hawaiensis | reverse complement strand
GACCAGCTAAATAAATAAGCACAGACGATCGTGACTATTATTATGATATTCAGAAGCTTAAGTCTCCGTTTCCACAACAAAGGCGATGTCACAGAGGAAGAATGAAGGGACACGTAGTGTGATAATAGACACGTGGAACCCATGCATGAGGGTGTTTCCACACAGGATTAACGCGCATGGGAACAGCCAGTCGGGAAAGAAGAATTAGAAGAACAGATGGAAGAAAGATCAGTATGAGTTACAGGTGAGAAAGAAGCAAAATGGGCACGAATGACAGACAAGACGATCGTGATGACGACCCAACGGGTCACGGGTCGTCTAGTCTAAGATTAAAAGAGGGTAGGACAGGTGCTGCTGCTGAAGCCTCAGCTTTTGAGAGGTAAAAATTTTACGAACAAACAGTGCACGAGCACAGAGTGTCTACTAATGGAAGAACATAAATTTATATGTCTATGATAATTGAAAATTTAAACAATTTCATCAATAATATCACTTTCCCACTGAACAAATGCGTCTGTGCATCATTCTTCACGTTTTTCTGTAAAAAATTTTATTTCAAACAGTTTACTTTAGGCGTATCTATAAAACGAATCATGATAACAGAAGAGGTACTCAAACATGGTAGTAGGTAGCCTATATGTTTCGCGTTTGTTGATAGTCCATTTTTCTAACCAGCACCCACTCTCCCCGCGCAGTCTCTCATTTTGTAGTAGTAATTGTTTTTTATTCTTCTTGTAGTTGTTGTTAGCTATTAATTTTTTCTTCTCTTTTCATTCAAATATATATTTTTTTTCATTATCTATCCCTTAATAGTTTTTAGCCCTTAATTGGGTGAAGTATTTCCTCCTGCCACAATTGAAAACGCGTATATATATATGTTTAATATATCTATGCTTTCTCTTCTGCTGCAGGCAGTGGAGGATCTCAAGGCTGTGGTGAGTCGCAACTGCAGCGACGGAGTCCAGAACGACGGCCTGACCCTGCGTGGCTTTCTTTTCCTCCATCGTCTGTTTGTGCAGCGCGGCCGACACGAGACCACCTGGACGGTGCTGCGGCGCTTTGGATATACTCACCACCTCACGCTGCCCCCTGAGTACCTGGTGCCTGTGTAAGTGTTGAGGAGCCTGCTGCGTACGGTTCTGTGATCCACGTGCCTTTCTTTCTCTGCGGGAAAATTCATCTTTTTATGATTTCCTTTTGGGTTAATGAACTTTATCGCAATCATATTATTATTATGTGATATATCTATATTTACGCAATGTTACCTACTGAGATATTGCGATGGCCGATGAGTGCATTTATGTTTTTAGTAGCTCAACCTGGCTTAACAATCGCTTGCTAAATCGAGACCGTATGGGGCTTACCTATTTTTTGCCAACCTGTTGCTATGAGTACCTCACATACTGACCATTAGCTATTGTATTAATGCTAGGTACTATACTCGAACACGTTGTTGTGACTAGAAGCTGACCTTGATGCTTACTGATCCGCTTTAGTAAGCATTGGCTTATGACTAAGTGCCTCTCCATCCCTTATTTTGGGACATCATACTGTGTTGCAGGGCCCCTCAGGGAGAAAAGGATGGACCATGGGGTTAGGTTTGTTTAGGTTCGCTTGTCCTGTGTTATGAGGAGCAGCGCCCCAGGGGACCCTGTATGTTGCCGTAGGCAGGCCTTCGGGACATCTGTCTTTCGTGCCCACTTTGCATCCTTCCGATTTCATACTCCTACTGATCTTACATCATCTGTTCTCCCTCAACTTTCCCGAGCTACTACTCCCGTTACGCGTTAATCCTGTGTGGGAACACCCTCGTACGTCGGTTCCACGTGTCTGTCGACATACTATTGCTACCTATGTCCTTTCTTCCTTTGTGACATCATCTTGTGCAGAAATGGAGCCTTAACCACTGACTATAACTAACTGCACTGCTCGGCTGTTGAGTATTTACTATAACTAACTGTTTCTAGCATGCTCTTGTGCCTTCTGAATGGCCAGCAGGAGCAAAACGTGTACTCTGTTACGTTCATGCTTCTGGTTGTCTGCAGTCCTTTACTTACATGTTAAGTTGTAATGAAATGTGTGTGTTTAGAGCATTTACTATGAGCGTTCTGACTTGACTTGTATTGTCGAGTGAGTGATGACTACGATGTTTAGAAGTCCTTTGCTCTTTTTTGCATAGCGGCTACTTATGTTAATTGCTGGAAGGCTAATAACTGTACATAGGTACTTATGTTATCGGAAGAATGTTTGTGAAGCATAATGGGAAATGTGTACTTCCTTTTTTCCCTCCTTCCTCTATTGCGATCGCTATTGTAGGTTTGCAAACCAAATTTAAAATCTAAGTAGGTATATACAGGGTGTCCGGCATTTTTTGGGAACAAACTTTAACATGGAATTAGGACCGTTAAAATAAACATTTTTAACTAAATTAACTAGTGGTCTAAACTGCTTCATTAAAAACTTGCTAAGACTGTAAGTTTGAGAAATATTGAACTGACATTCATTGGTGAAGAGTAGCAAGGAATGGAAACGTGTACGTTAGGCAAACAATTTTATTATTAACACAAGAAGCAGGAGATCAATTACAAAAGATGTTCAAGATGATGCCATCTACTTCGTTGCAAGCGGTCAAACGTCGATGCAACGATTGCCGGACGCGTTCGAATACTTCGAGAGCTTGTCCACTTCCTGCCGATGCTTCAGTAATTCTGCCAATGAGGTCTTCTTTGGACTGAACCGAGGTTTCCTACACCAAGCTCTTAACATATCCCCATAGGTAGAAATCCAAGGGCGTCAAATCAGGAGACCTTGGCGGCCATGCAGCGGGGCCTCCATGTCCAATCCAGCGATTTGGATATCGGGCGTTCAATAACTGCCTAACGTCAAGTGCGAGGTGTGGAGGAGCACCGTTGTGTTGGAACCACATTCTTCTCCTGTCGGCTATGAGTACATTTTCTAACAACTCAGAAGAGTGAATAAAGATCGTAGATCCTTGTATTTTTAACGAAGCATTTTAGACCACATCTTTATATAGTAAAAAAATGTTTTGTTTTGGTGGTCCAAACCTTATGCTAAAGTTGGTTCCTAAAAGTGCCGGACACTCTGTATATAATTATTTCATACGAGTTGCACTTGTTGCCGCGATAAATGTATCTAAGCGAGAAACTCCAGCTCAAGTTCTCCCAATTTTTTTCTTGCAGGTTGCGTGTGCCGCCTGGCTGCAGCACTGAACTCAACCACGCTGGCTACCTCTTCCTTACACAGTTATTTGAGCGTCACGACAGGGACAAGGATGGTGCGCTGAGCCCTGCCGAAACCGTGAGCCTCTTCTCCACATGTCCCAGGGTACCGTGGGGCTCAGAACTGGGGACGACCGTGCGCACCAATTCTGCTGTGAGTTGTTAGTATGTCTCCGGATATTGTAGCCTACAGGTCACAGTTGTGTACGCTTGCTGGAAATGGTCTCTCAAAACTGCGCTGAGAATATGTTTCCTGTTTAACTTACTTTGGTTTTCCCTTCAACCAGCCTGTAAATCCACTTTCTGTGAAGTTTTCTAAGAAGTGTAACTAGTAAGTGAGTTACATTAGGTACATTTTCCCTATCCATATTGCCGAAAACAGAGTTCGGAGAGTGTTTTGGAAAAGTGCAAAATAAGGTCTATGATAGCTAGGTACGTACTGTTGAATACAAGTAGCCCCATGTTACACTCGTGAACTGTCTAGGTCGGTTTAAATATTATACCTATATGGTATACCTATATTTGGTGTAGATATCGATAACGTTTCGTTTTAGAGAAGAATGACTGCCGACTGTAACGTTTTAGGTGAAAAATTGAAGACAACTGCCGTTGGCTTGAGAGCATAAGCTAGGCGTTTCTCAATCGTAGTACCTAGTGTAATCTTCTGGCACTGTTTGCTGGGGCCCAAAACGGCTGAGCGCTCCGTAGCTCCACCCATGGTGGTGTCAGCTTGGCTTTGATGGGTCGGAGCAGCTTCCTCCCTTGTAGAGATAAGTAAACTGCTTGGCAAAAATATTGACTTTGATTATTTTTTAAACTCTAAATATTTTCCTCTACACCATTTTCTGATTTGTAAGATAAATAGCAACTTCCGAAATTGTTTATATAGTGCTAACAACTTCTGGCGAGATAACTTCATCCTAAATTTCATATGAAAGCTAAGATATTAAAATATGTGGACCAGATATTTCATCGTTCAGTACTGTAGGGCATGCATTATAGGGATTCACATAAATCTATCGGGTTATTATTATTAAAACTTCACGCCCGATCCGCCACGGACAGGTAGTACAACCCAAATTAAGCATTTGCAACACCGGGGAGCCCGAAACTCTTCTAAAGAAAAGCAACAAAAAGCCATAACAGTTGAATTGAATGCCTGCAGGCCAACACGGCTAAAATCAGACTCCGGCAATGAATTCCAAACCCGAACAGATCAGGGCACGAAGCACCGACTGAACTGACGATTTCTGCATCTAACACTCTCCAAAGTGAAAGCCTGTGCATCAACCGCAGCACGTGTAATCCGGGACAGAAGAATTCAAGCAATGTCTTTCATTGCTGTAAATCTTATAAAACACACAGAGTCTAGCCAGCTCTCTCTTATGGGACAGATTCACCAGATCATTTTCGGTGCAAAGCCTGCTGTGGATGCTGCGGTGAAGGTGTCCTAGACCGACTGACAATCATAGACTTGGTCTTACTGGTATTCAGCTTCATACTCCAGGCCGAGCACCATGCACTAATGTGCGACTGATCCCTATTCAGAGACTCGGGCGACATCACTGCGCATGCTAGGGGCAGGACACATTTACAGAGGCTAGAATGGGCATTAGAACGATTATAGTTACCTAGCTCATTGCAAGCAAGTTAGCAAAGCCAGTTCATCTCTGGGCATGCGTGGAAGTAGTAATATTATTCTGAAAATGGGTGTCTGAACTCTGAATTCGTCTTCTGCCCGCATCTAATCTATGCACTCCATACGATAACAGGGCTACGTAACACTGCCTGGCTATCTGGCACAATGGACGCTCTGGACGCTGCTGGATGTTAACAAAACCCTCGAGTACCTGGCGTACCTCGGCTTCTGTGTAGCGTCTCCTCACACTTCTCAGCTCGCTGCCATCACGGGTATGTTCCACTTGTGTACCCGCGCCTAATTATTGTGACCCCTTCATCATCTCCTTGGCTTCTCTTCGCTACTTGTACGTTCGTTACTCACTGGCATGCTCCACTCGCATTCACGTGCCTAATTGTGATCACCAGTGCTGGCACAGCTCCCGTTTGTTATAGCAGAATTACTTAGATATTCTCTTGTGTACGGCATTGATGACCTGATATCATTGGTGGTAGAGATAGTAGCTATATATATATATATACAAGTTTCATTGAAACGAAGATGACTTCTAACCTTACAGAGCTTTACAGCTTCCCTTTCCACTTCACGAAACCTAGATTTGAGTTCTGCAGTACAAATACTTAGGATAATTAAAGACAGCCATTTCATTAAAATAACGGTGGGTGTCATTGCTGTTGTTTAAATATATATTGTTTGACGTGTTCGCTCATCGTACTTTATTGGTAGTAGTACCCGCCAGAAAGGCCCAATAGGTGACCTAAATTAGCCATTACTCCAGAGAGCTTTCTTTCTTTGCTCGTTTTGCTCCTGCTGACGATGTTCTCCGTTCTTTTTCTCCTTCTTTCCGTACTTGCTAGTTGCTACTTGTAAGCAATGTGTTCAGTGCTTGGGATACCCTTTATCTCTACCTACTGCATGCCCCTTCCTATTTCTTTCTTGAAACACGTGTGTAGGGAGACTTAAATGGCATTAGTTATGTGACTAATTTCCGACCTGGGGCCGGATGCTCAAACGCCTTGTGAAGTTACAAGCATCGTAACTGTAGAGCTGCAGGCACGAGTGTAACTACGTAACTGCTGACGTTTTACGCTTTTACTCATTGCTTCATCATCTGAGTCTGTCTATAATTTGATTTTGCATTTGTTGGAGGTTCATACCATTGTCATCATAACTTCGTGAAAATGAGAGTTAAGAAGTGACGAAATCTGAGCCTCGATATCGGTACTTTTTCAAGCAATTGTACTGTTTACGTTACCGTAACTTTACAAGGCGTTTGTGCATCTGGCCCCTGGTTGGTTTGCTGCTCCTGTGTTGTGTCTCGCGCTCTCAAACTCGCTAGACCAGCGGCTTTTGCTGCTTCGCCGTGGTTCTTATAATAGCTAGAAAAGAATTTTGTTACGATTATCATCCTTCATAAAATCACTCTCCTCTCGTTCCTTAAAAGTTTTAATAACTCAATTGCATTTATCGACCCCTGACAGCATGTGATGAATTTACACAAATATAGACCCTGAGTGAGAAAGCCATAATCCTGTCTTTGGTACTAATGTCTGCACTGGAGTAGAGAACCTCCTAGCCGTCGATGTGCATTATCACGTATCAGTGCTGGACCAAACGGTTAATTGATCACTAGATCCCTGTGTCTCGTTACCGTAACGTCACTGCTCCATTCTGGCTCTCTCAACCGTCCTACAACCAGAGAATGTACTCGACAAATTTTGTTTGGTGAACCATGGCAGTATTGATCCTATTCCTTGATGAGTGCTATCTTCTGAGAAATTAGAGAACTCTGCAAATTTAAGTCGTAGAATGATAGTATTCTGGATAGCTAGTATAATAAAAAAGAACTGGTGTACGGTTGGACCTCCCATCCCACGACCCACCTCAGTGCACTGGCTGCGGCATAGAAACCATATATTAAACTGCGTGCATGCCCTGAAGTGCTCTTCCTACGTTGTCAGTGTACTTGCAACAGCGTTACACCTCGCCTCTTTATTGGCAAGTGGTCACGCCGCTACTGATCCGCTTCTCTACTTGGGCTGCCAGTAGCAGTTTTTAGAAACCTTTGATGCTGGAAAACACACGGTTGCTTTGGAGCCTTGGGGCCAAAGGACAAATAAGTGGATATTCTGAAAAAATCTACTTTCCAGAGGATACTCCGTGTGCTGTAAACACAGTTTCCAAATGGACTTGTCTGGCCCGCTGAACATTTTTGTAAGGCGGATTCACACGCCAGTGTTTTGGTCTCATACATGCTACTCAGCTTTTGACTTCATGGCTGCGACCCTTTAAACATCAGAAAAGTGAGTTCAGAGCTGCCTTTGCAATATCTAATTCACTCCAAACTTGAAGAAATATCTGAAACTACTCAACTGGCCCTTTCTAAGCCAGCTGACATAACCCCTAACTTTCAAGTAAACTACGTTAGTCTCCGCACGGTTGTGTTTACATATATCCTACAACAAATTCAGGTAGCTAGTGATATGTACGAATAAGGAGGGCTAAATATTGTTTTGTCAATGTGCTTTTATTTTCAGTTACAAAAGCTCGTACTAATTCCTATCCCTGAAACTCTTACTCATACTTTTATCATTCTTTGGGACTCAAACCAAAACTTGTCGAACGGTCCAATTCCATGAAATTATTGACCCCAAGTGGATAGCAGTAAATTATTTGTAGGCAATGGTGATCTTTTCTCTTCACTGCTGTAGCAAAGCGAAACAGGTAGCTAGCTGTGTTGGCGTCAATATTAACCTCTTACCCGAATTAATTCGCTAAGTTATCACTATCCCCTAATATGGAGATTCACGGGTTTGGGTCAAAGTGGGGGGCTTGCCATAGAACTACACACGGGAGACTTGTGAACATGGGCCGCATACATTTTAGTCATACTGATTAGCTACCTATACATGTTTTTGAAGTGATCTTATATGGTATGGTCTGTTTAGTTCCATAATTCTATTAGCTACAACGAGAGCGTTTTTCGGACGCCTGTAAGTACATTAAGTAGTTCATTCATTTAAGCAGTCATTTTCGTAAGAATTGTGATGTTTCAACTCTAAACGTTACCCAACTGTCCTTTCTATCATTAAAGAGATAGTTTTGATGCCATGTAATGGTGGTCTGTTTGTCTCCAGTGACACGTGAGAAGCGTCTGGACCTGGCAAAGAAGGCCAGTGTACGGTCAGTGTACCAGTGTCACGTGATCGGACATCCTGGTGTCGGCAAGACGACATTCTGCCAAGGACTTCTTGGTCGTACCATGGAGGTCTGTGCTTCTTTCATTTCGTGCTTAATGATAAGGTACTTGACGACGTAATACCTATTTAATAAAATATAGCTATATCTTGCCTGCCAAACTCGTTGCAATGCATTTAGGTGATTTGCACCAGGTAAATCTATAGGTAGCTATATACCGTATATATACCTATGTTTCAACATCTTGCATTGCAGTGTATCTTGGAAAAAGTAATCTGTCCTTTGCAGATGTAACATAATATAGTTCATTGCAGTGTGTCTTGGAAAAAGTTATCCATGTAACTTAGCAGATGTAGCTATATTATTAATTGATAGCTATCTCATTGGAAGTCGGGTGATGAGGAAAAATGCCCTGTCAGAGCTCTTGCAAGCAGCTAATCAGCTTCAACATGAAGTCTTAGTATCGAGTTTGAGCTATCTACCTTCGTACAGTAGAACTCCTGAAACAGACTAGGTTCCGGAAGTGGGAACTTTCCGAAATGGACAATATCCAAATACATTGACAGTATGCAGCGCCATCTATCGGGAATTGTGACAACAGCAGCTGTCATATCGAGTGAGACTAACTGCATTGCGTAGCCGAACGAAATGGGTAGCTTATACTGCGACGCAACTTCACGCTCTCTTTGATGTTATTTACAGAAACATTTTAGAAGCGTTAGGGAAACAAGTATACTGTAGGATTTTTCATCTCGAAAGGAAGACTCCTCTCCTAACGGAAACGATATTTCTAAGTTCAGGACTTCCAGTTTTGTTCTGTTTTGGGTTGGCGTATGCCAAAGCCCAACCGTAGGTTTACGTAACATGGAAACAATCTTGTTCACTTGAATTCAGCAGTAGGCAAATATTGTACGTCAGTAGTTATAGATTTTACCTTCCCTATAGACCTATGTAAAACTATATTGATCATTTCGTAAGAGCTTTTCACGTTCACCTCTGTTTGGTGTTGATATTTTGCTGTTGTACACAAATTTTGCTTAACGCGATTACCTATTTGACATTTCCGTTACAGGAAGTGAGTAAGTTGGACCACAGCACGGTTTCACGACACACCATAGACACACTACAGGTGTACGGCCAAGAGAAGTACCTGGTACTGCATGACATCGACGTCCACAACATCACTGATGCTCTCATGCCAAACGAAGTGCAGTGTGATGTTGCCTGCCTCATATATGACGTCAGCTCGCCTACGTCCTTTGAATATGTTGCTAGGATATACATGGTGAGTTGGGAGATCGCTATGTTGCTTACCTCATATATGGTGTCAGCTCGCCTACGTCCTTTGAATATGTTGCTAGGATATAGGCTACATGGTGAGTTGGGGGATCGCTATGTTGCTTACCTCATATATGGTGTCAGCTCGCCTACGTCCTTTGAATATGTTGCTTAGTCTAAGATTTATGACGCATAAAATCGTGCACACTTACTGTTGTAACAACTAAATGCTTTTGTTCTTCTGGCCAGAAATACTTCAGCGAGTCCCAAATTCCGGTACTAGTTGTGGGCAACAAGCAGGATGAGATGAAGGTGTGGCAGCGCTACATCAGCCAGCCTGAACAGTTCTGTCAGCAGCACAAGCTGCCTCCTCCTCACCCGTACTCCTCCGTGTCGCCCAAGCGGGACATCTACACCAAACTGGCCACCATGGCCGCCTATCCGTGAGTTGCTCCTGCGCCTCGTGCTGTGGAGCTCGTGCTTTAGTTGCAGATCTCATTGCTAGATTTATCTATACTAGTGCACCAAACGCAACCCTTTTGCTGAATAAGTCATGATAGTATGTATTTGAAAATATCTTACCATCCTATCGAAAAAGTTCGCAATACTCCAAATTTCACCATGTCCACAAAGTCCACGAAATTCACCAAGTGCACAGAAGCAACCACCAAGTTCACAAAAGGCCCGTGACCAGGCCTTCACCAATAACCTGGGAATTCCCGGGCTCGTATCCTGGATACGATTTGGCAAAAAAAAGTTGCGTGCCTTGGAATCTTTTTCTTCAGTATTAGGTAGGGGAAAATAAGGCTTCGGACAGACGGACCGACTGACTGACTGACAGACAGACAGCTCTCTTATTATAGTATAGATTGAAAGTATGAGAGTACATTTATTTAACTACCTATTGGGTGTGTATTGTGTAGCTGTCCCTTCCTCCCCTCAGGGTACATATGCCATAGGCGATAGTGTTGAGGTAGTTAGGTTTGTTCATTCTTATGTTACGGGAGCAGCGACCCCAGGGGGACCCTCTAGGTTAATTTAGCCATTAGCTAGGCCTTCGGGACGTCAGTCTTTCGTGCCCACTTTGCTTCCCTCCGAATTCATACTCCTATTGATCTCGCTATCTTTTGTTCTTCCTCTTCTTTCCCGACGTGCTGTTCCTATGCTCGATGATCCTGTATGGGAACACCCTCGTGCATGGGTTCCACGTTTCTATCGCTATACTATGTGTCCCTTATTTTTTTCCGCTGTCAGATCGCCATTGTTGTTTAAACGGAGGCTGAACTGGGTATTTAAAATAATAAGCTGTTTTCCTTGTCACCTTTCCCATCCCGTCTACGAGGGTGTATGAAGTTTTAAGCATCGTGTAGAAGCAGCTTTGATGCATGGTCAAACCCATGATTTTTTTGAAAGGGTCAGCCTTTTGTTAGTATTCCTGCCAAATTTTCAAAATAAAATTTGTTTCTTAGTTTTTTGCAGTCTTTTTAAGCAAAGGTCAGGGATTCAGTGAAAAATGGAGAAAAACAGAAATTCGTGCAGTCATCAAGTAGGTAACTACCTGCATTTGAATTGCAGGATTGCCTAAAAAAGTCATGATGACATGTTGAGTGCATTAGCTGAGCGTGCCAAAAATGCTCACTGGAGGAATCCTCCTCTTCCACAAAGACAATGCACCCGCCCATGCCTCGGTGGTTACTATGGCCACTATTCACGATTGTGGATTAGGTTATTAGGTGTCAAAGTGATGTTTACAGTACAATAATTGAGGCACTGGAGAGTTAGTTAGCCGCTTACATCGGACGTACCGTTGCCACGGAACATTCATGATTGGCTCCATCGTTTTGCTTTTCTGGCTACAATCATGTCTGTCGTGTGTTCCTTTTCAACATTTGGATCCCCGTAGTCCTGGATTGGGAGACCTTGCATGCACCCGAATAGCTCACCCTCGGTATTTGCGGCATTGTTTTGACTACCTGGCGCTTTATACAGAAAATAGAACTATTAAAGTTACAACGTATCTTGTGATAATAATGCCGTATTTTCTTGCACAGGCGCTTCCAAGCCGCATGGATGCTGTTCTACAAGAGTAGGTGAGTTCGATAATGTTGCTGTAGCATATAGACCGCAGGATAAGGTTATTTACACCCAAGGGTCCCTAGTGCCTTTTCCGTAGGAGATGTTGTAGCCTGCCGCAGTTCCTACTGACGAGGTTAGTTTTGTAAGGTTTGGTAGGCTCTCTAAATTTTCTTTTCTGTCCCGCGAGGTGGGCCGCCGATTGAGGTGACTTTTTCTGCGGGGCTCTTACCTTCGCCCGTGCGGAAGGCCACGGAGGGGACCGTCCGCACGGGCGCTTCTTTCTTCTGTCTTCTCTTTTCGTCCTTCATCTCTTGCCGCCTGAGCGCAACGTTGTGGTTCCGGCTGTAAGCCGAGTTAATCATCTTAAATCGCTATTGATCGTCTTAGCTTCGGAAATAGCGGGACATTACCAATATAATATTAATAATGATAATATTGTTAATTAAGTTCGTCAATTGTTTTACATCGTGAGTCGCTTGAATCTCTACGAAATCCCCCAAAATTACCCTAGCCGTATGCTTTCAGGGCTGCTTTCCTGATTCCTCCCATGCTCACTACCGTTATTTTTATACTTTGTACCTACTGCTCATGATTATGTATCCTGCTGTGGTTTCTGTTCTTCGTTTGCCGTTTTTTCCTGGGGCTGCCTTGACTTGCTCCGTGTTCCTCCTTCCTGCCTCTCTTTGAATCTCAGTGGACTTATTGGGTAGGAGGCTTACCTTGTCATCTAATCATACATTGTAAAGACCTTTGGTTACCTTGTTGAATTATTTTTCTATTATCTGTTTATATATCTGCCTGAAGCATTTGCATAGGCCGCAGTTGTAAGCATATTTTAGAAGTGGCTACTTACAATTGCTGGAGCAAGCGGTATTTATTGCGGGCAATTGATGGCCAATGAAGAGTTGATATTTATTGTTGTTGCGAATTCCGTCAGCACGAGACGACTGGATATATGCTCTGCCGAAGTGGATTTGGCGACGCTCTTATCTTCTAATATTCCAAAAAGCTAGAAAATCGAGCGTGCTGTTACACTGCAGCCTGGATCTGGGCTTGGTACATCCGAGTCCACAATCCCGACTACCTCCTATTCTTAGGCTATTCCTTCTTCTGAAGCGCCGTGTCGTGTTGCGCTTATGGAGCCTGAATTTTTTCATCTCTACACGTACCACTGAGCTTCGGAAGGTTTTGTTGTGCTTTGGCGAGCACACCTGGGGCCATGTGGGTCTACCAAAAGATTTGTTAATACGTTAGACTTCTAGCCTGTTGGCGAGCAAGGTTTAGATTTGAAATAAATCATATTTGAGAAAGGTTAACTCTTATATTGGACTGTTTTACCCTCCGTTAGTTACGCGGGATCTTTCGTCATCCTGATGTCCGTGTACTGGGAGTTCGTCCTCACGCATTATGGACTTATGGTTCTTCAGAGTTTCATTTTATAGCAGCTTACTAACGTAGACTTTACCGGAGACAGTAATGCGCTCGTACACAGAGAGGTAGTATGTACGAGAACCTAGGGAGGGATTCCTGTTAACTCACCTTTACCTGCTGGTGTTGTCAGGCAACTGCAGCAGCTGCGGCTCGCCGTGTGTGGAGACGGCCGGGGCTGGATCAAAGTTGGCCTCGGAGTCGCTGCAGCCACTGCCATCGTCCTCATATTCTCGAGAGCTTTCAGGAGCTCAGTGGACCGAAGATAACACGCCGCGCCCCACTGTCCTGCCTGCCCTTCTAATTTATTCTCCACTGGACAAAGTTTTGCCGTGTTGCTGGTGGCACCTGCAGCCACCGTTTGTGTTCTCGGCCTTCCTAGTAACTTGAACTTGTAGCTTTACTATGCCGGCAGCATCGAATGTTCGTACTTACTGTATGTAGCTACGAGGTGAGTTTGCGCATGCGTACGATATTTATGCCTCTCACGTCCATCTATTGTAGCATTATAATGCTATATCGACGGCATCTAATGTACTAACTGTATGTACAAAGTACATTTGCAGATGTATTATATATTGCAGTTGCACCCATCAAGGGGAGCATAGTATAGGCCATAGTGTTGGGTGAGGTTAGGTTAGCTCTTCGTATGTTATGGGTAGCAGCGTCCCGGGGGATCCTGTAGGTTAGGTACTGCAGCCTTAGCTAGGCCTTCGGAACGTCCGTCTTTCATGCCCACTTTCTTCTATTTTCATACTCCTATTGATCAGGCTTTGCTTTCTCGTTCTTCTTTCCTGACTTGCTACGGTATTCCCATGCGCGTTGATCTTGTCGGGGTAGCTATACCCTCGTGTATGAGGTTCGCGTTTCAGTCGACTTACTTCATGTCCTTTCCTTTTCCCTCTTGAAATATGTACAGTATTCTCCCATGTTACAGCTGCAGGATATAGTGTTCTTCCTACTTAGCTCTGGATTTCAATGCCCATCATTTACCCCCAGCGCCGTGGGATGCTGTTCTAGCTCTTCGTTGCTATAGTTCCTTTGGTAGGAAAAATTTGAATTTGTAATATTCAGTTTGGTTGGGTACCTCCTCAACTAGACCACACACCCTTTTAATACGTTCCGTAGGTGTATTAGGTATATTTCTTATCGTTTAAGCCTTTAAAAGTCAAATACAGCGTCGGTTTCTCGAAGTACCTACAGCATTTTTTGAAGAGATCAATTACGAAGTCCGTTGCTCAGTTATAGTGTTAATAAATAAATAATTAGAGAAGAGACGTTACATTTGCTGTAGACTTCACGGTGGTGACAGACGCTGGCTGCTACGCGCTGTCCTGCTTCATAGCGTGAGGGTGCAGCGGATGCCTCTGCTCCTTGTGCCCGAGCGGCCTTTGCTACGTCGTTCTTGTGTTAATAATAGAAGGGCGGACTTCCTTAATGGGCTACTTACAGTGTAATTCAGATCAGTCATTTCGTATAGATATCCGGCGCTTCGGATACAACGCAATTAGCCTAGTGTGAGGCGCGTGTTTTTCTGCAAATGCTTGTAGCTTCAAAGCGAGCTAGCTACTCGGCAGGAGACTAACAGTCGTCCATATTAGCTGTCATTTCTGCTCAGTTACCCAGTAGGTGCACATGGTAACGCGAACTTGTGTCTACTTAGGTACCTTGTAAAACCGACTTTATATATACATAGCTACAGTTGGACATGAACGATTCTGAATGTACAAAATCTTGCCTGGTCACAAGTCATTGCTTGGACTTGCATTTTGTTTTACTGGGACAATTGTTGAATGTGAAATCCAGTACCATATTTCTACCTTACGCATGCAATTCAAGAAGAGCCTTACTATTAGTCCGCAGGGAATTTTAAGAACTTATACCTGAACCCGTGAATTGAGCACTTAAACTTCTGATTATAATGATGAAATTTTTCATCTCAGTGTGACTCCTCAGAAGAATTTTTACCTCTCACTGCGGCTACTTGTATGAAATTGTACATCTTAGTTTAGCTGCTCGTGATTTTGTGATCTCTCACTGTTGCTGCTTGCAAGAAAAAGTTCAGTCTTCCCGTGGGATTTTCCCCATGCCGTCGTGTACGCTAATTTTTAATTCACTACATGTTGTCTCAAGACCTCTTCTTTCTCTATTGTAAATATGGCGGTTAGTGGTAAGTTATGTTTAATTGTTATTGTATTTATAAGGTGGGCTCAGTGTCGTATAATAGTAGTGCTAGCAATGGGTTTATCGCTTCGTTGAAACCATGTGCATTTTATTCCGGCACCCCGTAGATGTTCAGAGGTGGGATTTTAGCTGTGTTATCGGTAGGCGTGTACAGCATAAGCATTACGATTTCGTATATATATAATTAATTACCAGTCATAACTTATTTCCATGTATTTACGCATCGTCTGAGTTCTGAACCCTACTCGGATCCAATACAATGTCGGTTTCTCGTACGAATAGCATTAGCAGAGACGTCACTTATGAAATAGGTGTATACTTTGGTCTTTGTAAAGGAATGCTAGGTATTTATTTGCACTAGTCGATCAGTCAAGTTCGTCGTGGTTTTATAGTCTCTGTAATTTGACAAGTGCAGTGGTCATTCCATGAGGGAATTGGTGTTGTCAGACGTTAGTAGCTCTCAGGCTTTGTAACTTTGGTTGTGCGCTCGTCTGTGAAAGTTGCTTCGGTGTATTGCTATGGGGGGACGTGCCAATTATATTGGAATAATTTTACGTGAGAATAAAACTAGCACTGGTCACTTGATGAAAGTCTTTGTCTAAACCCGACTGAAAGGTAAAGGTAAAGGTAAAGTCAACTTAGACCACACCCTCACATGGGAAACCCACATGCACTGGTTTGTGCTGCGGGTATAGGCCCACTGGCCCCAGATAAGTAAGTGTAGTCGCAGTCGCCCTCAGGTTACGAACTATGGCGCCAAT
>LQNS02000141.1:5242822-5252839 GCA_001587735.2 Parhyale hawaiensis | reverse complement strand
GGTGGACAACTTTTGAATAGCCGCCCGAATGAAGCTTCACATAAAAAGAGCTGGGAAACCCTCGCATGCCAGGCAACCTGATCCTCGCCCTGGCAAACAACGGATGAGTCCGTGAAAAAGACACGCCACAGGGGAGAGAGCCTGGTGAAAAACAGTCCCGGAGCTTCCTCACCTGTCCAAACATGTGCATTACTATTAGGTTGAGCCACTAGCGGGTGTCACTCATTGGAAACGGAATCTGCTCCGCGAATGCTATGCAGTAAAACTGTTTAAAGCGCCATAAGAGACACTGAATGCAGACTTACATATTTATATAGTTAACAGCTGCAGCCTGCGCATGATAATCTTTTAATTAAAAGTCCTCCACTTGCTTTTATTGTAAAGAAAAACCCGTATATTCAACTTGAATTAACATTAAGAAACATTGGAACTAGGCTGGTAAGTCTGCTCTACGCTGTATAACATTTTTACCAGTTTTTGCACCAAATAATTTTTTATCTTTTGTTGCGCTATGAAATAGTCAGTATTGAGAAAAAATAGTGCCAGCAAGTACACATATTAGACCTTTATAAAATTAAAAGCATGACAAGAATTCGTGAAACTCTATTTCAGAGAAACTGTTCAGCATGGGTCGTATAATAATATCTTCCTATTCCCAAGAAAAATTATTAATGAGCAGCAAATTCTACAAGTATGACCTCCAGAGCTTTCAAGTTTAAGTTATATTACCACATCATGTTGCTTTAGCAGCATCAGCGATTTTGTTTATATGTAGCATTCCTTCAAAAATTTTCACCGCAATATGCACTACAGCAATTTGAGAGCGTACACCTCCGCCAAGCAAATCAACGTTAGCGAAAAATTCAAATTGGTTCCGAAACTATCATTTTTACTGCATCAGCACCAAAATCTGGTCATTTGTACCCACGATAGTAATAACAGCTACTGTAATCTTCTTGAAGATTCATTCATAACTTTTCGAGTTATGTCACAGACAAACCGATCATCACCAAAATTTCACATTTGTGTCTTCAACATTTTTAACTGTTCCTATATATTTCATAACTTTTTGAATTATTTTGCTAACAAACATAAAATCAAGCACAGAGGCATTAAACGAGCAAACAGAATGGGACCAAAAATTTTGTTAATAACTCTTTGTAATATACCAAGCAATTCATGTAATTTTCATAAACATTTGTCCATAATTTCAGTTATAGTACAATGAAAAAATATGCAGCCAAACAAACAATGGTTGGACAACATCAACCGTCACCGATAGTAAATCGTTTGTTACTCTCAATATGTCTAACAATCTGTGTACATTCTGTAAAGATCCGTCCATAACTTTTTGAGCTATTTTGGTAACAGACAAACAAGCAAAAAGACAAACGGAAAGATCGAAAAACTCGACAAAAACTTAACCTCCTTGGGGAGGTAAATATTATTCACTTTCAAATGCCAATCATTACGGTTGAAAATGGTTTTCTAAAGCTCTAAGTCACGCAAAAATGCTGTAATTGCTTCGGAAACAAACCTTATTAGATAATTACCAACTCAGTCTACAAATTCATGAATAAGTTAGAACTATACTATGAGAAGCAAGAAATCTTAGTACAGTGGCACCCCGTTTTCCTGGACGTCTCTATTTCCCTGAATCTTGATTTTTCTGGACTGTTAAGCAAATTTCAAAGTTTTCCCGGAAATACCAAAATCTTCTGGTATTCCGGCTAGGTTTCAATTTGCTCAACAGTCCAGAGAAGTCAAGATTCAGGGAAAAAGAGACGTCAAGGAAAACGGGGTTCCACTGTACATCGAATTTTTATCTGATAACCCAGAATTAAGAGACACTTTGAAAAATGGCAATATGGCTAAAATAGCACTAAGTATTATCATTTTTTATTTGTATGTATAGTAAGAAGTACTTTATATGGGCCTTCACTTTCCCCCCAAAATGGAAAAGTATCAAGAGTTCTTACCCACCCTGTGAATTTAGGGCGTTACTTTTATAGTTTAAGGCTGTGACTTCATGTGCGTCGCAGTCTTCATCTGTCATATGCGTCACAATCCACGTCAGTCATGCATGTCACAGTCCTTGTCAGTCATGCGTGTCACAGTCCATGTCAGTCATGGGTGTCACAGTCCTTGTCAGTCATGAGTGTCACAGCCCTTGTCAGTCATGTGTGTCACAGTCTCTATTTTTTTTAGATTAACATTGTAAAAGTAACCAAATATGGGTACTTGACTAGTGGGGGCTTTAGAATTCCACTCCCGTCTTGCACGTGGCCTAAGAGGCGACCAACGCAGGGTCGATTGCAAGCGACTAAACTTGTATCCCTCTCATTGGCCACCAGCTGCTGCTTGGCAGGCGTATGAGCCTGAGAAGGTGGGTTATGGGAACCCGCATACGAGGAAATGCGTATGGAAGGCGGATGAGCTCCGTGGAGCCAACAGCAACCAGAGAGGAGATTACCTGGCTGTTGCCATAGCCGTGTGTCCGGCATTCCACAGTCAGCTTCTCTCCCTACCTCTCGATGGCACAATCGAGACCTTTTTTTCCTTTTTTCTTCTCTTTTTTCTCTTTTTTTCTACTTTACTCTTTTGTTTTCCTCTTCTTGTACTAATCCCGTTCTGTGAGCGGCGGGGCCATGGGAGGTTGGTGGAGGCACTCACATGTCCACCGTGGCTGTCGTCCCCCATAACCTGGCGAACCTGGGGGTTGTGTTAGCCTTACTCGGTATAGCAGCTCTGCCGAATGGACCGTTCTTCTGCCTATGCCGTTATTTGTTTATGGGATTTCTTTCACTTATTTTGTACATATCTGTATATTTCTGTTGTGTCCCGTGGGGTGGATGTCCTTTGCTGTTCTGAGACGCTAGTATCAGGTAGGAGGCACGACGCGGAACTTGCCTTGGCGGGTTTCCAGTAGACTTTTCGCAGACTGGTGGGATCGGGGCCTGGATTTCGGGGCATGGCCGTCTATGTCCGGAGCGGTTTCTGTGCTTACCGGCGGTCAGTGCACGAGTACACTTGTCATGAATTCATAGTTGTGAGGGCGTGTGGCCGTCTGAACAATTTTTATTTATTTTCCTTGATTCTCTGTATGACTGTTTGTTGACGGCGATGGCCTCAGTCCAGAGTACGGATCCTAAGTCAGCATTTGTTTTTGTGGGGGATATTAATGCACACCACAGGGATTGGTTGGGATATTGCTGGCAATTGTCTCGACCTCGTTCCCGGACTTGATAACTGTGCCAGTTGGCTCCTCTATTGGCACTTCAGACCACTCACATCTGGTTATGTCATTCAACCTGAACCAGGATATTCCTGTGGTAGACACCAGGAGAGTGGTGTTCGTTAAGAGTGGGGCTGATTAGAATGCTATTACTGGAGCAGTAAGGGCGTTACCCTGGCGCCAGGTTATTTGTAGTCATGATCCTATCTCTGAGCTCAACGACTTGACTAGTTCTATTTTGGAGAGGTTTGTCCCGAAGAGGACTATTCTAGTGAGGTCTCGAGACAGACCGTGGTTTGATGACCAGTGTCGGTTAGCTTTCGAAGGTAAACAAGCGGCTTATCAGGCTTGGCGGCGTTCACTATGCACAAATATGTTCAGGTGCGTTCGCCATGGCATATTATAACAATTAAAGTGAACTTAAAGTCCTTTTGAATTCACTGGTCGTATGGTCCCGTCCATTTACGGAAGTTTAATTCTATCCTGTAGTATCGGCCGTCTCCTCTTCCCGTTGTTCGCCGCTTCGAAGGTTGGAGTTCTTCTTGAGTCCAGCAGCTGCAGAAATTAAGTTCTTCTAATCTTTTCAAGGTGCTCAAATCAGCTGCTTAATTTATTTTTCTTTGTGTTACTACAGTTATTCATAATCTCTTATTTGCCGAAACTAATATAATTAAACATTTACCATACTGAATTAATTTCATTCCTATTGGGAAGCAAGTTTAATGAAATTTAATTATTCATTAAATTGATGGTAAGTTCAATGGTTGTTGCTTCGTTAAACGCTTCCTTTCTGTATTCTGTGTAGCGGTGGTTTTACTTTCGCTGTCTACGGGGCTCGCCGTTGCAGCCTTCTTTGCTGCTCTACACCCGTAAGAATAACACCACTGGCAGCCTGTTGTACTGCACCGGATGAGGTTGTCGCTGCGTGGAGCCCGATAGTTCCGTCGGGCTAGCTTCGCCGTCTATTCTATTTTGAGCCTTGCCTTGATATACATAGTCAGCTTTTTAATATGATTTCCATAAACTGAAATAATTGAATTACTCTACAAAACTCTTTATTTCCAAAAACTGAATTAAAACTTACTACTTTGAATCTATAAGTCATCAAATTTCTAAAAGATAGTTACTTCTAGTTTGTAGCTTAAAACTAAAACTTAACTTAGAATATATTAGCACTTTGTCGGGCCAGTAACCTTATGTGACAACTTCTAAAGAACTATTGTAACTGAATAAATTTAATTTTCGCTGAAGGGTTTGAAAGAAAGTAAACTATTATAAATTATAAGAACCCTATTTCAGAAGTTGCTGATTAAACAAATAAAAGTTATTTATGGTGTTGCAATACTTGAACGAAACTTTTAACTAAAATAAAAGAAAAAACTTTTCTAGATGTAAAACTTCAATCTAATTTTTACATACCTATCCTTTGTAAGAGTGTAGGGCAAATTCCCTACAACTCAGTTTTTAAGAAACGTTTGGGTCTGAACAAACTTTGTTATTATTATTTTAGTGTGCTTACTACTAGTACAGGAAAATAATGGTGTGCTGGAGTACAGCAAGATTATTACTCAGAACATACAGCACTGCAATAACGTATGCTATACATCAACCACAAAAGTTTTGCGTCCAATTTCATGCTTGTCAGCAGTTTTGCGCGGCGCTATATTTTGAAGCAAATGTCATGAGCTGCGTTCTTGGAACAGTCCCCAGCAAAATTGGTGCAGTTCTTTCTCCACATTAGTAATAACTTTATTGACATTGTGTAGTAATAAAAGTAACTAATAGAAGGGGTATCTAATAATTCAAGTATTACGACGTGTTCCATTTGCTGTGCTTAAGCCTGGTTTACATGTTATTTATTTTTTGCTCTACGTTCATGCATCGAAAAATCCGAATGTTTCTTTCTTTACCAGCCACAAAAAGATTTATCAAAATTGTTATCCGTCAAGTTGGCTCAGCAAGTGTAAAGTTTCGGATGTCTCTTCGTACATAGATAAATTAAGAGTTCGGAAAGCTGTGCACCACAGCAGATGCAGCAGTGAATCCGAACGGAGTTCTAAATCTGAAGAGTAACGTGCCAATCTGCCCTTAATAGCAGCCGTACCGAACTCAGAACGTACCCAATGACCTACGCGTGCCTTCACCGCTCTGACGCTATTGTTAATCTTATTTTAAAAGATATGACCAGCAATAAGAAAAACATGCATTAGCGTTGTTTCTACGATAACTTCCTAATGTACGTAAACAATGTTTCAGAATTTATCCATGCTGTCAAAGCAGCGTTTTTTTCGGTAATAGACAGCAAACATTTATGCTTTTAGTTTCCTGACAGCCTTATTTCTTCTAGATCACGATTTCAGTTCATTAACAAACTAGCTACATTAAATATCTTCACTAGGATCTGGAATTAGTTTGGGCAGCAAAAAAATTCAGACTGAATGCAAACTCTGTACTCAGGTTTACGTGGGTCATCTTCTCTATATTGCCATATTGAGAATTTCGATGATGTAAATCCGGCTCACTCCTACTGTATCCTGTCAAGTCTAATGCACTCGGCGATAATCTGAAGCATTCATGCAGATTGTTACTGATAAAACGAATCTATTTAGTTTAATTAATACCGTAGTTTTCAAAACTTGACGTAGACTATCCGTTAATAGTTTGGACCATGCAAGTTACGATGTGTAGCATACTGTACGTCGACGTCAAAACGTTAAGTAAGCATCAAACTGCGCTCATGAATGCATACATAGATTTTAGCGTGAAAAGGTAACACCGAATTTTTTTAAATGACCAGAAGCTAACTGTTTCAGCAGCTCTTGGGTCGCCCCACTTTTCTAAAATGATTCAAGGGACAAATTTTAATCGGATAAATAGTTTAATTTTGAATTGTAAAAAAACTGCAGAGTTGGATCTCTTGAAAAACCGAAAATTCACTTATGAAAATACATTCATGGTTAATATTGAATAACCTGTGTCTCTGCGATGAAGTCCTACGTTGTACAGGTCATATCTTATGAGCTTTGCTGGGAGTATTATTAAGAAGTCGGCGTTGATTTGCGCTGGTATAAAATGCAATGATTTTAATCGGCAGACTGATTGTACTCAGATCTAATAAAATTGGATTGGCTAACAAAATTAGTTCTATAGACACCACGCCTGGCGAAGAGGATCACTGCTGACGACCATGAGTTCAATATGTACTCTCTATATACGCATATGTAGATAGTACATGTAACACGCGGCGGTCATTTTGAAGTGTGGCAATACTAGATGAAGCTCCATGGGGAACATGCTTCGAGCCAGTGCTCCGACTTGTGTTCATTGGGATACTTCTTAGGTATCCTTACTATCCTACCATGAATTTTACTTCTTTCGTGGGGTGCCATTTTCTAGAGAAGGCTTTTGTCGCTCATGCTTGGACTTTCTGATTATCTAGAAAAGGCTGCTACCGTCCATTTGTGGGCTTTTAATTTTGTGTTAATAGCTGGCAGGTTTTCGATCGTCTCTGACATGTTACACCCTTCGTTACATTGCACTAAATTCTAAAAATTAAATTAGAAAAACGTTGGAACTTTGCACTATTGTGTACTGTCAGCGTTGCGAGGGGTAGATTCTATTTCGAAAACATCTAGAACAGTAAGTGTTTCATATTTGTATTGTGGACAAAAATTACTTTTCCTTTTGCTTATTTCATTCGATTCTTACCATACTGACGATATTGAATAACAGTACTCGTAATGTTAACAATATTTACATTACTACCAATAATGACTGAAAATACTCACAATATTACCGATACTGACTGACAGTATTGATGACAGCAATAATACTGACTGACAATACTTACAATATAAACAATACTTACTCATATGACTCATACAGTCAATGTTTACGATACTGACAGCCCTGATTATACCGACGACACTGACTGACAATGGTGGGGGTACTATACCAATACTGACAATGGTACCTGAGCAATGATAATCTCTAGGAAATTAGTGCTGGAGGTACTATACCAATACTGACAATGGTAACTGAGCAATGATAATCTCTAGAAAATTAGTGCTGGAGGTACTATACCAATACTGACAATGGTAACTGAGCAATGATAATCTCTAGGAAATTAGTGCTGGAGGTACTATACCAATACTGACAATGGTACCTGAGCAATGATAATCTCTAGGAAATTAGTGCTGGAGGTACTATACCAATACTGACAATGGTAACTGAGCAATGGTAATCTCTAGGAAATTAGTGCTGGAGGTACTATACCAATACTGACAATGGTAACTGAGCAATGATGATCTCCAGGAAATTAGTGTCTGTAGCTACGGAAATTAATCATTTTGCGGCTCATGTAGAACGAAAGTGATCACTACCGCCCTACGTGCTCTGGGCCATAAGGGCAAGAAAATGACTTAAACATCCCCTTCCGATGTGGAAAAGAGATGCCCGGCTCTTAGCATCTTCGGTATCTTTAAGTTTAGCGTAGCTAAACAACTTGGTCTAATGCTAAAGGTATTGGGTACAGTGGAAAATTTAACGCTAGCACACGACATGAGTCGATGCGGTTTTTATTTGTAGTAATTGAAACGCCTCGCCATCTCCTGTTTCTGTGCTCTTCTGCTGAGAGTCAAAGCGACGGTATTCATAGGTAGAAAAGAATGACTTGCAAAATTTTCCGTAATATATAACGTAAATTGTGCATTGATTACATTACAGTTAACACCTGTCTGCACGTACATCATACCTAGGAAAAGAGAGCTACCTCTGGATAAAGTCACTGGTTTCATTGGTGTCCATCTTACCTATGTGGACAGCTTCTCTTAACTGAGTCATCAAACAGCCAATGAGTTTCGTGATAACCATGTTATAGAGAAAGAGTAGCGAAAGCTTCACGCAGTAGACAACATGCTGGTCAGAAAATTTGATCACTGCTCGGAAGAGGTAAAATTGCCAGCTGATACGGATTTATTGCGATTCCCTGTACTGCAACTCACACTGATAGGAATTCAAACAGAAGTCTATTGTCCGCCTACCTGCAGCCCACTGTATGTACAAAGGCATATTTCGGCAACTAATGAATGAGCCGAGGTCAACAGGTGCAGTTACGATATTTGCTATAGAGTATAGTGAAGGCCTCAAAGTCAGAACAAGGAAATGCGCTCTCAATTTCCAACTCAGGATAGAAAAACTTGAGAACACCGTACTCGATCAAAGTGATCCGAAGTGGTCCTGGATAGGAAATATCTAACAAATACAACCGATGGCAGCATATACTGTTACCAAACAGGGGTCAAACAATAGGCCGCCATGCAGTGTAGTTTGAAATGACAGTAAAATAATATTACCTGCTCTTCGTATCTAATGTAACTATATCATTAAGCTGCGCCCTTTGCACGTTCATCATGTCCCTATGGGTACCTAACAAAATGCATTCATTACCTCCGCCAAGGAGGTTTTGTTTTCGTCGACTTTGTCCATCTGTTTGTCCCTTTGTCTGAATGAATGACAGTTTGTCTGCGACCAAGATGAATCAAAAAGATATAAACGGATCTTTACGAAATCTACGGGGATAGTACGACGTGTTAAGAGTAACAGATTATTAACTGTTGGTTCAACCGTTTGTTTGTTTGTTTGTTTGTTTGTCTGCCTTTTTTTCTTCTTAATACCATAACTCAAAAATTATGAACGGATTTTTTATGAAATTTGCATGAGTTGTTGAGTATGTGACGAGGAGTAAATGACCAAATTTAGTGATGAACTGCTTGTTCGTTTTTATGTTTGTTTCTGTGTTTCATTTATTGTGTGTCAGCAAAGTAGCTCATAAAGTTTTGAACGGATCTGTATGGAATTTAAAAGATTGTTATAAATTGTAAAAGAAATTCAGTAAATCATAAAATTTTTGTGATGATCGGTGAGTCTCTTTGTGTGTTTGACAAATGTCTGTCAGTAACATAACTCAGAAAGTTATGAAGGGATCTTCAAAAAATTTGTAGAAGATATTATTACTGTCAAAAAGCACAAATGACTAGATTCTGGTGCTGATAAAATCGAAATCCTTGTTTCAGAACTAATTTGAATTTTTTGTTGACATTGCCTAGCTTGACGGAGATATATGCGCTCTCAGAGTACTCTACTTTATTTTATTCATTTATCTACCCACAATTCGTCCGCACACTTTGGTTTCCAAGTATTCTTATATGAATAACAATAACACTGTATAATAGTAACACTATAAATAACAATTTTACGACAATTTACAATTTCATGCATTTTCGGAAACTTCCAATTGTAAAATAGGTAATAAATACATAACGTTCTCGATCGAATCACTTTCAATAAATTTTAGTCCCACCTATAGTGAAGATTTAGGATGAAACGAAAGCCAAGAAAATCAAATATTTTTTTAGAGTACAGCTAGATGCACATCGATAGATACGTAATTATTCCAAGGCTAGAAGCGTGAATCACTAGCTAGCATCAAAAGTAAAGAAATCGTAAACAGCTACTGATAGTCTATCATAGCTCTGCATACTGTAATCAATCTGAAAACATTTTGTTCTAAGACGATTTGAAACGGCAAGCTTCTAATCTTTTGCACTAATCTTTTGACGTCATCCTAATATTGCATAATAAAGAGTGCATTTCTATTTTACAACGTTTGGGAGCAGCAAGCTACTAAACACTTATCCCTTGTCCCCGTCCAAAAATTACATAATAGAGTGCATTTCTATTTTACAACGTTTGGGAGCAGCAAGCTACTAAACACTTATCCC
>LQNS02000141.1:5179278-5191146 GCA_001587735.2 Parhyale hawaiensis | reverse complement strand
CTAGTAACAATTAAGTCGCGCCAAAGAGTGCGTTAGCTACAGCGTACAGTTTTCTGAAAGTCATTAACAAAAGGTAAGTGGAAGGTACAATTGGGCAGTACTGGTAAAGCAATCAGATATGTGTGTGTATTGTGGTTATCGGTCGCAGCTGCCGCTGCTGGCATAGCAACCAAAATGTATTAGTAAAAAAAAGCTGAGAGCGGCACATGTTTTATTTTTCTGTTTTTCCGCTCAGCAGCCATTTCTGGAAGCCTTACGAGTAGCGACCTTGCCGCCCGTCCCTTCGTTATGCGCAATCGTGTATATATTTCATTCAATGTATTTCTCTCATTCATTCCATCCATTCAAAATTCATTTAATTTATTAAACATTCATTTAATTCATTCAGCACTCATTGTATGTAGTCAACAATCATTCAATAAGCATCCATTTCATTCATTCAACATTAATTTCATTCATTCAACATTTATTAAATTCGTGCAACATTCATATAAATCCTTCAACATTTATTTGATTCTTTCGAATTTATTTAGTTCATTCAACATTAATTTAATTTATTTACTATTCATTTAATTCCTTCACCATTTATTTAATATATTCAACATTCATTTAACTCATTAATTTAATTTATTCAACTTTCATTTAATTCATGAAACATTCATTTCATTTAACATTATTTTAATATCCATCCAACATAAATTTCATTTATTTAACATTTGCACATCATCCATTTCATTGATTCAACTTTCATTTCATTCATCAACATTCATGCATTTAATCTAGAGCCTTCATGTGTGAAAAATAACTAATTTCACAGCAGAATCGCAGAGCGATAATTTGTGATGCAATATTTATTTAAATATATTTAACATTATATTTTTTAACTAATTAATTAATTAATTTAATTAATCAAAGTTTTTACCTTGCTTAAAGCGTAACAATTACGGTCATACGATGCAGATATTAAGTTGTCTTTAAACTAGTTTGACGCGAGGCAGGAATGGCGCTGCCCACACGAAACATCTCAAAATATAATATAGATATTTTATCAACAGTTTGGATTCTGTCATGAAATCTCCTGTGGTTATGTCTCGATAGCTTGTGTCGCTATTCACTTCCTTCAAGATGCATTTAGCTGTCTGGTGTTTGTATACATATATATATTAGATAACTCGCAGTAGATGGACGGACAGGCCGGGCTCACGCTCCTGCTATGCTATACGTGAAAAAAAAGAGATAGCTGAGAAAATAATGTACCCTATCGGGTGAGTAGACCTCTTTAATTTTATGCGGTAAATAACAATTGACATTGACGCACCTTCAATAACCACGCTCGTCGCAGCAATTTTGATCTAGAGGATGCACTGCTACTGGCTGCTCCATTTTTGTTTTACATTTCTAAGGCGTTGGCTGCTGCAATGCAATTTTTAGTCCCATGAGCGATAACTATTATTGTCCGGGACTTTCTGTTAAAATTAAGCCGAACTATAAGCAGTTTGCCCGTTTCGGTACCAATTAACTGTCAGAGTGTAGGAAAAGGATACTGGATACCATTGGTTTCTCATCCTATTTTTGAAGTAAAGAAGGACCAGCTGCTCCAGTTTGCTAAGATAGAAATCTGTGTCCAAAATTACTTATGAACGTCCCATAAACATGCGTGGTCATTGCAGTTGATTGAAGTTCGTTTGGAGAAATCTGCTGCTGTAGAGATCCAACCGAAAGATATTTTATCCCATGATATCAAGACTCTTACTAGCTTATTGTGTGTGTCATGTGATGCTAATGGACAGCAAATTGCGCTTCTACCGTAAGATAAGTAAAAACTAGACCTCAAATAAACCAACGTAGAACTTGATGGAATCAGTAATAGGTGGAATACATGGTCCATAAATTTAGAATTAGCTATCAGTTGCAAATTTTGGTAAGATTCCACCAAAATTTGCAACTGATAGCTAATTCTAAATTTATGGACCATGTATTCCACCTATTACTGATTCCATCAAGTTCTACGTTGGTTTATTTGAGGTCTAGTTTTTACTTATCTTATCTCCTTGTTTAGAGGAAGAAGCGTTTATTTAGAAAGAAAATATGCTAGTTGTTGCAGCATCAATCCTTCGATGAAATTTCTGGCCGATTTCTGATCGATTGCAAAACATTAAAGTAGATAATTATAAGTCACTAACGATAAGGTGTAAGATTGTTATGTTGGGTCACACTTATGCATTTATTCAGCACATGTCTGTAGCGACGCTGTGATTATTGGTTATTGCTTTTCATAATATGTAGTCGTATGTAGTCAGTATGGTATGTTTGTCTCTTCACGAGATCGTTCATCTTTCGCAATGTAATAAATAAGTATATATCAACGACTGTTGTAGCAGCTAATAGACTTTCAAAGCTGGCAACGATGATGGCTGGCCATTTGAATGGGATATAGGGAAGCATCTAACGCCGTATCAGCGAACATTTGAAGTCAATTGGATCAACAGGTGGTTCATAGCCATTGGTTTCATAAACCTTGTTTTTTTAGCGCATTCTAAAGAATAAAGGACAGCATTTGACTTTTTTAAATTTGCATTCTCATGGGACGAGACTTGCATGTCTTTACACGACCGGGAAAAAGTTTCCGAGCCACGAATTGCGCAGTTAGTCATCACCGCGACCCCAAAAGGCTCAAATTACCTTAGCAGTAGCAATTTTTTTTTGTGTGTCAGGAGAGAGTCCACAAAGAATATGTATATCTAGGTCAAACCTTGAACCTACATGTTTACAGAAGAGTTATGAAATACTGTACTTCCGAAAGGAGTCAATCGTATGAAACTCAACATTAAAACTGCATGGGGGCTGGATTTCGACAATATGCTTGCGTACAGTATTTTCAAATAACAAGTTTATAGTTAGTAAATGCATTCCTTGGGCTCTTCAGCCGCCTTATTCGTCAGATTTTTAGCCTTGCACTTTTTTCGTTTATCAAAATTAAAGATAAAGTTCAAAGATGCCATTTTGGGAAAGAAGAGAAAGTTAATAGCGCCGTAAACAGACCAGCTGAAAGCAATCCTATATAGCACTGGTTCTTAGTAGGGGGCGTGAGCGGATTTCAGGGGGGAGGGGGTGCCAGCCTTTGCAGTAAAATCTGATTTACATTAATTGCTTTTATCAAGGAGATTATGTTTTTGTCATGTTTTTCTGTTTGTCTATCACCAAGATAACTGAAAAGTTATGAACGGATCTTTACGAAACTTACAGATTGTTAGACATGTTAACAGTATGATTAATTTTTCGTGAAAATCCGTGTATCTATTCGTGTGTCTGTGTGCCTATTTTTTTTTCATTGTGTCATAACTTGAGAAGTTATCGACGGATTTTCATAAAATTTGTATGAGTTGTTAGGTTTATCACGAAGAGTAAAGGACCAAATTTTTATGATTAACTGTTTTTTCGATCATTTGTTTGTCGCTGTTCGATTTTTGCTTGTTAGCACAGTAACTCAAAAGTTCCGAATGGATCTTAACGAAATTTACAAGAGTTGTTAGTAATGATAAATTACATGATTAAATTTTGGTGCATATTGGTTGACAGTTTGTGTGTTTGACGTGTCTTTGTCATTATGTTTGTTAGTAGTATAACTCAAAAGTTATGAACGTATCTTCAAGAAAATGGCTGAAACTGTTAATACAGTGGAATCAAAAACAAAGTGTACCCCTGTGCCGCAAAAACAAAGTTATTGTGTTATTCGGTGATAATTTGTTTTCGAGACGAGGGTGATATGACGTGTGTTGCTCCACCCCCCGCGCCATATACAAATCCTCTGTGATCCATTAGAGGTCGAGCAGAGTGCTCGTACTTAGCACTGGTCCATGGGCCTATACTTTCCTACCTTTTCACTTTTTTTGGCACCATGCTAAAAGCCACCACGGCATCACAGTGGGTCGAAAGAAGCTCATCAATGAAGAAAAGATTCGGGCCCTCACCTTAATCGAGCAGGGAAGGCCAATGAACCGCGTAGCTGTCGAACTGAATGTCAGCCGAGAGTCCTTCATCAAGCTAAGAAAAATCAGCCGCCACACTCCCTTTCGAGAACATACCGCCACGTAAAGTACGATGTGGGTGCAAGAGAAAGACAACAGCAACGACTGACAAGGTTTTGCTGAAAGAGGTGAAACTTGCTGATGTCTTTCTCTTGCTCTCACATCTTACTTTGCTTGACGGCATGGTCCCGGCAGGGAGTGCGGCAGCCGATTTTTTAATCTTGAAGAGGGACACTCGGCTGACATCCAGTTCGACAGCTACGCAATTCACCGGCACGCCAGGCTCGACTAGAGTGGTAAGCTTCTTCCGACCCATTGCGATACGGTGGTGGTTTTTGGTAAGGTGCCAAATAAGTAAAAAAGTAGCAAAGTAGAGGCCCGTGAACCAACGTAACGGTTGTGTACGGTACTCTGTTCGAGCTCTGACAGATCACAGACTGGCAGTCACTGACTGTGTAGCGGGGATTTGAGTTTGGCGCGGGGGTGGAGCAACACACGTCATACCACTCTCCTCCATCCTCTCATATGGCGGGGAATGCGAAAATAAAGTTATTGACGAATTATGCGATATGCTGTTTTTTGTGGTATGGGAGTAAACTTTGTTTTGTTCCCACTTTACTATCAAAAGGGATAAATGATTAGATTTTGGTGTTGATAGAAAGAAAATAATGGTTTCAGAACCAATTTGAATTTTTTACACCTTCGCCGTGCTTGGAGGAAGTATAGTTGGCGCTTTCTTAGTTTGAACTTATTTGGTACGTTTGGTCGTGTTTTGATACCATATTTATTTAAAAAAACTAAGGGGGGCTCGAAAGAAAAAATATATCCTTAAGGGGGGCGTGGGAGTAAATAGGTTAAGAGCCCCTGTTATATAGTATCTCCATTACAGAGCTTCTACAAGGGGCAGAAAATCCTTCTCCAGGTTTGTGTGGCTCCTAAGTCAACAGCGTTGGAGGAGATAACATGGAATTAGAGGCCTCATTCTGGGTTAATATGAAACTACTATGAATCATTAGTCTCAAATCTGCTGTCAAAACAAAGGTCTAGAATTCGTTTTCTATTCCTTCTAACGCAACGCAGTTACCACTCACTTCACTGACAGGAAGGCGTAGGAAAATTTGATACTAACGAACTTCCAGCGACTTCGATACTAAACGCTCCACGGTGATGCTCCAATAGGTAATTGCTCATTTACCTAACTAGGTGCATCAACATACGCCAAGTGGGTATAATAGAGTCCATGGAGAACAGTACCATACTTAGTAGAGCAATACATTTGCCCGAACGCAAGAAAGCTTGAATTTATGATGAAATATTTTTTGTATTTCCGCGAACTTTTTGAGTTGTACTCGTACGATTCAACACCGGATTACACTGAGTCGTCTAAATTTCGATCGTCGCTTGACAGAAAAAATCTTTTTGTTTCTTTAACCGATAAAACACAACGTCTTAGGGCGTGTCCGATTGGCCGCCACAATTAAACCTTCGAGGTCTGACTTCTCCCGAACTTTGAGCAGGTGCCTTGGCGGCGACCCGTTGACTTGAGATTCAGGCATTAACCCTCAATCGGTTACCCTTGAGACTTGGAGAAAGTCAATTTTGTTCCGTAAAATGGAGCACTGAACAGACTCAGCGTAATCACGTTGCTTTTGACACTAACAATGCTTTTCAAAGTGACAATCCAAAGTTTCTGTCTGGAGATTCGGACAACTCTAATCTCGAAAGCCTAATTTTGGCGCACAGTCGAACGTGCCCTGTTAGTTGCTAAAAAATATTCAGTACAAGTATTTTCATAGCTGTCGATCTATACTCTTCTGCTTCCGCTCAAATATTTACGTAACTCATCAACTGGCTACGTATTTAGATTTGGGTGGTTCGAATAATGTATTATGAGATAATTATAAGATTTCAGGGCCAAATCCAAGGTTTCTTAGGGGGAAGCCTAGCCTCTGGAGATGACTGCAAGTATCAAACGTGCGAACCCCAACGGATGACGGAAGGGGTTCAGGGACCTAAGCAACAAATGTTTCTAGCCAAATCAGCTACGTATTTTTTTATCTGTTGCTAGCCAAGACTTAACATTTGTAAAATTTTGGCCACAGTTTTGAAGAATAGTTATTTTACCAGAAATGGGGGACGAAGATAGTACTCATCCACTCCACTCCCCCCCCTCCACGCTAATCTCCACTTATCCTTCCCATCAATCCATCTTGGAACCGACCTTGTATTTCCCAATGAATTTCCAGGATCACTGAGTAAACCAAAGAAAATAGCAATTTGAATATTATATATAAATAATCTTATCTTGGTGGCCGATAAAAATAACCTATGGAGTCTTTTGGGACGTGACGCCCTCTCCGGAAATTCGTTAAATCTACCTAGTCTGAAGCTGTAGCGAATTGTTGATGCCGTTATCTTAAAACAGGTTCATACGATGGTCAAATGAACGAGTGCCATCAATTCCGCATTCAAATGCGTAGCTGTATAGCCCTTGAAAAACAGAGTAGCTCAAAGCTCTTTGAGTTCTAATTCTCTCCAATTTATAGAGATAAACTAACCGATAGACTAAGATTTTGACAACTCTTGTGGTCAATACACAGTTGTGTCTACGAGGGCTCAACAAAGCATCTCGTCTATTGGCTGAGAGAACTCTTTTTTCATTTGACTGCAGTTTGAGCTCACCTATACGGCGTCACTTGACTGCATAAAGTCGTGTTCACACTACTATCGTTAGTTCTTCCTACGTCGCACAAACTGGTCGAACGTTTTGTCAACACAAATGAGGGTCTACCAAGAAAATTTGCTAAAATAACCGTAATGTCGGGTGATTTTTCGCAAGGTCACTAGGGAAGTTTTGCAAAGTTTTTGAAGCTTGAAGTGACGTGGCAACCGTGCACTTTCCTGTTATTTACAAGGAAGTAGCAACACAATGGGGGAACAATTGGCGTGTTCTGGTGGAGTGAAGAACCCTTTTAAGCTGTCTTCGAGCCACGAGCTTGGATCAATGTAATCTAATCCGATAGATAAACTTGAAGCTCTCTCTTCAACTCCACTCTTGAGCGTTAGATTTACCATTTTGAATAGAGTTTTAGGGGCGTTTACCCAAAAGTAAATACTCTTGAAAACTCATGCCTGCTCCGCCTACTGCTCGCGTGCCTGCGTTGTTCCTTTAGCTTCAGTGCAGCTCTCTCGTCTTTCACGCTAGGACTCGCTACTTCCAACAACAGGACACTATACTGTATCCGCTTCCGGTACGCTCGACCAACAAAGTATGTGCTGTTCTTAAAAGCTGTGCTCACGTAAATTTAAAATGCAATTGAACTCCTTAAAATAAGCTCTAGTATGGTATTAACTGCCTAACGTAATTAGTCCCTGCAATAATTTATAGTATATTAAAAACAAACTGAAAACCTCGGAGAAACCCACAACCCGCTACACAGCCAGCTTAAGCGAACAAGTTCAACCCTTTATTAGTCACGCGGGTCGATCTTTTGTCACCCCTAAGTCCATCGATCCATGGCAATCTCTACGGCTTACGGATCTTTGGATTCAGTTCATAGCAGACGACTAAAGCAGGATTAATGGACACCGATAGAAACTGTGGACACAGAAGGCACTGTTGCCACTACAGTACCCACTTTCGCTTCGATAAATGCGCTCGGAAAACCTAACTTACGTGAAGATCTCTTGACGCTGCCGCACGTGTGGCGCTAACCTTGCAGAATTTTTATAAAATTGACCATCTATCTAGTAAAATAGATCCAGAAATAGATCCAATTCGATTCACGACGACAACAGGATAGTTCTAAGGAGTTCAATTGCATGCATAGGATAGTGCTGTGGCGTTCTATTCCTCACCGCAGGACAGGGCTAAGGAGTGCAATTGCATAGGATAGTGCTAAGGAGTTCAAGTGCGCAGGATAGTGTGAAGAAGTTGACTTCCAGAGGATCGTGCTAAGGCGTTCAATTGGACAGAATTGTGCAAAGGAGTTAAACTGCAATGAGCAATATATGCAGCCGATCTGAAAACTAACGAGCTGGTGTATACTGTCCTTATCCTCATTAGAACCAACAATTAAAACTCGCAAGAATAGCACTGTTTGAAATGTATTCTTAAGATTCCCGCTGAGCATTACACGGTTAAGGTTAGTCCAAGCAAGATTTCGAAAGTCTTAGGTCTTGCAATTAGACCCAAATTTCCCGTGAATCTCGGCTATTTCAGTTGGGAAAATGAAACATTTTAAGGGCAAAAGCGAAGGATCTTCAAACACGGAGCGCGACGCAGACCTATCTGGCTGCGGAGGTGCGGAAATAAGACAGCGCTATCTGCGGTCTCTGACACCCGCGCCAGCCGCTCCGTAAGTTAAAAGCTTTCCTTCCCGACTCCTGCTCACCGAAGAACTGATTGCCTTCTTATCTGACTTCATATCAACTGCGTTTACCTTTGCATGAAGATCAAAGCCAAAAAGAAAGGTGTTCAAGTTAAGATAAGGTTCATGAAAATGCGGTGTTAATACAGTGTTGCGTTTTCGGCTGGGGCAGTGAGTTTATGTTTTCCTTCCTGTCTTCTGCACACCGTAGAACTGTGTGCCTCATTACCTGTTCCATATCTTTGCATGGCAAAAGCAAAAGAGGAAAACTTTCAAGCTAAAAGAAGATCTAAAAAATGAAAGAGCTGTATAGTGTTATTATTTTGATAGTTCAGACCTAATTCACATGTCTTGTTCAAACGACAAATCTGGGTGTTAAGGAATAGATGGAACTCAAAGCTTGAAGCGCTGCTAAGAACAACTAAAAATATATTAATAAAGTCCTTGTTAACTTGAAAGATTGCAGCTCCACCCGGTCGAACACTGATTCAGCAATGAAATCCATTCCAAAGCAGCCCAGAAAAAAAGAACTACTGTGATGACAAATCTATAAAACATCGAACAGTAATCACTGGAAAGAGATGGCGGCAAATACAGCGCGTGTGTTTCTCTCAAAGATTTTTAGAGTAAACTTGAAGAAATGAGGATCATACCATTAGGGTGCGTAATCATACCACTGCTGGTGTACTAAGACGTTTTCTTATGTACAATTTCAATTTTTGGGTTTCAGTTACAATGTGAACTTCTAGATATTTTTATTTTTTGTGTGCATGTACTGCCCTTGATATTGAAGGTAAGCAATAAGGACCCACCATGTGAGAATTGCTTAATGAATGAAGATGTACTGGGTGCCGGTAGAGTGTGCATGGCCGCATAAAACTCAGATACAATAAATGTATATATCCATGTGTGTCTGTTTGCTATGTTAGGCACTTCTTCTAGTTGAATAGCTCCTATTATAGTATCATCTTCGTAACTTATTCTAACCTAATGTATTCTCAGGCGCGCCATGTACGATACCAGGAACAAGCATTGTACGTGATATCGAGTAGCACGTCAACGATAGTGTTATGCCGGGGCCACACTGTGCAATTGCACGCTCAACCTATGGCCGGACATTTAGCTCCCAAGTGGTCTCGACAGGTAGTGGAAACCTGTAGTTTACATATGGTAGCATAAACTACGTGCGAGCAATGGCCACGCATGCATTCTGAGCAAAATGATAGGTAAAGTCAACCTAACAGCACGCCACAACCGGGAAACTCTCATGTACTGGTTCGTGTTGCAGATGCTGACCCAGAGGAGTGTAAGGCTGCAGTCGACCACAGGCTGTCGGAGCTGTGGCGTCCAAGACGGGAGGCTTTCAACTGACAACTGCGATCCCCATCCCTACGTATTTTCGGTTAGGGCCAGTAACCCCAAAGTAGCGTCTGGACGCCGGATGCTGACTAATCGAGCCAAGCGCCGCAAGGGCTCACCAGCGGTGCAAGCAGGCTCGAACTCCCGCCTTTCGCGTTGGAAGTCCACCACTCTAACATTGGGCCACTGCGTCTCCATGAACAGTTTGCTTGCTGCTTGCCAGAGCTACCTTAATTTGAAATTGTTTGGCCGCAGTGTCATCAGTTAGCAGTCCGTCAATGGCCTTATTTGTAGGGGATGGTAGTTAACTATAATGGTGTAGTCTGCGATATGAACATATAAATCTAATAGTTAGCCCATGGTGAGTTAATAACCAAACAGAATCTGTTTTTAAGTTCTGCTAGAGTGGAGGCTATGCTGTTAGTAGTGCAGTAACTTGAAAATAATGATAAGAAACAGATCTGCAGATAGTGCACATTAACTGGCAATGTTTATCCTGGAGCAACATAATGTTAATAGCTGACGATGAGACTGACAAATGCTGCAATTTAAGTTTTTAATTAATGAAAATTGTTAATCACAGCACTTGTCACTATTATAAGTAATAAACTACCTTTACTAAGCAATGAACAGCTAATAATACGCCACATACCAAAACTATCTTCATCCGAACTCAACTGGACGTAAGTGAAACAGACTACATAAAGCCCGTAGATTTATTGTCTGCAGTCTGCATGTGAGGAGCCTCTTACAGTGTAGAGTAGAGAGATTGCTCGTAATGCAAGGGGAGCAGCCGCCCGCCTGCGACTTCATCTTTTCACATTTTGCTTCATCCGCAAGCATAGCTGAAGCTATACGGTCCGCTTCGTCCACTTTCCATTTTAAAAGAAATGAAAAATGAAATTGAACGGACGCAGACTTATTCTCTTCTGTATATGAATTGTATCGTGATAAAATATTCAGCGTAAAACTTTTGCTTGGCTAATTACCACGAACTCAAAGAGGATAGAAAGTTCTCGTGACAAGCTTCTTCTCTAGTGATCTCTGCAGGATTATAAATATCCTTCAATATTCTTTAAGCCATGTTCGATTTTCTGCAGATCCTTCTTCAATTTCTTAATTGGAAAGAATTCCTTTAGAGAAAGTTTTAGGAATCCCATATAACTGCTGAAAGATCTGGAACTTTTCTTCTGAACGACTGTCTTTTTCTCCGGAAAATCTCTATTCCTGTCGAATCGTAGAAGACTTGGAAGGTTGGGAAAACTCGAATTAACAGATAGCATGTAAATAATTGGTAGCTGGACGTGCCTGAGGGTGTACTGACAGTTTTATGGTGGTTTCCACGTCGGTAATGTGAGGTCGTGAAATACATTGGGTGTGTGATGCTGAAACATTTGGTACCCGTGGCTCTTGTTCTATAGGTTTTTTGAGTTTAAATTTTTTTAGTTTTAGTATCGTTTGAGTGACGTTTTTCATTACTCAAGCTTCCGTACATCTATTCGCTGATCGTCTTCAGAGAAACAAAATTTATAATATGTGGGAAACAGATCTACAGATAGTGCAGGGATTTTTTTTACAATTTTAGTAAGTTGTGGGATAGGGAATACTAAGTTGTTTAGATATGTAGTTGTAGCGTTTCGAGATTTCGTTTCCCTGACAACGATCAGAGTATAGATTTTTGAAAGCTTGCGTAGAAGGCTTCAAGACTCAGAGGATATTCTCAACAATCCTTCAAAATGTGTAAGATTTGGCTTCGTTACGCGATTTAAATAAATTACAAGCTATAAAATAAAATATTTTTTAGTAACCAGAACTAACGCTGTAACACCTGGTTCGCGACGCATCAAGTCTATACTGCAGATGTTTGTGAATGAAACTAAATGGAACTGAGGTCTGTGACCGAAACTCTTTGCAACGCCACCAAGTCCATAAGTCTGGAAGGACACCCTACAGACACGGTAAAAACTATACATCCTCGCGGATACTACTCGGGCTGTATTTATATCTGCTAGGTTTTGTTATGGACAACATATTAGAACCAAATTCTAACAAATTCCGGGACATGCTTGTGTAAAGTTCATTGCTAGTTCCGTAAAAGTTTATATCTACCT
>LQNS02000141.1:5158207-5169988 GCA_001587735.2 Parhyale hawaiensis | reverse complement strand
TTATGCAATTTTTGGAAGGGGACAATAGATAAGTGTTTAGTAGCTTGCTGCGCTCAAACATTGTGTAATAGAAATACACTCTATTATGCATGCACCCAAACGTTGTAATATAGACATGCACTCTTTATTATGCAATATTGGGATGGCGGGTAAATATTAGTGTTTAGATTAGAAGCTTACCGCTTCAAATCGCTTTAGAACAAAATGTAATAATTACATTGATTACATTATGTTGCGCTTTGATAGACCATCAGTAGCTGTTAACGATTTCTTTACTTGGTGCAAGCTAGGGAGTCACCCTTCCAGCCTTGGAATAATTATGTTTCTATCGTTCAACAGATGTGCATCTAGCTGTACTCTAAAAAATATTTGATTTTCTTGGCTGTTGTTTCATCTTAAATTTTCACTATAGGTGGGACTAAAATTTGTTGAAAGCTGTTCGATCGAGAACGTTATGTATTTATTACCCATTTTACCATAGAAAGTTTCCGTAAATGCATGAAATTGTAAATTGGCGTAAAGTCGTTATTTATAGTGTTAGTGTTATATAGTGTTATTGTTATGCATATACGAATACTTGGAAAGCAAAGCGGGTGGACGAATCTCTGGTAGATAAATGAATAAAATAAAGTAGTGTACTCTGAGAGCGTATGTCTCCGCCAAGCTAGGCAACGTCAACGAAAAATTCAAATTGGTTCTGAAACAAGGATTTCGTTTTTATTAGCACCAAAATCTGGTCATTTGTGCTTTTTGACGATAATAATATCTTCTACAAATTTTTGAAGATCCCTTCATAACTTTTTGAATTGTGTTGCTGAAAAACATGCTGACAAATATTCGTCAAACACACAAAGAGACTTACCGATCATCACAAAAATTTTATGATTTACTGGCTCTCTTTTAACATTAATAACAATTCTTTTTTAAATTTCATAAAAATTCATTCACTCTATGAGCTACTTTATTGACACACAATAAATGAAGCACAGAAACAAACAAACAAACAAACAAACAAACAAACAAACATACAAACGAACAAACAGTTCATGACTAAAATTTATTCATTTACTCTTCGTTACATACTCAACGACTCATGCAAATTTTACAAAAATCCGTTTGTAACTTTCTGGGTTATGGCACTAAGAAAAAAGAGGCAGTGAAACAGACAAACGGTTGAACAGTTCTTCACCAACAGTTAATAAGCTGTTACTCTTAACACGTCGTACTATCCCTGTACATTTCGTACAGATACGTTTATGTCTTTTGAGTCATCTTTGTTGCAGACAAACTGTCAATCATTCAGACAAAGAGACAACCAGATGGACAAAGTCGATGAAGGTAATGAATGCATTTTGTTAGGTACACATTGGGACATAATAGACGTGAAAAGGGCGCAGCTTAATGATAGTGTTATATTAGATACGAAGAGCAGGTAATATTATTTTACTATCATTTCAAACTACACTGCATGGCGGTCTGTTGTTTGACCCCTGTTTGGTAACAGTATATGCTGCCATCGTTTGTACTTGTTAGATATTTTCTATCCAGGACCATTTCGGATCCCCTTGATCGAGTGCGGTGTTCTCAAATTTTTCTATCCTGACTGATTGAGAGCGCATTTTCTTGTTCTGACTTTGAGGCAATCAGTATACTTTTGAGCAAATATCATAATTGCACCGGTTGACCTCGGCACATTCATCAGTTGCCGAAATATGCTTTTGTACTTACAGTGGGCTGCACGTAGGCGGACAATAGTCTTCTGCTTAAATTTCTATCAGTGCGAGTTGCAGTACAGTGAATAGCAATAGATCCATATCAGCTGGTAGTTTGACCTCTTCCGAGCAGTGACCAAATTTTCTGACTAGTATGTTGTCTACTGCGTGGAGCTTTCGCGACTCTTTCTCTATAACCTGGTTATCACAAAACTCATTGGTTGTTTGCTGATTCGGATAACAGAAGCTGTCCACACAGGTAAGATGGACACCAATGAGACAAGTGACTTTATCGGTGGGTAGCTCTCCTTTCCTAGGTATGATGTACGTGCAGACAGGTGTTAACTGTAATGTAATCAATACACAATTTGCGTTATACATTACTGAAAATATTGCAAGTTCTTCTTTTCTACCTTTGAATACCGTCGCTTTGACTCTTTGAGCAGAAGAGCATAGAAACTGGAGATTACGAAGCGTTTTAATTACTACAAATAAACACAGCATCGACTCCGGTCGTGTGTTAGCGTTTAATTTTCCACTGTACCTAATAACTTCAGCATTAGACCAAGTTGTTTAAAGCACGGGCGCTGATGCGAGTTCAGTATTCACTATCAAGTGAATTCACCAAATAAGTATCGTTGAATGCTCGCTTGTTGCTAGCATTTCGACGCCACAAGCGCGGAGGTTCACCCACCGCAAAGAATATGGTGCTTATGTCCAATATTATTGATTTTTCCTTTCCTAATTCAACGAAGGCAAATGAGCAAAACGTCCTGCAAGCGTTGTATGTAGAGGACTACCAGAAATTTACAAGACCAAGATATTAACCGCATGTGTTATGATGAGTTAGGGATGAATAAAAACCTTTGACCGCTCATGACCCATGCCCGCTGCACTCTATCTAGGACTTACTCCCACCGTTCATGCTGGGTAACAAAGTTAATATTTACTCTGCAGCAAGCGCTACATTTTTCCCGGAGGAGCTGCATGATGGCCTACAATGTAAGTGAATGTTTGTTAGCTGATTACTTGAAGTTAATTTTAAAAATTTGCCTCAGAAATGTTATGAAATCAGTAAGCCATGTGTGCTGTTTTAGTTTAGCTATAGATCAGCAATTTTCGGCGACTCAGGGGTGCTACGCTAAGCTTAAATACACCAGAGATGTTAAGAGCCTCGCAAAGGCTGCCATATCGTGTCTCTTTTCTACATCAGTGGGGGATGTTTAAGGCCATTTTTTTTGCCCCCGCGGCCTAGAGCACGTAGGGCGGTAGTGATGAGCTCTGTTCTATATGAGCCGCAAAATTGTTAATTTCCGTAGCTGCAGTCGCTAATTTCCCCGAGATTATTATTGCTCATTAACCATTGTCAGTATTGATATAGTAGTATAGTCAGGGCTGTCAGTATCGTAAACACTGACTGTATGATCCATATCAGTCAATATTGTTTATATTGTAAGTATTGTCAGTCAGTATTATTACTATTATCAATACTGTCCGTCAGTATCGGTAATATTGTAAGTATTGTCAGTCAGTATTGGTAGTGTTGTAAGTATTGTTAGTATTGTGAGTACTGTTAGTCAATATTGTCAGTATTGTAAGAATCGAATGCAGAAAGGAAATGGAAAAGTAATTTGCGTCCACAATACATATATGAAACACTTACTGTTTTAGGGGTTTTCGAAATAAAATCTACCCCTTGCAACGCTGACACAACACAGTAGTGCCAAGTTCCAACTTTTTTCTAATTTAATTTTTTAGAATTTAGTTGGTGCAATGTAACGAATGGCGGAACATATCAGAGATGATCGAAAACCTGCCAGCAGTTAATACAAAATTAAATAGCCCACGAATGAACGGCAACAGCCTTTCCTAGATAACCAGAAAGTCCGCGCATGAGCGATAGTAGCCTTCTCTAGAAAATGGTACCGCATGAAAGAAGTGAAATTCATGGTAGGTAGTAAGGATACCTAAGAAGTATCCCAATGAACATAAGACGGAGCACTGGCTCGAAGCATGTTGCCCACGTAGCTTCATATAGCATTGCAACACTTCAAAATAACCGCCGAGTGTTACATGCGTTATCTACATATATATATATATATATTATATATATATATATATATATATATATATATATATATATATATATATATATATATATATATATATATATTTATATATATATATTGAGAGCACACATTCAACTCAGGGTCGTCAGCAGTGATTGTCTTCGCCAGGCGTGGTGTCTATAGAAGGAATTTTGTTTGCCAATCCAATTTTATAGGATCGGAGTACTATCAGTTTGCCGTTTATTATCATTGCATTTTGTACTAAAGCAATATCAACGTCGACTTCTTAATAATACTTCCAGCAAAACTAAAAAGACATGACCTGTACAATGTAAGACCTCATCGCAGAGACTTAGGCTATTGAATATTAACCATGAATGTATTTTCATATGTATATTTTCGGTTTTTCAAGAGATCCAACTCTACACTTTTTACAATTCAAAATTAAACTATGTATCCGATGAAAATTTGTCCCTTAAATCATTTTAAAAAAGTTGGGGAACCCAAGAGCTGCTGAAACAATTAGCTTCTTGTTGTTTAAGAAATTCGGTGTTACCTTTTTACGCTAAAATCTACGTATGTATTCATGAACGCAGCTTGATGCTCACTTATACTTTTTGACGTCGACGTACAGTATGCATCACATTGTGACTTGCATGGTCCAAACGATTAATGGATACACTACGTCAAGTTCTGAAAGTTACGTTATTCCTTAAACCAAATAGATACGTTTTATCGCGAACAATCTGAATGAATGCTTCAGATTATCGCCGAGTGCATTAGATTTGACAGAATACAGTAGAATTGAGCAGGATTAACATCATAGAAATTTTCAATATGGCTATATATAGAGAAGATGGCGCAAGTAAAACTGCATACAGAGTTTGCACTCAGTCTGAAATTTTTTGCTGCCTAAACTAACTCCAGTTTCTAGCGAAGATTTTTAATGTAGCTAGTTTGTTATTTAACTGGAATCGTGATCTAGAAGAAATAAGGCAGCCAGGAAACTAAAAGTATAAATGTTTGTTATCTATTATAGGGAAAATGCCGTTTAATTAAAACATTGACAGCACGGTTAAATTCCTGAAACATTGTTTCCGTAAATTAGGTAATTATTGCTGTACCAACGATAATGCATAGTTTTCATATTGCTGGTAATATCATTTCAAATAAGATTAACAATAGCGTCAGAGCGGTGAAGGCATGCGAAGCCTACTGGGCAAGTTCTGAATCCGGTTATTTTGGCTGCTATTAAGGGCCGATTGGCACGTAACTCTTCAGATTTAGAACTCCGTTCGGATTCACTGCTGTATCTGATTTAGTGCAGAGCTTTCCGAACTCTACGTTTATCTATGTATGAAGAGACATCCGATACTTCACACTTGCTGAGCAAACTAACTTGAAGGATAACGTTTTGATAAATCTCTTTGCGGCTGGTAAAGAAAGAAAAAACTTTTTCGATGTATGAACGTAGAGCAAATAAAAAATAAATAACATGTAAATCAGGCTTAAGCACAACAAATGGAACACGCCACAATACTTGAAATATCAGATACCTCTTGTATTAGTTACTTTTATTACTGTACAAAGTCAATAAAATTATTATTACTAATGTGGAGAAAGAACTGCACCAATTTCGCTGGAGACTGTTCCAAGAACGCAGCTCATGACTTGTGCTTAAAAATATAGCGTAGAGCAAAACTACTGACAAGCAAGAAATTGGACGCAAAACTTTTGTGGTTGATGTATAGCATACTTTATTGCAGTGCTGTATGTTCTGAGTAATAATCTTGCTATACTCCAGCACACTATCATTTTCCTGTACTAGTAGTAAGCACACTGAATAATAATAACAAAGCTTGTTCAGACCCAAACGTTTCTTAAAAACCGAGTTGTAGAGAACTTTGCCCTTCACTCTTACACAAGATAGGTATATAAAAATTCGATTGAAGTTTTACATTTAGATAAGTTTTTTCTTTTATTTTAGTTAAGAGTTTTGTAGAATTACTGCAACACTATAAAAAATCTTTTATTTATTTAAACAGCAACTTCTGAAATAGGGTTCTTCCAATTAAAAATAGTTTACTTTCCTTAAAACCCTTCAGCGAAAATTAAAATTTACCTCAGCTACAATAATTTTTTAGAAGTGGTGACATGAGGACACTGGCCCGACAAAGGGCTAATATATTTCAAGTTAAGTTAAGTTTTAGTTGTAAGCTACAAACTAGAAGTAACACTCTTTAAGAAATTTGATGATTTATAGATTAAATATAGCAAGTTTTAATTTAGTTTATGGAAATAGAGAGTTTTATAGAGTAATTCAATTATTTCAATTTATGGAAATCCCATTAAAAAGCTGACTATGTATATAAAGGCTAGGCTCGAAATAGAATAGACGGCGAAGCTAGCCCGACGAAACTATCGGGCTACACGCAGCGACAACCTCATTCGGTGCTGGACGAACGGCTACCAGTGTTATTCTTACTGGTGTAGAGCAGCAAAGAAGGCTGCAACGGCGAGCCCCATAGACAGCGAAAGCAAAACTACTACTGCACACAATACAGAAGGGAAACCTTTAACGAAGCAACAACCATTGAACTTAATATCCACTTAATGAATAATTCAATTTCATTAAAAACTTGTTTCCCAATACGAATTAGATTAAATAAGTATGATAAATGTTTAATATATTCGTTGCGGCAAACAAGAGATCATGAAGAACTGTATTAACACAAAGAAAAATAAATTAAGCAGCTGATTTAAGCACCTTGGAAAGATTAGAAGAACTTACGTTCTGCAGCTGCTGGACTCAAGAACTCCAAGCTTCGAAGCGACGAACAATTAAGGGAAGAGGAGACTGCCGATACTACAAGATAGAATTAAACTTCCGTAAATGGACGGAACCATACGACCAGTGAATTCAAAAGGGCTTTAATTTTACTTTAATTATTAGAATATGCCATGCAGAACGCGCCTGAACATATAGTGCATATTCAGTGCCATGTAGCTTTTAGCAGAAATGAGTGAAATTAGAGATAGAGAGACATTCCGACATTATTATTTCGATAATTTAGGGTTTCGGTAATATTAAGTTAGAGATCAAGTTACAAGATCAAGTTAGATTTGAAGATCAAGGTAGAAAAAGCCCAAAACCTTCCGATTTTGGACCTCTGACAATCATTGAATTTGAAATAAGTTACAAACCAGAACACCTCAAGAAAATGGTTAACAAAATATAACGATCAGTGGATGGCGTGCATTCAAACAAAATAAAGGAGGAAAGAAGACAAGTAGCGATAGAGTTGGCACTGCTGGGCTTAGCACATTGCGCTGGCACCGTCCGAAGTAGGCTATCTACACTAAACCAAATCACTAGCCTAGGCGTCCAAATAGCTAGCTGCCTCAATGTAGTTATTGTTGAGCTGGACGTGTGAAGTGTAGTAGTAGTAGTAGTATGTAGTATGTTGTCTCGCCTGCTGGGGTCCCGGGCACCGATCGAGTAAAATGAACCTTCTGTTCCCACTACCACACGCACGACCTCGATTACGAGCACCTGCCCTTGGCTGCATTCAGCAGCGGACGTGGCCACCCAAAGCAAGGTAGGAACCACCAGAGCCGTCCATATATTGAAAATTTCCAGCAGAGTGAAAGAGCTTAACTTTCTATCACCCGTCAACAATATGAGAGAGGTGATAATGTTTTCGTTGAAGATTTAAATACACATATTTGTACATATATATTTGTCTGTCCACCCAATAAGTGGTCGAAGGAGTTGAGCATTCTTCATAACTTTTTGTAGGGAGTTTGGTGGGTTACCCTAGATGTGACCCATGCCATAAAACTAGGCCTAGCTGGCCACCAAGAATGACGACATTGAATTTTCTCCACCGGGGCAGATCGTCTCACGCCACGAGGCCTCCCATTTTTTCCTATGTGATTATTAAGAACGCAGGTGAGCCCAGCGCCAGCCTGGTTGGACACAGCATCCATATGAGAAACTAGGATACGCTGGCCATCAAAAATGACTTCGTTGAATTTGTTCCCACCGCGGATGATGGTCTTACGCCACGAGGCGTTCTAGTTCGTCATGATTTGAAAGTAAAACTGAAGCCCCTCGCGATAGCTGTGTAGCTAATTAGGCAGTTTATGGTGGCGCTGCGTGGCAAGCAAAATGATAAAGAAAAATTAATATTCGTTCTATGATGATTGACCACACGCAAAGAAAACCATATCAATAGGCCTACTATAAATTGTTATTCCCACATGTTTGATTTAGTTTGAACCACTTTTGGAACATGACAAAGGATTTGTTCCCCGTTATCTATCTAGTGAATCGAAGGCCCTAGTGCTCCTACTTTTAAAGCAAACTTTACATACCTACACAGTAGATTAGGACGTGTCAGTAACTTACTGACAAGAAATCGAGAAAAGAAAAACTATTTACTTAAAGCCCTGATAACAACTCGACAGCATCACAATCAATTAATACACGACTAATAACCCGTTACTAGTCAGGTGCCCGTATTTGGTTACCTTCACAATCTTATTCCCAAAAAACAGAGACTGTGACACGCATGACTGACATGGACTGTGACGCACATGATTGACGTGGATTGAGACGCATATGACTGATGGAGACTGCGACGCATATGACTGATGAAGACTGCGACGCACACGAAGTTACAGTTTGAAACTATAAAAATAACGCCCTAAATTCATAGGGTGCCTTTTGTTATTCCTTTAGAGAGCCACATTATACGAGGCCGTGTTATTTTGCTACAAAAATTCGTTATTTTCTTGTCTCTTGTGTTTATAGTAAAAAAAATGCCTTTGTGGGAGGTACCGCAGCCAGGTAGAGGTAAAGTTAACACCAGCTTGACCGCACCCCTTGCTGCGAAACCCTCATTTGCTGGTTTGTGCTGGAGATCTAGGCCAACTGTCCCGGATGAATATACGGCTGCAGTCAAACACGGATAGTCAAGGGGTATTGCGTCATCGACGGAAAGCTCTTATTCTGAGCCCTTGCCCCCGAACCACCCCATTTCTAGAAAGGGGAAGTACGCCCAAGGCAGCTGTGCAGACATGAAATGCTGAGTCCGCGCAAGCACCTAGGAGCTAACTTGCCTGGGTTGGTGTCCGAACCTGCAGCGTCATGCGTCGTGAGCTCAGCACTCTATTTTGTCGCTACCGTAAGAAGAGACAAGGTTATCATTTCCATTAATTACACCATGTTTATGAACGCGGGAGGTGGATAATAACCGCAGAAGCTATTAAGCTGAATCATAAAGATAGCCGTTACCTATGTCTCTCTGTGAGTGTATGTAATAAAAAACTAGAATATTCTGATAGTGCATACCTCAGCCAAGCAAGTCAACGGAAACAAAAAATTCAAATTGATTCTGTAACTGTGATTTTCCTTGTAATAATCCCAAAATATAACTATTTGTGCCTCTTGACGGGATTAACAGTTTCTGTAATTTTCTTGAAGATCTGTCATAATTTTTGAGTTATGCTCTAACAAACATTCTGACAAACATTAGTCATCCACACATAAAGACAAACCGATGATCACCAAAATTTAATCATTTATGTATTTTAACATTGCTATAAACACTTCTGTAAATTTCATAAAGATCCGTACATAACTTTTCAAGTTATGTGCTAACAAGCATACAATTAAACTCAGCCACAAACAAACGAATGAACAAACAAACCCTGACAAGAAATTAGTCATTCACTCTTCGTAAGATTACCTAACAACTCATGTAAATTTCATAGGAATCCGTCCATAAATTTTGAGTTATAGCATTAAGAAAAATGAGGCAGACAAACAAACAAACAGATGGACGGATATTAACCAAATGTTAATCTTCTTTTTGTCCTAACCTACATAACAATCCCTATAAATTTCGTTGCAATCCGTCCATAACATTTTCAGTTATCTTGGTGACAGACAAACGAAATAACAGATAGACAGGCAGAAAGACAAACTCACCGAAAACATAACCTCCATGGCAGAGGTCATAAATCAAGGCAATACTATAATTTCATAGTTTTTGGTAATTAACTTTCACTACTCGTGGTGGTCGCTTCTTGGCTCTTATTGCATTACATTCGGCTAGTTTGTAGATTGGGAAATCACCGGCCAATTGTCATACCGTGGGTAAGAACTCTGTGAGTAAGAACTCTTGATACTTCTCCATTTTGTGGCAAAAATGACGGCCCATGTAAAGTACTTCTTGCTATACATACAAATAAAAAATAATAATACTTAGAGTGCTATTTTATCTATCTTGCCATTTTTCAAAGTATCTTTTAAATCTGGGTTATGAGATAAGCATTCGATATACTAAGATTTCGTTGCTTCTCATAGTATAGTAGTAACTTATTCATGAATTTGTAGACTTAGTTGGTAATTATCTAATAAAGTTGGTTTCCGAAGCAATTAGAGCATTTTTTGTGGGACTTGCAACTTTGGAAAAACATTTTCATCCATATTGATTGGTATTTGGATATGAATATTATTTACCTCCTCCAAGGAGGTTACGTTTTTGTCGAGTTTTTCGATCTCTCTGTTTGTCGTTGGCTTGTTTGTCCGTTACCATCATAACTGAAAAAGTTTTGAGCGGATCCTTACAAAACGTACAAGGATTGTTAGGCATATGGAGAGCATAACAGACGATTTGCTTTCGGTGACGATCCGTCCAACCATTTGTTTGTCTTGCTGCATATTTTTTATTGTACCATAATTGAAGTTATGGACAAATTTTTATGAAATTTACGCGAGGTGTCTGGTGTACTACAAAGAGTTATTAAGAAAATTTTTGTGACATTCTATTTGATCGTTTCTATCTCTGTGCTTGATTTTATGTTTGTTAGCAAAATAACTCAAAAAGTTATGAGCAAAGCATTATGAAATGTATAGGAACAGTTAAAAATTTTTAAGACACAAGTGATCAAATTTTAGAGATGATCGATTTGTCTCTTTTGTCTGTGACATAACTCGAAAAGTTATGAATGGATCTTCAAGAAAATTACAGTAGCTGTTATTACTGTCTTAGGTACATATGACCAGATTTTGGTGCTGATGAAGCGGAAATTATAAATGCGGAACCAGTTTGAAATTTTCGCTCCCGTTGCTTTGCTTGACGGAAGTGTACTCTCTCAAATTGCTCTAGTGCATATTGCGGTGATTTTTTTAAGGAATACTACATATAAACAAAATCGCTCATGCTGCTAAAACAACATGATGTGGTAAAATAAGTTAAACTTGAAACCTCTGGAATTCATACTTGGCAGATTTCGCGGCTCATTAATAGTTTTTCTTGGGAATAAGATGATGTTATTATACGATCTATACTGAAGTACTGTTTTCATTATAGAGTTTCACAAATTCTTGTCATGCTTTTAGTTTTAAAAAGGTCTAATATGTGTACCTGCTGGCACTATTTTTTTTTCTCAATGCCGACTATTTCATAGCGCAACAAAAGATAAAAAAATAATTTGGTGCAAGATCTGGTAAAAATGTTATACAGAGTAGAGCAGACGTACCAGCCTAGTTCCCATATTTCTCAATGTTAATTCAAGCTGAATGTACCGGTTTTTCTTCGCAATACAAACAAGTGGAGGACTTTTTCTTAAGAGATTATCATGCTCAGGCTGCAGCTGTTAACTATATAATTATGTAAGTCTGCATTCAGCGTTTCTCATGGCGCTTTAAAAAGTTTTACTGCATATAGCATTAGCGAAGTAGATTTCATTTCCAATGAGTGACACCCGCTAGTGGCTCACCCTAATAGTAATGCACATGTTTTTGGACAGGTGAGGAAACTCCGGGACTGTTTTTCACCAGGGTCTCTCCCCTGTAGCGTGTCTTTTTCACGGACTCATCCGTTGTTTGCCAGGGCGAGGATCAGGTTGCCTGGCATGCGAGGGTTTCCCAGCTCTTTTTATGTGAAGCTTCATTCGGGCGGCTATTCAAAAGTTGTCCACCAAGTTTG
>LQNS02000141.1:5088697-5100841 GCA_001587735.2 Parhyale hawaiensis | reverse complement strand
ACTCGACCCAATGCAGCCAACTCGACTCAATGCGACTAACTCGACCCAATGCAGCCAACTCGATACAATGCGACTAACTCGACCCAGTGTGACTCAACCCGGGGCCCAACGAGACCTAACATGACCAAATCCGGCTCAACTTGATACAACGCTACTAAACTGAGCCTTCCCGGCCTCACCTGACTCAGCTCAACTCGACCTAACGCGACTTAAACGCGATCTGATCCGACTCAACTCGGTCCAACGCGACTTAACACAACCAAGTCCTACTGAACCTGACCCAACGCGATTTAACTGGCCAACTCGACCTAACCCGTGCCTGTCTGAACTAACCCCATCCAACCCAATGCTACATGACACGATCCGTCCTACTCAACCCAACCAAACATAAATAACTGGACCCAATCCTACTCAAGTCGGCCCAATACGGCGTGTCTGGACCGATCCCAACCCAGCCCGTCTCCAACCTGACCCGTCCTCTCCTAGCCCAACCCAACAAAACTCAACCCGCCCTTATCGAACCCGTCCTGGCCTGAACCCTCCTTACCTAAGTCGTCCTAATTCTGCTGAACTCAACCCACCCTAACACAACCCACCCAACTCACCCCAACACAACTCACCCAACACAACCCAACCCGACCCACCCCAACACAACCTAACCCGACCTACACCAACACAACTCAACCCGACCCACAAAAACACAACCCACCCCAACATAGCTCACCAGACACAATCTAAACCGGCAGCCCAAAACAACTTAACTCAACCTTAAACGATGCAACCCAACCCGATATAATGCAACCTGTCCCAACACGACCCAGCGCAATACATCATAACCTAACCTACTTCAACATAAGCTAATTTATCCGATCCCAACTTATTCTTACCCAGTATGACCCATCCAAACTTAACCAAACCGAGCTTAGCTTTCCAAAACCTAAATTAATTAACCTAATCCCGCCTAATAACCTAGTTTAACATAATCTAGCATAACTTAATTCAATCTAATTTCACTTAATTAACCGAAGTTAACCTAACCTCCAATTTATGTTTCTGAATGTGAAATACTAGCAGTCTCTTCTTCAACTCTGCAGCGAATGGCTTTTCTTGGGATATTGGCCTTGTAATCGATTAGCTATTTAAGTTTAAGAAAAAGCCCTTCCCTGAAACTATTTCATTAGAATAAAGACTGTATTTACTATAAAAAATACTTATTATTATTCTCCAGTTACCTAAAATTCCTAATTTCGTCGGTATCAAGTTGGTTAGAAATATGCCCTACAATAATTCAAATTTTTCAACCGGTTTCAGATTCCCTATCATTCTCCATTGTCAGGGCTGCACAATGAAGCAGATAAAAGCTGGTTAGAAGCCATCAGCAAGCGACGCGTCTTGAATGTTACTTACATGGCAGCAGCTGAAGTCGAATGAAGCAGATGGATCTGTTGTCCTATTGCCTCATTCGTCTCATAGCTACCATCTAGGTAGCTGTGGTGTCTACTTTACCAAAGAGACTAATTTAACGGTAACCGTAACTTAAACGTATTGATGTATTCCGGGTACTATTGTGCAGTACTGTGCATACTTCGACAAAGCGTTTCGAAGCCCTAACTCTCGTGTTGAATTCAGGCAGGCAACTTTCGAAAACATCAGTCAAACGAATATTTTCAGTATGTGCTCATGTGCTCGTAGAAACTGATGTTGTTTGTTTGCCGGAGCATTTGCGCTTCAATATGGGGCGACTTACGAACTCCTGATGCTCTGTGGACTTCTCGAGTATAGAAAAGCTTTCGGAAACTCAGCAAGATCTTCGATACCGACATGTTTGTCTAACTTTTCCTCAGTACAGTAGTACCAATTGCACGGCTGAAATTTAGGAGTTTCTTACAGACACAATATACATATTTCTGGAGAGACCCTGCCACTATTCGGTATTTCTACGTACTATTCTATACCTCTCACAGTATGCCGAATGCAGGTGTTTAACGGTGTAGTGTCTCACAATATTCTGCATTTGTTTTGCATGCTGCTGAGACGATTGACAATATTTTGAATGTTTTCAGTAGCAGGTAATACTGCCAAGTACCCCTTTTTGAGGGTCACTTCCGGTTAAGCCTACTTCCGGTTTCCCAGGCCCCGCCCACTTCCGGTTCTCGCCCCCCTGACCCCCGCTACACCGGTAGTGCATTGGCCGTTCTAAACCGGTAGCTCACGCGCTAGGGGGAGCCGCAAGGCCAACCTACCCTCAAATAGGGGTATTTGGCAGCATTGCCCACAACTGTTTTCATTCGACGGTTCAGCGCCTGATAGTATTAAGATGTATCTCACGTTTATTTGCTGGTGTTAATTGTGGCTGGCAATATTGGAAATATGGTTGCTTGGGTAATGGCTGGTAAGTTTCGGAATACGTTTACCGGGAATGACGCTTTCAATATTTGGAATATAAATCGTAAGGGTGTTTGCCGGTGTAGAGTCTAGCAATGTTTTGATGATATGCGTTTGTCGCCGCGAATGTACTCGTATTAGTCTGCCGCTGTTGTGTCTCACAGTCTGTTTTCGCTTGGGTAGAACCAAATTACTTTTGAAAGATTTTTAGGTGAGCTGTGAAAGATTTTTAGTGGAGTTGTGACAGGTGAGCTGTTAAAGATTTTTTGTAGAATCAAAGTAGGAAATCCATTGGCTCCAAAATCCTTTGGATGACAAGGAAACTGAATCATTCAAAGCTTGTTTAAAACCGCAGCACTTGTATCAGCGACGGGCAGCAGCAGACAAATGCTGACCGCTCACAATGGCGAAAAGAGGCCGTAAAGCTGCGGCCTTTTGTGGCTATGCTTCAAGTGGCTGCATCTGCCCACCTCTGCTTATTATTCAATACTTGTAAAGATACTTCGCGTATAACAGTTTGCAATAGCTGTAGATTGTTACTCTGTGTGAATTAAGTACATAAGGAAATAAATAAAAGAACTAGAACGCCTCGTGGCGTAAGCCCATCACCCGCGGTGGAGCAAATTCAATGAAGTCATTTTTGATGACCAGGGAATCCCAATTTCTCTTATGGATGCTGTGTCTAACAAGGTTAGCGAGCTACGCCCCTACTATATTAGCTCCTCGACCCTATCTGCTCCAAGGCGGTGCAAAATTGCACCGCCCTACCGTTTTTTGTTCACAGTTCTGGTTCCAGTGATATTCAGCGCCCAAAATTCCGTGACTTTTCTCAATTGAACATGACTATCAATAAAATTCTAATATACCCGCACATTACAGCCAAAAATATACATAAATATAAATATTTCAGAAAATTAGATGATAACATTTTCGTGTAGATTTTCTTTTTATAGAAAAAGAACTTTAAAAATTATCACTAAAAGACAGCAACAAGGCTAGAAATGAAAAATAGAAGCGATTATACGTTCAGCTTGTGAAAGTATGAAAATTACGGCCGATGTGCTGCCGGAGTATTCACTCTGTACTCTTCGGAGATATTTTCTTATACTCGAGTTTAATTGGCATTAAAACTACTGTGAGACATTAATTTTTCTATTACTTAAATAGACGAAAGAATAGTTGAATAAATGACTTATGAGATTATGAAGAAAAAACTCTGATATTGATGAAGTTATAAGCATTTATAGTGGAAGGTACAAATTTGTACAGCCTTGGCGCTCAAGCGGCTGAAAAGATTTGGTAATGGATAGGGTTAATAAAACATAGGAAAAACAGAACGCCTCGTGGCTTAAGACGATCTGCAGCGGTGGAGGCAAATTTGCCCAGGTGGAGGAAAATTCAACGTGGTCATTTTTAATAGCTAGCTAGGTCTAGTGTTTCGGCATGGGTCACATCTAGGTCAACTAACCAAACTCCTTCCAAAAAATAATGAACATTGCTCAACTCCTTCCACCACTTTTTGGGTGGACCGACAAATATACAAATATATATATTTAAATCTTCAACGAAAACATTATCACCTCTCTCGCTTCATTCGTGGGTGATTATAAATTGTATGCTTGGAGCATAATAGTCCCAGCTATTCACATTACGCGGAATATTTGCAGTAAAACGCATCGACAATCCCTGATATAATATTATACTTGTGCACATCTAAATGGTGCTTCCACAAATCCCTCGTAAAATAAATCCTCGCTTTAATTTGCAATATTATTCAGTGTGGTTACTAATAAAAGCTTGTAGATGCTTCAGTTGGAAATACTGTCCTGAGGGAACGTTGCGTTCAATCTTCTTCCTTTGCGTAACTTATTTTCTTGTAATTCCGCCAATGCTTCATTACGTTAGGTAATGAGTCAACCATTCTCTCGTAAACAATGAATGCTACAAAGACGGACGCTGATTTCTCCAGGGGGATCCCTTCCATTCTCATTGCAGCTCTGAATACATGAGAACCACGACTATATAAGTCCGAGTAATCTGAGTATGGCTCAAAGAGGGTTAAATATTCGCAGAGAAAAATGGAATAAGTGCGTTTGACTAGGGAATCCTTTACTGACAAAACAGATCTTAATAAATCGAACTCTGTTTGAAGGTCACAGTAAGTGGAACAAACGCGGTAAGCTCTATTGATCAGAGTGTAAACACTATTAAATTTAAATTTATAGTAACAAAAATTAAAAAAAACTAGTGCCAAGGCTTGTGAAAGTTGATTTGTGGTAGACTGAAGTCCTAAACTGATGATTATCTAAAATGGAAGGCGTCTGTTACTTTCTGACTCCATAGTGAAATTGATGCAAGGGTGCTTACTATTAAGGCATTCTAAAAATAATCTTACATGGCTAGGGTCACGAAATAAAAGAAAAGTATCTTAAACATATACCGGTTGTAAAATATAGGTTTAAATTCTGGCGGACAATCATGTGACCAATTTACCTCGTAAGAACACATAAAAATATTTGATAAAGTTGGACCAAGGGGCAGGCCCATCCCTAAGCCTTCCATTTGCTTATAGAACTTCCCTGAAAAAAAATGAAAAATAATTCAAAACAGAGAGTTCCAACAAAGATTTAAAATGGGACTGGAGCTGGCCTCCGAAACGTTTTCAATTATACGTATATGATGATTTTATTAACTCTTTCCTTTGCTTTTAAATTCTTAAAAATCAAAGGCAAATCATATCAAGCAAATTCTACGGTAGGATATTTATGACGATCTCTTCGCTGAACTATTACGAAAACACTGCGAAAATAAGTCAAACAACATGCATCTGCAACACTGGTACATGGTTACATGTTTATATACACGCACCGTAGCTTATTAAAACCGCCGGGATACAGTTACCAGATAATGATTAATAACCACCAAATTACGTATTTTATGCAAACTAACTATATATTTATATCTAAACTAGCTCATTGATGTCGAATATGATAGATTTCTTGAAAGGGTTACCATTAACCACCAATTTTTTTCAAATATCATTAGTTGTTCGATTCTTGTAAGGTCTTGGTGGCGCGAAGAGCAGGAAGTATCTCAAAAATAGCACAAGTGTACATCTCATTTTTGAATATAAATTGTAATTTACTGCTGAAGAAAGAAAATTTGTGCTTAATTCAATACTAAGTTTATTCGGGCATTAGAAAGATTCCCAAAATGGAAGCGTATGCTTTTAGTTACCTTGTACGTCGTACTAGCAACTAATCCCATTAGCTAGCACCTCAACTCTAGGGCAATGGCTTTCTAAGTGTGATATTGCAGCAAGCCATTCAATTCTGCATCACGATGTATAGCTCCCTATTTCGACGGATGTAAATTAGTCCGGTGCGGTGTTACTAAGTAATGAATTGATTAAATTACCAAAAGTTATATGATATTTACGAATATACTGCTAACCGTCTTTCTTCAAGGAGATTTAATAGAATGTTATCACTACGAGAAACTATCTTTTAATCTGGACAGTTTATGGTGTTGACAGAAACGTTATTATCTATCATTAATTGCCATACAGCTTCTCAGAGGGCAGGCAGCCCTGCACTGCGGCTGTGCCCGCCGGATGTTGATCAATGCAGTAAGACTGTAGATGCTGCATGTTTACTTGAACAACGTGTAGCAATGCTTATAATTGCCTGGTGGGTGTATAATTCGTTTCAGGGAGAGCTGCTAATTCAGAAATTTGTTCTGACCAAATTTTGGTGATGACCGATTCGTCCGTTTCTGTGTTTGACTTGATGTTTGTCATAGTGTTTGTCAGCATACAACTCAGAAAAATAGGGACGGATCTTCAAGAAAATTATAAAAAAAATTTTTTAATGTCAAAAGGCAAACATGACCAATCTTGGCGATGATAAGGAAATCGCGGTTTCAGGACTAAATTAAATTGATTTTAAGTTAACATTGCCATGTTTGGTGGAGGTATGCGCTTTCAAAGTGCTCGAGCTTGCTGACTTTCTTGCCCCTAAGCTAACAGTAATCTATCGGTGTTGTTGGCGTACTGGGAATATTACTCCCATTCCCAAGGGGCCAGTGTCGCCCCATGTCGCCAAATACCGAAACATTACGCTGACACGAATTTTATCGAAGGTGATTGAGAAATTGGTCGCTTGTAAGCTTGGTCGTTTTGCTGAGGTTACGGGTTTGCTGCCTGCAGGTCAGTTTGTATACAGATATGGCTTGGGCTGCTATTTACAGCCTTCCACAGGATTGTCAGCCTGAGGCACGTCTTGTACAGTTGGACTTCAGCGCCGGCGGCGTTTGACAGGTTCAACCACAGGGGTTTATTATACAAGCTTGAGTCGCTTGGTGTGGGTGGTAGGGTTCTGTCAATCATTCGCGATTATGTTTCTGAGCGAAGGTAGAGTGTGTCTGTTGATGGCGTTTTGAGTGCCTCAGTAGCGGTAGAGTCTCGCGTCTCTCAGGGTAGCGCACTTGGCCCGCTATTGTTCGTTCTGTATACTAGTGACATGTTCTCTTCGCTGGAAAACACGATGGTCAACTATACCGACGACTCCACTTCGATAGCAGTGATTACCTGCTCCCCGCATGCGTAATGCTGTCGCCCAGTCTTTGAATAGGGATTTGTCATGCATTAGTGCATGGTGTTCGGCCTGGAATATGAAGCTGAATGCCATTGAGACCAAGTCGTTGATTATCAGTCGGTTTCGGACACTTGAACCGCAGCATCCACATCTGGAGATAGATGACACTTTGCTTCAGGAGTCTAGCTCCTTGAAAATTGTTGGTGTTGTCTTTGATGAGAAACTTACCTTCAAGCCACATATTAGGCGACTGGTGTCACGTGCCTCCAGTAAGATTGGGCTCCTGCGTAAGGTAAATTCTGTGTTTGATAACAGTGAGGTTGGCTGCAGATGCATTTATGTTTTTTCTGCCTGTGTTGGAGAATTACTCCCCGATCTAGGCTTCAGCAGCTGACACTCACTTGCGTCTGTTGGACCGACTTGTTAGTTCACCTAGTAGGCTGATAATGGCAGATAGTGAAATATTAGTGATTTGGTGAACCTGTCCCTCAGGAGAAGGGATGCCGAACTCTGTACGTTTTATAAGGTGTACACTGTACAACTATGAGAGGCATTGGTTGTATTCTTCGGTCTCTGCCCTGAAGGTCCTTACTAGAGAAACACGTGCTGCGGTTGGTGAGCACTCTTTCACGCTGGAGGATGTTTGGTGTCGAACTAATCAGTTCGTTCGGTGCTTCGTGCCCTGTTCGGTTAAGGCCTGGAATTAATTGCTGGCATCGGATTTGGGTCGTTTTGGCCTGCAGGCGTTTAAGTAAGCTGTTAATGGCTTTTGTTGGATTTCTTTTATCAGCGTTTCGGGCTTCCCGGTGTTGCAAAGTGCTTCATTTGGTTGCATTACCTGTTCGTGGGAACTCGAGTGTGAAGTTCTAATAACAGTAATAGTCAGTACTGTCTCTGGTAAGTCAATTACACAACAGCTACCGTTGTGTTTTCTTCACTTCAATATTTCCATCATTGTTGGCACATTGTAATATTACATCGAACTCTTCCAAATAAAATGACTTAGTGTCCGGGTAGCGAGTGCACGGTGCAGTAGAGAGTGCGGTAGTTAATGACACACTATGTAAATTTGCAGTAGCTCAATTGCAGGAAAATTCAGTGATCGACAGTCGCTACGACTTTTCTATGATGTGCAAATAAAGTACATGTGGTGTTATCAACGCCGCTCGACGGCATAGAGGTCCAAGGAAGAACTTTGTGGCCAGTGGGAGGACCATCTGCTCGTTCTTTCCTCGGTGCATGTAATCTTTGAGGTTGAACTTTTAAACACATGTCTAAAAGAGTAATCGAGTGGATGAAAAAAATATTATTTTTTTCCAATTTCACGCAGATTATTTTACTACTTTGATATATGAGTCTTTTGTGTATGATAGAATATGACTTTGTATAAATTTAAGTTTGTGCATCAAACCCTTCTCAGTTTAATTATTTTGACTCTAGAAAGGCGATTGTAGAACGATGTATTTGTATTAAGCAGGACTTTTACTGAAAACGAAAGCGCTAACTTCTAGCAAGCGGCACTTCCAACTTTAGCATTGCTACTGAATATCATTTAAACTGTCTGTTCTGCGTTAAAAATTCAGTCACACAAGTAAAGCATTGAAGGATAGATCCTTAATTACCACCGCCAAGAAAGTTATGTTTTTGTCGAGTTTGTCTCTTTGTTTGTCTCTTTGTACGATTGTCTATTATCAAGACAACTCAAACAGTTACGCACAAATCTTTGCGACACTTACAGGGATTGTTATGCTTGTTAAGTGAAGCAGATGATTAACTTTCGGTGAAGATTCTTTCAACCGTTTGTTTGTTTGCTTGTCTGCTTCCTGTTTTTTTGGTGCCATAACTCAAAAACCTTTTCATAGAATTTCATGAAATTCACACGAATAGTTCGGTAGGTCACGAAGAGCAAATGGCCAAGTTTTTGTGATGATAAGTTTGTCCGTTTGTTTGTCCCTAGTTTTGATTTTATATTTCGTAGGAACATAACTCAAAAAGGTAATAACGAAGTTTAATGAAATTCGCTGGAATTGCTAGAAATGTAAAGAGACACAAATGAACAAATTTTGGTGATGATCGGTTAGTCCGTTTGTGTTTGACTAATGTTGTCAGAACATAACTGGAAAAGTCAAGGACAAGAAAACTACAGAAATTGATATTACCGTCAGGAAGCGAAAATAAATGAATTTTGATTGTAAAAAAAAAATCCTCGTTTCACGGTCAATTTGAGTTTTTCGTTTACACTGCATTGTTTGGCGGAGGAATGCGCTCTCACAGTGTTACAGTGCCCTAGTTATATTTAAAGTTGAACTTTGGTTATGAACGCGCTTGATATAGAAGACTATTAGACATATCTCCGGTTTAGGGAGCGGTAGCACAAACACTGAAGAACTGAACAGTCACATGCCTGTCGAGGATACTGCTACCGCAGGCAGTCGTTATCATTCCAAGTTGCTGATATGTAAATATATCTCACAAGAGGATAAATATACCTACACTGCTCTTTCGTCGATAGTGTATCAGTACCAATAGGAGCATGATATTCATGCCTATAGGCACATGTTAGTCGGTCAAAATTTCCTTTGTTATTTTGAAAACAACTAGATTCCAAAAATTTCCGGGATCACGGGTATACCGGTTTTTTTTCTTTCAAGATCTCGGGATTTCGTATTCTCTGTGTAATATTGAGATTGAAAACCCTCTTTGTGTACCATACATTATTTCCATGAGTACCTAATGAAGCATATTACTATTAGTATTTCAATTGGTATTCTTCGTTCAATATTATCGATCAAAAGAACAGTGCAGTAAGAACTATGATTAATAATTTGTACGGTTGCTCAGTCAGTTTATTCACCGTAATTTCTAGCCTCTTAATGCTTGTGCACCTAAAGGCCGATTCCCACTTGATGAGCTGGAGGCCAAAAATGCGGCTGGTAGCTAGTCTGCTCGCCTTGCAAGCATACCTGATCGGCTTGCAAGCTTGGCTCGCAAGCCAGTTGTATTTATGCTTGCATCTCAGTTCCCAGTTTACTGTATGGATGATGGTGAACCGCCAGAAACTTGCTGCTGCCAGGCTATTGCTCAGGCGAAGGCGCCAAAAACGAAAAGTGTGGGTAAAACCGCTGTTTGCGTGAAGGGCAGAGAGAGGAGAGTATGGTCACTAGTGCACTAGTGGGCCCACATTTCTGCTATCACTTTGGGCTTCTTGTGGTCAGGACGTTGTATTTCCCATATCGCGATGAATTTTCCCACCTCTTCACACATGTGTTCAAACTTTTTCCAGTCAACTACCATTTTTGGCGACATTTTACATTAGAAATAACACTGTAATATTTAGTCACCTGAAATTCAACACGACTGATGTGGCACCCTGCAACAAATAAAATGATTTATATTTTTGGTTGGCTGCTACCTGAAGGGTACAAGCACAAAGCAAGGAATAAAATTTTTGGCTTGGAGCGCGTCGATGATCGGCTACCAGCCTAAAAAACGAGCTGCCAGCACAATTTTGAGCAGCAAGCGTTTTTATTGGCTGCCAGCCTCATTTTTGGCGTCCAACTCATATGAGGGAATCGGTCTTAATGGATTGGCTAATGTGGGACTAGATATGTAACCAGTCGTCCATATTGAAGCCTTTTCCTGCAAAGACGTTTTTTTCAGCTAATACTACTAGATCGTAAAAACAGAATGCCTATACTCCAATTATATTTTACTCTGCTATTGATGTAACCCACTCTTATCTGGATGTCTCTGTTTCTATACCTTGATAACTTTGTACTGCTGTGTAACTTCATGGTTTCAATTTCACCATGTGTGCCGATTACGCAGAGTATTTGTATCGTTTCGTGTATCGTTTCATTTGCTTGCAAGAGTTTCTGTTTTGTTTCTTTACCAAGAGTCCAAGGCCACGTCTGTTTCTCATTGTCCCGCTTGCTATTTCTGTTCTTCTTCAATTACGCCCGATGAAATTCCTTTGTGCGGCACCATTTGCTTCATACCCCAATGCTTTCGAGCCATTGTGCTCTTTGTACTGTGTCTCAGGGCGCCCAAACGTGAGATCAGTTTCTGCTGTAACTACAAAGAGCTTTTAGCGCTAACAGACTCTTCAAAGCAAATTTTTGGCGGGGCAGTTGGAAAAAACCCGGCACACACAACAAGCATAGAGTCAGTCGTACGGTATGCAGATCAGTCTTCACTGGAGCTAAGAATATTTGTGACTCGTATAAATATTTACTGGCATAGATTTGTGCGGTTACGTAATTGCACACTGGTGTTGTTGCATCACTAAAACAAAGGCAAAAATAAGTTAAAGTTGCGTCAAAGTGATGAAAATCTTCGTGACTGATGGCAGTGTTCGCGATCCGAGAATAGGAAGAAGAGGCAATTGAAAGAGACGTTTGAAATGCCTTAATTTTTTTTTTTGCTAAAAGCATTTGCTTCTGTATATTAGATTTGTTATATATAAGTATAACAATAATATACACTGCAGAATATGCACAATAGTGTTATTTGTACCAAAAATGAATATCTTGGACGTTACTGGGGTAGTGCATCGTAATGGGTTGAAATTGGCTCCTCGGAAAGAGAGTTTGTATATGTTGTGGGATATCTAAACGAAATACAAAGTGTAAACCATTTGCAGGAAGCTTTCCTTCAAATGAAAAAAAATATACTTTCCCAAGTTTGAATATGAAGTTGGAAACATCAAATTTAATTTTTCAAGATTAAAACTAGCTTCTAAAAACTGGGAATCAAGTTCACACACGACAAAAATCCCACCCATTAGAAAGTCAATTTCAAAAAATGTAAGTTCAAATTTACTTATTTCATTACCTAACTGCTAAAGAAGAGAGCCAACTTCATGCATATGCGAGCAGAATTGAATTATTACTATAATTATAATCCGCGTCGAGTTACATGGAATTCAATACCGGGATCCTTGTTCGACTGTACAGATCTGCAAGCGATCTTTTCAGTCAGCCGTGCATAGTCTAGTCCTTTGAGAGCCTTGCTTTATACCCAATCGAAAATTTATAGGCATTTATCGGCTGCCTATGGGTAAATAGTGAAAGGTATCTGATTATTGCCTATAAATTTCCGAGTGGGAAATAGCGTTTCGGGTGTCCCAGGGTCGCTTTATGACGCAGTATTTCATATGCATTTT
>LQNS02000141.1:5050875-5088049 GCA_001587735.2 Parhyale hawaiensis | reverse complement strand
TATCTTGCCTGAGAGGTTATGTTTTTGTAGAGTTTGTCGCTCTGTCTCCAAGATAACTCAAAACGTCGTGGTCACATCGTCACGAAATTTGCAGGAATTGTTAGGTATGTTAGGAGAAAGAGATGAATAACTTTTTGTGAAGATCCTTTCAACTGTTTCTTTGTTTGTTTGCCTTTTTTTCTTAGTACCACCACCACTCGAAAACTTATTGACTGATTTTTCTGAAATTTACTTGAGTTATTACGTATTTACGAAGAGTAGATGACTAAATCTGTGTGATGATTAGTTTATTTATCTCTATTTTCGTTTTATGTTTGTTATTAACATAATTCAAAAAGTTATTAACGGATCTCTCCAAAATCTATAGGAATTATTGGAAATGTCAAAGCACAAACACTATCAAATTTTGGTGATGATCGGTTTGTCCGTTTGTGTGTTTACTAATGTTTGTCAAAATACTTGTAAGAAGATAACTTTAAATATTTGCGGACGGATCTTCAAGAAAATTGAAAAAGCTGTTATTACTGTCAAAAGGCACAAATGACCAGATATTGGTGCTGAATCATTTTAAACTTTTCGTTAACGTTGTTTTGCTTAGTGGAAGTGTGCTTTCCCAGTATGCACTAGTTGCCCCTAATTTGAAAGAGTTTGATTGAACCAATGAGCTAAATGAGCTATTTCTCTTCAATAATCGTGTTTATTTTGATGCAGTAAATTTCTTTGCTCTCTTAGAGTTTAAATTGAAATTGTTAAACTAAAGAACGAAAACATACTCTCTGAAAGAAATTTTACTATGCATTGTACATTACAATAATGGTAAATTTTTATAATGAAAAGGTTGCACGAGCTCACATTACAAAATTATTCGCTCAGATGATTTTCTTGTTATCTGCGTATAAAAAGAGAAGAAAATGATATGTACAAGTTTTTTAATTCAATTTCTTTCTTCACTATTATTTTTCACCGAGAAGGGGGCTCGTTGCCGTTTAGCTGGATTACCTCTTTCTCGCCCCCAATAAGTATAGTAAGTATAAGATAGTAAAACAGTGACTATACTCCTGTAGGAGAGTTATAAAGGGTTAGTTTTATCATGTCATTTCTCCAATGGATTCCCGCAATGTATCGCTTCGTTTTATACAACATATTCTTCGAAAAATGCTTCTTCTTTTTATTATGTAACTTATCACTTCACCGGATAAAAAAATGATCAGTAGACTTTAAAATTCTGCTAAACTTTTAATTATGCACGATGTGGCTTATCCTTTGCTACTGTTCCTGGAGATGTTACAGAGTTCTCGAAGAAAGGAATTGCTTGGGTTCCTCTTCAAACCAGCACTTGAAGATATCGTGAGTAAGGCGAGGGAGCAACAATGCTCATCGGCTGGGTTGTCGCAGTCGGGCGCACGCAATAGATTTGACTTGGCTGGAACGTTGGTTTCGTTCCTTTAAATCGGATAACAGGTGTCAGCTGCAGCTCGCTAACGCCTGAGACTTCTAAATTCCTCTATTCACCAGCGGGATTGATTTTTTTTTAACTTTCATGGAAGTAAGATTTGGAGTTAACCAGTGAAATTCGCTCTGCTGATCAAAACCACTTGTTTGGAGCTTCAGCAAAGTCAAGGATCGGAGGGTGAGGGGAGGAGGTGCGCGCCAGTCCGAGGGGTACCCTTAGTATCATCAACTGCCAGATTGCAATTTATTTATAATTTATTTAACAGCGTAGTTGCTCGCTAGAAACAGTGAAGAAGAATTTACTTAGACGCTCTTTCATTCTTCCTGCGCAGTTGTGACCAGATTTTCCTGGGCTGGTTCACCTAGGCTGTCGGTGAAACCCCAACGCTCCCCACCGATTCTCTGCTTCATACCAACATTCAAACACATTTTTGATTGGTCTTAAATCGGAAACAAAAGAATATATATCATTAACCAACTAAGTCGAAGGCAGTAATTAAACAATTTTTCCAGCAGCTGTATGCGTTGTAGAATGGGAATAAATAATCAGGATGTCACCATAGTCTGTAATATCACACTTCCCAGATCGTTGCTCATTGTTAATAGAGTTAATGAACTCGGTGTAAGGAGATTATACATACTAACATACAACTGCCTCGCAATTGATAGTGCAGTGTAGTACGTCACTGCTCTGTAGATGGTGTACTAAGTGCTTACGGAACACCATTTCGAACGTTTTCACTGCATTGTTAGTCAGTGAGACAGGTCTATAGTTAGCTGGATCCGTACTGTTTCCAGTTTTGAGGATGGAGATAACGACAGCAAGTTAATAAGTGCTCGGTATATGTATATGCCGTCATGAGCGTAAGGTAAAGTAGCTAAGAAATGTTTAGCTTGCAAATTTTGATGCTTTTTACAGTAACATCATCTGGTCATGAAATACTGTTTGCGCCGAATTTATCAATGACCATATCAGGGCTTAATTTAGTGAATTTGAAGACTATGAGGTAGTTATCAGTTGCTTTCAATTATTAAGCTTCGGAGTTTCTGTTCTCTCAGCTAGAAACTTGCTGTTATCGATGCCTGAGTACTTTGCTCAGTTCTTGATTTTCATACATTCATTTTCGTTCGAGATTGGCCCTATTTTTGTTTCCTCGTTCTCCTATTAATTGGCTTTGCTAGTTTACGTTCGATTTCTTTCAATTTGTGCTGGTACGCAATGTGTCACTACAATACCTACGATGAGTTTCACCATTCCATTAACTTCGCTCTTTTTTTAGTAAGCGTCTAAGAAATTTAAGGCTGCGATTTTTAAAAGAGTGCATCTTATTTAGCGCGAAGTTCATCACGCACTCGTCCTATAAAAACTTTTTCGAAGATTTCGTTCATGGTTTCACCTCGAATAGAGTCACTTGAAAGAGGGTCCAGGTTCACAGACTGAAATTCTACTTTCAAACCCTTTCAGTTTACCTCTTTATTATCCTATCCCGCCCATTATTCTTCGAGTCTAGCGCTTCACAGCAACTAAGCTGAGTCGTGACATCAATGAGTTTACGATCAGACAAAAGCGCCTCATGGTAGTTAAAAATTCTTCGCAAATTGGGTATTCTGCACAAAGAGGAAATCTCAAATTTTACCTTCCCTTGTTGGAGAAGAAATTATTTGCGCTAACGACAGTTGATCCATTACTTGAAGTAAAGAGAGGGTTTTCTCTCGATCATCGAAAGCTCCTGCGAAGTGGAATCAGAGCGGTTGCTCTAAAGCAGGTACGATCTTAAGAATGAATTTAATCAAACAAAATTTTCCCCTTGCTTGCCACTACGAGAATTTTACTGTTACTAAAATTCTTGATGCGCTTTTAATATTGGTGTCAAGCTGTTAACATTTCCTATTGAACGACATCTTTTAGAGCCGCTTCCATATTTTTTCATTACTACCATAAAAAGTGCATTGATCGTCTAGTCTGGGTGGACTGCAAATTCACACTGCAGATAAATTCATGCCGAAGTCAGTTCATTGCGGGGTAAATTTTTTTTTCGCAAGTTCGTTGCAGGGTAAATTTTCAGTGAGATCATTGTAAGGTAAATAGATGCATATTTATTCCAACGTAGTTTCATCTTTTGGCTAACTCGTTCCCTTGTAATTTCACTGCTAGATAATACACTGCAAGACAAATTTATCGCTAAGGAAATTTATTACAAAGTAAATTATTATTATTATTATTGAAACTTCACGCTCGAGCTCCCACGGACAGGTAATAAAACAAAAATGAAGCACTTTGCAATATCAGGAAGCCCCAAACGCTGTTAAAGGAAGTCCCGCAAAAAGCCATTAACAGCTGACTTAAACGCCTGCAGGCCAAACCGAGGTGAAATCATCGCAGGGTAAATTTACTGAAGGGGAAATGAAATTCACAGATGAGTAAACTTATCATCGGGTAAACTTGCGCCTGGTAAATTCATTGACTACTGAGTTCACCCTCTGTTAAATACATTGCCAGTTGAATTCACCTCCTAGTATGCAAAGTAATCCCTGTCAGTAAGTACATCGTTAGGCAAATGCATCACCTAATAATTTCACTGCGAGTGAACATATACGTCTACAGGCCCATTAACCACGCAATGGACTTCCCAGGCGTTGGATACACCGGCTCTTCCCACTCTTTATTTGAGTTAACAGTCCTATCCCACTCTTTATCTTGATTTAACTGTCGTACCCCACTCTTTATTTTGAGTTAATTGTCCTATTCCACTCTTTATTTTAAGTTTACTGTCCTATCCCAATTTTTATTTTAAGCTAACTCTCCTATCCCACTGTTTATTTTGAGCTAACTGTTCTATCCCACTCTTTATTTCAAGTTAACTCTCCTATCCCACTGTTTATTTTGAGTTTACTGTCCTATCCCACTCTTTATTGTAAGTTGACTCTTCTATACCCCTCTTTATTTTGAGTTAACTCTCTTATTCCCCTCTTTATTTTGAGTTAACAGTCCTATCCCACTCTATTTTAAGTAAACTCTCCTATCCCACACTCTTTATTTTGAGTTAACAGTCCTATCCCACTCTATTTTAAGTAAACTCTCCTATCCCACACTCATTATTTTGAGTTAACAGTCCTATCCCACTCTATTTTAAGTAAACTCTCCTATCCCACACTCCTTATTTTGAGTTAACAGTCCTATCCCACTCTATTTTAAGTAAACTCTCCTATCCCACACTCTCTATTTTGAGTTAACAGTCCTATCCCACTCTATTTTAAGTAAACTTTCCTATCCCACACTCTCTATTTTGAGTTAACAGTCCTATCCCACTCTATTTTGAGTAAACTCTCCTATCCCACACTCTTTATTTTGAGTTAACTGTCCTACTATTTTGTATCAGGACTGTAGGTTAAATTGACCATCATTGCACCATTTTGGAGTCCAAAATCCTTATAAAAAATCTTTGGCAACAGTATTGAGTTAGGGGCAGTTATGATGCGGATAAAGGATACCGCTTAACATCTTACTATCTGGCCACAAATTGAGCAGCGCGGCAAGCATGGTAACGCTTCGTCAGGCTGGAAGTACTGACATTCACTTTTTCAATATTTTCATTGAAAGATGAAGCTGGCAGATGCAATTGAGATAGTGGGGTTTCGAAACTGTCATTGTTTTTATTCTAGCATGAAAACCCATTGAGTTCTATTCATTTGAAATTTCCAAAATATACATATGTATTTCTATATAAACCCCATTATCTCGAAAACTAAGGCTTAAATCGAAAAAGTTGTAGGAACAAAATGTCTTTTCCAAGCATATGTACATAATTTATTTAAAGCAAGTATCAGAACAATCAGTCAACACTTGATAATTTTGTGCCCCCTCCTCCATGCCCCCCCCCCCAAAAAAAAAAGTACCAGTTGCAAAAGTTCTACCCGACTTTTTTTAATATACCCTCAATATACGGAATAGCAAAATACATTGAAGACCCGTGAAAGGAAAATGTACACAGTCACCCCCTAGACGTACCGTGGACTATATAGGGTCTTGAATGAGCTTTAGCACTTCACACCTCAGGGTAAACTTGACGTATTGTGCTGCCAGTAGGGTAGTCTAAATAATTAATTTCAACACATGTGTATTAATTAGTTACATAAAAGTTATTTATATAATATGTAAAACGTTGAACAAAGAGTAGAAGGGTTATATAGTTTTTTTTTTTATTTTCGTTCCTATGAGTAACTATACAAATAAAAACCATCTTCAAGCAATGGTATCCTGATTTTTTCACTATAAAGGAAGCAAAAAGAGATGGATGAAGTTAGTTTGATCATATAACGTTTACATGGAAGGATCGTAACATGTGAGCTTTCGCTGACGATAAGAAAACAAGTTTCGGACAGTTACACCATGTGAGGTGCACCTCAGCTTCCTCTATGTAGTAGCTGTGCTTGGCAGATTAGCCTACAAAATTTATTGATTGATGCCTTTTATATTTGTATAGCATAAGTAGTTTTACTATATGAACTGACCGTAAAATAAACTCACTTCTTACTTTACTGCGAAGTGGATGAAAAAACATATCTACTACCGGAAATTTTTCTCCCAAATATTTTTTTGGCAATTTTTCATTGAATAAAAACAAAGAGTTAATGCTATACTGATGAACATGCTGGTACCTGTATTGCCTATTAAATATATTAGTAAAAATTTACCATATTACCACTATTTTCGGGTATTAATATTCGTAAATATAACACTATTTGAAGAGGGACCGCTCCAGTTTCCCAGGCGGAAGAGGGTTATTGAGTGCTAACCACAGACATAGACTGAGCGGGGTGGCCCTCAGGTGAGGGCAGTAGGTACTCATTGCAAGCCTTGCTCTGTGCCCGGTGGTACGATCATCAGAACAAGGCTTCCAGTGTGTCGCTGACCGTCGTGGTGTGGGGAGGTGTAACGGTGCGGGCTATTACCGGATCGCCCGGTAGCCAGAGGCTGCGATCTTGCCCTCTGTAAAACTTTATAATTACCGAGAGATGAGAGCAATGAGTCAGCTGTGTGGAGGGCAGGCAAAATGACAAAGTTGTACCTGCCCAAATGAATACTCAGTAAATCGTGACGCTGTTTAGAATTAAGTAATTTTTGCTGGATACGGCCACGTTGTTCGAAAAAGATCGATCGATAATGGTATTGGTGTCACTAATTTTTTCTCACAATATCCGATGCCGTATACAAGCGTATATTTCCGTGTAGTGTCTACTGTCAAGATTAAAGAGTGTAATCTCAACAATCAACATGCAGTGAAGTTTCCTTCAAGTGATTTAAACTACTGAAAAAAAAAAACTTTTTAACGGGATTTGAAAAAAGTTACCACTGCAATTTTGTGTACTGGTGGTGAAGTTGTAGCTACCAAAAATATTCTAATAGTGGAAAAAAGTACAAAATGAAATCTCTTTCTGTTTGCCTGCTGCAACTTGGTTCCTGCGGGAAATTTCTGTTTACAGAGAATTATTTTATTTAAATAACGTTTTGGCGCGCTTGCTTTAAAAACTTCGAGCATTTGGGAAAGCGTATGAACAAACTATCGAAAATGCTCGTGCAAATCTCAACGAGAGGTACGATGATTAGCTGTCGACAAGAATACGTCAATGGTGTGGTCAGACGTCATTAGTGATGGAAAGGGTTACAGTTTAATCCAATGCCATACCGTCGATCAGGTAGCATTCTTCGGCTGTTTATATTAATGGTTACACATAGGCCAGCACACTCTAGGTGATGGATTGACATTGAGTCAATTCAAATAAATTAGTGAGACAGTGGAGGTCTCTATATAGGGGAGTATGAGTATTGGTTAAAACCGCATATTTGCCTGCAGTTTTCGGAGTGTGTGCTAAGTCTCAGTTACAAACATTCTTGTTTTCAGGATTTTAAAAGCTCGATCTTTGTACTTGACACGCAATGCTACACTAGTTATTTTGGCTTTCAAACTCACAGGTTTGCTGTAGTTTATTTAATCAACTTAATGTTCTCTGAGGGATCGGATTGCTTGGATATATCTGAATCACGGAAAAAAATTATACTGATGTTAATATAGCCAAGAAAACTGCTCTAAACGCGATACGAAACGAGCTATTTTCAAACTGCTGCTCGCTGTTCCACGCTATGTAAATATTTTTGCATTTCCACTGCAACTGAAACACAGAATTTCTTTGGGTTTCGAACCACACGAGGCGGTTAGAATAGAATGTCTTCTTGTGTAATCTGTGGCGCGCCTCAGGTGTTCGAGCATTTACAAGCAGCTAAAAAAAGTGTAGTACAAAATGCCCAGGTCTGCAGTTCGTCGCATGAGTACTACCGTTATTTTCTAAAATAAAAGTCCTCCTGCACTTTGCCACTGAATTTTATATTCCTATTTCATCTGCGTTATTGCTGCGGTGCACTGCATACGATAACCACTGGCAACTGTTCCGGTATAGTCGGTATACTTTCGTGATGTTCGGTGGGGTGCCCGGGAACCTGGAAATGTTCTTATATCAGTTCAAGGAGATTGCGCCGACTGTATCGTTTGTTCTACCTGGCAGTTTTGTAGCGTGTAAATTTAATTTCAGTGCCGTCATTTCTCTGTTAGGCCTGATGTAGACACGATTAATGTTATTATTTTTATAAGCTTTTAATCGTGGCTGTGTAACAGCCCACTGACACTGTTGAAACGCCGACGACATCCATGGATATACAAGAGCCCTTTATATTTTTATAAATTTTACCATTATTATAATTTTTTCGGGTTTTTTCAAGTCCAGCCAAAGTCGCAGCACGAGTGCAAAGTGCTGTCGGAGGTCACGAGGTCACAGCGCAAATGCCTGCGTTAGCGCAACGCTGAATAATTGAGCTCTTTACATTAAATTTAGAAAATTCTCGGGCCATTATATTTCATTCGAGGTGATGCAGACTGGCGAGGTGGGAAGTTGTTGGGTGCGCTACGCAGGGCCCCTCGCATGCCACCAGGCGTCGCTTTTTCTCTATCAGACGTAAAGGATTACTTCAGTGGGCATAAAGATTGGCCGAGATAAAGTTGGCGGCATTTTGCATCGTGAGGAAGGGGGAGCTTACAGTTTTGTTAAAGCCTAAGTGATGTTCGGCGGAGAATCTAGTGCATACCTTGCAACTAATCTTACACACCATGAATGTTCTCTTTAGGTCTAATAATAATCGGTCAGTGAGAGGTGGTACGAGCACGAGCCCGCGTCCGTGGTTGAAAACGAAGCCGTGCAAATCTACTGGGACAAGCGTATGGAAACCGATCGTGTACTTCACGCCAACCGACCGGATCTCGTCGTGAAAGACAAACAGATGAAGTTAGCCAAACTGATCGACGTCTTAATTCCCTTCGACTCTAGAATCATCGACAAGGAAACGGAGAAAAAGGAAAAGTACCATGACCTTGCCATCCAACTCCAGAGACTGTGGCAGATGAAGGTCGACGTCGTTCCAGTGGTCATCGAAGCTCTGGGGGCAATGTCAAAGAATCACAAGACTGCCCTGAGAGAGCTGAAGTGCGGCCACCTCCACCCAGGAACCCTCCAGAAAAGCGCTCGGCTTGGAACAGCGCACATCATTTTCGCAAAGTTCCCTGAACCTTAGGTCGCGAGATGTGACCCGGCGCCAGAGTGTAGAGCGAACATCGCTCAACCGACCCAATTTGGGTCGTGAAATCCTTCCGATAATAACAACAATAATAATAATAATATTTAAATGTATTAATATACATACTCTCAGACTAATTAAAAAAGCAGTTAAGGTTGCCATGAAAAATAATGAAGCCTATAGATAGCTCAAGCTAATCACGCTATTCAGTGCCAAATATGGATATCAAAATATCATGGTTAAACAGTTTTGATTGTGAAATGGAAACAGCTTGTTGTGCGGTTTAATGATAGCAGTGAACTGTTTTTGGTTATCAAAACCAAGCTGTTTTCGTCACATATTGGTTTGTAAAACTAAAACTTAGTCAGGTGTACGTGATATCTTTAAGGCTTTACTCTCGGTAGTATTAGAGAAAACTCATTACTTTCTCTAAAACTCCAGTTTATTTTCGAACCGTGCTTCGTATGTATTATCTGCTCAAGAAGTGCATCACCAATAATGTTTTGAAAGTCGCAGTTAAAATATGTAGCAGCGAGCGAATTCAGTAAAGAAAATGGTTTTTCAAAGAAAACGAACGAATGTTGAGCACCTAGTCCAGTTTGCCTAAGGAAAAAATTAACTTTGTTTATTTCTAACTTGAAAGTAGGGAAAAAGAGAGGAACGTCTTATCATGACAGAAGAAGTTAAAAATCATGTAAAAATATAAGATGCCTCATCATGAGATTTGCACGAAATTATCGCTTAGGTTATTTCAGATGTCGCTTTTATTAAGCATGAAAAACAAACAAGTATTTGTCAGTATGTAGTGCCACGGAGCTACACCCACACGCGCTCCTTCGCTGAGTGTTGTGATTTCGCAACAGAGAAATGTGAATTTCTAAACACGTCTTCTTGCTGCTGTGAACGAAAGGCGGACAGAAGCTGCTGATAAGCGCGCGATTCTGTGTGAAGGCTGACATTCATGACGGTGTCAGGCCCAGCGGCAACAGCGACGGATGCTGACAGTGCCGCAAAAAAATAAATAAGTAAATAAATAAAATAAAAGGAGAAGTTTGTCGTTGGGTGTTCTTACTTTTGTTTTCTTGGCTACTCAATCTGAAAGTGAACGGGTGTTGACAGAGGGTATAAATACGAAGGGAACAAGACAGGCGTGAAACGAAAACACACTGTGCCTAAAGAGAATGCTCAATAATGAAAAGAATTCCAGTCCAAAGATATTACAGTCATATTCTTGTGTACAGTTATGCGAAAGTGAGCGAATGTTGGCCGGGCAGTAAAAATAAACAGCTGTGCCAGACGAGCATGCGAAGAAAAATGCCGCTCGTCAGATTATGCCATTGCGGACCACGGAACTACGAGTGCTATTGCTGATCATTTAGATGCATTATGCAATATTAATATTACTTACAGTGGCTGGAGTGCTGCACTTGTCTCGAGATCAATGGTTCGTTTCCTATTCAGGGAAGCGATATGTTGCGATGCTTGTGATTGTAGCATCAGCGCATCTGTCATTCATAGTTCTCTGCTAGTGCTCTTATCTAACCAGTAATGTGACGGTAGGGGAGGCAGTAGTCATCTGAGACCTGAGTCCATGATGCCATAGGTCTGAGGATTAGTGGCAGACCGTAGCCCTGCATTTCTTTGGACCTAGTAGGTAGCTATATATCTGCAGTACGAATCAGCGCCGGTGGATTTCCTTGCTGAGGTGTGTGATCAAGTTGACTTTACTTTGATGCTTGCCGGATAGGACGCGGTGGCTGGGCAATGTTACAGTCCATTAATTCATTTTCTGCTGAATCGTTCAGACAATCAGGTTTGATCGACAAGGGTTGCAGACTTGTACGGATAACCCTGCATGGCTCAGAAGAAGACTCGAGTGAACAGTTACAATACGGTAACTCTAGTAGTATTATTATAAATGGGTTAAGATAAGCATAAGTATTTGTTGCTAATATTAATAATATCGACGCAAAAAAGCAGCGAATACTACCAGCCCATTGTTGAAATAGATGCCATTGAGCTCTTATTACTTCCGCCAAGGAGGTTGTGTTTTCGTCGTGTCTGTCTCTATGTCTGACACCAAGATAACGCAAAAAGGAATGGACGTATTTTAACGAAACTTACTGGGTTTGTTAAGTATGTTAGGAGGAACAAATGATTAACTTCTGGTGCAGGTCCGTTCATCCGTTTGTTTGTTCGTCTGCCTCATTTTTGCTTAAGCCATAACTCAAAAAGTTATGGACAAATTTTTATGAAATTTACATGAGCTGTCAGGTTCATTACGAGGAGTAAATGGTCAAATTTGTGTGACGATCTGTCTGTTGTTCGATCGTTTGTCGTTGTGTTTGATGTTATGCTTGTTAGCAAGATAACTCAAAAAAATTATAAATGGATTTTTATGAAATTTATAGGAGTTGTTGACAATGTTAAAAGACATAAATGATGAAAATTTGGTGCTGATTGGTTGTTCCGTTTGTGTGTTTGGCTCGCGTTTGTCAGCAGCATAACTCAAAATGTTATGAACGGATCTTTATAAAAATTGCAGAAACTGTTCAGACTATCAAAAGGTAGAAATGATTAGATTTTAGTGTTTATAGAAAGAAAATCATGGTTTCAGAGCCAATTTGGATTTTTCGTTACCGTTGCCTTGCTTGGCGGAGGTATGCGATCTCAGAGTGGTCGAGTTCTTTCCTATTTTTTCATATCCTTGTCTGGGCCTCCCGTTATTTTCGTGGAACTTTTCCCGTTGTTTTCACGGAACTTCACCTGATGATTTTATGAAATTTCTCCCCTTTTTTCTGGGCTCCACTCCCGTTTTCACGGCACTTCTCAGGTTGTTTTCACGGAACTTCTCCCGTTGCTTTTACGGAACTGCTCCCATTGTTTTTTACGGCTCTACTCCCGTTGTTTTATCGGAACTTCTCCCGTTGTATTCACGGAACTTCTCCCGTTGTTTTGACAGAGTTTCACCTCTTGTTTTTTCTGAGCTCTACTCCTTTCGTTTTCACGACGCTTCTCCCTTTGTTTCCACGACGCTTCTCCCTTTGTTTTCACGACGCTTCTCTCTTTGTTTTCACGACGCTTCTCCCTTTGTTTTCACGACGCTTCTCCCTTTGTTTTCACGGCACTTCTGACGGTGCTTTTTCCGTTGCACTCATGGCGCATTTCCTGCTGTTTTCATGGAGCTTCAGCTGTTGTTTTCGCAAATACTGACGGCGTTATAAGCAAAAATGAGTCATAATGGATTCTTACTCTTGTTATCTGAAAGACATTCTGTCTGAAACTTGCGCACATCGTAAGACTCATTTCATTATGATTTTTTTGTCTAGATCTGGCCTTGATGTGAATAAATAGAGAGAAGGGGATGTCAGATGGAACTGTGCAGGATATATCTCTACGCGAATCAGCAGCAAATTCTGTTTGAGAAAAACTAAAATACTCCGATAGCACTTGCCAACTCTCAGGAAAATATAGTTATGATATAGAAAGAAAACACTTCTTACACTCGCTCTATCAAGGTGATCGATGCAAAAAAAATGTTATTAGTCTCCACCTTGCTGGAGGATCTACGCAAAAATGTTATTTGTCTCCCCCTTGCTGGAGGATCTACGCAAAAAATGCTATTTGTCTCCCCCTTGCTGGAGGATCTACGCAAAAAATGTTATTTGTCTCCCCCTTGCTGGAGAATCTACGCAAAAAATGTTATTTGTCTCCATTTTGCTGGAGGATCTTCGCAAAAATGTTATTTGTCTCCATTTTGCTGGAGGATCTTCGTAAAAATGTTATTTGTCTCCATTTTGCTGGAGGATCTTCGCAAAAATGTTATTTGTCTCCATTTTGCTGGAGGATCTTCGTAAAAATGTTATTTGTCTCCATTTTGCTGAAGGATCTTCGCAAAAATGTTATTTGTCTCCATTTTGCTGGAGGATCTTCTCAAAAAATGTTATTTGTCTCCATTTTGCTGGAGGATCTTCTCAAAAAATGTTATTTGTTTCCATTTTGCTGGAGGATCTGGTAGATACCGTCTAGTGAAATTGTGAGATCCAACGGTGCTCTAACGCGCATCCTTCAACCGTCGTTTTTATAGTGGCAGGCGAAGGGACGGAACAAGATAACTGCTGTGATATACCAAAGTTTTCTATAGAAAATGGCAGAATAATCTACAGGTATTCCACCACGATCGCGACATATTTATCCGCGTGATTTCCTTATCGCGGATTTATTTTGTGACTACGCTTTCTCCACCGCACCAAATGAATTCAGAACGACACAGCAGAAAAAGATCGAATTCTGTCGTCTTTAGAAAGCTGCCGGCCACAGCATGACAGCTGTGCACTAGAAATTTCCAACATTTGGCCTTATTAAGAAAAGGATGAAAAGAAATGCATCGCAAAACATTGTGAAAGTAGAAGAAAGTTTTAGTAGTTAATGGTGTGATAAGCCACTATAAAACTTTATACAATGAAATTGAACGTCACTAACTTGTATGCTAAGTTTCTGTTTTCATTACATAATTGCGCTATATGTATTTGTTTGCATCTATTTCTTCTAATCCAGTGGTTCCCATTGAGGGTTCACATGAACTTACGGCCCACACACGGACCCTCTACTAGTTCATGACGTTTGAAGCTTCTGTGCCAATATTACATTGTTTTTATTCCATAGATGATTATAATTGCGAAATATTTTAAGGTTATAGGAGGAAAAATATAAGTTTGAGAAGCTTATGATAATATTTTACTTTAAGTTATTGAAATTGCAAAATTTTAACGTCTCTATAGTTACCCCTAAGTGCTTTTACTTGATCAAAAAACTTCTTTTCTTTTTTCAATAACGGTTAGGGCAGCATATGCTAAGCATCATTCAATGCAAATAATCATTTAGGGCCAGTCAAAATAAATTCAAGAGAGTCAAATGTATAAACTCGCTAATGTCAATAATGGGCTGACCTGGGAAGTCACGTGACTCTGTTAGTCTTGAATCATACAAATAACTCAGTATGTATATTTGTAAATTTGGATTGTGGAACGTTGGTCACCAGTCTTTTAACTGACCCTCTCTAACATTCTATTAGTCACCCCATGAAAAATATTTTCTCTAAACAAATTCAGCAAAGAAAACCGGCAAGTTTTAACGGGAACTTATAATTTTACTCGTGATTTGGAGAAGGTGCGCTCTGACGACGGCGGTTAAGTTTGGAACGTAGAGAGCGCGGTCGTGGAGGAATACCTGTAATTACTGTGACTTATAAGTGTGCTCTACGGAAAGAAAAATGATAGAACAAGGTAACTAAGTGGTTATCGCTCGCGAACGAAGAGAAGAGAGGTTATAATGTTTTCGTTGAAGATTTAGGCGAATTTTTTTAGTACGTATATATATATATATATATATATATATATATATATATGTATTTGTCTGTCCACCAACAAAGTGGTAAAAGGAGTTGAGAAATGTTAATAATTTTTTTCAAGAAGTCTGGCGGGTTGACCTAGATGTGATTAATGCCAAAAAACTACAAATAACTGGCCATCAAAAATGACAGCGATAAATTTTATTGTTTGTCCACCGAAAAAGAGGTAAAAGGAGTTAAGTCACAATAAATTTTTTTAGGCAGACAGGTGGGTTTACCGAGATGTCAACATTGCCAGAACATTAGAATTAGCAGGCCATCAAAAAGAACGGCGTTGAAATTCATCTCTGAATCAAAAATAGGGAGAAGGAACTGAGTCAGGTAGATTAACCTAGATGTGAACAAAAAAAAAAAAAAGAATTAGCTGGCTATCAAAAATGACATCGTTGAATTTGTCCTCCCCACCGCCGGTGATGGTCATACAACACAAGGCGTTCTAGTTTAGACATGCTCTTAGCTGCTGTGACGCTTTACCGATAGTCGTTTGCGTTCAACTTTTTTCTCTCTGTGTACCTTACATTAGAACCTGCTTCTCTTACGTAGAACACATGATCCATTTATGGAACACTGGACGGATAAAGCTTAATACAATGAGCAAAAACTGTGCCGCCAGCAGCAGGTTAATTGAAGCTGTTAGTTGCCGCTACTGAGAAATAGATAAATTCTTGCTAATTTTTTTTACTCATTCTCAGCCCTTTTTAGCTACGGTTGCTTGTGCTTAACTACGACTTGAGATAACTCAAAAAGTTATGAACAGGTCGTTACAAAATTATCAGGGATTGCTTGGTAAGTTAGGAGGAATAAATGATTACCTGTGGTGAAAATCCTCTCATCCGTTTGTTTATCTGCCTCATTTTTCTTAATGCCATAACTTAAAACCTTAGGAACAGATTTTTCTTTATGAAATTTACATGACTAGTTAGGTATATATATCGCGATGAGTAGATGATCAAATTTTTGTGACAATCTGTTTATTCGTTTGTTAGTTTCAGTGTTTGATTTTACTTTTGTTAGCAGAATAACTCAAAAAGTCTTCAACGGATACTTGTGAAATTCACAACAAATTGTTAGAATTATTAAAGGGCATAAATAATCAAATTTTGGTGATGATCGCCTTGTTTGTTTGCGTGTTTGACTATTGTTATCAAAATGTTTGTCATAAGTATAACTAAGAAGGTTAGGAACGGATCTTTAAGAACTTTGTAGGAACTGTTACAAATGTTGAAAGCGACAAATGACCAAATTTTGGCAATGATTTGTTGGTCTGCTTGTGAGTTTAACTGATGATGGTTAAAATGTTTGTCAGAACTCATGAACCTACGGGCAAATTTTCAAGAAAATTGCAAAACTTTATAGTACTGTTAACAGACTGGCACAAATGACCAGACTTTGGTGCTGATACAGCTAGAGGAAATCATAGTGTCAGAACTAACTTATAATTCTCGTTAACGTTGGTTTGCTTGGTGCAGGTATGGGCTCCCGGGGTGCTCTAGATAAGATTTTTCTTGCTATCGCTTTAAGTTCGGGTTTGGCTGCAAGATGTGCCTCGTGCATATGGGCTTGATCTTCCATTATAGTCATGAAAATTGTGCCGTCATGAGTTTGCGAGATTAAGATTTCCATCCGCAAGTAAAGGCTCGAATATCAGTTTCGAAATAGTCGAAAGTTAAGCAACACATGGAAAATATTGGTAAATAAAAAAATTCACCGTAAATGTTCAGTCCTTACTGTGTCATGGATACAGCGCGAAGTTTCAGAGGCCTTGAAGAAATTTAGCTAAGGAAAACGTAAGTGAAATAGATTATGTATAACAGGAATAAAAGCTCCATCCAAGATTGAGTCTTTCGCAGACCACGCTCAAACAAAGGCTATTAAATGGGACCTATCTATCTTTCTACGTGATGCGGGCTTCAGGAAATGCAGCAGCTCGAGCACATTCAGCAAAAAAGGTAGCTGTAGTAACTTAGAAATCGACTTTTCTGCCCCAGTTTCCCGCTATTCGGTAGATGAATTCTCTCCAACCTAAATCCTTAAGATCGTGACGGAGAGACGGACCACCCAACCACCTAAGCGAGGGAGCTAGCAGCCAACAAAATGCGTTCTGTTATTATAGTGGATTATATTTTTGATGTTACCTGTAACTAAGTCAAAATAATATTTCCACAACATCGGTTGTTTTTATCTGCAGCTGAGCCATGACAATAATTTCCCCTTTCATGCGTCGAGTCCTTTCTACCTTCCTTTGTATGATGCATCAACTCTAATTATTGTGCTTAGCTAACAATTTTTTTCATTAGGTACTGATGGAAGCATTACATAGTGCACAAAGGAAAGAACTTATTTTCTAGGTTACACATAAACAAAGGCAATAACGCAGTATTCTTATATTCTTGACCGCATTATCCTTCATTGTTTGGCATCCGCCCGGCACCAGTATGCGCTGTCATCGTAGATACATATTAGATCGATAAATTTGTAGCCAGAGCCGTTACGGATCATTTTAAGCAATAAGCTGTTGGATTTTTCGGGGCGAATGTGCAGGGTGAGTGAGAGTTTTTTGGCCCTGACAGTGAGACAGTGTACCTCTGAGCAAGCATATACATATTGGTCACACAGTATATAAATGTGCACTTTCTGAATAGCACTTTAAATTTTCTTGTGGATCTAGATTCATTTTCTGCACTGGTTTGAATTTTACATCAGTAGATAATAGGCAATATTAGATCTATGTGTATCATCAATTTTCTGTCGAATTGTATTTTATCACTAAGCGTCATTTTAATCAGAGTACATCTTATGCACTCCTCTGTCGCGAATTTGTTTATATTTATTATAATATTTGCTATTGTCTTCCGAATTGCAGTTTGTCATGTCTAATTTCACCCTTCTTATAGTCTATAATCCTTTTATATTCTATAACCCTTTTATATTCTATAACCCTTTTATATTCTATAACCCTTTTATATTCTATAACCCTTTTATATTCTATAACCCTTTTATATTCTATAACCCTTTTATATTCTATTCGAAGAAGCAGATTATTTCAGCGATGAAACTTGTCTCTCATGTTTGAAAATCCGTATAATATTTCCGGTATACGTAATCAGAAAGCAAGAAGAATTGAAAAGCGTATCCAAAGTTGTGATATAATTACAAGAGAGTCAAGGGTTTTAGAGAGAAGCGTGATGTAGATAATTAAATTTGTGTTGCAGATACCATAGATTTTTTCTTCATGAACAGATATGTAGAGGCCATAGGTTAGATAATGAAATTTGTGTTGACGAGACCGTAGATTTCTTTGTTTTCGTTAGGAGACATTGGAAGTACGGTAGGTTTAGGTATCTAGTAAAGTATACGTAAACGTAACTGAACAGGTTCTTATTTCCCGAAAGAGTGAAAATTCATTAAAGGTGAAACTAAATTTATGATAAAGATTTTAAAATGATCGTTTATATTTTGTATTCAATGACATATAATAATTTTGCCTGTTGTGTGACCACGAGCAGATGTTAAACATCCGTTATCATGCTAAGTCATGTATGCATTTATGTCATACGCTGTAGAGTGTCATCTTTCTGCAAGCTCAAATCACGAATGCCTCACTTTCACAGGAAATTATTTTTGTACACCGAGTTTGCTGAATGCAGTCAATTATTGTAGGTTTAATGCGATAAGTTGCTTCTTCGTACCTGTAAATAACTGATAAATGTGTCACAGTTGTCCTGTATATAATCGAGTCCAATCACTTGCGTTACCGAACGCTTAAAATCAAAGAAACACTAACGGGTCTGAACCACCTTTACAAAATTTTTTCTTACTGTTTACTTCTCGTCCTATTGGCTAGCTCATTCTGAAACCCAACGCAATTTTGAGACTTACGTAGTCGTAAAAGAAAAAGGAACTATTAAAAAGAATCTAGTTTAATATCAAAAAAATTAGATACAGGTTTACCAGATTAAATATTCACATTCTGCTGATTTAAGAAAAAGTTTCAATGTGAATTAAAACACTGCTATTATGAATTTAGACTAGTTTTTAACTATTTTGCACGTAAGGTACATAAATAGAGGGGAGAGCAGAGTTAGTTAGCATTTTTAAAGGTCACCATACACTATTGGGGCTCGTTGACTACGTTTTTCGTCTCCAATGCCAAGACTCTTTGACCCTCCAACGAGGAGAAAATTATTGAAAATTAGTTACTGAATGAGCCTCCTTGACCAAGATGAAATTTAATTTTTAGCTTACGAGTTTATTGTTATATATTTGTTGCCATTTTGATACTAATATACAAGAGTCTTTGGGTCTGGACATAGCAATAATAACACTGGACAGTGATAAGTTAGCGGAAGGAAAATTTAGATCGGCTTTATCTTCTTGACTTATTAAAGAAAAAGAGTTGATACGAGTCGTCTGTAAGCACTGCAGTCGAAAAATTACTGTTGTGGAGGCAGCGCTTAGCAGAGCTCTGCTCTGGGGATATTGAGCGTTTGTCCAGTGTGGTTTGACCTATAGAAATAAAAGATGAAGGCCTCCTCTGTGCTTCGTAAAGACTTGCTGCAGATGATCCACACCAGTGGTTCTCAGTTTTTTTCACCACTGTACCGCTGAAGGCGATCAAGAGTCGCAAACTCATAACGGCCAAAGCTTGCGACTATCTGCTTCTCTCTCCCGCTCCAACTACACAGTTTGACATCTCTAAGCTCCGCATATCAGCGGCTCTTGATCATGCTTGCCTGCATTTATGATCGTCTCTTTGGTAGGGTTTCTTCCCTTTTTTATCTTTCTCTTCTCCAGTCCTATATATCATACTAACATAATGGCAATAGCTCATAGAGGGCCAGGGCGTAAGTTTCGGTGTCTCCTTGGGAATGGGCCTGTTGGTTCATCTACTGCCGCCTATCCAAGCTGATCTAATTTCATTCGGTACCTGGTGCTCCTTGTAGCCGTCTTGTTCTCCCCTCCCGACGGTATCTATTTATTGGTTTTATCCGGTATTCGTTTCTAACATTCTTTCCTAACATTGTCATTGAACCAGATCTGCGTTGGGTACAATTTACGGAGTAGCAAAATAACTGTGGATAGAGGTCACTACAATGTTGTAAGATTGTGTGAACGTTGGAGCCTTGTCGACCTACACTGGATCAAAGTTTTATCAGTATGCACCAATATATGGGTACCAATACAAAGCAATTTTTGGCCAATATTGAGCAACGCTTAATGAAAAAATGCAACAAATCAAACTGTCTGTTTAATTTTTGTATTATTTACTACAGCTATCAGGAACGTGGTCGAATTTCTGTTGCAAAGTAAAATCTATCGCATTTAATAGCAGTGGAAAGCAATAGTAGGCCAATAATAATTTCCAGCATGGATTCACCATTTAGCAATTTCCTATATAGAAACGCCTACGCGATGAAATGATTATGAATAAACACTCACTTATCAAATGAGAATGTAGATAATATGATAAAAACATATCTGATTCATACAACTGTCACCCATCAATGAAGCTTAGAAAAGTTTACAAGGAGCTTGTTCACTATCGCTAACTTCTTACATTTATATTTAATTCATAGTTGATTGCGTCTGTGATGTTAAGAACAATATTCGCTGCTCAATCAAAATAAGCATTAGAGCACGAAGGTTCTAATGTCCTGTATGTAGGTAGGATATCCAACTACTTCGTTGGTTGAACCTTAATCGACTACTATATAGACTGTCCGTGACCAGTTGGGTCACTAAAAACCTATCATATAGAATACTCCATTTTCTTCTGCTCGGTCGTGGTCTTTGAGTAGGTTATGTCAATCAGATTTTTTAGGGAAATACCAAGAGCGATACGAAAATTTTTCTCAGATAAAAGTACTGTATCAACTTTATTTAGTACGCACAAAGAGATGGTACAATAGCTGGCGAAGAACTAATGAATAACAATTTGTATACGGTACCGAAACTTTGATTGGTCGGTTCGAGCTCTAAGAAACTCACGAAAGAACATTTTCAGCTATCTCTGAAACATGGCTGTAACTGTTTTGGGTATTGCCCTGACGTTTGAGATGGAATCGACTTGTTTTTATTAGAAAGGTAAATTTTACTACATTTATAAATAATTATTCTCTGCTGCAAATGGATTTGCCTGCTTTCCAATTATTTTTCAGATATTTGTGCCAGCTTGTCTTCTGGCCTAATTTCAGCTTAGTTCAATGTCAATTACATAGGCAATGGTTTCTCAGACGATGTTTTTATAGACTAAATTAATTAAAGCTGTATTTTCTAGGTTAGAGATCATACAGAACTGTATTAAGCGACAAAGTCCAGAATGAGGACGTGTAGTAAGGTCGGAGAAAAACCGCTGAAATTTAAGCTAAAACGCTAGCATCGTTTTTCTAGCATTTCAAAACATCAGTTGCATCACCAATGTGGAACTATTGCAGTTTAAAGGCTGGCTGAAAGCTGCTGTTTCTTTCAAATTAATAAGAACTAACTGGACCCTGTGGAAATTCCTCCCAACAACAGCATTGTTCTTCAGTGATATCTCAGGCATAGTATCGTCCTAATTTTCCTCTATTTAATACTGAAAAAAAAAAACTGTGAAAATTCTACAGAACGAAAGCGTTGTTCCTCAATTTAAATGCCCTAGGGCCAGCATCATGCATACGAAGGGTGAAATACGTTCCAATTAAGGCAATGAATCTTCTTAAGATCTGCGATCAGAAGCAACTTAAATTTGAACTTGATTCCTTCTCATATTGATCCATTCCCAGGACGTATCATGGACACTTCAATGATGCTCTAATTTCCCATTATCCAATACTGATGATAGCGTCACGGTCGTTCTAAGTAACTAACTAACGGAGGGACAAGCACAGTTATAATATGGACCTAAAATGACTAGGATCAACAATTTGGAGATACGGCGTTGTCGGTCTCCTGTCGCCAAATTCTCTCGACCCAACCATTGACTGCCGCTATCAGCTCGATTTGCAGGCAGTGTATGGAGAGCGCAAGGCCTCTTGACTTTGTCAACATTTATGGAGCTGAAACCCGTCCCTCGCTTTGAGGCAATCAATGCTGTTGTGATTGGCCGTGTTAGTTTTCTCTACGATTAGCTCTACATACAGAAGTTGCACAGATTGGGTTCTAGTGAGAGGGACAACTAGAGTGGCCGTGCATGTGATATGAGACACATTTTGTTCTATAATGGCGGCCACTGGACATCATCAAGTTGTAGTGATTGGGTTCTAGGGAGCGGGACAATCACAGTGCCCCCCTCTGAGATACGCGACACAATCTGCTGTGTAATGACAGTCACTGACCATCATCAGGTTATGCAAATTGTATTCTAGGGAGCGGGACCATGATCAGGGTGTCTCTGGATGCCATGTGCGGCACATTCTGCGGTATGTTGGGGTCACTGACCGTGTGTTTGATTCATGAGGGACCCACTTCTTGGTTTTCCGAACCAACAGCTCTTCTAGCCGTAAAGTTTGATTCCACAGAATTTCTTAAGGCCGTTCGGTGCGGCGAAAATATGGATTGTCAGCTAGAGCAAATTTTCTATTTATTCGGGCAGTTGGTTCCTATTGCAACAGTGTAAGAAGCGAGACTGGCTAAAGCGAATGAAGTCGGTCAGTTTGCTATTGCTTCTCCTATGAACGGTCTGCTGCGGATGCCATACAGAGTTACATTTCTGTGTACAAAGAATTACAGAGGTCCTTTTGTTTGGATTGGATTGCCGGGTGGCGTATTTGTATTCAATAGGAGATACCAGAGTGCACATTAGATGCTCTAATTCTGCAATAAGCATCAAGCAAAAGCTGCTTGAAAAAAGACTAGCGGATTCCAGGCTTTTTAAACGATTGTAAATTAACCGGTTCATTACCTTTCTCTAGCCGGTTTGTGATTTATTACATTCATCACAGCCGATATGAACGAAATGTAAAGCAATTGCAATGTCACGTCAAAATGAAGCTGAAGACTATAGAGGGTAATATACTTACCGGGTGAGATGGGTTTGGGCGACTTCTCTTTATTACAAATTGAGTTAACACCGCTTATTAGGGGCTTAGGGAAAGCCCCGGTAGGAAGAAAGCCCAGGTAGGAAAAAAGCCCCAGAGGCAAAAAGCCCCGCCTATCACCGAACGAATTTTCATTACCTCTGCTTAACTGTTTTGGGGTAAGTTATAACAGAAGAATTAAAATTAAACTGTACTAAGCTTGCCTAATTTTAGCTTACCAATTTAAGCCTAGTCTAGCTTCTAATCGAACCTAATTTGATCACACCAAACTCAGCCCAACCTATTCTCACCTCACCTTAGCTAACTTACTTTTACCTAAATTATTCTAGACTAATATAACCTAGGTTAACTAACGTAGTCTAGCTTTCATTAGTCGAACCTAACCACACCAAATCAAACCTATTTTTCCTAACCTTAGCAAACCTACTTTCTCCTAACTTATTCTAACCTACTCTATTCTCACCTAACTTAATCAAGTAGCTTAACCTAGCCCCGCCTAACCAAACCTAAACGAACCCAACTTCACCTCACCAATATTAGGGCTGTTGCAGACCACGTTCGTCTAAACAAATACTAGGTATACTTTAGCTTAGCACAAGGTAATTTAGTTTACTTGACTATAGAGCATTCCAAAATAACTGAGCTGAGCTCTTAAACATAACTTCAAGAGACTGGCGGCGGGGCTTTCTTCCTAACGGGGCTTTCTCCGGGTGGCTTCTTTCATCCTGGACATTTTTCCGGACACCGCTTAATTAATAGACCTTCTTTTAATATCGGCACCGTATTTTGTTATTAATGCCTATCGACTGGCGCTAAATTAACTACTATTATTATACTTCACATTTTTCTTTCGATGCGTCTGTTGATGGCAAACTTGGCTACGTTTAAGATGCGCTCCTTCCCATAATCTGGTGCAACCACGAAATCAGTTGGAGAGCTAATATGACTGGAGTCGTAACGCCATCGGTTAAATTTAATTCGTTACTGCTCTATTCACATAATCCTTGCGAGAGAGATACCCAGCGAAAGTAGTTATAAATGGCGCTCGTGTAATGCCGAGGCCACATATGTATTTGTACAAGCAACTTAAAGCGAGAATGGGCAGCTAACTCGTCCTCCTGATATGCATTTCAACTCGGTAGCATAGATACGGTGGCATGATTGGCATGCGAACTGCACATTCTCGCATCACGTTGTTCATACGACAGTGTGGTGTGGCCCCGGCATACCGTGTACGCACCACACGACTGCGGTTATTCTACTTCTTACGTTCACCATTCAGAATAACGACTACACACAACATGAGAATATTCTTAATTACTCAGCTATTGAAGCAGATGATGGTTGTTGACGTTGACACAGCCATTTTCTAGTGCACCACAGGACTACAACCCTCTGAGAGTGCATATTTTCGCCAAGCGAGGCAATGGTCATGAAAAATTCAAATTGGTACCGAAACAATAATTTCCTTTTTAACAACACCAAAATCTAATAATTTGTTCCTGTTGACGGTAAAAACAGCTTATGCAATTTTGTTGAAGATCTGTCCATAATTTTTCGAATGATGCTGCTAACAAACAATCTGTCATACATTCGGCAAACAGACCAAGCGATCATCCCACAATTTAATTATTTATGTAAAGCAACATCACTAACAATTTTTGTAAGTTTTATTAAAATCTTTTCATGACTTTTTGAGTGATTTTTCTAACAAGCATAAAATCAACGATAAAGACAAACAAAGAGACGAATAGACAATTTGTCACAAAAATTTGTCCATTTACTCTATGTATTATACCTAGCAATTCATGCAAATTTCGTCAAAATCCGTTCATAACTTTTTGAGTTATGGCATTAAGTAAAAGGAGGCAGACAAACAAACAAACAAACAAACAAACGGATCTTCACCAAAAGTTAATCATCTGTTTCTCTTAAGTTACCTAAACACAACCCCTGTAAGTTACGTTGCATCCGCCCATAAATTTTTGAGTTGTCGTGGTGACAGACAAAGAGACAAGCTGACAGACCAAAAGACATACAAACAAACTCTCGACGAAAACATAACCTCCTCGGCGGTGGTAATTACAAATATACTGCAATAAAACCATCCAGCACTCTCACTTCAGCAGCCACGAGCCGCCATTGCTAGGGTCAGCCCGAAAGTGAAATTAGCTGTGGCCTGCAGCGCTTGCATTATCCTTCAATAGCTTCTTCTTATCCACTGCAGCAACTCGTAATGAATGCACGCCTTGCCGTGTGATGACAATGGTGCATTGAGGACCAAAAACCGAGACGGCATTGTCTCATCTTTGTAAATGGACCTCGTGGACCGTCCATTTATTCTGGGTCCGTTTGCTGTCTCTGGGAATGAACCTATTGGTACATCCACTGTCTGAGGGAATAAACCTCATAGTCCGTCCAACGTTTCTTGGAATGATGTTCTTGGTCCGTCCACTGCCTTCGGGAATAGACTTTTTGGTGCGTTTTGTCGAGTCGGGAGAGGGGGAGGAGGAAATTTACCCCTTGATCCGTCTGTTATTGCTGTGGTTGTACCCCTTGTCTCTGGGGATCAACCTGTTCATAAGTCTATTGTCTTTGGGTTGAACCTCTCGATACGTCTACTGTCTTTTAGGATGGACCTCATGGTCCGTCCATCGTCTCTGGGTACAACCTTCTTGGTCCATCCATAGTCCATTAATCGGATACAGTATACTGAACTATGAAACTAAGCGTCTAGACAGCAGAGGCCTCAGTATTTAGGGATCACTTACTGCAAAATGTCTATGGGACACGAGCGAATGAGATGAAGTAATTAACATCAGATGATACTGATAGACGGCACTGAAATTACCGCTGTAGAAATGAATTCCAGATAGTAGAATGGATGTTTAGCTTGACCTAACCACCTTTCTTCGACGGGAAGACAGTGTAATGTTGAAAATTTGGCTTGTCCAACTTATTTAGTCCATGGTGTAATTATGAATATAAAACTCTTTGGCAATTAATCTATTTTGTGCAGTCTACTTTTGCAACGAGAAAGCGAGGCTTTGTAGGCAACTGTGAGGCGGCTTTTCTTAATTGTCAAGACCCATATCTGTTCAGAGGGCTCAGTGCCTTCCAGTCTACTGTCTGACGGGGTTCTGCTATTCTACCAGCTGTGGGCTTCCACGAGGCCTCAAATATCTTTAAGGATTAGCTCTGTTCAACCAATAATTATTAAAAAAGATAACAATTGTAGAGCAAGTTTCCACAACAAGAAGGCATCTTGTCGATTCGAAGAGCTTTCTTCAGGTCTAAACTTTGCAATCGACCACAAGTTAAATTTCACGCAGTCGAGCAACAGCCTTTAGGTCTCAAGCATGGAAAGTTTCGAGAGATGCTTCACAATTTCACGCCATTCATAATATATAAAAGCGTCAAAAGTTGCATCAAATAATTCTTGGACATGCCAAAGGCTGCCAGCTGAAGTTGACAGAAGTTTTGCGAGTCGTTGTAGCTTTGGACTGCAAAAGCGCCCTGAATGTTGCCTCTGCATTGTGATGCTCAGGTGCAACTGTTGGGTCGAACAGCTACGGGATCACAGCGGTAGATGTAGTAGTGCAAAGCAGGCTCTACAAGAGGTCGGCTCGTACGGCAGTCTGTGGTCCCAATCCACAGTACAAGACGTTCGTATGCGTTGCTTTTCTTAAGAACAACAAAACAATTTTTTTTTAGCTTCTCTGTGGGAGCAAATTTCGTCTTAATCTGATATCTGGAAGCTTGACTGGTGACACTTGCTTTCCCAGCTGACGCTAAGATCAACATTTTAATCGTACGCCTTGCGTTTGCTAGGAGCACTGCCAATATTCAGGCGCTGCGTACATAGGTCGTACAGGAGCTAAAAGACTCTAGTGTGAACTACAGTTGTTTGATTGCTATAATCGTACAGTTTGCGATGAAGGAATTGGAAAAATATGGCAATACCTCAAATTTCCCTGACGCAAGTAATGTGATTCTTGTGCAGATAGTCCTACAGTATACCTTTGACTCTCCAGTTTGACTCTCCAGTATTTCTTGCAGTATGCAATGAACTTGGTCCTTATTATGTCGGCTATTAACTATTAATATGTATGCTTAATTGATTACTTCAATAATGTATACCTGCGGCTGCTCAAAAGCAAGTCCCTCTGCAAGCCCACAACGCGTCTGACCTGCGAAGTCCGTGTAGCGAACAGACTCTCGCGAGTTGCCTCCGTTTCTGAAAGAAAAACTTTTCTTCTTTGGAAAAAGCGTGCTGCATTTTTCTCTGAAGATGTGAGAGCCTTGCGTAAATGATATTAGTGTTAAGAGTGTAGGATTTTTGAGCACATTATATCATTACACAAGAACAATGAAATTTTCGAAGTAAAAATATTTCACTCTCTGTCGCTTTTTCACTCAAATTTTTGCGAATAATTCATTGGATTTATGAAAATACATTTACTCGTATTTCGACATCAATATTTTCCTTCAGGTTTGACAGATTTTTGCCGCCACTCTAACGCCGTAATGTTGACTTTATCCTGGGATATGAAAACCTTGACGCCGTTTATACTGCTTTCATTTTGACTGGCGAATGGGTCTCGAGACCATCATAAATTCCAGGCATTTCACTCACCATCCACAAGCAGCATCACCTCAAGTGTCTATAAAAGGAGAATGACCTCAGTCGAGGGCTCTTGGCAGCTCTTGCCAACAATGACTGCCGAGTCGTGTGATATTTATGGTTATTTTAATGAAGACGCCATGACCAGCGTTCTTCGTGCCGTAAAAGAACGAGAGGTGGCTTGCACCTCCCACAATTCCTGCTTAAATGAAGGATTGCTTGACAGCAAATCAATATTGAAGTTTTGTGAGGAAATAATGAGTGAGTGCCGCTGAGGTGAGGTGGGGCATTCCTCTAGATGAAATTTGTAGACGTTCAACGCTGCTGCCGCCACCAGCAGTACGTCACCGTTTCCTTCAGTGATCCGAAACAAGGATATTTTTTGCACGGCAAAATGAAAAGTTTGAAGCACTGTTAGTGGCGTTCTTCCTGTTTCGACTACAGTCAATGCTGTCACCAATCTTTACGACCGTATATTCTTTAGTGCTGCAGTTGACCTTTTCACCAATAGTCAAGCTCGTACTTTATTTAAGAAAATAGTTAATCTTGTAACCTATCGCTACGCAAACACTATGTTTATTACGACAGTTAAACCTGTCACCTACCGTTACGAATGTACCACTTCTTTACTCCTACTCTTAGGGCATGTTCCATTGAGTCGTCTGAGTCAGTCTAAGCTAAGCCCACGGAAGCTTAGCATAAGTTAAGCCTCGAAGGTTTAATTTTTCTGCCTAATCGAACGTGCCCTTATATTTGTCAACGATAGTAACGCCTGCACTTGCATAGTACGGCAGTTAATTACCTTTACAAGTGAACATTTGTAGTGCCGTGAAATCTTGCCACCTGCCACTGATCATCATCCTAGTCGTAAGTCTGCTACACAATTTACATTACAACGCTGATTAACTCTATCCTGTTCGTGTTCTTACATTTTAAGTTCATTATGCATCTCCAATACTTATCAAATTTTCGAAGACCTTCAGAAGCGCCGAAAAACACTTCCATCATCCGTGGACCTCCGATGGCCTGCCTTAATTCTGGGCCCTATAATCTCCTGTACCAATATAAGAAGAAAATACCAGTAGTTAAAAGGACTATTTTTCCAAGTAATGATAAAAACCGAATGATTATTCAGCATTTTCAGGACTTGGCTCATTTTGCTACCAGATGAGCGTAGCTTCGCATAGTTATTCGCTAGATCGTTCCTCAATTTTCTGTAAAATTTTTGCATTGTCTCTTAATAGTTACTTCATCCCAACCAATAGCTTAGATTATGTTTACTCAATTCCATTGCATTAATATGCCAAGCATCAGCTTCGTGACAAATGCTGGGTGTAGCAGAAATTCTACCGTCAAAAAGGAGACGGGGCCCATGGACGTGCGTCCACTACTACTTTGGCCCTTCTACATACATATAAAGCCTCCACCCTATGCCTTCGTTTTGAAAATTGGCCCCATGATGTGCTACCTTCGCTTGTTTCCAGTGTGGCATATGTCCGTTGCAGTGAAACGCTCACGTGAGAACCACCTAGACGACGCTACAAAATTACCACCATTTTCTCGACGTGACATTCACTTCGACGCCATGTGAAAGGGCCGTATTGGCTACTCGACAACCATATTGTTCTAACGTGGCAGTGACTACAAGGCATGTCGAAAGGTTACCTAACGAGGCATTCTCATTCATGCATAATGTCATCGATGGAGTGACATTTATGCAATATATCTCGATATTGACATGTACGCCATGAATTGGCCAATTACTACTGGAGTAACTCATCGACGAATAATCACTTATGTAATTTACTGAAGCAATGCCGGTGAGCGGCCCAAAGTGGTATTTTCATTACTGTAATATATTACAGTGGGTCCAGTAATATAATTCATCCAGATAGAGCCATTGATAATTGCCAGATAAATACCTCATTGCTATATTTACTTGGTAGCGAAACATCCTCTGTGTACGTTGAATGAATTTTAACAATCGACTGAAATGAATTATGAATTTTTCATTAGATATTCATGAAGCAGAGTTTCCTTTATTTTTTGCCATATTGTAGTGTTTCGATATTTATTGCACTTAAATTATATGACGCTATAAAACAAGTGTTAAAAAAATATCACTATACGTCGTCGGTAAGAACTGAATTCTTCAACAGAAAGCGGGGAAACGCATGGTGTATATTATTGCAGATTTACAATGATACAGCAGCATACCTGAGGTACGTCCAGCCATTTCATTTGAAAGTTATACTATTAAAAAAAGTTACTGTAATCTTGCTTAAAAAGACTGTCCAAAACTCAGCTGTCGGAGGTTACTTGCACTATGGAGCCAACTCGCTGCTAGCTCTACAGTTGGCCACAGACTGCATCCTAACCTGAGGGAATCAGCGTCGTAGTGGCTCTGTATACCTAAGGAGTGGCGTCAGTATCATCTCCTGGACATCGCCGGAAGACCCTCAAGCTTAGTAGCTCGATGCAAGGTACCTAATTGCTTTGATTTTAATGCCTACCGCAAGGCGTTCAAATTATGCATCAACATTTTAATGTTCTAACGCTTCATAAATTTTTTTACGATGCTGATCTTATCTGCTTGCGCTGTGGTCACCTAATAGCGATGCCAAAAAAACTTCCAGTGTTCGCAGGCTGTCTGCGGGACAGCAAAGAGAGTGCCTATCTATGTACTTCCATGTCACTTCCATTGCTGTAGTTTTCCCTTAAGCCTAAGGGTTTTATTTCTTCATCACTACAAAACGGCAATACCTCAGAGAAGGCCGGTGCCTGGTTTTTGGCTCCTGTCTGGCAAGGGATCTATTGATCTGTCTACTGCCAGCTATCCGATATATTAAAATTTGCCAGCGGGGGTTAGAGCGTCATGGCAGTAAATGTTTACCAAATGAAAATGCTCAGAAATTACCGAACTTCGTAGAATTGGAACGTTGCAGTGTATTGGTGCAGCGGGACTGTTGGTATTGCTTGTGAAATATAGAGCTCCTGCGGGCTGTTTATTTTGCTGCAGCTCCAGTCTCTGAGGCTGGCAAATTCGATTCACTCATTGGAGGCGCAGCGGTCCCTGGGGCAACAGCAGCTTCAGATCCTTTAATTAAAAACTGCACGCACCTTCTTTGCAGACGGTAGAAAGAGCTGCTGGTACGATTCTTTCCTAGCTAAAAGAAACTGAACCTCGCTCCAATAACAAACTCTCAGTAAATGATCTTAAAGGAGGTCGGTAACTGTAGCTACTTGCAGCCTAGGTACAAAATAAAAACGGATATTGCACACCTCCGCTGTTTATTCTTCAGCGACACGGCTGCAAGTGGCAGTGGGTGTCCACTCTAGATATAACGGCTAGTAGCTATGTCCTATTACTTGGAAGGTCCATCATTATGACTTGCTCGGTATACTGTAAATTCATCAATAGATTAAAAATCTGTAAGACAAACGTTTACTACACCAGTACTGCAGCTATTTAGCCCTCCATCTAATGCCGTTTATCGAACGGTGTTACTGCACCACTGTGCGTATTTCTCAACAATAGCCTATATAACATTGAATAGGTTACGTTAGTAGGGGCACGTGCGCTTGGTCGGCAACATTAATACTTCGAGACTTGATTTATTCGGGTCGTCAGAGAGCAGCGTTGCTTTGTCAATTTAGTTCGAGTTGCAAGAGAAAGAAGCAACTCGATTGTGTTGAGACAGCTCGAAATTCCATTTGCAGAGAAATATTGACGTCTTGGATGTCTAGTGGGTAACTGTAACATAATTCAGTGGGTCGCAGTTAGCGCAGCGGTTTGAATTTCTGGGTCGTCAAGCCTCGAAGATTTAATTTGGACGGTCAATCAAGGGCAAACTAAGTACGGAGTGAATTTATTATTGTAATTTAGTTATCTTTTTACTTGAGACTCCCCCTATTGGCTTCCTGTATGTGCTGATCTTCTTAAATAGTATGAATGAAAATTTATGCTTTGGAGGGTGTTATTAGTACTTGGAGTAAAGTACATAGCTCAGTACCCTACTTTACACGCATTGGAAAAATCTCTTTCTTCTGTGACACTAAACAGAAGGTCAAACGGGGCAAATACTACTTATAATTTATTACAAGAGCAGGATAATTAATTATTATTGTGCAATTTTGCTGAAAGAACCTAAATTTAATGCACATCTGTTTTTCTGTAGGAAATGCTCTAGTTTGGTGCACATCCTCTTACAGCTGATAAATTAGCTTTTCAGTTAAGAAGAATGAAATCAAGCTAAATCCAGAGTAACCTGTTTATGTAATTAATGTTTAATATCCCGTAAATAACAAGGAAGCTTCAAAATTGAGAGGTGATACGAATTACATATGAAATGATAGCGCTACTTTACTTGAGTAAGTAACCTTTATCGCATTGAATTGCGGCTTTATCGATGCATTACTTCACGAAGAGGAACATTTTGGCTAATAACTTGGACCCGGCGCTTCCTGTAGTTATTAACAGTCTGACTTATAAAGTGCTTCCGGCCACATCAGTTCTGTGTCTCTGACTTACTGAGCGTTGGTTATCGATTTAGTGAGACTCTGCGCTGGTCGACTGATGTTTGAGTTCGGTATTCATTTATTTTGTGTGCTGTGCTGTCCTCTCTAATCCGACTGCTAATTACTAGAACAAATAATTGATAAAACACAATAATAAACAAGTCACTTCGGTGAAGAGGTTACCCAAAACGCAAGCCACTTATACTGGAAAGCATATTTAGATTTGCGCTGGTGGGTTTGTGACTGGACATCAAGTGTACTTGGGCGCAACAGCAAGGCCAAAGCAAGGAGAGCTAAAGCAGGGATTAAAAATTTATTCTGAGGTAGTTGTGATGTGTGGGTTGCATTTACGAAGTGAATGCCTATTCCAGTTATATACCGGTACCGTTGCATATTGCAGTTAAGCGGTCCCACACGGTTGGAGGCAACCACGTGAGACCACAGGCGGCGAGAGTGGATCAGGCGCCGCATATGGCAGTGCCAAGTAGGCGCGAGTGGAGCATTACTGCTGGTACTGGTGGTAATGAGTACTTTCGGTGTCTCATAGTTGTCCAATAGCTCAAGGAGTGGTCAAAATAAACTGTGAAGAGACATTAATCGACGCTAGAATTGCTTGCTGCAGCCTAGCGTGGTACTAGTGGGGCTCTGGAGTAAAGCCACTATTTAATAGGAATAATTAATTTCAGTATTTTGTCGTGTACTTCGGACAGACATAATATTAGCTCTAATTATGAAGCAGAGTTCAGTCTGCTCGCTCCACAACTTGATGACTTTTTGATTTCTTCTCTGACGTGTTAGGAAAATAATATGAAGCTAGAGAGCAGTCAGAGAGCACATACCTCCTCAAAGGAAGGCAACGGTAACGGAAAATTCAGATTGACTATGAAACCGTGATTTTCTTCGTATCAACACCAAAACTTAATCATTTGTGCCTTTTGATAGTATTAACACTTACGATTCCTATAATTTTCATGAAGATCCGTTCATAACTTTTGAGTTATGCTGCTGACAAAAATTATTACAATCATTATTTACACACACAAACAGACCAACCGATCATCACCAAAATTTAATCATTTATGTCTTTTAACATTCGCAACAACTACTGTAAATTTTTGAGTTATTGTGTAAACAAGCATAAAATGAAACATAGCGACAAACGACTGAACAAACGAACAGATCATCCCTAAAATTTGATCATTTACTCTTCGTATTATACCTCATAACTCATACCAATTTCACTAAAATCCATTCTTTACTTTTCGAGTTATGGCCTTAAGAATAAATAGGCAGACAGACAAAGAAATAGACAGATGAACGGATTTTCACCAAAAGTTAATCATCTGTTACAGTTAACATTCCTAACAATTCCTGTAAATTTCGTAAGGAACCGTCCATAACTTTTTGAGTAATCTTGGTGAAAGACAAACAGAATACCAGACAGTCAAACGCGACAGAAACATAGCCTCCTTGACGGAGGTAACTACTGCAATGTAAATGAACTTTGTGCCGCCATCACAATCGCTCTGTCTTTTGAAAATATCGTTCCTTGGATTGTTCCCCTGTGTTTTCGTGGAAAGAAAAATTGTCTTACTCGCTTCACACTAAAAAAAAAGTTCCTCGGAGGCATGCTCGCACTAAATTGACGGCCATTTTGCCGTCGAGTAAAGGTTGGCTTGCTGAAACATTCATCCTCGTCTTCAATGTTACTACCAAGTTTGGGTACAGTCGAGGCCGAGGTCACTCTATACTATACAATGCACACACACGGATATGCAGTTCGTACGTCCTCCTGATATATATGTAAAGTTGGTAGCAGAGATACGGTGGCTGCACGACCGACATGCGAGTTGTACATCCTCGCATAAAGTTCGGCGTCCCACTGTATATTGTGACTCCGGCATAGCATACCGACGTTGCTTATGCACTTAGGCTTCCTGTAGTCGTGTTCGATCGACCCATTTTGAGAGAGTTAAAACCAATAATTCATTTAGCTTTAACTTGTCCGGAGCGTCGGTTTGAATGCTCGATTTACAGCAGTTAACAGCGTGTTTAGGGTTAAGGACCTGGGCATATTAAAGTGAATCAGGTTAGAATATCTTGTTCATAATAATAATAAGTAACACAAAAATGAGTTTGAAATGTACAGATTTTTATTTACTTTACCTGCAGTGTACCCAAAACATAAAAAGCATAAGATACATGCATTTAACGAGCAGATGCACAATAAAATTGAGAAAAAATCAGTTTAGTAAAAAATTTGTGGAAGAATTTATTTAATTATTTTCACATTAACAGAGCAACGATCAGTAAGCCTGAAAATTCCACTTTAAATTTTAATTTCGTAATTAGTTCTTAAACAGCACCATCATCATGCTGAAATACGAAGACTTTGTTTCTCATAAACCAGATGTTCTCATACAATGGAATTCATAAATGTTCTTAACTCCAGAGACCAGCTTGGTGAACAGATTTTGAACTTTAAACGAGTTTACATGATCCAAGTGAAGTATACAAGGATTTCTGTTTTAAGAAGTAGAATGTACAGTGTTCTTTTGACAGTGTAACTCCATTTATACTGCAATCACTGGGTCCAGTTAATATTTAGCTGGTACCGTGGAGCGAGAATCTCAAAGTGTTACTGCCCATAAATTTACTACTGTTATGGAGCTCAAGTCGCACGGTGTTTCTGCCCATAAATTTATTACTGTTATGGAGCGAAAGTCGCACTGTGTTTCTGCGCATAAATTTATTCCAGTTTTCGAACGAAAATCACACGGTGTTTCTGCGCATAAATTTATTACTGTCATGGAGCGAAAATCACACGGTGTTTCTGCTCATTAATTTATTCCAGTTCTGGAGCGAAAATTACACGGTGTTTCTGCGCATAAATTTATTACTGTCATGGAGCAAAAGTCGCACGGTGTTACTGCGTATATTTCTGTTCCTGTGGGGCCATGGGTTCAGCTCTTACTTACCTGGTGTCATGGAGCGAGAATCGCATTAGCTGAAGTAAGACGATAATCATATTAGCGGCTGGCCAGGACTCGCCTCACTGATACAATATTAGAGATCAGTGAGGGGACGTGCTGCGCAGTGCCCGTCCTGGGGAACACCTGTTGCGCATCAGTACTGCCCGAGACTGAGGTTTGGGCCGCCCAAAAAGATGATCTACAGGTTTTTGTTCGGAGGCGACCCAGAATTGTGCTAGGGGTGCTCGCGGTCCCTGGATCATGTTCTCCATAGCCGTGGCGACCGAAAATGTTTTTCTTGTATTGTACTTCCGTGATATGATTGGTCCAATGCTGTATTTTCCCATGTTAGCCATNGGGGGGGGGGGGGGGGGGGGGGGGGGGGCTCGCTGACAATTGCCAATTAGAATCCGTAGAAAAAAAGTAGGTTATGGATGAGAAGGTTTATTTAGGTTAGGTTGAATTAAATTAGGTTGGTTTAGGTTAGGCTAATTTGGACTGGCTTATGCTACGCTATAGAGTTTGTTACACTAAGTTAGGTTCGGTCATTCCTGTTGGCACCCATTCTGGCTAGTGCTTAGTCTTGTTAGCGGCTGCTCTGATTAGTGCTAAAGATGCCAGTTATCGCTTCTTCTAGTTCGCGGTTATTAAATAAGCTCATGTTTCTGTACCGCTCGCTCAGTCAGCGAGAGGTCAGGCGTCTTGTCATGTGTGCTGTACCAGATCAGAAGTACAGAGAGTTACTTTCGTGATGAGCTGTCTCCCATGATTTATTACCCTATATTGGTTAGAATGGTTAGAAGCACCGAATAAAGTGAATTAATAATATTGCCAATGTTATAGTATATATTCATTTTACTGGTTTTCATAAAGAAAAAGTTACTGGACTGTCCGTTTCTTTTTCTTGCACCCATCACCGCTAATCGAATCCTTGGACTCTCATCCAATCATTGCCGAGTGGCCGAGTCTAAAGGGCAGGCTGCTTAGGAGTCCAATAGCTGGCCTATTTTTGGGTGAACATCTTATTACTTTGGGGATTTTTAGGAGGGATGGGAGCATCAGTAACCGGCTCATGTTGCAGCCGCCGCACCAAGCTGCCCGTTAATGTTCTATTTATTGCTATTTATTACGGCTCCTAAATAAATTTCCCCGCCTCAGTGGCCTTTGCTATAACCTTTAGAGGCTCATCGACTTCTTGCAATATTTGTGAGCGGTTCTTTAGGTCTTCTATGGGCTGGCTGAGGTTGCTGGCGCTGTTGACTAGACTTGAATTAAGCGTCAAATCGAACAAATATTGCGAGCATGTATAGGGTGCGCTGTTCGGAGGGGGGGGGGGGGTAGCGCAACTGCATAAATAAAAAGAATCAGCTTAAAATTATTAAATTTAAAATTATTCAATTATTGTGCTATATATTGGTTCCAGTTCTGCAAATTATTTAAGAAACATAAATAAACAGAAATACTCACGGTTACGGCTTATTGACAACATGCGCATGTACTGTTTGTATATCTAAACAGTTAGCCGCATCCACTGTCAGCTAACTCTCTTGTTACGTTGGGGTCGACTAAATATCTTAGTAACTGCTACGCATGCTATCTGAGCTCTTATGAAAAGGGCATCAGAATAATTATTGATCATACCGTTATAGCAGTATAAAATGCTTGTTGATTTTGTGAAAATCTTGCTGATTTGTGCAGAGCCTGTGCTATCGAAATGGGAGAATTCAAGATTTCCTGGGTTCTAATAAAGAAAGAATTCGAAAGTGAATTTCTATCGCAAGAAAATACGTAGCATTTACGATCTCTATGGACAGGGCTACCGTACTGAAACAATAATTCAGATGCAATGAATCAATGTTATAGGGAATTAACTGGACCTGTTTTATTGTGATACAAAAAGAAAAACATGAAACTTCGTATGCTAGGATTACGTACTGCGTTGAATATACCTTTTGTGGATCACTACTTTTCTTAAGTTTCCAGCATCAGTCAACTGCAGGATTCACAGCGGCGTACAACATGATGCTTTAAACGTACCAAAAGCTCCACATCCAGCTGTTAATTTTCGTGTTATCCGATGCCGAGGCCACCACATTCAACCCGATGAGCGAACGTTCAACTCGCTCGTCCTCCCTATGAGCGAACGTGCAACTCGCTCGTCCTCCCGATGAGAAGTAAAACCCGGTAGCTTACATTCGGTACCATGAACGGCGTGCTAACTGACTGTCTACTCATCATGCTGAGCGTGCGATGGCGTAGTGTGTCTCCAGAATCACACAGTGCTGAAACCCATACCTCATGTAGGGCCCGAAGAAAGCCGAAGCATGACTCGTTGCACGGACGCTCATCGTAAATTCAATTACAAAAATTGCCTCGTGCCGCCGTTGCTGTCGAACCGGACGTTTTGCAACACGCGTGCGGCGCCCCCCGGTTCAGGGGCCCCCGGAATGACGGCAAATGTAAAGCCATCGACATCCGGAGATTAATGATTAGCAAATTTGTCAGTGTTGCCTGCGTGACAGTTGGGGTGGCTGGTGCGGTGGTAAAAGAACATCG
>LQNS02000141.1:5031675-5047145 GCA_001587735.2 Parhyale hawaiensis | reverse complement strand
ATGTTAATCGGGACTTAAGCTTGCTGGTGCTGATGTTAATCGGGACTTAAGCGTGCTGGTGCTGATGTTAATCGGGACTTAAGCTTGCTGGTGCTGATGTTAATCGGGACTTAAGCTTGCTGGTGGTGATGTTTATCGGGTATTTCTATCACACCAAATTGCGCTCTGCGCTGTTCGAATTTTGGTGCTGATATACATGATCCATAACAACATGTTTCCTGATGAACTGTGGGTCCTCGTATAGAATAAAAAATAACGGAAATTCGATTATTTTAATCGCTGATGACCCACATTAACTAATTTATGCTCATTTTTCATAATGCACTCCTTACATCACTAACAATCTGTTTTTGTTTGTGGCTTTTTGGCTTAAATAGAGACAGTGTACTGAAATTTAGGGCACGTTCAACTGGGCAGCCCAATTAAACTTTCGAGCTTTGACTTGTCCGAAACTTCGGACAAAAGCTTTGGCTTCGTCACTATGAATCTTGTTGCAAGTGTCAGAAGCAACGCGATGACGCTCAGCCAACTGAAAACTGCACTGTACTGATCGATGTTGAGTTGCTAGTAGTCTCAAAATTCGCTCATTGAAAGTCAGCGCCTGATACTGAATCCAGCGGGTCAAAGCCAGCGTGCGTGTCTGAAGTTTGGAACAATTATTCAAGCCTCAATTAGCTTAATTTTTGAGTCTAATCGAACGTGCCCGTAATCAGTAATTAACTTACGGCCTCACTCGGGATTTCCAGCGGGGACTTGAGTTTTAAAGGGGTGTCGTGTGTGTCCATAGGCGCTACTTTCGCTTTTTAAGAGCGACACTAGTGCGACAAGCTCTTCATTAGTTGAAGGTATGCTTAATGATTTTACTACTTAATTGTTTTCATACCTTTTCGTATTGGCAGCATGATTGTGTGGAGGCTGAGTGCTCTGCAACTATTTTTTTTTTCTTGTGTAAATAGATAGGCTGATAATAAAAATCATACAGTATGAGAGATGCTCCTAGTGCTCATCACGCCTTCATATGCTGCATTTGAGCGATATGCTACCGTGAAGTTTCGGCCGCGAACAAACATGCGGTCGAAGCTGCAGAAATATGCTAATATTATTTTCTGAAGTTTTTGAGGGAAAGTCAAGAGACGATGATAGTCGTAAACCTTCAACCGAGCCCATATGTATTTTAACAAAGTTTTAAAAGCACAATAGGTGGTAAATAAAATATTTGAGATATTTTCTGTCGTAAAGGGTTAACTCTTGAACGCGAACAGGACCACTGACACATCATGCGATCCAATGGTATTTTTGCGGGAGATATTGCGCCTGTTAGTGATAGTGTGTCCCGAAATCTGGGTTGCGTCGGTGGGGACAGTAGATTGCTGTAACCGACGCTATGTTTTTTCTCGCAACAAATTTGTTGCGTCACACGTCGCTTGTTGCTACAGTGCATGGGGCCTCGACTGTAGGTGATGGGTATGATATTAAAGGAAGCTACTATCATCATTCTCAGTATTCTTTGAACTATATGAAAGGATATATTCGTACTTGGTTTACCCTGCTAAACAATCAGAGAGCATATGTCATTAAGACCATAAAACAAGAAACGCAATTTTCATATGGAGAGATACTGGAGTAATAGTGTTTTTTTTTTCTAGATAAGCGGGGAAAAATTGTTTCGAATTCACACAGGGCTATCAGAATTAGAAACATGGTATGCGTTGCTAATGATTAGTAAGCTAAGAGTAAGAACTTCTGACGCGTGAGTGAGACATTTACAGAATTTTTAAAGATGAAAGAAAGTTAAAAGAGTAAATTAGAATATATGCATGAACTGAATTATCGGATGAGGGCGAGAGCGTGTCTGTCGCGTTTGCCTTGGGACCTTTCAAAGTGCGACATCACCATCCTGTTGAACTGATTGTATTCAGTTGCATCATGTGTTGGATTGGGAAGATTATTTCAAAGCTGAGTTCCAGAAATATAAAGAGCTCGTTCATTTGTGCTGGGGCAGGTGCTTCACACTTGGAGATGCCCTCGCCGCAGAGAATGTCCATTGTTTTCTCTATAGGGAGTGAATAGTTCTGCCCAGGCATTTCCAAGAGCCCCATGTAATGAACGCAAAACGTGTGGGGCTTCATCTAGTTTTAATATTCTGCTGATTAGTGGCTATTGTAGGTTTGTTAGCAATGGACTGACCTGACCGCTCTGGGTGAATTTTATATTAAGAACGATTTCCGCCGCAAAGTTCTGAGCTTTTTGTACTTCTGATATAAGAAATTCACAGGCCTATTCAAGATTAAACTACAGAAGTTGAAGTAAGCGTGCATGGCCGATTTCATGAGGAGTAAGGGTGTTTTTTATCTACAGTAATTATGTTTAATTCTGTGGAGAAATATTAACGTACCGTTTTCAGTTTGGCATGATTTCTAAATGCGCAAATCAAACGCTAAATGTTTATCCATCCATACCCCCAAGCGAATTCACAATATTGAGAGGTTTTCTAAAAGACTAATTAAATGTGATAGAGAAAGAATGCTTGTGCATGTAGAGTTGCGAAGTGCCAAATATACGGCACTGGGTCTTATCAGCGTGAAGTTTAGGACCGTTATTATAATACCGCAGCATGTTTTGAAGTTTTGCAAGGGGCTCTCCGTTTTCTTGCCCACGTCGTTCTCCTCAGCGGGTAAGAACGGTATTACAATTTGGACATCATCGGCATATATAGAGAGGGTGCAATCATGTGGTTCCAAGGGGATGCCATTGACGAATATTGAGAGCAGAGTCTGTCCATGGCTTGATCCTTGCGGGACACCAAGGCTGTTCACGACATAAGGCGATTGAGTTTTATTGAGCATGAGAGTATGTGACTGTCCTGTAGATAGCTAGGAAATAAAATAGGGTAAATATTCATGGAAGTCACTTTTATTTATCAGCATGCGGTGGTGAATACTATCACATGCTAGCATAGATAACAAAAAGTAACAGAAGCGCTTATATTTCATGTTCCGGTGTATAGCTTCAGCGAAATGAGAAGAGTATCCTACGTGTTAGAATGTGCTCTGTAGACGTACTGGTTCTTGTGACGAATACCTTCAAGATTTAGATGGGACGCTAGCTGATTTCTCACAGCTTTCCGAGTAGTTTGGAAAGCATAGGAAGAAGGCTAATATTCCAGGGCATGTCTTGCTCCCCTTACTTAGGATGGGGTATTACGATAGATTACTTTCAGGAGTCAGGAAATGTTTCAGTCACAATCGAAGTGTTCAAGATGTGCAGATGGAAAGGACCTATAACGGGTACTGTTTCTTTAACGTAAGTAATCGGAATATTATCCTTCCCTGTCTTTTTTGTGTTTTTCAGGGATTACAAAAGGTCTCTGAGTTTACTGAGATTGCTTATGTGTATTGGTTGTAGTCGCCATAGATGTACGTTTTCATCCTCAGGGTACTACTGCACTTGGTTTTTATCTATGTATAGGGCAGGATTTGAGGGCGAGTAGAGTTTAAGTAGATCATCAGAAACTAAGGGAGGTTGTTGATTTTGGCTTCTTATTTAGTTATTTTTGCGTGCTTTCGGGAAGAAGACGTTAAAATCAGCGGCCTTAAAAAGAGCACCAGCCAAGTTTATTGAAAGTTACGTTTTGTGTCGCTCAACAAGATCAAGTCGTGGGGCACAAAATGTGTACCAAAGCACCCTCCAATGCCGTTGCTGGACTAAGAGCCTGGACACACGCTAGTCAAAAGAACGAGTTTCATCATCGCCATAGGACACACAGGCAAGGAATTATGAGTACTACTCTTCCCTAAGTTTGAAGAGACGTCCGAAACATAACTAACGGCACTTCCTGAGCAAACTGAACTGACTGCTACCCTATTTACACCTTTTTTTAAGACTCAAAGCAGTGTTCACCACGGCTCAACGATACTTTCCTACCAGTAGCTGAGGAAACTCGTTCTTTTGACTAGCGTGTGTACCAGCCATAATGTAAACAACAACAACTTCATTTCAGGTTTGCTCTCACTTGTTTCACAATAAGCTGATGCACTTTCGCCTTCTTCCTGATGTCCCTCAGAATTAATCTTTTAGTCCCATACGTTTCATTAGCTTGCTGAAGTTCCTCTGAGGGCGGGCGCGAAAACATGTCAATTAATAGCTCTCGCGGTCGTTGATTATTGCTCTGCCTGGGAAACGTGGCTCCTCTATATTGCTTCTCTCGCTCCAGGCTGACGGTGTGGAGAAAAGCTCTTCTATTGGCTGAAAATTGGCGCAGTAAACAAAGTTTAATTGCTTTGTAACAACAATCTCTTTGCTGCGGTAATACGTGCTCAGTGAATTCCAATAAATATAAGTGCAAACCGAAGTGCTATGTAACTAACATACAGCACCTGGGATGATTGGCGTTGTTTACAATTTGAATGCAACTCTCAGTAAAGTATTCTACCTTGTTATTCGCGAAACAGCAGAGCAAGAATTATGACAGTTCCGACGAAACTTTTACCCCAAAATTATTTTTCAAGCTCTTGAACGACCCACACAAATTTAATATTGCATTATTATTATAATTATTGCAACTTCACGCCCGGGCTACCACGGACAGACAACCCAAATGAAGCACTTGACAACACCGTGAAGCCGGAATCGCTGCTTATGAAAATCCAACAAAAGCTATTAACAGCTGACTTGAACACCTGCAGGCCAACACGATCGAAAGCCGATGTCGGCAATGAATTCCAAACCCCACCAGACCAGGGCACGAAGCACCGACTGAACTGGCGAGTTCTGCATCTAACACTCTAAAGTGAAAGCGTGAGCGTTAATAAAACCTTAAAGATTTCTTGAAGATTGCATTTGCTGCTTAGTTGATTTGAAATTATGATTTGGACGCAAGATTGATAGCACAGGCAAGTAGCAAACACGGTAAACCATTTTATGAGTATTCACTGTACTTTAGGCAATATTTAGTCCGCAGCATTCATTTCTGAGAAATATACCCGTACGATTGTACTTACTTTACAACAATCTGCCATGCGAATTTGAAGCTGTGTATTCATGGGACATCCAGAGTATGCAGCTAAAATGATGGACTGTATATATATATATATGCTAAGATGATGACTGACTTCAGCGAAGAGCTAATTACAATTAATAGGACGCTTTGCTCATCTAGCTGTAGTACTAGTGATTGTTCTAATGAGAAGCGTTTAACATTATTAAACTGGCAAACATGGAGAATATCTCCTTATCAGCATAACTGTACTTAATGCAAGGTAAAAAACTAACAAGTAGTGAAAATGAAGGAGCTGGGTGGGCATCTGCAACTATACCTGCCGCCCATTGAGAAGAATACGAAATGCCGAATATTTGGGTAAAGGTATAGTCAACTTGCCTGCATCTACTACTTGGAAACCAACACGCACTGGTTCGTGCTGCAGATATAGGCCATTTTTTAACAGTGGGGTTTACGGCTGCAATCGATCAGGGGTCGTCAAGAGCCATGGCCCAATGGACAGTACATTCTTATGCAACGAACTGGGCCCCCAGAACATCCCCTTTTTCGGAAGGTAAGTGCTCCCACGGTAGCTGTGCATGCCCAGAAACTGACGACTCAGCGTACCAAGCGCCGCAAGGCTCGCTCACCTGGCGTGGTACTCGAACCTGTATCCCCCAGTGTCATTAGTTCCGCACGCATGGCTGCTGCAACCGTGGGCATACCGCTTTTTTCACTTCTGAGGCTCAGCCGAGAGTGGCCGATGATGACTGTCAGTGCCTACCTCTGATAGGAAGAACACATTAGTTATTCTAAATTAGTTCAGTTTTTGACTTTAGTTCCAGGCTTTAAGCTCCTTTTATTTAAAATTAGTTATGGAAATTTACAAGATGACTACCAGTGCCTACCTCTATTAGGAAGAACCTAGTAATTATTCAAAATTAGTTTTAACTATTGGCTTTATTGTCAAGCGTTAAGCTCATTTTATTTATTTTTAGTTAACATTAGTAATGGAAATCTACTAGATGACTAACCGAGCCTATCTCTGTTAGGAACAACCTATAAATTATTTAAAATTAGTTCGGCGTTTGGCAATAGTGGCAAGCTTTAAGCTCAGTTTATTTAAAATTAGTTATAAAAATCTACCAGACAACTACCAGTACCTACCTCTGTTAATTACGAAGAACCTATTAATTATTCAAAGTTGGCTCAGCGTCTGGCTTTAGTGCAACGCTTTAAGCTCATGTTATACATATAATATCAATCACCGTAATCATCAAACAAACATGTCTAACAAGTATTATTTCTATTTCCTTCCAAACGCACTCCAATCATTTTGTTGGGGCAATATCGGGTTTTCGTTTATGTATCTATTGACTGACGTGGGATTTCCTGCCTGCATTGCGACTTCAAAGATTCTCCCCGAGTTTCTTGTGTTATTTGCGTCTCTTTTGCCGTCGTTTGAGTTTCTCTGTCACACGCTCTGTGTCTTTCTCCAATTAACATTCTGTATGTCAAAACGGATCAAAGGTTTAAATACACACGTTCCACAGACTAACAGCGTTGCTATCCAGGCAGTTATTTAGTGTTGCTTTCCCACTAAATTGCAAACAGTCGCTTGATTAATGGAATTGAAAAATATTTGCAGCGAAAATTACTGAATGTTGTGATAACCGCAACGTTACGAAATGCAGGAATTGTTGTAATTAACTGCAATATGTAGCTGATCGTAATGGAGCTGCTGCAATTGTAACTAATGCTGAATGGAGCTCCCTGTAAAAACTATAGAAACAGAAAGATATTTCTCTTTAGATTATTGACCTTATATAATTACTAGCGTACATGCCATCAAGATAACGATGAAAAATTTGCGATAATGGAGGATGCGATAATGGAGGATGCGATAGTGGAGGATGCGATAATGGAGGATGCGATAATGGAGGATGCGACAGTGGAGGATGCGATAATGGAGGATGCGATAATGGAGGCTGAGGTAATGGAGAATGCGATAATGGAGGATGCGATAATGGAGAATGCGATAATGGAGAACACGATAATGGTGGATACGATCGATAATGTAGGATGCGATAATGGAGGCTGCGGCAATGGAGGATGCGATAATGGAGGCTGCGGTAATGGAGAATGCGATAATGGAGGATACGATAATGGAGGCTGCGATAATGGAGGCTGCGGTAATGAAGAATGCGATAATGGAGAATGCGATAATGGAGAACGCGATTATGGTAGATACAATAATGGAGGATGCGATAATGGAGAATGCACTGCAACTTCAAACTTTAGGGAAAAAAAGGAAAAAAAAAAGAAAGCAAGTGCGGTCTTTGGCAATTGTATTGATCAACACTATCCATTCTTCAGTTTGGCGATGACAGCGATATAGATAATTTTTATCGAGTAGTCAACCATCCTCCAGCACATGAATTGCATCAGCGTATCATTGTCACACAAGAATATTGGTTCGACTGCATTTTTACACTCCAACGAGGAGCTGTGTTATTAGAGGAGGAAATCTAGTTGAAACAATAAATAAATAGCCTTCTTCGAGCGTCCCTTCATGACCCTTTCATAACCTAATTAATGTAAATGCACACGCACGCTCATGGAAGATATAGTTAAATCCTCTGAGTATGGATTATTGTACTAATATAGCCCATGATTAATTCTCGATTATTTCTATTTTTTCTGTTTTAAGTTTGCACTCACAGGCTCGTTTACTTCGTATTACAGCCTCCACCACCACAAATGCAGCTGATGCGATGTACGAATGACTTAGCCAACTATTGCACACTTACCATTTACTATACGATTTTAGTATAATTGAAAAATGTTTTATTTTTCCCACTTAGTTGTACTGAAATGATTGTATTCGTACAGAAGTAGTCCGTGTGAGGGCCGGCTAGTGGTAACCCCAGCTTCAGCTTGATTGCCCATGCGGAGTCGGAGCCCTGATGCATATACGTTGAAGATGCGCCTCGCCCTTCTTAATGAAATAACCGACTAATGGTAGTCTCTCTTGAGCTGCAGCACAGGTAATAGACCGGTTACCCGACCGGTTACCCGATCGGTTACCCACTCGGAAAGGTAGGAATTCGATCCTGCCCTGCTTGGACTGTGTCTTTTCGCCAATTGAGTTTTCCTCTTGAGGTATTCTTCCCAAAGAGAAGGCTTTTTAATTGTGGCGGCTGGGTGGGATGATCTTAATATCTAGATAATCCCCCGTGATAAACTTAACTCCGAACCGTCGATAAAAAGTTCCTGAAATGCTGTAGCTACTAAATTTTGAGTATGTACTTCTTTTATGGATTAGTAATGAGAAATATAACTTTTTTTCCGGTTGTCACATATATACCTTGTACTTAGGTACTTTACTGACTTTATGTAAGAAAGTTTTTAACTATTTTATTACAAAAATTCTACTATAGGTCTTTATTTCGTTCTCACAGAAACTATAGATCTGAGCGCGTGGCGAATAAACTACGAACGAAGTACCGTCGAACTTTATATCCAATGAGTCATGCGCCACAAGTAGACAAAATACTGTAAGGCCCCGTTCGCACATGCACAACACCACTCCACACCACGCCACACCACACCACGCAACGCAACACGAGCGTTTGTATCCGTGCCTCGCGCTGTGCTATTCCTACCGCGTGCGACGGGAGCCGTTCGCACGTGTCCCACACCACACGATGCAACACCGCTCAACACGTTTGCTTGTAGACAAGACACGACACACGCTGCAACAAGGCTCAACACGGTGCAACAAGACAGAGATCTGCCTCAGTGTTTTATCTTCTTATACCTTAATAAAACTGATCAGTAATTTACATTGCTCCTATCGAATGCATAACATTAACAACGGATATTGAGAGCTAAATGGAGGCATTTGACAACTCCTGACTGGACCTGGTTTTATTTCGAAATAAAGATGTGCAGCACTGCATTTTTCGTAATGGGTCTTTTTGTTTGACTGCCCGCAAAATTATAAAACAAAATTTACTTCTCTAATGTTTTCATGCTCTTTCTGGAAATTTTATTTTTTTCAAGAAAAAATAAAAACGTTATTACTGCAGTATTTATTCAGAAAGTATAGGATTGTTTAATATTTCATGGGCACATATCTGAAACGAAAACCTTAGGTTAGGCTAGGTTAAGTTGGGCTAGGCTAGGTTAGGTTAGATTAAAGTAACTATCCTTAGGTAAATTAAAAAAATTGAAATAAAAGTCGACGCGAATTAATTAAAATTTGACGTTTCGGGAGTTTTATCCCATTTTCAAAACCTAATAAAATCTTAAGGATGTCTACCAATAATTTATTTTATTTAAGAGGACCTAAAATGTGGTGGTGCTAGCGTTGTGGGACCTAGAGGGCGAATGACCACGGTGCGACATGGGGTCCTGATATAAGCGTCGAGCGGCAAAGGAAGCGGAGGAAAATAGGTTAGATTAGGTTAGGTTCGGTTAGGCTAGGTTAGGATAGGTTAGGTTGGACTGGGTTAGCTTAGGTTAGGTTAGCATATTTTTCGCTAACCATATCGACTTTATTTAGCATTAAGTGAAAAATGTGAGGAAAAAATGAAAATTGCGTTTCTTAATAAATAAGTAGGAAATATCAATCTTTAGATACTCGTAACATTGTCATTTTCTCAAAATTTTGCTGGCAGTGAAACCGAAAAGATCCCACGTAATTAGCAGCGCTTTTGCAAGTAATACGACAAACCTAAGTTTATTGAAATGACATTGGATTTTTGAGTGAGCGTTTGAAGAAAAGAAATACTGATATAAAACTGGATTTAAGGAGAAAGCACCAGCGGTTTGCATGGTGTTGGTGTGGTACATGTGCGAACGACCTTCTAACACGTGTTGTGTGGCGTTGCGTGTTGTGGCGTGGTGTGGTGTGGTACATGTGCGAACGACCTTCCAACACGTATTGTGTGGCGTTGCGTGGTGTGGTACACGTTCGAACGGGGCCTAAATGTCCTGAGGGGAATAATTTACGTCCTTACAGCTTCAAAATATCTGATCACAAATCCTACTGCCGCCATAGCGAACTATGATCGCATGTCACCATTTCGAAAAAGTGCAATGTTCCTGCAGCCAAGCTAGCAGCTGTGTCTATTAAAGTTGCTGAAGTAGAAGAGCGGCCTCTTGGCCTTCCTGCTAACAGAAATACCTTAAAGACCATCTACAATTACTACCTGAAAAAAGTAGAAACTCTTCTTGGACGCTGCAACGAACTGTTTGAGGATGAAAGCACGGACAAGGAAGGATTAGCAACATGGCTTCAAGATAAGAAGCATGTGATCATTTCTTTTAGATACAACGTGGAGAATATTTTGGTGCCCACCGTTCCTGGGCTGCTGTCACGCCGTTCATCGATTAATAATTCAGTAAGGTCTGTCGGCTCTGCGAAATTGTAATCAGCGAGGATTCATTCGTTTGGCAGAACAGAAAGTCAAAACTAAGACGGATAAGATATTAGCTAAACTGTGAAGCTAAAGGGTAAAGAACTTAGCTGAAGCGACAGAAACTTCGGCTCGAGGAAGCGCAGTTCATCTTAGAATTTCAACAAAAATTGGCTGAACGTGAGAAAAGATAATTTAGTGAAACTAAACAAAGTAGAGGCGTAGAAGCTGGTTGCTGCCACTAATCAGTCCAAAGGGAAATAGCTGCGATTGCGGGATTCACTTCTCCCGCTTTGCAGAGCATTACCGCGTATCTATTCCATATGATGCGAAAGTTCAACCCAACTTTTTTTAATGTCCTCATCATACGGAGTGAAAATACATGGTAGAGCCGTGAAAGAGAAATGTACACAGACAACCCCCCCCTAGAGCCCGGACGCACAGACGCCAAACTCGCCAAGCGTTATGTACGTTTGGTAAAGGTAAGTCAAGTTTGACCACACCCTCACCAGGGAAACCCACATGCACTAGTTTGTGCTGCAGGTATAGGCCCACTGGCCCCAGATGAGTAAGTGTAGCTGCAGTCGAGCTCGGGTCACCAAGAACTATGGCGCCAATTTGACGGAAGGAACAAATGACCCGAGACCCTCCACCCCCCTCATCTCTGAGGTAGGCAGTTCCACCACGGCGCCGTGCATGCACACACAACTGCCGATTCAGCACACCAAGATCTGCTAAGAGCTCGCTGCCTGGCTGGGCATCTTACCGGCGAGCAATACAAGGTGTTAGAGCTGAGAACGGAAGTATGCTACTGTGCGTGCGGGCGGCGTTCAAGTTCGCCTGCTGTGCTGCTCGCTGTTTCGCAGATTAGAGTTACGTTAGGTAAGGTAAGGTTAGGTTACATTAGGTAACGTAACGTTAGGTAAGGTTAGGTTACACTAGATTAGGTTTGTTGGTGCTTATTGTAGTGCTTCTCGTGGTTGCAGCGCTGCAAGAAAGCTTACTTGAACGCACGCACCGTGATGAACGTACACAGAATAGCAGCCCGGACTAATCGTGATTTGCAGCCAAAGGAATTCCACGGGTCCAGTTAGACAGAGCAATTTATAAATATAATCCACGGGTCCACTCAGACAGGGGCAGCTTCAGTAATTATTACCAGAAAACGGCTGGTCGTATAAGATATCATACATCGAATCTCGGTGTTGTTTGAGAAGTTGACAGGGAATTGCCATGGAACAGTGTGAAGGTTTCTCTGATCCTCTGAAGCGCCTTGTCAGCCAACCTGAAAGGCCCCGCCCTCGGGTCGTCAGACCGTGAAACTTTCACGGGTGCAGCTAGTGTTAATAATAATACAGTTACACACGCCATTAGAAAATATGTGGCTAACGTGAGAACCGAGGCGATTTCTCCCGTACAATGCAACACTGCCGGATTTCTTTTTATCTCTGTGGTAGCGTCAGTGCAGTGCATAGTATGCTAGTTGACTTTCTCATCCCTGAATGCATCATCTAGGGTAGTTTCAGTAACGACCAGCAGTATTGAACTTGTCCCTTAACATTATTCTGTGGAACCAATTGTTTTCTGCAATTTCTTGTAGTGCTAAAGTCATTAGCTCGGTTCCGGTTGTTATACTTTATTGCGCAGCTGGAATAATCGTCAGAAGATATCAACTGACTGCCAAAGTCGACTTAAACTGAGCGCACTGGGTATGACATAGGCTGAATTTGGTATAGAATAACCTAATTTTTCTCTCGTCGTAGGTTGAGATTGACAAACTCCGAATAATTTTGCTTTTTAATTTTTGCTGAACGTATAAATTGTACAGCTTTTGCTTTTAAGACAATCAATGTAGGGATAGAAAAGCACAACAGTAGATATCCACATCCCAGGACCCAAGCAGCCGGGTTCTAAGCGGCTGCAGGAGAAGACGAGGACTCGGAGCCTGTAGCAACCCGCCAAGGCACAGAGGCGACCGCAAATAAACGAAGGGAGAGCTCGGCCGAACCACGAGGTTGCGTCCTCTCCCCGAGGGCTAATCTTCCAGCTCGAAAAGAAGGTACTTTCACCGCCTGTGCCAAAGAAAATGAACACTAAGCACCCGATAGGAGAATTTAGCAATCTTGAATACACATAAATGTTTGCATTGGGAATTTGTGTTTCATGAATTTAAATTTAGAAACTTACGCAGGAGTTGCAATTTGTGAGTTAAGGTAGCGCAAAGGTGCAATTGAGAAATTAAGGCCGCAGAGGGTGTAATTGAGAGATAAAATGTAAAAGCTGGCATCAAGTAGAAAGAACTTATATAAACTGTGTAGCTACAGCTTAACGTGCTTAATTGAAGCCGAGGTTCCATTCATGTTAAATATCCAGGGATTAGCCCGCCATTCTAACAGCGCTCAGCATTGATACCATTGCGACCGCACAATCCCCGGGCCATACTCAAATTAAAAATCCGCCAGAAAAGGAATCCCGAAAATCAAGTCTATTCTTTACCTCCGTTAAACACCAGCGTTAGTTTACATTTAAGTCAATTTTTAACCCACTGATCTTATTACAGTAGAAGGTTTGTTTATGTATTGATATCCTTTTTAAACCAGTGGCTTATAGTTAGAAAATGTTCTGCTTAATTGAAGATAACGAAATAAATATTTGAATTCCTTCGAATAAGAAGATAGAATGGGTTGTCTGGAAACTAGCAGTTGCCCTCTCTGCTCGTTGAGGCCCCCTAGACACAACCTGCTAGTGCCCGCAGGCGAGCTTTCCTCAACGCTGTCCCGGCTTCCGACAGTCATCCACCCCAGGCCGGCCTCCATCCCAGGGGACCGGAAAAATGGATCTTGTCTTCTCATGGTGAACAATAGACGAATGTTCCAGCAACTAGCAGTTCCCAAGGTCGTGGTACCAATAGCGTTCACGCCGCTGAAACAAGGATGCACGGGACGTTGTAGCAGATCAGGCACATAGAGCGACACACCTTCCGCTCAGCAGTACAGGGCTCTTCTGCCCCAGGTGAGATGGGCAAAGGAAAGAGCTGTCAATGTCGCGAATGCCCAAATGCCAACGCTTCGGCTGTCCTGAAGATTATGGAGCTTCAGACTCCATGAACGTAGTCCGTGGAAACTTCCGGTGAATACCTAATATTACTGAGCCCCTCAGAACGGCATGTTCGCACTCTGAGCTCAAAAATGGGACTGTTAAAAGCTTCTCCGACAGCCAGCATCTTGACTTGCTGAGAAACTCAGAGAGCTTTAGTGTTTTGAAGAAATGTTACTGTCATGAGCACGAGACATGTTCCGCGAGACCCCAAGCCAGAGAAGACAAATACCATAACCAGACATTTTGGACATGACACGTCCGAAACCTTAGGCGGGAATATTGGTTGGTGCCTTGAATCGAATTGCAGATGGAAGATTCTTATCTATAACTTTCATGTTGAAGCGGTCGAAAATTCAAGCCTGTTCCACAAAATGGAATTTTCAGCCGTCTCAAGTGTAGTCAGGCTAGGACTAACACCCGCAACACAATCCAAAGTTGTGAAACCAACGCTGCTTTTTTGGCAGTGATGAAGCGTCATGAGCTTCGCTGAACTGAGTGTTACCCTGCAAATCGATGACTACTTACCTAATAAAAATTACGGTCGAGGTTTGCTCACTCGTTGAAGCCAAGCTCAAAGATCATCATTTACTAAAATGTATGATTGTTAATTGAGATTCAGTGTGGTTATCAAACATTTCAACAGATGCATAAATACCAGTACCAGAAATCGTGTGACATATGCTCTTCGCATTTAGTTTGTTTACCTACAAGAAGACTGAAAACCTTCTGGTAAAAATCCTGTTTGAAAGCATATTAGTCACATTTCGACCATCTGACAACGGTTGTTCTCCTGTGTTTTAAGAAACATGAGAAACTAAATTGAAAATTACGCCACTGGAGTTCAGTATTAACTCAATTCACACTTCATGATGTCACGAATCCTTGCATTGATGCCTAAACTAATTGTGCTCACACAAACCTGCTGCATGCGGCTAGTTAACTAGTTGTGATTTCCGAGCCTCGTTAGCACGTTCTTCCGCCGTTGAGGACTTGCGAAGTGGCAGTGTTAATTGGAGGGCACCTCCTCGAAAGCTGTCATGCTCAAACTTTTCTGAAGTTCCGACATTTACAGCAATATGCTGGGAGTAATTAGACGTTCGCCCCTTTTTTCTGCCCTCGCTAAGTTCATTCTTCTCTTGCTTTGTCTAAGCGATAGAGAAGAAAAATGTAGAACAGGATCTATGGATCTACTGTTGATGATGACCAGGAAATGAGCGAAATACAAAGCCGTCAAAAAGTCTTTAGTGACAAAATTCCAAATCTTGAAATCCCAAGAATTGATTTAACTACAAACTACCTAACGGACTTCGAGTTCACAAAACTAAGCATTGAATAAGCCATTGATGAACTTAGCGGCAACAGTGCAGCGGGACCAGATGATGTGCTTGCAAACATTCTCAAGATGTGCAAGCTAAGCATCTCTTACCCCCTATACCTTATGCGGCGAAAATCGCTGGATGATGGAGTAATTCCACTCACCTACAAGCACGCGATTATTTCACCTATTCCTAAAGCTGGAAATAGCATGGATCCAGCCAACTATAGACCTGTCTCCCAAGCTAGCCACGTAGTGAAGACGTTTGAAAGGGCATTAGGAGACACCCTGTACATCATTTAGAGAGCAATAACCTGCTTACGTCAAATCAACACGGCTTCCGCCATAAACATTCAACCACTTCGCAGCTGCTTGAGCATTATGACTCTATCCTAGACCTACTATGTCACGCAAAAATGTGGACGTAGTATATTTAGATTTTGCCAAAGCCTTCGATAAAGTAGATCATGGAATGCTATAGCTCAAACTTTTCAATATGGGCATCCGTGGTAAATGTCTTAGATGGAACGAAGCTTTCCTGAAAAACCGAACCCAAAGTGTAATTATAAATAATAAAGTGTCCAAACGACAGCCGGTACTCAGTGGAGTCCCACAAGGCACCGTGCTTGGTCCAATACTCTTCCTTATCATGATA
>LQNS02000141.1:4993779-5004499 GCA_001587735.2 Parhyale hawaiensis | reverse complement strand
CTGATGATGATGTCTGAGACATCGAAACGTTGTCTTTTTTGAACTCTGATGGTGACAAATATTTTATGTAGAAATGAATACAAGTGTATTTTTAACCACCTTAACGCGCAATGAACTGGATAAATTTACAGGAGTTGTTAGTAATGTTAAATGACATTAATGATTAAAGTTTGCTAACGTATGCATGGGTGAGGAGTTGGCCTTATAGGTAGCAAGGGTAGGTTAGCCTAGAAAATTTGGGACTCATTACCTAGGCGCTGCACTGTCTGGCGCTCACCTCATGGCGGGATCTTCTGACAGTCAGCTGATGCTTCTGAGTTTCTGTTACTTGCTCGCCGCAACTACAGTACTGTCAAAGTTTGATAGGGGATCATGGTTCATTCATTAGATAGTGATATATTTGAAGCGTTTGTTCCGTCTGTGTAGAACTTTCGTTACAGAGCTTTTACTCAGAAACTGCAAGTTCACTATGTACGGTAAGTAGAGGACTATAATTTCAGATGGTAACTGCCGCCTGACCTTCCCCCTACTCATTTTCAGTAGCACTGTCGTTGGAGATTATAACTAGTAACACTGCGTTATTTAACACCGGCTCGGCTATTAGTGGCAAAATGCTACAACCCTGGCTAAAATAAATATAAAGTAGCACGTAATAATAATATTTACTGCTGGACAGTTTCCCTATCTATTTACTGCAAACATATTTTTTTCAGTGTACTTCCAATTGGTACAATATATAACCTATCGCAGGCCAGTTTTCTTTGTTCGATACAGTCTTCGTGCTCTAACGACTGTAATTATAAGACAAGTTATGAAATTATTCTTTTGAGTAAAATTTACTACTTGTTCCAAGTATGCAAATTTCGACACTGGGTAACAATTAGAAAGCAAAATATGCGGAAAACTAGGGTTCAAGAAATTTTATGGTGCAATAATGGCCTTTAAGAGAAACGCACTTTGAAGCTCTTCCATATCCGGGAATAGCAACAAATTTGATCTGCCCCGTCCTAAGCATTAGAATTGAAAATGTCAGAATAAAAAAATTAGCAATTCCTGATCACTTTTGTACTTTTAAGGTAGTTTATTTCAATAGAAAAGATAGCGAATCTAAAAAAAGAAAAATAAAGAAGCGCATACAAATGGTCTCCTGAAAATGATTGGTATATCTTTTCTCAAATAGCTTGTTCTCTTAACCTTATCATAAAAGCTTACTTTGTTTCACTGTTAAAACAACACGATTCATTCTACCTCCAAGAGATATTTCGCTGCCCAATTCTCTGTTATCGCAGAAAGTGTCTCTGCTGGCAGCGACGTTGGTCGATTTCGACGTCAAATGACTTTCATTCAAAGTTCGCTTTCTGTTACTTTCGTGTATCCCATTTTAGTTTTTTTTAACCCCTGGGCCCAGATCGGGTATGGTCTTCTGTGTTTCTCGATGTGACTCTATGATAAGTAACTAGCGCATGGATATATTTTTCAGAAACTCTGTGCGTTTAGAAGCTATCAGGCAATATCAAATGAATCAGCTGTAACACTTACCCATTTGTAACTTCTAGCCTACTCTGCAGTCAAAGATGCCTAACTCAGCAACTCATTGATTACACGGTCCATAGAAACAGTAAGACCAACGCTGAAGCTCTTGCAATCCGAAAACGGGTACCTCAATCTAAATGGTTATATGTGCAAAAATACTTGTAATGGACGAGAATGTTTCTCCTGCTATTAGTAACTTTCTGTTACTAATAGCAGGAACATTTTTTTAGAAGTTTGTGTAGTGGCAACAGTTCGTCATTATAATCTCATAGAAATGATATATTGATATAGCTTACGCACTGTATGAGCAAACCTGAATTATGAAAACAAGCCGAGAAATTAAATTGGCTAGATTGTTATAATCGAAAAACAGGAAACTGCTTTAGGTTAAGCGCGAAAAGTTGATAACGGTACCTGGTGACACTATCAGTAGCAGAAAATTTCAGATAGTGACGGAGTGTGTTTAAAACTTTCTGATTTTTCCGAGCTGGGTTATGGGACCTCACAGGTGCCGGGGGTTCGCTGCTCTGTGGAGCGATTCTCCAAGTTCACTACATTTACTGGTAACTCATCAGTAAAAGAATGTATATGAAAGTAAAAGATTCCTGCAGATTCCGCAAACTTTATGATATGAGGTGCCAAATCAGTAGCAAGTGAAATATGAGTGCAACAACCGTAGGCTATTTCACCCAAATTTGTAGTAAAGTAAATATGGAGACAAAATCCGTAGACTAGTTGTCAGGTATTTTTTTTTGCCAATTTGCACCCCTGCATCAATATGCATATCTTATGTTGTCAAATGTGGAATATTGAAACATTTTTCGTCTGCCGTATATATGCTGACGGTTCACGAAGCTGCAAAAGTAATAATAATAAATAAACTTAAAAAATAAAAAATGAGTGCAACCCTTGTATAAGAGTTTCGGGTTCCAGAAACAGTACCTACATATGTTCAGTATTAAAATTGCTGATGTCGTTAGCAGTAATATTAAGCTCAAAAGATTATTACGTCCGCCAAGGAGGTTTTGTTTTCGTCGTGTTTGTCTGTCTGTCACCAAGATAACTCAAAAATTTCCTAACCGATTTGGACGAAATTTACAGGGATTGTTAGGTATGTTAGGAGGAACAGATGATTAAATTTTGGTGAAGATATGTCCATCCGTTTGCTTGTTTGTTTGTCTACCTCATTTTTCTCATTGCCATAACTCAAAAGGTCATGGATGGCTTTTGATGAAATTAACATGAGTTATTAGGTATATAACAAAGAGTAAATGACCCAATTTTGGTAATGATCCGTTTGTTCGTTCGTTCGTTTGCCACTGTTTTTAATTTTATGTTTTTTAGCACAATATCTCAAAAAATATTGAATGGATCTTTATGAAATTATAGGGGTTGTTAGTAATGATGAAAGATATAAATGATTAAATCGGTTAGTTCGTTTGTATGTTTGACTCATGTTTGTCATAACGTTTGTTAGCAGCGTAACTCAAAAAATTAAGAACGGATATTCATGAAAATTGCACAAGCTGTTATTACAATCAAAAGACACAAATGATTATATTTTGGAGTTTATGCAAAGTAAATTATGGTTTCAGAGCCAATTTGAATTTTTTGCTACCGTTGCCTCGCTTGGCAGAGGTATGCGCTCTCAGAGTGCTCTAGTATTAATAATGTTATGTTTTACAAAGCAGGACTTACTTTGTTACACCACTGAACTACTATGAACAATATAGGTGCTGAAACAAACACCGAGAGAATAAATTTCAAAACTTGTGGAATTAAACTTCTTAAAAGAATTCAGGAAAACAATTCCGTGAGTTTTTAAGGTAGTTTTAACCAATATGCAAGTAAGCAGAAAGCAGGCAACGCATATCACTATGTTATTGTTAAAAAAAGCTGAAATCCAGTGGCATTGACTTTTGCTCGAGTGCTCTTCCATAAACGATGCGTCTGTTGAGTCACGTGTGTCTAAAAATGAGACGCTTTCATCGAGGCTCTGCTCCTGCATTTCTTTCTCTAAGACTTCAAAAATAAAACACAGAATTGAAATCTCACACTCTTTAAAGGAGCTACACAGCCTGGCTTCTTCCATTGAATCAACAGCTTTGGTATTTTCAAACGGCCGCCGCTCGGAGAGCTCGTTCTTTCATTGTGAACGAAGCAAATCTTTGTGCTCTGCAGTGCAGCGGCTTTTGTGCCGCGAATAGCCCTAGCTCTTTCACAGCGCAGCTATATTCGTTCGGGAACACTGCCGGCACATTTGGTGGGAGAATCGCTTCCGCATTCATAGCGAGTGCACTCGTGCACCATTGTCTAACACTGCGTCTATGACATGTAACACTGAACGTTCGACCCGCTCACAAATCAAGAGTGACGCGTCCTCAATTATAACTAAGTACAGACCCGCTGGGAGAGTCGTTCCAAGGTGGCGCTGGCTCCTCGTGCAGATAATTACCCCCCGGTAATTACAATAACACTTCCGCAGCAGCACGCCATCCATTGAAGGGAGAACAGAACGTTCGCAACAGAGACGCAGGTGCAGATTAAGTGCACTGTATCACAGAGCTCCCTTGTGTGTGTCTCTCCTGAGGCGATTATGGTTCCTGCCGCTCGGTCTGTGTTGTTCGCCGCTTTATTATTCCCTGAAAAAGAATACTAATGCGTCTCGAATTTTGAGTCCGTCAAAGAGAGAGGCACAGAAAATAGAGCTTGCCGAAATGAATCGTGCAACTTTCTAAACAAAGCAACAGAGCATAGATTGTTGGTTTTTGATGGCATTTGGTACGGGAAATGCACTACGCTGCTACCCGCAGCTGATGTTAGTATTAATTTTAGAATTTTAGCTTATGCGATTTCAATAAAAGGTTGCTAACTTATAGTAGCTCTACCTTACTATTCAAGGCAATGACCCTCACAGTAATTTAGTCACGTTGTAGCATATCTTCCACACATACAAAAGAGGTGTCATAGATTAACACAATAACATGCAGGAATGTGCACTATATTAACTCGAGCATAGAAATTAGTGAATGTCCATTGATGCCTGGTTTGGCTTTTCTCTAATAATTGTGCGGAACATCAGTTGAGATGATTTCAGCCCCGAAGTCACATCTACGCATTACAAGACACCTCGCAAGCACTGCTGCACTCGCTCTGTTTATCAACTTGAACAGTCGAGTACAGAAGACGCGTTCAATCCGTTTACCTCGAGCAAGAAAATATAATAATCCAAATATCTAAGCGTTACGAGCGTTCGAAACTTTAACACTCACTGGATTTGTCACTTTAGCCTGAATTTCAGGCGATGACCAAAAATCGCTTGCGCACCGCCAGCTTGAATTTTTCTTGTGGCCGTCCAAAGCGTGATCGATGTGCGTGTGTGATTAACACCGGAAGCACTTTACTAAATGTGGCATATCGAATGGTCACACTTGATTTTCCCGACGAGTTAAAGCTAATCCGCTTAGATCATCTGGATGGACGCCGAATCGAAGATAGTCCCACTATTGAACACCTCAAAGCACTTCATGCAGTGCACTGACTAAAGTGATGAAATGAACTGTTATTAACAAAGTAATTGAAAAAATCGAGTTGGGTGGTTACAAATATACTGCATTTTATGTATTATGCTCCTACATTTATCACTGCTGTCTGCATATAAATGGATAGGTGTGTACGTATGTATATAACGAATGCTACTCTATGGGGATAAGCTAGTAGGAAATTTAAGAGGGGAAACAACCATTTTTTTTTTCAAAAAAAAAAAAACATAGAAATAAGTGGAAGGAAAAACTGAGGACATCAGTGCAAAGTGCAAAGACCTCTGCAAAGTTTTTGAACCAACTGGCAGCATGTTTAAGATGCGCGTGGAAAGTCCTTTTTAAAAGAGCTAGGAGAAACGTTTGGAATAAAAAATGGAAATTTGAGCCCTGCAGTAACAGCCAATCGAGTTTCATGGTTGTTAAAATCGAAGTACATGCGTGAAAGATAATTTGAAGCGCCTCTTAAGACAAGCGACAGCTTCGCTGATTCCGAAGGGACGAAATGGCCTCCACATTCTCGCGCGGCGTGAATGTGTACGTGAAAGTTGCTTGCGGTTACAGTATTTTTGGGTAAAAAAAAAAAATAAGTATAAGTTGCACAAAACAGAAATCGAAAATATTAATTTAATGAATTTTAATGCTTGTTTGTGCTTCGGTTCTCTTCTTCCCCGTGCATAGTTTTCGGCTACTGAATGCTTTGCAAGATCTTGAAGATTGTAAATGAAAGTGTGAGTCCAGAAGAAGACTTGTTTAATTATAAGTGAATTGAAACTCAGACGGCTGTGAAAGTTTCTGTTATTTTAACATACACGTACAAGTATTCGCTAAAACTATGCATGCAGACAACGAACAAAACATTGTCGGTTAAACGCGGCTCTGACATGTGCGTTGTCTGGTGAATACTATCGTCGTAACCTGGAGACGAATTTATTATTTGGTATTGCAGTTGAAATCGCTATCACTTAAAATAAATGCTTAAGAAGTATGGAGGCCTTACATACTGTAATACTGAATAGATAGCAGGGGGACAACTGGAGAGCAATTTACTCTGATTTGCTCAAATGCGACGAACAAAGTAGGTTTAGATCCATCTTAATTAATTAATTGCTGAATTCGCTCCTCATGCAAGTTTTTCCCAAAGCCTGATACAGAATTTGTATGTGGGCGACATACCACTCTCGGCAACTTTTGTTCCTCGTGTGCTCTTACCTGTAGCTCTGAGCTCACGTTACGCAAGTATAATTAAAACGAACGCGAAAAAGGGTAAAGTAATCCTCATAACAGAACTCTAAATGCGAGCGTAAAATAAGGGTGTTTCATCGACGTAATAAGTTTTCTCGGAATAAAAATAGTTGGAAGCGACATGGCAGTCTGCCATTGGGACCAAAATGTCCACGGTGCTCAGCCAGCTCAGTAGAGATGGAGACGGCGTATCAGCCAGCAACCGCATTTTCTTGCCCGAGCTGGCTGAAAAGGCTTACATTCTGGCTTGGTATCAAACTCTGTATCGATAATTACTCTGTATCAATATTATCTACTACATTTCATCTAGCATACGTTTGTTGCCGGCAAAGTGAGAAGAAAAGTTAGTTACAGACTCATGTTATGTAAAGTTCCTTTCGTTGCCTCTATTTATGTTTACTCCGCGGTATTTTCTGCCCTCTCTGCATCACACAGCTGGCCACTAACAGTATGCACTCATGTTGAGTCATACTCTGATCTTCATTATATTAATTGTCTCATAGTTCCGATGCTTTTATTTAATAGTCATCAATGCCTTTACTATGATAAGTTCAGTAGCTATATGCAGTACTAATCGGGTGCTGATGCGTAAAGGCACAGCTACTGGTTGTTTCTTTCCACAATTAATGCTTCGCTGTGCGTGCTAAAACGTTCATATTATGAGTGAGGTGTGCACAATTTCGCAAGCTAAATAGGCGACCACCTGCAATTATTGTTACTACATTCAAGCACAGACTGTTCAGTATCATTACGTCTTCGTGTAGAACCATACAAACTGAAGAACTAAAGACCCTCTCCCGCGTAATCATTACGCAGAAAATGAGACTAATCCTCAAAGCGACAAGAAGCATCCTTTGCATTTATCCCAAGCCTTGGCTGGAGTACTCTACAGTTGTGTAGAGACCTTAATTTCCCAGTCGTAACTCCGTGCTCCGGACGGCGGCCATTACTTCTTAAGGAATATGACAGCGTACGCGGAAACACAGAATAACTGACAAGCTCTACAGTATTTAATTAGCACTCCATTAATTAAGTGCCGGCTGGAAGAGAGGTCGTGCGGGACTGCAGCGCCCTGTAATGCGTTCGATTTTACGCCGAACTTTCACTGTAGTGCTTGTGTTTTCTTCCAGTTTTTAAGTAGAAAAAAGAGCATTTATTGTGTTGAATCTGATAATATGGGGAAAAGAGCGAGGTGTTGCATTTCCAAAGTGCCTCCTCTACACCAGCCGCCACTGCTTCAATTGCAAAATTTTAAAATGAAAGAAAAGTCAATTCTATGCAGGCGTGCGTATGAAATATATTCTCGTTACTCCCTTTGCTGGTGTCATGCATATCTTCATTTACTTGTTGCTATATGATATTTACTTTTAGTAGCACATAATTATTTCATTTTAGATTTCCTTCAGTCGGTTCGAAGTGCCGTAGCTGAAGCCCAGAGCTTGCACCAGCCTCATGCGACACCAGCCTGCCAGGCCCTGGGCCTCAAGCAAATTGTAGGCACTCAAAAGAAGGTCACACTGTCACCTACACACTCCTGCTTGCGCTTCCCTTTCAGACTGCTGTAATAAGAAGAGGAGAATGACTGATAACTAGGGTCTTAATGAAGTTCTCTTAGTAATGGTCAAGTCAGTTGATCACGTTAGATCTGTTTTCTGTGCCGGTTGAGGGAGAAGGGGGAGAGATGGGTTCCCTGCTTTGTCGAGGTGAGTTGCCTCTAGTAGCTAAACTATCCTAATATAATCAAACGCTTGGTATTTTCATTTATTTAGTGTCCGCTCTAAGGAAATAGATAGGCGAAAAATAGTCCAGATTGCAGATTTGTACAGATCGATGACCAGTTTGCAGAAGATGGCGATGGTTGAATTCTTTTCCTTTTATCTGAATGCACTTCTTTCTTGAAACACTTCTTGAAATCTGAACAATATATATGCAGCTTTTGGAGTCCGATTCTATAACTTTTTTCTCTCAGGTCTCAACGTATAAACACGACAGATGATCAAAGGAGCGCACTCACGACGGGCAGTTGTTAATTACTTCACGGGTAGTAGACAATTATTTCTTCTAGCTTACTGCCTCTCCCTGAGAGAGCAGATTTCGCTTCAGAGGCCAAAATTGCTGCACTTCAATGAAGCAGGTATTTAGGTATGGAAGACGGTATTATGGATACGGTGCACTCACATTGCATAAATAAGCTGACTGGAGTTCCATTCATGTTTATTGCAGCGTTTTACTTAGGATTTTACTTTGAAAGACGCACGTTTAATTAAGAAATAGGATATGGAACGTAAATGAAGAACGAGATTACGACAGTCTAAAGAACGAAGACGTGCTTATATGCAATGGAGAGTGGTGAAGCGTCTATGCGACACAGTGACAAGACAGACTTGAAGCAGAAAGATTACAGAAGCAAATCAGAGCTACAAATGTGAGTGGGCAGGAAAATGTGGATACGGCCAGTGAAAGAAGAGAGCAAACATATCGATCATTGCGTGCATTTATTCACGCATGGGTCCACTAGTTTATCAAAATTGTACTAAAAGTCTGTGAACTTTATTTATTTGAACCCTTGCTTGTACAGAGAGCCTTCACTTTAGGATAGGGAAATATTCGAGAGTCAGGGGTGGAGTTACGCCTCAGGGGGAAGTTTTAAAGTTTGAAATACAATCTATGTTACCGTTCAGGCATCAGGAAGGGACGGACACTTAAGGAGCGTTCTAACCTGGATACCACTTGATATTTAAATCAAATGAACTGAAGAATTTAAATTCTGAAATTTTTTTGCCTTGACCAGTATGAACATCTGACGATTGAAGAATAGCATCTGTCGAATGTTTTTAAAGCTAAAAAGAGTATAAAAATTCGACATAAGATGGGAATACATACAAGCGTTGAAGATTGAAGGATAAATGGTGGTAGTCTACTCGAGCTCGGCTACAAAAATACGTTTGTTAAATGTCAAGGGGATGCGGAAATGCTGATGGGAAGAGTGTAGAATATTTCTGTGAGAGAAAAGTTGGTGATGGTGGCCCTTCAAATAGCATGAGGTCTATGACCAGCTGAATATCACCTGTGTTATTGTACGGAAGCGAAGAAAATGGTGATGTTGACCCAACGAATCCCGGGCCGCCTAGTATTATACTGAGGGTCTATGGGTCTTGCTTGCTTATTTATTTGTGTCTTATTTGCACACCGCTTCTTTGCTTTTAGATGGGAAGAAATTCGAGGGGGGAGGGGGGTGAAGATTTAATTCGCTTGTATCTGTGATACGGAATTTAAGCCTGATCTCGGCTGCAAGAACGGGCACGTTAACTTCACAGGTGCTACGGGAAATATAACTGGAATACGTAAAATGTATATTGACTTTGCTTACAGGCTGGTCGTTGAATATCCGTTAGAGAAGCAAAGAGGTTGCTGATTGTGACCAGTACAGGGAGGAGTGGACACCCGAATAGCGTGTGGTATAATATTGTGACCAGCTGAATAACGCCTGTTTTTTTGCGATAGCAAAGACGATCGTGATGACGACTCAACGGGTCACGGGCCGTCTGGTATTATACTAAAGGTCTGTGAACCTTGCTCGTTTATTTATTTACTTGTGTCGCACTTGTTTGCACACGGCTTCCTTGCTCTAGGCTGGGAAGAAATTCAGGCGTTAAATGAAAAGGTACGCCTCTTGGGAAGTTTTAGAGTCCACGGTCCACCATACAATCTATGACACCGTTCAGAAGTCAGAATTTGACGGATATTTATGGAGAGTCGTAACCTGGATACAGACCAATTCCTACGTCGAGTGCACGAAAGAATTAAAATTTTCTTCGCGTGGCCAGTATCGCTTGAAGAAAAGCATTCGAGCGCTGAAGGTTTAATTCGATTGTATCGGTGATACGGAAATAAATCTGATCGGCTACATGAACGTGCACGTTAAGTTCTAAAGAGATACGGAGAATGCAAGTGGATTGCGTAACTCATATATTTACCCATGCCTAGAGGCAGAGTGCTGAATATTTCTTTGAGAAGCAAAGAAGATTGTGATGGTAACTCGTACGGGCAACTGCCGCAAGAGTAAACAGTCAAGTAGCTTGAGGTCTATGACCAGCTGAATAACATCTGTTTTTTACGACAGCAAAGAACATGGTGAAGTTGACCCAACGGGTCACGGACCGTCTAGTTCATCTCAAAAACTGACAAGAGTTCAAGGCAAAAGAGTCAAAATTACTACAGTTTTTATAAGCACATCAGTTGCATAACCTATGCAATAACTGGAGATTCTAGGAAATCGTGGAAAATCATAAACGATTTGCTAAATCGAGGCTCAAAAGAGCAGGTTGAGTCCATGTCAGTAGATGGGAGAAAGACTGCTGACTCTGATCTGGCGCAGCATTTTAACGAATATTTCTCGACAT
>LQNS02000141.1:4976840-4991989 GCA_001587735.2 Parhyale hawaiensis | reverse complement strand
TTTAGTAGGCACGTTCTCTATTGTAGGTAAATTGAGCTTGATCCTCGTGCTATTCTATTCTCGTATTTTGTATGTTTCAGTGTGCTCTTGTACATGAATTTTAACGATGATTGTATTCAGAGAACAACAATAAAGGAGTAAAGGAGTAAAGGAGTAACTAACCATGACATCAGCGGCTTGCTGCTTCCATTTGTTTATAATATAATGCAACTTACACGAAATAAAGAGCATTGCTGCATAGCGCACCCGATGCTGATCGCTGCTCTAAGTCTTCATGCATTAAGTATTTTTGTAAAGCAGACTCATCACGTCAAGTTCATTACCAGTTCTAATTGCACAGTCCTGCAGACAACATAATTAAGGATGGCTTTAAGACATATTCGTGGCTCAACTGAAATAATACGCTCACTCGCAGCTTTTTTCAAATGCATATTTTTTACAGAAGGTTCATGTCTGGAAAAGCTGGAAAAACAGAAAGCAAGTTATGTGCTTTCCTAGTGGTAAAATCTGCGTTGCGTTGAATATAAGTGTACTTATTTATATACTTTGTTTGTATCAAGTTTCTTCTATACTTCAGTGCACAAACACAACGCTCTCTCCAGATCGTTAAGAATTTCAGTTTATCGTAGGAGGAACTAGAAGAGATTTTGTAACTCTAAATTATTATTCAGAATACCGCCAGTATATTCAAATTGACAAGAAATAAACTGGAACTTCAACCAGTACGTAAACAAAATATATTCAGCCGGCTTCCTGGAAGACCAATCGTTAAAATTTTTAGACGCGACAAGGAAAAGCTGCAGCCTGAGCAAAGCGCTGAATATCTTCAAGTTGCTCTCAAGATCGCCTCCAGATAGAAGTGAGAGAAGGTAGTTGTTATTGGAACCCAACAAGAAAGGATTTGACCGCAATAGATCAACTGCTGAGACAAGATGTATAAAATGAGCAGCTAAACAATAAATATTAAATACACTCTTAAGTTTCTTTGTGACTACAATTAAATTTTATAAGAAAAGTGAGCACTTGTCTTTCAGTTCTTCGGAGTAGAACGTCTAGAATAAATTTTCTTTTTTGAAAGCGTAGCGTTATTATGTATTATTAGAAAAAAACAAGTGAAGAAATTAAGGATATATGACAAAATGATATATATTCTGCAGTAGTTTTATTATATTCAATTTTTATTCAAGCTTTCGGTTCACCGTAATTCATCGTCAGTAAAGTTTTACACGTAGAGAAATTTCGTAAATGTTGCGACAAAGAACATTTTAACAGTATCTTATACGTAAAAGTTTTGAAATAATTAGTTTGAAATAAGAAGTTCAGTATACAACATGTATGAACATTTAAAGTTAGGGATTGTTTATAAATATAGATAACTCTAATAGTTTTAAATCCAATTGGAGAGAAAATATGAAAAAAAAATTAATCCATCAGTTTAGATATTATGGCAACATCAATGACATGATCGAAGATTTTAGTATTGCAATTGGAAGTTCGCTATTCGGTCTGGTCTCGGCATCAATGTATTTCTTTTTGAACCAAATAGCGAACCATTAATTGTAATAATAAAATCTTCTATCATTTCTTGAAGCTGGCCATAAAATCCAAACTATTGGCATTAAAACTTAGGCATCTTGTCTCCAATCCGATTTAAACTATTGGATTTATCTGTATTCTTGATCAATTCCGAATTTGAAATAATCATAGTAGTCACACATCTGTGCTACGGTTGCCACGCTACGTGTTTTAGTAAAATCATGATCTCGGGTTTAAGCCTCAGCGAAGGTAGAGGGGGAGGCCTCATTATTAAGGGACCTGCGCTTCATTTACCAAAAATGTACTCTTTATTGCATGAGCTGGCTAGTTTACCGTCTGGCTGGCAGAATGGCTTTTGTACCAGTTAATCAGTGAGCATAGTTATATGACGATATCCATTAATACTCTTAGCTTTAAAGTAATCTACTCATATCGTTCTTTAAACTGCCCTAACTGAAGATATCGTCCACGTTTACTACATATCCTATTGTGTAGTGGACTCATCGTCTGCAGCACTCGGCATCCAGGCTACGACGCTCCCAAAATGCTCGTCCAATTATGTACGTCAGCTTTTTGACAACAAGTTCCGCCAACAAATTGGTCCTCGAATAAGTAACTAATGTTGTGCAGGCCACCTAATAATATTTCCTATATCAATAGTGACTTCAAGAACTGAGCTGATCAGGATACCATTCCAGAAAACTGCCGTGAAAAAGTCATCTAGCCCGTATGACTTCGTCTCGCTGTCGAGAGTTTTTGTCATCTCTCCCCTCCACCATCTCAAACTTTTTCCAAGGCACAAACATTGAAGTACTGACTGAACTGTCAGTGTAGCTTGATAACCGTCTGTTTGTGAGGTGTTGTGCACTAATAGAGTGAGAATCACAAAAGTGAACGAAGAGATGTAATAGATTTTTTTTTTCTCACAGTCATTTTTTTGACGGCGAATTGTTCTAGTCCATCAAATAAAATGATACATAGCGTGTTTGGTTGCTTGATTGGACACTTCCATGGTTGGTATCTCCGTCGTGTTCTGATGGATGAAAGGGGAAAAAGTAATCTTTTGAAAAGCAAGAAGGTCTGTGTTGATAGCATAACTAAGGGACCCTAAAAAAATCAAAGGCACTTCTGGCTTAAGCAAGTTTACGGGGCTGCAGGGGAATGTTGGCGTCAAAGGTCTTCTTTGTACTGCTCGTTCCTAAATAGTCTAAATTCCGGTACCTGTTGATCATAAACCATTTCACAAATGTTTCTTTTGCTAAATTTCTGCGTGACAACTGAAGATTCACCCCGATGAGAGTCCAGATGTTTTTCTTCTTACTGCCTTCAAAATCCGGTCCCGGAAGCACTATCGTCGTTCACGACGATTTTGCGTTCAAGTAAGCTTTCCTTTGCGCGCCACCACTAAAATAAACACTACCTAACCTAACCTAGCCTAACCTAAGCTACCCTTCCCTAACCTAACTTAATCTAACCCAACCTAACCCAACCGAACCTTTCTAACCTTACCTATCGTTACCTAACCTCACCTAACCTAACTTTACCTATCCTAACCTAACCTAATCAGGGATACAGCGAGCAGCGCAGCGCGCTAACTTGAATGCCGTTCACACGCACACGATCTGCGTACATTAACACGCACACAAATCGTCGCAAACGACGATAGCGCGTCCCGGAAGTGGGTCATTGCTGTTATCCACAATTCATTGCTGTGCGTTTCCGGAAACTTCTGGTTGAATTTTTGGTGTGGCCTGACATTCAAACGTATAATTAAACGCGGGGTTTTACTTGTAGGATGAATATTATGCTGCCTCAGACTTATTTCAGCATCTATCTCAAATTTTGGTCAATCAGCAGAAGATCAGGCCTACAGGTAAGATGCATCCTTTGCCGTAAAATAAGTGTCACAAGTAGCAATAATAGGGATTTTCACAAGTTCATTGCCCTTATTTTTGAGGGCTGGGAACAGTTGAATGATGAAGATAGTAGTCTCGAGAATTAGTACGGAAAAATAATTTGTAAATCCCGTTTTTAGGTTGAGTAGAAATTATCCTTTTTATTTGATAGTTACTTTTATTTAATTTAACTGGTCGTCAACCGATTAAATTGACCAAACTGTTACCTGTGGTTCTAGATAAAAACAATACTATTCCTGAATTTATTGAACGAATGCCAGTGTTACTATGTAACACGAATTCTTGCAGAGACCCAGAGCCCGCAGCATATCAAAACGCTCAAAAGCGAGCGCTAGACGTTGTTGGGGCGCAGACACACACCACACTGTCGCTTACACAGCACCGCTTTTGCTTTGCGGCTGTAATGTCCTTAATTGTTATAGTAATTACTGTCCTACGCTGTGTATTGTGACATACGGAGCCTAGGAAGCAGGATCTGCATTTCAGAAAGAGAGAGAGAGAGCATGAGAGGAGCAGTGGTCGCATATCGACACAGCCGAGCCTGCTCGGTATTCATATCCATAACTCATGACTCGCGGCGCTCATATTGCATCATAAACCGATACCCGAGCACCCTGCCCTTAGTAAATATTGTGCTGAAACTCGTTAGAAAATAACGGGGTATTTACACAGCAAGATGCACTACAACCCTGACAATGTTTCTTCAGCACTTAGTTAAGTAATGTCTTGAAGTAAATTGAGAAGCGCATGATTATATTGGTTTGGTTTAGCTGCGACTCAAAATTTAGAAGCGTTCGCTAATTTGTTACACGGGGACTCGTTCTTGTTATAGGTATAATAGCTATAGGATATGAAAATTTAAAATTTGGGGGTTAAACGAAGACAGAAATTGTCCTCGGACCTTAATTGTTCAACGGCGGAAATAATGGGGTGCTATTGCAACTTCTATGGATTGGCTAATTCCAATATTTCCAACCGTAATTTTGAGTGGAAAGTTGTCCGCGATCATGGATGAATTTCACCCATACTTGCCAATAGTATCCTGTGTACTGATATTCTGTCTAAAACATGTTTCCGGTATAGTTAATACCCTCTGCCAGCGAGGTTATGTTTTTATCGACTTTGTTTGTCTGTCAATCTCTTTGTCTGCTATCAAGATGACTCATTAAGCTATTGATGGATCTTTATGAAATTTACAGGACATTAGCATGCTAGAAGGAGTAGATGATTAACTTTTTGAGTAAATCCTTTCATTCGTCGGTTGACTGTCTCTGTTTTCTAGCTAGCATCTCTCAAAAAGTTATCGATTGATTTTATTTTAAATATGTCCGAATTGTTAGATATGTTACAAATGGCAAAATTTTTTTAATGATCTGTTTGTCCATTTGTTTGTCTCTATGTTTGATTTTATATTTGTCTTCAACGTTACCCAGAAAGTTATGAACGCATCGTTATGAAATTTGCAGGAATTATTGTTATAAATGTTAAAAGCCACAAATGATCAAATTTTGGTGATGGTTGAGTTTTCCGTTTGTGTGTTTGACTGAGGTTTGTCAAAATAATTGCCAGACCGTAACTTAAAATCTTATGGACCGCTATTCATGACATTTAAACCAATTGCTAGCATTGTTAAAAGGCAAAAATTACAAAATTTTGAAAATGTGTTTGTCAGTTTATATGTTAGACTGATGTTTGTCTTAGTGATTGTCTGAATATAACACGAAATGTTGCGAACGGATCTTGAAGAAAATTAAAGGAGCTGTTATTACTGTCAAGAGACACAAGTGCCCAAAATGTGGTGGTAATAACTGGTTTCTGGACTAATCAGAATTTTTCGTTAACAATGCCTTGCTTGGCGGAGGTATGTGCTCCCAGAGAGAGTTCTTTTGTAGTTTATTGTCCGTTGAAATTTGCGACAAAAATCCCGTTAGCACAAAACGTCGGCTCTGTATTAATGTTGAATGGTTTCTTCTGCTATAGAAAATAAAGTGTGAAAAAGTCACATGCGGTATGTTAGGTTCTACAGCTCTCGTAAGTTATATGTTCTGAAGCTGAAGTTGAAACTACTCCGTATAGTTCACGCTCGTTCATATACAACCTTACGAGTATTAGCTAGAGTCAAGGATAATGTGTACTTTTTTAGTTTTGAGTAAGTTAATTCACTAACCTCAGGGTAAGTAGGGCTAAATACAACGTAAAACTTGAGACATAATTTAAAAAAAAAAATAAAGAGAGAGCAACGATGGGGTTGATGAAGCCTAGAAAAATCAATCAAATAAACAGAAAAGTTGGATGCAATACTTCACCAACGATTACAATACTGAATGACAATGGATTCAATGAATCTTTGAATATTATGGGTGACGCAGGTACATATGCCTTAAGCTGATAATATTTTTTAAACAAAATACAAAACTATCGCCAAGGTGGGAATCGTCGACATATATCAAGAAAATTTCTATAACTCAATGAAGAAAAAAAAATGGAAGTACGCATGATTTTCAAAATATATGTAGTATAAGATAAGTCGTACCCTTCCGTACAATTATTAAATATTATTTTGGTCGACTATGGCAGAAATCCACTCTTGATTGTAATTACGGTATTCTCATGACAACCTTTACTAATTATGGAAGAAATCCTCTCATGATCGTATGCGCGGACTACCACACAAAATCGCAGTTTATCTTTGGTTGGAATGCCGTAGAAGAATGTTCTATAAGAAAATACATTCCTATTCGTCTACATTACAACATTTTCACCCATAATTCATCCGTGTTCTTGACGGAAATTTCTGTCTGGGATGTTCTTACCTTATGGAAGAGACCTGGTCAGTCTTCCCTCGCGGGCAGCCAACAAGACTGAGAAATGGACAGCGAGATTCTCACATACCTTTTTCTGTCTCTGTACAGTCCACTGTAACGAAGTGCATACGAGGCTGTATAGATCTAAGCCTGTGAGTTAATATCTGTTCCGGAAACTCAGTGCCTATCGGACTGCTGTTACGCAATGCTGTACTGTGCTGCAGTCTGTGAAATTCCGCGAAAATATATTAGGCTAGTAACGAATCACACTTCTACGGATATCTGGTGTTGAGTGGCATTGTATCTGTACTTCGTCTTTTAGTCTCTTACTTTTTCTTATAAGGTATTTAGCTCTATTCAGATGAAACAGTGAAAAAGCTACTAAATTGGGTAGATGAAGCAGCATTCACAAAAACACTTTCATTTATCAAGTGAAAATTGGGGTTTGCATTTGTTCACTTTTTAAAATTCATGCAGCTAACTGTGTTGTCACACAAATGGGTTTAAATAAAGCCAGTGCAGGCGAATTAAAAGAATTTTAATCTGACATTAGCTCACCTACCTTGAATGTCTTTGGACGAGGTATAGGTTACTTTATACACCTGAGCTCCCGCATGTAGTCACGATCCTTGCTTTCTTCTGCTGCGTTGCAGCTTCTTCCCAAAGGGTCAGCCAGCGGCAAATATTTCCACAGTGCACGTAACTACTGGCCACAGGTCTAGCTGATATACTCGAATGATGCGCGCGATTTCAGGGAACAATTACCGTTACTGAGCAGTTGCACTTCCTGAACAGTGGCAGTAATATTGCCTTTAGTTAGCCCGTTCACTATTTCAGCTACAGCCTCTGTCTCACACACGGCGAATGCTGGGAGCGTCTGCGATGGCGGACTACCAAAAATAGATCGCCGAATTTTTACTAATTTTGAAGTGACTTCGCGATCGCAAAAACGAATTTTTCATTCCTATTTCTGCGATTCCGAAAATGAGAATTTTTGCTTGAAAATTTTTTTCCGCGGTACCGAAAGGCTAAATTTTCGATGGCGGAATAGCGATAGTGGTCTTCCTGTTCATAATCGCGCGCCCACCACTGCCTAGGAAGATAAATGATTCACACGCTGGCAAGTTATGAAGGGAAATGTTGCTTATTTTTGACTTTCAGAGTTATATAACACTGTGCCGGCAGAGGTTCAGCGTCTTTGACGCTATACTGTTGCAAAAGACTGGAAATAATTACCAGGACTGATTATCATCAGCTACGTCGTCATTACTGACCGACTGAGGCATGGCATTAGTCTCACTGCTTTTGTTCTTGCCAAGTTCGATAATAAGTTGGCACTGCCGCAGGCCAGAACATTTACTCCTGGAGTTCTGCGAGAGTTGGACAGATGCGAAACTTTCGAGGCACCGCAAGTTTTCGTCTTGCCGTTGTTCTTATACGCGGGAGAGCAATAAATTCTTGAGACTAAGCTAACGCAGACACCACTTTTATACCTGTGGAGTACTGCGGGGCAGAGATACATCGCTGGTGCTACAGAAGCCATGCCGAGCTGCGGCGCAATAATTTCGAACAGTCGTCAGGCAACAGGAGTTCTGGAACGCCTCTGGAATATTCCCTGGACTGTTTCACTCATGACTGTATCTGTAGCTACCATGGTGGAGGCCATTAATACTTAACAAAAGCAGTATTTCTCATTAATCGAAGTCAGTTTTCTTTTTTTGTTTTGCAAAAACTTTAGCAGCCGCCGAAAAGCTCAGTATAAACTGTACGCATTTAGTGCATGTGAAATTGTGTGAATGGAGTGTTAGGACCCGTAAAAACTGTCTTTCCAGTATATTACAAGAATTTTACTCTAGCACGCTATACTGGTTCAATATTTACCTCCGCCAAGGAGGTTATGTTTTCGTCGTGTTTGTCTGTCTCTCTGTCTGTGTGTCTGTCTCTTTATCTGTCTGTCTGTCACCAAGATAACTCAAAAAGTTATGAACCGATTTAGATGAAATTTACAGGGATTGTTAGGTATGTTAGGAGAAACAGATGATTAACTTTTGGTAGAGGTATGTCCATCCGTTTGTTTGTTTGTCTACCTCATTTTTCTCGATACCATAACTCAGAAAGTTATGAATGGATTTTGATGAAATTAACATGAGTTGTTAGGTATATAACAAAGAGTATATGACCAAATTTTGGTAGTGATTCGTTTGGTCGTTCGTTTCTGACTGTTTTTAATTTTATGTTTGTTAGCACAATAACTCAAAAAATAAAGAATGAATCTGTATGAAATTTATAGGGTTTGTTAGTAATGTTGAAAGACATAAATGATCAAATTTTGGTCTAGATCGGTTAGTTCGTTTGTATGTTTGACTTATGTTTGTCACAACGTTTGTTAACAGTATAACTCAAAAAGCTATGAACGGATCTTCAAGAAAATTGAACAAGCTGTTATTAATATGAAAAAGTACAAATGATTAGATTTTGGAGTTTATACAAAGTGAATTATGGTTTCAGAACCAATTTGAATTCTTTGCTACCGTTGCCTCACTTGGCGGAGGTATGCGCTCTCAGAGTGCTCTAGTGTGAAATAAGATTTGGAGCCAGGAGGTGCTTCAGCTATATTGTATTCAACTTCTGTGATATCGCTGGCAACTTCATCACAAAATGGTTGCATCGAACTCACACATAATATGCATATTAAGAGCACTATGGTGAATGATTACTATCTCTATATTACGTATTTAGAGCAATAAAGCATAAGCACATCCAAACCATGCAGATCAGCACAATGCTTAAAGTGATGCGGAAGTTCAATGCACTGTCTGCAAGAAGAAAATAAATACAACTTCCGCTGCGTTATGTGTCGTCTGCCGTATCAAATGTTTTGTTTTGCTAAGTTTTAAATAACAATGATTACCAACGTTTCTAGGCTTGCATTTTGTGAGACAAAGTTACTGAGCCATAAGCTTTTTCGGTTGCTGGTATTGATGATCATAGCTGGAATGATTTTCAATGAAAGTGACACAGGAACGCACTTGTTCGTCCAGCTGAGACAGACGTTCTTTTCACTGTCGTGTGCACCCGCCACAAATAGTGGTCGTAGTTTGTAGCAATAGCAATTGGGGCTGAACTCTACGGTGATCAAACTAAAAAAACGGACTTTAATTAAAGGTGCGACTTAACAGTAAAAAGATAATCTTTTAATACAGGCGCACTAGAAAATGAGGGACAGGAGGATGGTGAAAGGCCTATTTTTCTCAGGAATAAAATAATGATATTGTCTATAGAAGAAATGAAATTGCTTTATTTAATCGAGAACTTGGGCGGAAGGTGCATGAATTCTGCAAAATAGCTAGCAATAGTGGGAAAGTGCTTTGGTTTTACTTAGAGCCCCAATATGGTAAAATTTAATTGCAACGTGGTAATGTCTTGGGTTTCACCAAAGCAACAACATTTCTTAGAAAATTAAACTTCCCTGTGCGTCTACCAAAAGGGCCAGTTATTAATGAATCATTAAATTTAGCACAAAATAATAATATTGTAGTCAATATATTCTGTACTCAAAGCATGAAAATATATGAAATCATAATGTAGAATACGATAAAGGTATTTCAAAGAAGGCTCCAACTCCTGTCTTGCCTGCAACCGATGGAAATTATATACTATAAATTGAGTGAAAGACGCTAGGAGACAGAAATTGAGAGCGACTCTGGCATTTTAATTCTGAAAGTCTCTGTCTGAAGACACGTGTATTTCTGGCGGCCAGTTGTGACAATTGTTGAGCGTTTTTGAGAATAATTCAAAGCCACGTGTGAGTGTAGCGAAAATCTATCCTGTGTCGTTATCAATATTAGTGTTATAATATTGTTGTTATATTAAGAGTCAAGTTTATTGATAGTGAGAGAACTGTTTCTATTATATTATTTGAGTCTTTCTGCTGATTGACATGCAGCGCACTTGTACAAATGAGAGTTATAATAGCGCTATTGTAATACATAAAATATCATATAAACGCTGCAGTTGATTTTATTTACTTTGAAATAGAAGATTTTCTAAAACAGAAGTCAGTTTCGTTGAGGTTCTGCTGTTCTAGTTGCACTGTCAAGGATATTATATCCGACTTGGTCATGTAGGTATTTCTTGTAACATTCCTAGTAACTCCTGCTAATTATATAACGATTCGTCCATAGCTTTTTGAGATATGTTCTGACATACGGATGGGCAAACAGAAAGACATAGAGACACACGGTTGAGCAGATTACCAACAAAATTGCTAACATTGCTAAATTTTATAAAGAACCATTTATAACTTTTTGAGTTATGTTGTCAAGACAGACAAATAAACAAGCAAGTGACTGGCCGGATTTTCCCCCATCAGTTCCCCCTAACATACATAGCAATTCCTGTAAATTTCATGAAAATCCGTTTTTAAATTTTATTGTCATATCGATGACAGACAGACAGACGAAGAGACGGGCAAACACCAAAAAATAGCCTCCATGGTGAAACTAATAAAAATATTTTGCCGGAAGGCAGCTTTTACTGCATCTGATTGAATGCAGTTACGGATTAATCGACAAACTTGGAGTGAAATTAAACCGAAGCAGTCTAACACTTTCTGCTGTTTAAACCTGCAGCTCAGTTTCGAATTTGGTCGATTAAAGAAAAGACTATAAGACTAACGTGAGGACCCGCCTTCAATAGCCCAACTAAGTCTGATACCAGACCACTGCCCAATCAGAATCTTTGTGTGACGGGCCCTTGAAGGTCATAAGTCACATCAGGTTATAGGTGCTTGTAGGTATCACGCGCAGCGCACCAACCAGAGACAGCACGAGCAACTTGAAAACTTTTAATCTTTACCGCACATCAAAGTTGCTGCCCTGCTATGTGGGCAAGATAAGCTACGGTTTCCAAAATCTAGAGTGCGTTTCCTTTGATTTATGCAAATAGTTTTTTTTTTTACTTATTTTTCAAGATAAGTGTCAAACATTTAAAATGTGAATAGTAAGTTAGTGCATAGGTATTTTGTAACTATAAAAACAACTAGAGAAAAAGAAAACGGGACAATTTCCCACGTTTTGGCAACATTTACTTGTCGCACGGGGTTCAACTGTTACCCCAGATTATGCAACATCACTCTCTAGTTAACTTGGGTAAGAAATGCGGTTTAAAAAGTGAAGAAAAGATCAAGTGACCTCGTTAATGACTGCTGGTAAGACAACACTCGAAGCTTCCAAGGAATTACAGCGTGATCACCGAACAATTAAGGCTTATGCAATTGAAGATAAAGTCAACAGGAAAACTCCGGATAGAGACACTACGAAGAACTTGACTGCTCGGGATATGCGACATTTGAAGGTTTCTATCGCTAGAAAACAACTTTCAATAAGTAAGGCGATATTTGAAGACGCTGGAGCCCCAATACTAAGCAGAAAGACGAGATGTGAGGTTCTGCAGAAGCTAGGGAAAGTGAAAAAGGCAGTTAAACGACCACTTCTATTAAAAACTCATAAAGAAAATAGGGTCAAATGGGCGGAAGAGAAAATGGAAACTGATTTCTCCAATATCATATTTACTGACGAATGCAGAGCCACCCTTGATGGCCCAGATGGATGGGCGTCTGGATGAGTCCTCCATGACCGACCTCAACAAACAAGGCTTAAGCGAGTACAAGGTGGTGGAGGTATAATATTTTGAGCCGGGATAGTAGGTAACACCCTTATTGGTCCATATGAAGTGGCAGAAGGAGTTAAACTGAATGCAGAAAGGTACTGCCAGTTTCGTGAAGCCAACTTGATTCTATGCTTGATGAGCAGACTATCGCACCTTGATCTAAATTTGTATTTCAGCATGATAACGCTCCCTCACACCGAGCACGGTACTCTGCTAACTGGCTTGCGGATGGAGGATTCAAATCAAAAAGGATTATGACCTGGCAAGCGAATAGCAATGATTTAAATCCCATTGAGAACCTCGGGGCAATGATCAAAAGGAAGGTCTGAGAAGGTGGTCGGCAGTTTTCGAGCTAAGTAAGATTGTGGAATGCAGTAAAAACAGCAGAAGATTCTATTCCACCATCTGAAATATCAAACCTGACAATGTCTTGATAATCGCCTTAAAAAATAATGAAAAATGGAGGTTGCCATGTTCAAAATCAACTTGTTATGTTTACCACTACTAAACAGATATTTCAGTGTTCATTGAATTGTTTTGGTTATAATTTTTTGGTTTTGGACGCTCAATAACAATATTCCTGTTCTCTTGTATTTATTTCATCTGTATGACGTTTTTATTAGCTTGTTGCATAATCTGAGGTAACAGTAAAAAACTCGTAAATATGCTAATTGTATCATTGACTTAATAACCAATGGCTAAATATTTATTTTACAAGTGCCGTTTATATTGGCAGCATAGCCATACATTTAGTTAATATTGATATTTCAAAGTTAGGCACTCTCCTTGAAAAATTAAGTAAAAAAATTCTATTTGCATAATCAAAGGTAACGCACTGTACATAACGCACCAAGATTGGCTGATTTTCAACGTGGCACTAGTACAAAAATTTCTAGCTTATGATTTTTCTTAGACTAATGTGTCTAGAAACTTGGTAACTAAAACTGCGTCAACACTTTGGCTGTCGCTGAATTTGTGTTACTATTTAAGTGAACTCAGACTTCACTTCGTCGTTCGCTGTCGACGTTATGATAATCACTTGTACTGTATGTGGAGTCCCGACTCCTCTCTTTTTATTCGAGTCGCTATTTCTGCCTAACTATATAGCGTGCATGTGGAATGCGAAGTAACGTTTCCAGTATTCGCATTTGTTGTTGCTTCATATCTGAAAGAACAAGACACTTATTTCTTGTATTGGGTCGGTAGATGGAGAGTATTTATTAAGCTTGCATATTGTTTTACGATCTGCCATGATGAATAGAGACTCCTATTGACTCTCACTGAAGCATTGTCATTCTACAGAGAGAAGTCTTTATAAGCAGCAGTTCAATTGAAAGAATATAGCGTTGAATAGCATCAATAAACTGCAACAAGACATTCTATTGCGTTACCTTCTATAGCCATGAAGCAGTAACTTAAAAACTCCATTCTAGTTTCCTCGGTATCCCTTTGTCCCTTCTTTCTTCCTGTCTTTGGATCACAGTGTACTCTGTGGGTAGGGAGCCTTCAAATGGGAATATAATAATGATAATTTGTGTTGATCTGAGTTGTCATGCTGCGGGACCCTCGTCCCGTCGGAATGCGGTACTAGCTGTGGGTAGTCCTGCGGCGGCGGGGTAGAGCAGTGTTGTGTGGGCGTGCGTAACATGTTACGTCCCTGAATGTTACATTGTCTGCAATCCCTTGAACGGTAGATGGGAGCGCTGCTGGGGACGGCCGTAGTCTAACGTTAGTTAGGTTCGCATGTCTGGTCCAGAGTGCAGCAACTTTTAAACCTCACTAAAGTTTAAGTTTTAACGTTGCCCGAAGAGCTCTTGAGCTACTAATGGGCTTAATACTAGGGAACTTTATTATTTTAAGGCTCCCTTGTATCTTCCATGATGTATTAATAAACTTTACTATTACTATTCGTTAAATTCGAATTCATAAAGCGGTGACTGCTAAAGCATTTGTTAAAAAATTACTTTTACTGAGAACTGATTTATCTTCGTGGCCCTAAGAAAATTATTACTTCCGTTTGAGAAGGACTTTCGGTCTATTGTCGGTAAGGATACTGTATTTCCGCAAAATACTATTGAAAATTCTGATGCTTATTTTCTGGTCCGTTCCTGTATTCATAGAAGTGTGAAAATTTTAAAAGACTCTCTAAAGTTTGCTAAAAAAATTCAGCCTGCGAGTTCTAAGGTTCGCATCCTCGGAAAATAAAATTTTTTCTGCATTTTATGGAACGGCCGTGGCGCGTGGAGGTACCATCGTCATCAGACTGAGTGGTATTTGGGGAAAGCCGAAATTAAAGACGATCAAAGGACGACGAATGATGGAAGAATATTTGTAGAGCAATGGATAAGTACCTATGTGTAAGTTGCAGATGCAGTTGCTAGCATAAAAAAAACGCTTTATTCTCATGGGGACTTCTAATACACACCTATGGAATAATACTGATATTATTATTAAAAATTCTCGCTCGGGCCACCACGGACAGATAGTTATACGCTGCTAAAGCAAATCAAACAAAAGCCGTTAACAGCTGACTTAATTGCGTGCCGTGCAGGCCAACAGACATGTTGCTCATGAAGAGTAGCACCTGTATTCCTCCCAAAGACCTTGAGGGCAGGTGCAGAAAAATATGAGACCGTCAAAATTTCTATATCTGTATTAAAATGATCAAAGTCATCTTAGGCCTAAGCAAGTGTTGCACTGGGCTAAAGTAAACGGTTTTTATGTCATCGCTTCCATTTTTTGAGCGATCCGGCAACTGCAACGAACCAAACCGCTCGTTACCAGCAGCCTCAGCTGCCTGTCTACTTGGTACTGCCTCTGCGTGACCCACTTTTTGCTCCTACTATTAGGAGCTAATTCTTGACCGGAATTAGCAAACTTACCATATACAGAACGGTGCATAGTAAAATAAGACGATAGGGTGTGTCGCGTTCGACTGGGCCTAGTAAATGCTTTATAAATATGTGTATCTAGGCATGAGCTCAAATAGTTTTAGTAGCTGCATGGACAGATTCACGAGTGGTTGTAACAACGGCATATGGATAAACTGCCATCTTTGGAAGGCCACTACAGTAGAACTCGCTTAAGTCGTCACCTCTCAAGTCGGAAACCCGGTTAAGTCGTACACTAACAGAAAAGTACGACTTAACATTTGTAAATGTCGACTTAACCGAATTTCGGATAAGTCGACAAAGTATCGAGTTATCCGATGAAAAGTGTTGAT